>CAWUFW010002658.1:0-647500 GCA_963921515.1 Calotriton arnoldi | reverse complement strand
GTTGTAGGTGTTCAGTAGTCTGGCAGCACAACAGCATGCTGGACCCTCCTGTGATAACATATATAATCTCCATGGAGTTGCAGTCCCGTGTGAGATATTGGCAAAAATAAAACATATAGTGATGCAGGTTTAGGATGTCCACAGGCAAATACTCACACCTTAATGGGCTCACATATTTCCCTGGCCATCACATTAATGCAGGCTTCAGTATCAATGACAGCTGTGATGGACCTACCCCCTGCTAGCATCTGACATTTTGGGGGTGAACATGGGGCCGCTCTCATTAGCTCCACTGCGTGCGCTATGTGCACCATCTCCCAATGGCTGTTGTCCATTTCTTCAGCATCATCTTTGGTGCTTGTCTCAACCTCCTGGGTGACAGCATTCACCGCATTCCTGTGAGTGGTTTTTATGGCTGGCTTCATCAACGTGCTTAGGCAAAATGGTTAAGCTTGCCACACACTAACGTTAACATAGTGGACCTCCTGCTGCTGCTATACCAACTTCAGAATGTTCCATATCCAATCCCCAGAACCTTTTTTGCTCACCTCAATGTAATACCTCGAGGTTTACTCTGAAACAATCGGCCTCCCAGGATCGCATTGACCAAATGTTTTAAATCTACATTCAATGGGGGCATGGCAACGCCAGCCATCACGACGGACATTAGGTTATACTACAGGGCCTCGCACCTTGTGGTCTTGAATGAGTGGTGGTTTGGTGGGTTCGAGGACCCAGCTTACGAGTCCGAGGGGTGGGCGATGCAAAGGAACACAACTCTCCCACTTTCTGCATGGGGGGGACAGTTCCTCAGGAGCTTCCTCTGGCCACACAACTGGTACTCAGGATTTGTGGTGACACTGTTTGGGCCCTTGGCTGGTCCTGGCACTTGATGCAGGAGATCCCCTACGACTGAACACCTGGCTCAGACAAGTGGTCAATCTGCCGGGTTTCAGGCAATGGGATCTCCTAGGCATATCTAAATTTGGCGACCTTACTCTCTTGGCCACTATGAAGTCCTTCTTGGAATTGCCAACTGAATATGATCTCCACCACAACCATTTTTACTGATATTTGCAGGTCGGGCGCACGCTATCTCCTCACATCCACATTTTGGAAGTGCTCTCAGCATACATCCCACTAGAGGCCAAGGTTTTACTGACAGATCACAAAGAGCAATTTTTCCTTTATAAATTACTTGTGGTTCAAACGCCGGATATATTTGACCACCTATGGGAGAAATGGTTTGGGGACCTAGGTGAACTGACTGATGACTGGCGGTAGGCTATGGTATCCCCTAGAGATGCTGCCATAGCCTCAATTTTGTGCTATTAAAATGAAATATCTCCACAGAGTATATCTCACGAGGGTGAGGCTGTGGAAAATGGGGGTAGTTTAGTCACAGCTGTGTCTGCGGTGCATCTCACATATGGGAGTTTTTTTACACACTGTCTGGAGCTGTACAGTGCTCAAGCCCTTCAGGAGGTACCGGACTGGAGTCTCCATAGATACTCCAGGACTCCCTTGCCACACATAACATAAGTTATAGCTGGCAATAGACACAAAAGAGCACCCTAGTGGCTGGGATTGGTTATGGCACAAAAGAGCACTCTTGTGATTGGGATATTGCTTAACCCTGGAAAAATACAACAGCACTTTTGATAGAGGGATGGAAGAGAGGACTAGACTGCTGCTTTAGTCTTGAACTGTCTGTATATATAGCTTGGGACTGCCCCCAAGGCATAACAAGATATGGAAGGGGTGGGGCTTGTGTAGGGGAAACCAACTCAAACCCTGTAGAGGATGATCCTGGTCTCTTGACCGGTTCTGCATACACTTGAGCCTAATGTTGCCTAGACGGGGGGTTAAGGGTGATCTGGGAGAGACAGTCCGTATTGAGGCTGCAAAATTGTGCGAATATTTGGCAATGTTATGACTTTATGGTTCAAATGCACTGTCTAACAACTGTTTTGTTTTGCATTATGGAAAAAGCAATAAAAGGTTTTTATAAAAAAACAAGCTTGCCACACAAAATCGCACTTCTTCTCCTTTACCGGACAACCACTGATGTGTACGAATGACCCTTGACACTGCCCGCAGGGATGACGTGTTTGTGTCAAATACAACAATAGTTGATGGGAGGAATGCGTGCAATAAGAATAACCACTGGCAACTGCCTGGTGTAGCATTCCAACCCATCATACTTTTTCCCACAATGCCATCTCAGTTTGGACCCAGCCATTTCCAAATCTCTTAGCCCTGCTCCAACAGTTGTGTGCGTTGACCGTTTCCCTTCCTGGTTGGCCCTTTGACAATTTAATTTGTTGGTTCCTGTTTTATTGGCCTTTGTAGAGCCTCCTCCATATGTGAGGCCCAGGCTTCAGATAGTTCTTTGGACTTTCACAGCATTAGGATATCTTGTAGGGGCTTCCCTGGTTCTTGGAGGATCTGTTCACAAAATTTTACTGAGGCGCAACCTTTGATTAATTGTGTACATGCCTGCCTCTTCTGCCTCATTGCAAAGGGCACATGTGCTCACTAGTTCTTTGAGTCGGGCATAGATACTGTCCACCGACTTCTCAGTGCTTCACTGAACTTCAACAGGAAGCGTTCATGATCCGGGTTGATCATGGTCTTAAAGTGGTTATTTAGTGCAGTGACCATGGAATTGTATGTATGTGGAGACCCCGCTCATTTTATACATGCCTTCTTAGGCTAAATGGAGTAAGAGAGTGCGCTTCTGATTAGCCACAAAGTATAGTTCTAGTCTTTCTGTCCACACCGGGGTCCATCTACAATTAATGTTTCAAGGGCAGGGATGGATGCCATTAGTAATGATATATTATCTTGGAGGCACAGAAAAAATACGGTCATCAATGCTAGTCTGCCCGCACTGTTCAAGGATCTGTTTGGGTAGCCTCTTAGTCTAATGGTGGCATTGGACATGTAGTGCTGGGGGGTGGTTGTATAGCCACATAGGCAGTGGTTACGTACACTTTCACTCTCTCTCCCTTTCGAGTGCTACTTTATAACCGGGACAACTGGAGAAGGTAGTCTCTGGAATTTGTTTTTCTGTTTTCCCTATTTACTTTCTCATTTTTCTTTTATGATGGCCGAGTACACTTGTTCAGGCACGATTCACTGTCCCCACCACCAGAGCACCATGCAGTTGTGTGGTTCCACTTGGTGAAGCACCCTCTGGTGGCGGGAAACCGGCACCTCAATGGAAGGGAGCCGTGCGGCTCACCGGGCATCTTGGATTTGCTGCAGAGACCCACACCACCTCAGTGAATGGCCGCACCTGCTGTGACATGTGGAGGCATTAGTGGGATTTGGATGAGAGGCCAGGATTCTTATGTGCTGCATGTGGTGCGTAGACCTCCTCATCCACAGTTGTTGCATCCAGGGGCGGTATGAGGGCTTTGCGGGGCGGACCCCAGCAGTCTTGGAGGAAGGAAACGAAGGAGCTCGAAAGACTGGTCTGTGGCACTCATACTGCCCAGTCTGGAAGTAGCAGTGCCGCACAGCAGTGTACAAACACATGCTGTCCGTCCGAGGTGGATGGCTTCATTAATGCTCAACTCTCGCATGTGCAGCGTGCATCTGTAAGGCAGAGGAGAGGCCAGTCAGGCTCTGCCTAAAAACTGTTTTTCCAGGGCTTCGGTGGAGTAATAGGCTCACCCGAATCTGTTAAGTAGATTGAGTACGTCCTTCCAGGATCATGTCTCCTCTCTGACTGGCTGACCCGTGATACTGTCAGCCTATGAGAATAGGAAGGGGGAATTTTGTGGGATAAAGTATTTTGCATGTCCCTTCAAAACTGTTACTGAAGGCTTTTGCCTCCTCTTCTCCCTTCAGCTCTTTATCTTCTGCAGCCATCCTTCTTCTTTCTCTCTCAGACCAGCCCTGCCAAGTGTCACTCATCAGGGGTTATTCTAACGCTAATGTACTAATTTTCCCTCATTACCACACAAAGGTGAAATGTCAAGCAAAAACCGTCCTCTTCTAAATGAGTGCTGTGAGCTGCGATGGTGTGCCTGATATGCTGACGTCAATTAGATACCGACACATTGCTTGTAAATATCAGCTGTGCTGAGCAGCCGCTGCAGTTAGCTGCTGTCTGTCTGATGCCGGCTGTCTTGTTACCATTTAAAGATCAGCCCTCCTTTGTTGTGAACCATGATAGGTTGCAGCTAGCGAAATAGCAAGGTACACACCTTTCTCACGGCGATTGGGGAAAGCTGCATTTCTTCAGGTGATCTGCATGAGCCTGGTTGAGATGCAGGGTGCTGATTGGGGGTGGGGGGGGGTGATAAACATGGCATTCATACGGAGAGAAGCCTGCTTTTACAGAAAGGTAAGACCTTTCCAATTGTTGAAAGTTTTAGCACGCCTCACAGAGCTGTGATTTTTTTGACAACATGAACCATTTTACTGAGCGTCAACCAGAGGACATGACCTACGAGTGTCTCTTGGGTAGAACTGTGCAGTTCTACAGTAGAAAAAAAATAACATCATAGACAAACAGTCACAGCTTTTTCCTAAGAAAAATGTTTCCAAGTCCCGTGACAGAAAATCATGGAGGGAGGGACGACTAGAACAGAGAGTGACGAATGGATGAGTGCTTAAATTGGAGCTGAGATAAACAACCACCCTGCATAATCGACTCTCCGGGAAAGGCATCAAGTTTCCAGTCTGCTCAGATTTAGTACTGCCTTCCTCTCCTCTGTGACAGCATTGTCATCATTAAGAGGAATTTGTTTTTTTGCAGGGTTTTTATATAGGACAAACTCGACCCGAAGGTATTGGTGTAGGAGCACCAGTTACATTACTCAAACTCAGATTTATTTTTTAGGCATGGAGATTTAGCAGTTTGCTCTGAATCACAGTATGTTGAGCTTATGATGAGACTCAAATCTAGTTCCTCGGCTCCAAAGGCCCTAACGCCACACCCTCTCTTCGGATGGTGCTGTGATCACAGTAACACAACAGACATGTTCAAACGCTTTGCCAGATTCACAAGCATGGCAGTGTCGGGGGGGGGGGGGGGGAAATCCTTCAAGCAGTGAAAACCAAATCTGCAACAAAAGGAGTACAAATAGGTTTATTGCATATGCCAGAGTAATGCAGCCGGGAGAGCGACCGTGCTCTAAGAAAAGCACAAGTCAGTCTCAAATTACACACGCTACGAATCTAGTCTTATAATACTAATTTTGGCTAACTTCCATAACTTTAATTCAATGTGAACAATAGAAAAAGCTTCCTGCTTTTCCGTTATGTCCCACCCAGATTACATACATTTATTTCAAGAACAGCTCTTTCCTGTGTTCGCGACTTCTCACGCCACACTTACAGACTACAATTAGAACATTCTTGCTGCTCCGAATTTCCTGTTACATATTCAAGACAGGAAGTTTCTCAGCAAACATACAATGAGAAGAAAAAACACTTAAGCCAGACCGCATTTAGACCTTTTTTTGAAAGCAGGCTGTAGGTTATTTCCAGATACAAATGTGCAACTTAACATGCACTTTTAACCACACATTTAAACCACATTATACTGTTTTTTCTTTCTTTACATGATATTTCACAGTTTGTGTGCAAAAACAGAATAATTAGGGGCTAAACCTGAATGAGGGTTGTGATTCCTTTCATTCCCCTCTCTAGTCGATTCTTCAACTACTTCCTCACTACCCCTGTACATTTCTTCCAATCCTGTATTTTGCATCTCTTTATTTCTTATTATAGGAAACATACTTCCCACTTTAGCTGCAACCCTCTTGCAACATGCTAAGATAACCTGAAATACTAGGCAGATCAATAGCAACAGAACTATTATAGGCAACAAGGCCTTTGGAGTGGAGAGGTGTGGTGCAGCGGCCAGGGCAGCTGACTTCAGAGCACAGGGCTCACGGTTCGATCCCCGGCTCCGGCGGCAGCTCAGCTCATCACCATATGACTCTAGGCAATAGCTCACTTAATTTCCACGACTGCCCCCAGCGCCTTGAGACCCGTAAGGGTGAGTAGTTCGCGCTTTACAAATACGGATTTACAACCCCAACATCCAGGATGGCACCCAATCAAACCAGCCAGTGAACCACTCATCTGAAGCACCCCTATCTTTCTTCATCTGTGTATGCAAATTATGCAAAGTCAATATGGCCTGAGTTAGATTTCCTTCATCATTTGCCGGTATGAAAGTGCAGCATACTGAATTAATTTTTCTACATACCCCTCCTTTGATTGCTGTCATCAAGTCCAAAACATATCTGTTTTCCATTACCATAAGTATGATTGAACGCAGCTCTTCTTTAATTGCATTAAAGCCCTCTTCAGTAGCATTTATTGCTTTCATCAATTCCCACCGAGTGATCAGAACCCAGCGAGCAGTTGCTTTTGCTTGAAACATAGGTATCAGACTCCCAAAATATGTTTGAGCGTCATTGAACAACCTATACTCTTTCGGCACATCCTGCCACACTGAAGTTCCAAAGTACTCAGCCATCCTTTTTCTTCTGTGATTATGCAGCAAAGTTGATGCTTTACTCATGGAATGCAAATGCAAATCTTTTATTTCTTTTGCTGGTATTACCATAGATGGGGTATGCAAAGTCACCAGAGAGCAGATTCCACTCCAGTCGGGGGGTAATTGAGTGTATATTCGAGCTCCACACTGCCAGAAAAAATCCATAAGGCTGGAGGTACCGCCCTGCATATCGGCATTGTAAATAGTTGAGCTGCAATTGAGATTCCGTCCCACTTTAACAATCCCATTACCCTGAAAGCAAAGAGAAAATCTCATTAGTTTCACAGCCAGTTTAGGATGACGTTTAGTTCCAGTTCATGTATATCTCTGTATGTTTTCATCCCATACTTGCTGACATGATGCTTTGATATCATCAAATCTCAAATGATTTTTTGTTTCTCTGCCATTCCATAAAGATATAGCCCTACATGAAAACCTAGCTCCAGTAAACTATTTATTATTGGCAAATACTGATGCTTCAATACTTAATACTGGACTGGCTGCGCAATCTGGGGGCAGTGGTTTGGCAGAATAATTATTACAGGTGGATGGTGGATTGGATCTCCCTAGAATACCTCATTCCAATACTGCTTCCTCCCAATTTACATAACTATATTTCTGCCCTGCTCCCTTCATTCTGGATATCTCTTTCATTATCTCTGTTTTATCTGCCAAAATTTGCAAAATTTCAGTGGTTGTATCAAATCTAGTTGTATTAACTCTGGCAGTCATATGACTAACATGAGTTGGCTGTAACTGTGCTTTTATCCTACACAAGAAAAGGTGCAATAAACACTTTGTTATATTAACAGGCACTTCTTTAGGATACACTAAAGGTGGTGTTTCAATGGCATGGGGAATAAGAGAACATACATAACCACTATCATTTTGTGTATTGGTACCTATATCTTGCATGCTTTTGTACTACAAATTATCAAGTAAAGAATCATGCAAAGGATGTATATCTGTTTCATTAAAAACAGCTCTACGAAAGCGTAATATTTCTTCCCTATGGGTGGGATCTTTTGCATCTACATAACCCATAATACAATAGCAAATTATCAGAGTAATAATCATAACCACTGAACTCATTATTATACTATGAAAAATATCATTTAACTGTCTTCATTGTATCATTTACTCTTGGACCATTCCCTCCTCCCCTCTCTGCGGGAGTGAGGCCAAAAATGGAATAAGGTCCGTTACGTTCACCCAGTTCCGCATCCCCTCAACTTTTACTGCTGTTGGCGTGCTCTGTGTTACTTGGTAGGGGCCTAGAAACTTGGGGCCTTTCCATGTTCTCACGAAGTTGCGCACAAAGACCCAGGAACCGATGCTGATGGCTGTAGACAAAGGCAGGGGTGGTGCAGTACTGTCTGCCTGTTGCAGCTGAACCTGTTTAGAATAAACCTGTACAGCTTTTGTTAAGGCAGACATGTATGCATTCATTTCTTGCCAAACACTTTCTGATGCAGACTTAGTATTAGAACAAATCATTTGATTTTGTTTAAAGGAAAAATTAGAATGCCTACCTGTTACGACTTGGTGAGGGGTCAAATGATGATCCTTTGAAGGGGCATTTCTCAATGCATACAGAGCAAGGGGAAGGCAGTAAAGCCAATTCTTTTTCAGTGTCTCACTTTGCTTTTCAATAAGCCATTCACCCTCTCAACAATTCCATTACTCTCTGGGTGGTAGACTGAGGTAAACAGGTGTTCCACTCCTAATAGTTTAGTAATTTGCTGAAATACTGTGTTAGCAAAGTGTTTTCCATTATCGCTGCGTATTGCCGCCGGGACCCCCCACCTCGGTATGACCTATCTCACCAGGAATTTAGCTGCCTGGTCAGCATCACACCTAAAGCAGGGTCCTGCTTCAATCCACTGTGAAAATGGACACACCACTACTAACCAGTGCCTATATCCATTACATTTTTGTATCGTATCTACAAATTCTATGTGTAACTCTTTGAAAGGACCTATTGGTCTTGGAATGGCGGATGAAGGCATTTTTGGTGACCTCTTATTCGAGTACTGATAACACACATGACATGAAGCTAGGAATACATCAACCAATGGTCCTAGATTATGGATAAACCAGCTTTTATTTAACTCCTCCATAATTACTCTTTTAGAATTGTGTGTTGGTAAATGAAGTTGTCGAAGGGCTGTTATAAGTAGTGTCTAAGGCATTATAACTTTACCTGAAGTTGCAGATCTATAAAGGAGATCTGGAAATCCAGCCACTCCCCCCCTCGATTTCCAGAGACCTTTAATGTTGTGGTGCTGCATTTTGAATGTCTAATAATGCCTCTGTAGAAATAGTCTCATAGTGTTGTATCTCAACCTCATCATCTGCATCTAAAGTGTACATACTGCAGGTTTTCATTGCATATAAACCAGCTTCCTTTGCTGCTGTATCAGCAGCTTCATTTCCCTTAGACACCAAATCTGTTCCTTTTGTATGTGCCTGGTACTTAACCACTGCTACTTGACATGGTATTTGCAATGCAGCACTAAGGTCAGCTAAAAGATGTTGGTGCGCTACTGGTGTCCCATCAGATTTAAGAAATCCTCGCCGTTCCCATCTCTTCAGCCCTGAGTGAACGGTGGAAGCTACATATGCTGAATCAGTGTATATTGTTACTGGCTGACCCTGACAAGCCTGTAGGGCTGTTATCAATGCTTTTAATTCAGCCACTTGGGCTGAGTCTTGGGATGGCAAGGGTAAGAGGTGCAATGTGTGTAAGGTATAATCAGTAGGTGTACCAATAGCCTCAACAGCTGCACCTGTATGTCTTTTACCTGTCTCCTGGTCTATCCATGAGGAACCATCAATAAACAATTGTCGGCCATCAGACAAGGGGTCCTCATGTGCCAGGTGATCGTCCACCTCCAATGTTACACTACAGCCATGATCAGTGGGCTCTAGTGGGTGCACTAAAAATGTTGCAAGATTGACTGTGTGTACTCGCTCAATGCAGATAGAAAGATTTAACAGTATTACTTCATAACCTGTCGCTCTTCGAGTGGTCAGTGTACTTTTACTTTTCTGCAGCACAGCGAATGGAGAGTGCTCAACATACAGTGTCACAGGGCATCCTGCTGTAATAGTACTACTCTTTTCTACTGCAAAAGCTGCTGCTGCAAGCGCTCGCTCACAAGGAAAGTGACCTTTCATTACTAGATCTAATAGTCCACTAAAATAGGCGACAGGTTTGTGACCCATCGGGTATTTTTGAGTAAGGACTGATATCATGGAATCCTCTGTGGCAGCAGAAAACAGAAAAAATCTCTTTATATAGTCTGAAAGTCTGGATTTGCTAGCACTGGGGCTAAAGCAATTGCTTCTTTCAATGTCTGAATGCACTTACACGGTCATCACTCCACTGTATGCCTGTGTTGTCAGTTTTAGCTTGCTTCATATCATATAATAGTGATTGTATGATGGTAGCATAATCAAATACCCACTGTCGTACAAAATTACAAAGGCCTAGAAATTTCTGCATGTCTTTTACTGTCTTGGGCTGAGGCTGATCACGTATAGTTTGTATTCTAGAACCTGCTATCTTTTTGCCTTCTGCAGACAACACTTGGCCCAAATACAGCACTTCTTTATGCACAAACTGTAATTGTTTTCCTGTCCACTTTGTATCCCTTAGTAGCAAGTAGCGTTAAGAGATTGACAGTGTCCAAAACACATTCAGATTCTGTTTTACTACATATTAGTAAATCATCTACATATTGCAAGACTGTACTGTCTGACTGGAAATTTAACAAATCATCTCTCAATACTCTATTAAACACAGATGGAGACTCACAAAAGCCTTGTGGGAGTCTAGAATACTGGATTTGTTCGCCATCAAAGACTGAAGGCTGTCAAATAATGACTGTCAGGATGTAAAGGTATGCTAAAAAAAAGCATTCTTTAGATCCACTACAGAAAACCATTTACTGTCACTTAGTATATTAGTCAATATCACAGATGGGTCTGGCACTACGGGGTACTCTGCTAATACTATGGCCTTAAGGGGGCGAAAATCCTGAACCATCCTCCAAGTATTACCTGTAGATTTGTTTACAGAATAAATTGCGGTGTTACAAGGTGATGGACAGGAATACAGGACTCCCTGATCCTTCAGTCTTTGTATTGTCCCTCTAATACCTTCTTTTGCTTCTTTAGACCGTGGATACTGTTTTACACATGGCAATTGTGCACCTGGCTTCAACTGTATCTTAAATGGTTCTGCAGATAGTATCCGTCCTACCTCATCTGGAGCTGATGTCTAGAGATCAGGCGGGACTGCTGCAAGTGCTTCAATATCATTGGAGGGGGATGGCACAACTGGTAATGTGGTCTGTGCACGGTAAACACGCACTAACAAGGGTGCAGTGTGTGTATAAACTATCTCAGTCCTGGTGGGATCGTCTGAAAAGAGTTCTAAATCAGAAATGTCCCGTAGTCTCAGATCAGGCATAAGAAAAATCAGGACCTTCCAAATTCCTCCATTATATGATGCCACCAGAGCGCCCCACCTTCGGGATATTTCCATGCACTCAAGGTAAAGGGTATTCACCTGTCCCAGTTCATCACCACCAGCTTGTCTCCTGAAAATTAGTCTAGGTGGCAATTCCATCCATCTCCCTAAAAGTGTTTCCTCTGTCTTCAGAACCGTAAGTACTGCATCTGCTAGCAATTTATAATGCACTGGCTCTGCCCTTCCAACCACATTTTCCTCTGGTATTCTTAGCAGATGTATCCCACATTTCGCTTCCCCTGGTATTTCACATGTCATGGACCCATCAGAGGAAAACCTTATTGTCATGTTTTAATTTAGACCTGATATCCCTTCCTAATATAGTTGCTGGTGAATTTGGAGAATAAAGGAGACGCTCCTGCATTCACACTCCTGCCACCTCTATGGGCACATGTGTTGTGTATGGAATGCGCTGTACTTCACCAGAGAAGCCCTGCGAATCCATGGTAGCAGAGGACAATGGAACATTTCCTTCTGAGAGGCAAGATTTTGTTGCCCCTGTATCAACCAAGAAAGCATACCTCCTTCCCATTATAATCATTTCTACCATTGGTTCTTCCTCTGGGTCTAGAGTCCTTGCTACCACAGAACAATTGGGATTCCCTGGTGCGTCCCATCAGGCTGTATGATAAAAGGGGTTTCCACCTTGAACAATCACTCCCCCTTGTCCTTGACTCCCTGTGCTCACCAATGCAGTAGTCTGCACCTGATGCTGGCCTCCTGTCTGTACAACAGGTGCTGGTGCCCCTTGAAACAGGTACATTAGCAAATTGCTATTGTGGCATATAAACCTGTGGTAGTGGAGTTATTTGTTGTTGAGGATAGGGGACATACTGATAAGGACCATATTGAGGCGCTGGCCCTGACGTGTTCACATTTTGTCTTCCCCCTTCCTCTCCCTATTCCTATCACTCACTGCGCTTCATCACTCTTCTTAAAGCGGCATTCAGCAATAAAATGTCGATTGTTACCGCAGTAATGGCATTTAAAATGTCTTCTTCCTTGCATCTGTCTCCCCTCTCTTTGACCCCTTCCTTGCTCCCTGTTTGCAGCAGGAACCTGTACAGTCATTTCTTTTCCTGTCTTTTCCTTCTCATTTTTCTGTATTTTTTGTGTCACCAGTTTGGCTTGGGCTCTGTCACTTTGGTCTTTATTTCTCCTCCTTTTCTTCCTTTTTTCTACCAAAATGTATAATATGTGCTTGTATTTCTGCCCAGGGTTTTACATCTAAGGCCACAACCTGATCTAAATGGTCATGTATGTCTCCTGGTAGCCCCTGTTTTAAAACATTGTAGAATAATCTAAAACTACCTCCCATGTCTGCAGGTCCTACATCTGCTTCCCACTTTTTCTTCATCATTGTTATGTAGTCTGCACAGGACTGTCCTGGAGACCTAGTTTGTGTCATCAATGCCCCAATATCTGGTCGGTCTGGGTACCTATTCCTTAATTCAGTCCACACCCTAGAGCGCACTACTCCAAAAGCAGACCCATCATGTTTTCCTTTACTAATAGTTACTCCTTGTATCCCTGCACTTCTCATTATACTGTCCAACTCATCAGCTATTATGGAGCTCAACAGGCTCTTTACATCCCCAAGAGCTAAAGGTATCTCAGCTGTTGCATTTTCAAATGCTTTTATCCATTTCCCTGCTCCTTCATGTAATGGAGGCAGGCCTTTTCTTTTCGATTTTCTTTATCCATGTGTTGCAATGGAACATAGACAGGCTGGGCTCCCTGTGTCTTATACACCAGTGGCATCTCCATTACAGCGGTATTCCTGCCACCATGTCCCTCATAAGGTGTCTCAGACCTTCAAGCATATTTCTTCCACACACACAGACTTTGTTGCATGTAATCATGATCCCACTCTGGGTCCCCATAACCTTGAAAAATAAATCCGCCATATTTATCAATTCAGGGTCAAAGGATCCTGCTCTTGGCCACACTTTCATCTGTGGCACCATACCTTCTGTCCACCCTGCAAGGTTATTAGTAAATGGGACAACATTATACCAACTATTTCTCCCTTCGCTACTATTTCATTGGGTGTCAAGTCACTGTTTCCTTTCCTTTCTTTTCTCTGTATAGAACTTGTCATTCCCTGCATATTTCGTACATGAAGGGATCTTACTTCAGCCGGAGCAGAACTTTGTCTTAACTCTATCATACCCTCTGCTCGAAATGGACGCCCAGACCTTGTTATACTTCTGGGAAACACCTGCTTTCCTCTTGTTTGTTCGCTAAAGGCACTTTGTTCCTCTAATCTTCTTCTATTTATTTCAGCATTTCTGTTCTCAGCCTCTTGCCACAATTCCATGTGTTCCCGGTCAAGAACCCTTCTAATTTCACTCCCCACTGAGTTTTTCTTCCTCATCCTTTCCTGTCACATTCTTGATTTCTATATCATATCCTATATCCCTTACAACTGGCTTTTCATTTGGTTTAAATAATATGGAATTACATATATTTGAACAGTCATCAGCAATAAGGCTTAATCTCTCAATTGTATTCTGTATTCCCCTTACACTGGTGGTCATGTCACGATAACCCTTATCCTCTTCCTGATGTATTTTTGATCGTGCCCCTAAGTCAAACATCACCTGTGGGGTACTAGTATAGTATCCATTTCCCTCACTTGAATTTTGAGGAATCTTGCTAGCCCATTCTAATATGTCTTTTGACTTTTGTTCCAGCAATTTTCCATTATTGTCTTGTCTTAATTTTAAAGAAATGTCTCTTGTTAGGGACACTGTTCCCTCATAAACTTTTTCAGGTTTAAGAGAATATTTATTAATTGTTTGAACAAGATCGACCCCCCCCCCCATTTTTAATAAGTCATCAACCTTTAGTGTAACTTCGTTTGTCAGTCAGGGGTATTAAAATTGGATCTTAATAGCCTAAAGCTGGAACATCAGTGTCCACTGAGTCTATTGAGGTAGTGGATTCCTTATCTTCCACTGACAATGATGGATACATACCCTGACGGCATAAGGGCCCTTTAATTTTCTCAAAATATGTCAGGGGTGGTGCTGTGGCTTCTACATGGGAATCCTGACTGAATATCTTCCACATGTCTAATGATGCTAATCTTTGTTCTTTTATCTCCTTTATATGCTCATAACATATATGATATTACTCGGGCTATCACTGTATTATAGGAAAGAGCCATCTGGTGGCCATGGAACCAGGGAAGTCTTTGTACCTTCTGCCCATTCCTGACAATGTCTTTTTATTCTATCAGAGTCTCCTGGAAATGTGGAAATCATATGGCCTAAAGGAGTCCCTTTCTCTCCCTGCCTCCCCTGGGAAGATTTCTTAAAGGCATGACCTCACAATTTTCCTTTTAATCTACCAAAAACTTTTACTATTCCTGTTCGTGGGGAAAAAACTCGTGGACTATAACAGACTATTCCCTTTTGTTTAGCCTCGTCTTCAGTTATCCCTAAATAAGCAAGTTGTGGGATACTTACAAGAGTTTTACACGACACGCCTACACTCAAATCAGATGGATCTATATTACACGGAATAAATCTACGTGGTATCATAGTAGACCCAACTTTTACTATTCTTAAAGGCTCCTGTCCTAATGGAGTTAACACTAAAAAAACAGTTGGTACCTCTGATAATGCAAGAGAACCAATGATCTATTACACATGATATAACAATCACAAATCCAATATATATATATATATATATATTTATTTTTAAAAAACAACTCGCATTACATTTATACAAAATGTCAAATTTGTCTCTCTGTCTCTGACCTTTTCCTAATTCAAACTGTCAGGATAAACTTCTTATATAATTCCTATTTCTCTAATAATTCCCCAAGGGAAAGAAAAACAGTCTGCCAAGTTTAACGAAATAAACATCTTTTTCTCTGACGATTCCTAAACAAAGGTCTGCCAGGATTAACTAAATACACATCTCCGTTTGTAACAGTTGTGGATCAATACACAAGGATTCGGCGATCGCCCTTTTTTCCTATCTTATCTGGCCGCAGCAGATGTCCCCCAGACCGGTACCCCAGTCGTCCAAAAAACAGATCTTTCGTCTCAACGGGCGTCTGTCTCCTCCTCAAATTGTGCACGACTAAATTAGTTGTCCGAAGGGGAACCTCCCCAGCGGCAGGCCGGAGCAAAGGGGATCTCTTGGCTGGCTCTGCCACGATGTCAGGAAAAAATTCTTTAAGCAGTGAAAATCATTTAATCACCACATCTGCAACAAAAGGAGTACAAATATGTTTATTGCATATGCCAGAGTAATACAGCTGGGAGAGCGATCATGCTCTAAGAAAAGCACAAGTCAATCTCAAATTACACACGCTGCGAGTCTATTCTTATAATACTAATTTTGGCTAACTTCCATAACTTTTTAATACAATGTGAACAATAGAAAAAGCTTCCTGCCTTTCCGTTATGTCCCACCCAAATTACATACATTTATTTCAAGAACAGCTCTTTCCTGTGTTCGTGACTTCTCATGCCACACTTACAGACTACAATTAGAACATTCTTGCTGCTCCGAATTTCCTGTTACATATTCAAGACAGGAAGTTTCTCAGCAAACGTACAATGAGAAGAAACAACACTTAAGCTTAAGCTATTTCCAGATACAAATGTGCAACTTAACATGCACTTTTAACCGCACTTTTAACCACACATTTAAACCACATTATACTGTTTTTCTTTCTTTACATGATATTTCACAGTTTGTGGGCAAGTGATAGGTAAAACTGAATAATTAGGGTCTAAATCTGAATAAGGGTTTTGATTCCTTTCAGCAGTATAGTCTACAAAGCATTACGATTGCTCATTCAACAACCATCCCATACAGCATATTTTTTTCTAATGCGTTTCTGTAAACTGTAGCAGTTTATCTTCTTGCCCTTAAGTTCTGGAAAGAATTTTGTGGCGCAGTTCATGTGACAAGGTCGGCAAGTCCTGTCTTTTTTTACAGTGATTTAAAATGTGAATCTACAACTACATAAGGTGGTGGGCAGGGAAAAGCAGTAAGTCCATAACATAGCTGCCAGGCCAGTTTCTCAAGGTATAGATTCCTTCTCCAAGTTGTGCCAGACCTTGAAAAATCATAAACATGTTACTAGACCTGAAGGTCTGGTGACTTGAATATTCTACTCTACCTAGACCTAACTGTAATGTACTTGACACGTAATCTGGTCTCAAATTGTGTGATTCTAGAAAATATTTTACTTTACAGAGCAGCTTTTTTCTTCACTATCACATATGAGAGCACCTTCAAATATGCAAGTTCAGCATTTCTGCTGGTCAAAAACTATTTTGTTTTATTTATTTAATAGACTAAACGTTTGCTCCATGTATAATAAGAATCTAGCCCACATATAGGGTACACATAACCCCTGACCTGCCTCTTAGTTCACTAATAGCATTGTCATCGGGGAGGGAGCAAGAATGTTTCTCAGTTCAAGTTTAAAAACTCACTTTTAATAAATCTGTTACTAAAGCATGATTTGGTTGCACACTGGCATTTACAAACAGCATATTTTTAATTGAAATGGCCACAAAGTTTCCCACTAACATGCAGTTTTACAGATAAAACTATATATCCTTAAAACAATCTGTGGAAATTGGGTTTCAGCAAAAATGTTTATCGTTTGCACAAGTGAAGTGTTCTGATTTGTCTTCATCCTATTAAAAACTTTTTCATCACACAGAATTACAAAAAAGTGCTTTGATAGCTACTAAAATATATTTTGAAGTGTTTCTACAGTTCATTTACAAGCTATTTAAATGTTGAGTGTTAGAAGAAAAACTGTCAAACTTTCATTTCACACTGTACAGAACGATTATCAGAATGTTCACTTTATAAAATCGTCTAACTTTGCTGCTTATTTTATCCTGGATGTAGTGTTTACTTTTCTTTCTCTGACTGCAAACTGGAAGACATAAGCTGAAATTTGACCTCTGTCTCTCAAGGCAGAGCAAATGTGACTAGATAAAAGCAAGATTTAAAGGCATCTTTATTGCTCATTCACTTGCTGAGATAATTGAACATCTGTTCTTGATCAGCTCACCAGAACGGGCCAGTAGGCCCTAAATATAGCCCACCCAGTTAAAATCTGACTCGCCATAGTGAGTGGGCGAGTAGGCTAGTAGATTTCACGAGGCCTGTGTGGCTTTTGTAGCAAAGAGCACTTTGTATTCAGGGAAGTGCATAACATTTCAGGAGCATGGCAGCAGCCCTTTTTTCATTTACTTTGGACAGAATGGGCTAATTTCTTGACATTTATCACATTGCACAGCACTGATAAAGTGTCACGTGAAAGGTATTGAAATATCACACATAAGCACAATAAATTCTGGAAATGTCACACGCAAGCAACCGGAAAACTTAGCATCTATGTCAGACTGGCCCATCAGGTTCCGACTCACCTGCTATCCGAGTTGGGGGCATTCAATGAGGTCTAGAACCGGTTCTTTAGGCCCGTAGTGGACTTGTATTTCCCTCCTTCCTTCACGAGCTGCAGCCGAGAGACACCTCTGGGAAAAACACCATGTGAGCCGAAAGCGGTGAGTGCTAGTGTCCTTTGCCTCCTTAGTCAAGCTGCCTTATAGCTCGGAGACTTCGAGGCCTGAGTCTCCGCCCAGGGTCATTTGCTTTCAGGTTCTGTCATCACTTTTGATCCCCCTTTGACCCCCAACATTTTCCATCGGGACCCTTATCTCCCCTTCTTCATCCTGCTATTCCGTCTCAGAACACCACTCCCTCTCACAGCCATTCTTATTAGCTTTTAACGTTTTCAATAATGTTTGTTAAAGGAAAAGCAAATAATGTTTTTACTAATGATGAAGTTTCCGTGTTATGGTGAGGTGCTTTTAAGAGACAAGTTACCTGCTTGCCAGTGAAGTGACTGGTATGGCTTTAATATTTTGAGCTATGGTCGGAGACTTCAATCAGTCACAACAATAAAACATTCCCTTTATAAATATGTGTTGCTAGAGAGTTTTCAGCCAACATATAACAAGCATTGGCAAAGCCAATCGGTTTTGGTTATCCGAGAGCTATTGGTGTTGTCAATGTCGCTGTGTAGCCAAGACCTATACTTGTATTTTAGAACAGCCCACTGCTATTTGCAGTGAACCTTTGACAATATATCGCCCATACACCAAATTAAGGGAAAATGCATGTCTAGCTGTAGTACACGCTCCCACACAAGGAAAGGGAAATGCTATTTTTGTGTGTGAACAACCTCACAACATGGCGCCTACTGGAACCACAACAGCCTTTGCACTAAGGGCAAAGAGCAAGTGAACAGAGAATATCAAACCACAGCGCTTTAATATACTCACCCCATCCTGGTGCCAAATAGTCATTGACATAGAGTCTGAAATTCGGCGGTTACTTTCCCCTTCAACTAAATTAAACTGAGAGCATAAGTACCAAAATGAAATGATTCCTTAAGCCGGGGGATTGCCACAAGGCAGCGTGCAATATAAATGTTGATTTTCAATACTAACAACACCATGGAGCCTTCTGGTCATGCATGATATCGGCTACTTGACACTTGTGATTTCAACTGCACTTTGCAAGCCAAAAAAAGACCATGCCAGAGCATGAAGTAGTTCTGGCCATATAAAGGCAATTAAGCAGATTTCCTGTGGCACTCTTAATACGAAGGAAAACATGAGCGTTCTGATTCAAGGACGCAGTGCCACTAATGAAAATAAGAAGTTTGTGCACGTTGAAATGTTACCTGCCAATGCACAGTAGGTCTGCTGTGAAAATGTGTTAATGTGCCCTGAGCAAACACCCCCATTACCTAGCCGGTATTATGCTGATACAGTATACAGGGCGTAATGGTAAGTTACATACCCGTCACAAACAATTCTCACTGTGCACTCAACTGCATAACATGTCCCTTACCTAGCGCTGATCCAGAAAGTCACAGCTACAGAGCAAATGGTTATTTATCCTCTCTACCTTTGGGTATCAGAACGCTTCTTCGCTAGCACTCTGCAGACATCTTTCAAATTTTGGATGTTTACGAGCGATCCTCCAATCAGAAGCTCGCAATGTGCATGAGGTCAGGGTTCATGGTACAAACTAGCCAACCCGAACGTTAGCGAGACCCATATGCAAATCAAAGGAGATGAGGGCTGAGAGCTCTTTGCGGAGCACGCTATCACAGGGCACAGAGCAGTGACTGTTGCAAGCCGGAAATGTAGTCACTAGCAAATTGTTTTTGGAACATCTGATGCACATAGCTTCCTGTTTCTGCTATTGCAACATGCATCATGCAAACAAACAGTGCATTGTAAGGCTCCGGCAGTGCAAGCTGTAGGCGTTCTCCCCAATTTCCTTATGGAATTCAAATATTGACATTGGTTGACACAGTGTATTTAGTAATATACAGCAGGAAACCGAGGACAGTTGTAATTCAAGGCGTGTGAATTTGCGTTTCGTAGCTGCCTTGCACAGTGCGTGCTCTCTGTAAGGGTGACCATGTTCAACTGGCCCGCGTGCTCGAGCTCATGCCAGAGCCTGTGGGACAGGTGGATGGAACGCTGCTGATGGTGCTTCCCATTGAGAGGCAGCGGCTGGAGGCGGCACCTGTGTGCAAAGCGACGTAGCCCAGTAGCCCTACACAGCTTTTCCAGTGGTAGATTGTGTGTTGTACAAATGCTAGTTAACAACACAAGTTACACAAAAATACACAGACACATCTATTATTTAGCACAGGCACACCAATTATTTTAATGACCTAGAAAAAGTAAATATTCATCTTTGGAGCAGCAGCATTTGTGATGAGATGAGAACAAGATTTAAAGATTTACAGCTCACTAGAAGCGAGCACTCGTGTGCAGTGCTCAAAAGTCATTCAAAAAGTAGTTCCAAAAACAGTTGCTTTCCTGGGAGCTGTGGATGGATAGTAGTAATTAGTTCCTGCTCTCGGGGAGGGCTAAACACAGGAAGAGGGATGATGCATGCAAGCTGTGGACAAATGTGGAGAAAGAATAGGAGAGTAACAATGGAGCCAGCAAATGGGAAGCCTATGGGCAGGCTGAAGCCCACAAAGTATATACAACATGTCTCTTTGAGACAGCACATGCGCTATTTAGAGCCTAGACCTAAAAATTATGAAAGATAAACAACGGGGTGCTGTCTAAGGGTCTGCACACACAAAGAACTGCTAATGACTATCCGGCAGTGATGACAGACAAAGGGATTTTCTATAAAATAAATACATTTTTATATACCTCACACATAAAGTCCATTGTTAAAGTTAATACTGCTTTGAACACAAGACGACCAGGCCCGATTTGTAACGGGTTCCGGGATGCCCTTTTTATGGAATCCTTAAGTTCTGCACATGTGATGAATTATGCAGCATGCACAGAATGATTTGTTGCTTGCTATGAAGTATTTACCCCGTTGCTATGGCAGCCATTGTATAGACTAATACAAAGGTGAGCCTTCCTTACCAGAACTGAAACATGTGCCATGCATGTCACAAAAGCATTTGCAGCAGGGGCTCAACCCACTGAGCTACCTGATCAGCATGATAATGAAAATACAACTGTGCAATAATGAGCTCTTTCATCCTTCTTGACCTCTCTGTTAAGTTTCATTTGGCACCAGATTTGTTGGTTTTCCCATTGGTCTCCCCTGTACGCACATTGTGGCTGGTTTGTCTCTAATGCTTGTGTAGGCTTTCTCTTCAATAGTAGATCTTGCAGATAGAGAGGTGACTTGCACATTTTCATAGGTATAGGTTAACGGTAAGCCCCATGTGCTACTTTTTGCCAAGGAAGGCTTGGGAGCAGCTGCAGAGTCTCTCACTTTGTACCCTTTCTGCTGCTTGCTGAAACCGCTCCTCCTTCGGCCCCTCATAATCCAGTGGTATGATTATACAACTCAGTGCTAATGTTCTCTTACTCGAGGTTGAAAGGCAGAGACATCAAAGTGGGACTCAAACATGTGACATGCAGAATGCTCACCAGTCTCTGCAGCATGTACACTGACATGCTAAGCTCTTGCGCAGATTCACCTAAACAAAATCTGAGTCATCATGGTGGTTTAGTGGTTTACTTGTTTACTGTAGAACCTGGTTAAGTGGGATGTTATCACAGCATATCCACTAGACTAAAAAGATGAGGGGCCGTATTTGTGAAGGCTTGCGTCATTTTTACGCTGCAGTTGCGTCACTTACTGTGGCGCACCAGCGGCATAAAAAAGGCACCACATTGCGCCCTATTTACAAAGTGACGCATCTAAGCAGATGCGTCTCTTTGTAAAGCCCTGCGCTACATTATACCTACGTCGGGTATAATGTATGAAAGGGTGGGACTTCGTCCGCAAAGAGCCTCGTAGAAGTGGCACAGTGAAATCTATCAGATTTCACTGCGCCACTTCTAGGAAGCCACTGCATCAAAACCTTATCCCTGCCTCATAGCAGGCATAAGGCTAACGCAGGCCCTTTCATATGGGGCTTGCCCCATGTGAAAAGACACATTGCTGGAATTGCGTCTGTTTTCAGACACACCCCAGATATGTGTTACTTTTGCGCCTCCAGATACGTCAGAAATGCTGACGTGTCTGTAACTCCTTGCGGCATGGAGCGCCGTACATTAAATACAGTGTATCCATCGTGTCGCAAGGAGGGCACAGTGAAAACTGTTGCATCGCTGTTTTGTCGCAGCGATGCAACAGGTTTCATAAATGAGGCCCGAAATCCTTTGTGTATGAGGAGATCTGATTTTAGGTCATTTGTATCAGAGGGCACTGTCATGGCTATTTCATAATATCAGTAGAGGCAGTTTGCCATATATATTGATAACGCTTTAAAGATATTGCCACTACTGGTGTCTGATCGTTGACCAGATGTAATCTCTCTGGCCCTGTGATCATTTGAGTAATGGCATTGCTCCATGAGCCTATAAGTTTTTGTCTGCCACTGATGTGTATGGCTTGTAATTTGTATAACCTTTGATGGGCCATATTACCGTCCATGAACACTCCTTCTAAGCAACCTATAATATATATAACATTCAACTGTTAAAGGATATTATGTTGAAAATCCACTGCTCTTTTAAAGTTTTCTTGGAGAGGGTGAGTTACAACACATCCGGGGAAGGTAACACTTGCCAGGACGCTACAAAAGTGTTCTAATATTTCATTAAAGCCCCTTAAGAATCTTTGGAATTTAACCGAAAGCATTTGAAAATGGAGCTGCAAAAAGCATATTTTCACACCAATTCCCCCACCCAAAAAGTTGGTTGGGAGAAACCGAAGGAAGTCGGGCTAGGATTTTTATTTATGCTCCTCCACTTTGAAAGTTCAGTAACCGCCTCTGTTTGCATCAGGCATGGGCCCTGAGCTTCGCAAGCAAGGTAGGCATGGAAGCACAAAGACGCAGGCGCTCTCATTCTAGCTCTCCGCCTGAACTGCTTGGGAGGGCAACGTTTATTAGGCTCACTGATGTCAAACGGACCCAAACATGGTCCGGGCACAGCAGAGTGGAAGCACTAAAAGCCCTGCACTGCTAGAACTGTGCACTGAACAGAGTGGCAGCACTAAGAGCCCTGCACCGCTAGAACTGTGCACTGAACAGAGTGGAAGCACTAAAAGCCCTGCACCGCTAGAACTGTGCACTGAACCGAGTGGAAGCACTAAAAGCCCTGCACCGCTAGAACTGTGCACTGAACAGAGTGGAAGCACTAAAAGCCCTGCACCGCTAGAACTGTGCACTGAACAGAGTGGAAGCACTAAAAGCCCTGCACCGCTAGAACTGTGCACTGAACCGAGTGGAAGCACTAAGAGCCCTGCACCGCTAGAACTGTGCACTGAACCGAGTGGAAGCACTAAAAGCCCTGCACCGCTAGAACTGTGCACTGAACCGAGTGGAAGCACTAAAAGCCCTGCACCGCTAGAACTGTGCACTGAACAGAGTGGAAGCACTCAGAGCCCTGCACCGCTAGAACTGTGCACTGAACAGAGTGGAAGCACTAAAAGCCCTGCACCGCTAGAACTGTGCACTGAACAGAGTGGAAGCACTAAATGTGCACTGAACAGAGTGGAAGCACTAAAAGCCCTGCACCGCTAGAACTGTGCACTGAACAGAGTGGAAGCACTAAAAGCCCTGCACCGCTAGAACTGTGCACTGAACAGAGTGGAAGCAGTAAGAGCCCTGCACCGCTAGAACTGTGCACTGAACAGAGTGGAAGCACTAAAAGCCCTGCACCGCTAGAACTGTGCACTGAACAGAGTGGAAGCACTAAAAGCCCTGCACCGCTAGAACTGTGCACTGAACAGAGTGGAAGCACTAAAAGCCCTGCACCGCTAGAACTGTGCACTGAACAGAGTGGAAGCACTAAAAGCCCTGCACCGCTAGAACTGTGCACTGAACAGAGTGGAAGCACTAAAAGCCCTGCACCGCTAGAACTGTGCACTGAACAGAGTGGAAGCACTAAGAGCCCTGCACCGCTAGAACTGTGCACTGAACCGAGTGGAAGCACTAAAAGCCCTGCACCGCTAGAACTGTGCACTGAACCGAGTGGAAGCACTCAGAGCCCTGCACCGCTAGAACTGTGCACTGAACAGAGTGGAAGCACTCAGAGCCCTGCACCGCTAGAACTGTGCACTGAACAGAGTGGAAGCACTAAAAGCCCTGCACCGCTAGAACTGTGCACTGAACAGAGTGGAAGCACTAAAAGCCCTGCACCGCTAGAACTGTGCACTGAACAGAGTGGAAGCACTAAAAGCCCTGCACCGCTAGAACTGTGCACTGAACGGAGTGGAAGCACTAAAAGCCCTGCACCGCTAGAACTGTGCACTGAACAGAGTGGAAGCACTAAGAGCCCTGCACCGCTAGAACTGTGCACTGAACCGAGTGGAAGCACTAAATGTGCACTGAACAGAGTGGAAGCACTAAAAGCCCTGCACCGCTAGAACTGTGCACTGAACAGAGTGGAAGCACTAAAAGCCCTGCACCGCTAGAACTGTGCACTGAACAGAGTGGAAGCACTAAAAGCCCTGCACCGCTAGAACTGTGCACTGAACAGAGTGGAAGCACTAAAAGCCCTGCACCGCTAGAACTGTGCACTGAACAGAGTGGAAGCACTAAAAGCCCTGCACCGCTAGAACTGTGCACTGAACAGAGTGGAAGCACTAAGAGCCCTGCACCGCTAGAACTGTGCACTGAACCGAGTGGAAGCACTAAAAGCCCTGCACCGCTAGAACTGTGCACTAAACCGAGTGGAAGCACTAAAAGCCCTGCACCGCTAGAACTGTGCACTGAACAGAGTGGAAGCACTAAAAGCCCTGCACCGCTAGAACTGTGCACTGAACAGAGTGGAAGCACTAAAAGCCCTGCACCGCTAGAACTGTGCACTGAACAGAGTGGAAGCACTAAAAGCCCTGCACCGCTAGAACTGTGCACTGAACAGAGTGGAAGCACTAAGAGCCCTGCACCGCTAGAACTGTGCACTGAACAGAGTGGAAGCACTAAATGTGCACTGAACAGAGTGGAAGCACTAAAAGCCCTGCACCGCTAGAACTGTGCACTGAACAGAGTGGAAGCACTAAAAGCCCTGCACCGCTAGAACTGTGCACTGAACAGAGTGGAAGCACTAAGAGCCCTGCACCGCTAGAACTGTGCACTGAACCGAGTGGAAGCACTAAAAGCCCTGCACCGCTAGAACTGTGCACTGAACCGAGTGGAAGCACTAAAAGCCCTGCACCGCTAGAACTGTGCACTGAACAGAGTGGAAGCACTAAAAGCCCTGCACCGCTAGAACTGTGCACTGAACAGAGTGGAAGCACTAAAAGCCCTGCACCGCTAGAACTGTGCACTGAACAGAGTGGAAGCACTAAAAGCCCTGCACCGCTAGAACTGTGCACTGAACAGAGTGGAAGCACTAAGAGCCCTGCACCGCTAGAACTGTGCACTGAACCGAGTGGAAGCACTAAAAGCCCTGCACCGCTAGAACTGTGCACTGAACCGAGTGGAAGCACTAAAAGCCCTGCACTGCTAGAACTGTGCACTGCTAGAACTGTGCACTGAACAGAGCGGAAGCACTAAAAGCACTGCACTGCTAGAACTGTGCACTGAACAGAGCGGAAGCACTAAAAGCCCTGCACTGCTAGAACTGTGCACTGTTGCAGAACAATGCACGAGAAATGTGGATGGTGTTTTTCTGTGCCTTATGCTGGTATTCCTGCATGCTCTTATAGAAAAATGTAAAAGCTGTGTCGGAGGTCAGAGTCTGAGAGAACAAGCATTGGCATAGCCAATAGGTCTCGCCTTTGGGGCCTTATAAGTGTTTAGCCAGAGCTATTGACTTTGCCAATGTCTTCAAGCTGTGCTGTAGAGAAGTGTGGCTGCTGTGCGGCATGCTGAAAAGTTATAATAAAGTGTCAGAAGCATTTTTGTTACTTTATATATGACCAAGAAGGCATTATGTAAAACTGAACGACCATATTAAAAAAGTATTTACAATAAAAAATGTCCTCAGTTTTCTTTTGTTCTTGCAATGCTGGCAACTTGTTTCTGCCTATTGCAATGGTTGTTTGTTAAAGCTTTTTTTTTTGTGGGGGCATAAACAATCTGAGGGTGAAGGTTGGGAACTAGTACCTGTATTATAACACTAGCAGCGGCCAGACGCTAGGGGAGAATCAACAGATGCCAGATTCCGAGAGCAGGCTGAGGTGGTGCTGAGTGATGCTGAGGTGGTAGTAGTGGTGGTGGTGGTGACTGTTGCGGAGACGATGCTGAGGTGATGCTGAATGATACTCTGGTGTTGCGGAGTGATACTGCTGTGGTGCTGAGTGATACTGCTGTGGTGCTGAGTGATACTGCTGTGGTGCTGAGTGATACTGCTGTGGTGCTGAGTGATACTGCTGTGGTGCTGAGTGATACTGCTGTGGTGCTGAGTGATACTGCTGTGGTGCTGAGTGATACTGCTGTGGTGCTGAGTGATGCTGTGGCGGCCCTGAGTGCTGCTGTGGCGGCCCTGAGTGCTGCTGTGGCGGCCCTGAGTGCTGCTGTGGCGGCCCTGAGTGCTGCTGTGGCGGCCCTGAGTGCTGCTGTGGCGGCCCTGAGTGCTGCTGTGGCGGCCCTGAGTGCTGCTGTGGCGGCCCTGAGTGCTGCTGTGGCGGCCCTGAGTGCTGCTGTGGCGGCCCTGAGTGCTGCTGTGGCGGCCCTGAGTGCTGCTGTGGCGGCCCTGAGTGCTGCTGTGGCGGCCCTGAGTGCTGCTGTGGCTGCCCTGAGTGCTGCTGTGGCTGCCCTGAGTGCTGCTGTGGCTGCCCTGAGTGCTGCTGTGGCTGCCCTGAGTGCTGCTGTGGCTGCCCTGAGTGCTGCTGTGGCTGCCCTGAGTGCTGCTGTGGCTGCCCTGAGTGCTGCTGTGGCTGCCCTGAGTGCTGCTGTGGCTGCCCTGAGTGCTGCTGTGGCTGCCCTGAGTGCTGCTGTGGCTGCCCTGAGTGCTGCTGTGGCTGCCCTGAGTGCTGCTGTGGCTGCCCTGAGTGCTGCTGTGGCTGCCCTGAGTGCTGCTGTGGCTGCCCTGAGTGCTGCTGTGGCTGCCCTGAGTGCTGCTGTGGCTGCCCTGAGTGCTGCTGTGGCTGCCCTGAGTGCTGCTGTGGCTTCCCTGAGTGCTGCTGTGGCTTCCCTGAGTGCTGCTGTGGCTTCCCTGAGTGCTGCTGTGGCTTCCCTGAGTGCTGCTGTGGCTTCCCTGAGTGCTGCTGTGGCGGCCCCGAGTGCTGCTGTGGCGGCCCCGAGTGCTGCTGTGGCGGCCCCGAGTGCTGCTGTGGCGGCCCCGAGTGCTGCTGTGGCGGCCCCGAGTGCTGCTGTGGCGGCCCCGAGTGCTGCTGTGGCGGCCCCGAGTGCTGCTGTGGCGGCCCCGAGTGCTGCTGTGGCGGCCCGAGTGCTGCTGTGGCGGCCCGAGTGCTGCTGTGGCGGCCCCGAGTGCTGCTGTGGCGGCCCCGAGTGCTGCTGTGGCGGCCCCGAGTGCTGCTGTGGCGGCCCCGAGTGCTGCTGTGGCGGCCCGAGTGCTGCTGTGGCGGCCCCGAGTGCTGCTGTGGCGGCCCCGAGTGCTGCTGTGGCGGCCCCGAGCGCTGCTGTGGCGGCCCCGAGCGCTGCTGTGGCGGCCCCGAGCGCTGCTGTGGCGGCCCCGAGCGCTGCTGTGGCGGCCCCGAGCGCTGCTGTGGCGGCCCGAGCGCTGCTGTGGCTGCGCCGAGCGCTGCTGTGGCTGCGCCGAGCGCTGCTGTGGCTGCGCCGAGCGCTGCTGTGGCTGCGCTGAGCGCTGCTGTGGCGGCGCTGAGCGATGCTGTGGCGGCGCTGAGCGATGCTGTGGCGGCGCTGAGCGATGCTGTGGCGGCGCTGAGCGATGCTGTGATGGCGCTGATTGATGCTGTGCTGGCTCTGAGTGATGCTGTGCTGGCTCTGATTGATGCTGTGGTTGCGCTGAGTGATGCTGAGGTGTTGCCGAGTGAGAGATAGAGTGAAGATATAATGCCCAATTAGAGAGGGTGGTGAGAGAGAAAGAGAGAGAAAGGGTGTACATAGAATAAAGAGTGGAGCGGGATAGAGGGAGAGGAAGAAGGGGAGAGAGAGTGAATGAAGGAGTTTGAAAGAGAAACAGATAAAGGGGTGAGAGAGAATGAAAGGCTAAAAAAGATAGAGAGGGGAGAGTTAATTAAGTAGAGAGAGAATTAGAGAGGGAGAGAGAGAGAGAAGGAGAGAGACAATAAGAGTGGGGGTGTGGAGTTTAAATGGAGTGAAGAAGTGACGCGGAAAAAATAACCTTAAATATAGCTTTGTGCTTTGCGCGAATAAATATTTTTTTTTAAAAACAGTGAGAGACAAAAATACTGGTAATTAGGCTGTGACTCCCAATATAAAACAAATAGCGATATAAGGTGAAATCAACCCACCGAAGTAATATTTCTAACTAGACAAAAAAAAGCTTGCATTTCAATGCTAATCGCTGTTTTCATGTGACTGTAGTCCAGGGCCCTCAGTTGGTAATGTGAGCTGCTGCTGCTGCTGCGATTGAAACATCAGAGTCCAGAGAGTTAATGAGCCATGACGAGGAAATGAGGAAGAGATAGGGAACAGATGGCAGCTGCGCGTGCATCGCCATCGTGAACTCAAGCTGGTCGCCAGCCGAAAGCCAGTGTTTGCACTTCCAAAACCCGCTTACTAAAACTCTCGGCCAGACCAGCGCAAGCGCTGGTGCAGGCCGAGACCTAAACAAGAATTGGCATAGCCAATAGGTCTCGCCTTTGGGACCTTATAAGTATTTAGTTATGCAGCACAACTGTTGCATGGCTAAACACTTATAAGGTCCCAAAGGCGAGACCTATTGGCTATGCCAATGCTTGTTTGTTTTGAGAATCTGGTCACCCTACCTAAAGCGCTACGTGCAGCGAGGACGTAGCTCATTCGAGGCGCATGGCTCTTGCTCGTTAAAAGGTTTTTGGGCCCCGGTTTAGTTTTCAGGGCTCCCCCTCTGAGAGCAAAGTACACTTTAAAGGGCTGGGAGAGGGCGTCCTGGGGGGCACATTACACCCCACGGGAGGGCATGTTGGAGCGTGCGCCGCCGGTGCCATGCCAGTCTCCGCCTCGGCGCCCGCCCCTGCACCTCTACCTGCGGCCGGCCGGGGTCTGGTGCCGGCGGCTCCCTGGGGGTGCCTTCACAGCTGCTCCCTAAGTGGTTAATTGTCTGGGAATGGGCGGCTGCGCTCTGCTCCGCCGCAGGCCCGGATGTTTGCCCTAGGCGCCTTACCTGCTCTGTTTACTTAGCAGGCAGAAAGCTAATCCCTGGGGGTCATCTGGATAGCAGTGTTTGAAGTCCGTACAAGGAAATTGCTGCCATATTTTCATTTTTTAAATATTTTAGCAATTATACTATTTTTTACCCTTGCCTCGTGAGTTCTATTCAGATCACAATATTTTTACCTGGTTGTAGAAAGCAATGAGTTGATCGTGAGCATTTGTGAAGTGACACCATCACGCTGCGAACACTACCTGCGAGTCTTGTTTTTGTTAGCTCGAAGCCCTGCTGACAAGTAGAGTTTAGGTTCCAGGAATAAGTTGCATCGGAGCCAGTCAACAGATCAGGGCCCTAAACAGAAGCACAGCAGCAGGGGCGGTCAGGCGTGGGCTGTGCACAGTGAAACACTGATGAGGGGTGAGACGAGGGTCAATCCGGAAGCTGCGGGAAACTGAAGTCCGACTGATAGCAGGACACGACGCATGCCTCGAGGCTGGGTGAGCTTCTGTCGTTAGTCAGAGGGTGCACCCTGCGCATGAACTGATGGTTAAACAGCACAAACAACTATTGAGGGCAACAAAGCAGTGCCCCTAGAAAAATTTCATAAATGTATGCATAGAACAGCGGAATGGTTGAAAGAGAATTCATTGCAATTTAATGGTGAAAAAACCGAAATCCTGTGGTGTACTGCAGGTAAAATTCAGCGACCATTCCCAGTAGATTTCTGGCCTGGTCCGGCCAACAACTCCGTATTGCCCGCTAGTTCAGTGCGCAATTTAGGAGTGATGCTGGATAGCAATTTACAACTAGATTCTCAGGTGAATAAAACGGTGAACACTTGTCTTTCTCTGCTCCGAGCTCTTCGAAAGATTCTCCCGTTTTTACCTACCCTTGCTAGACCTCAAGTGGTGCGGAGTTTAGTTTTAAGCAGACTGGATTATTGTAATGCACTCCTTTTGGGTGCCCCAGCATCCCTGATAATAAAACTGCAAAGAGTCCAGATTATGGCGGCTAAGTTGGCATTAAATCGACCGCGTAGGGCCTCGGCCTCATTGGCGTTAAAGGACCTACATTGGTTGCCCATCGCGCAAAGAGTCCAATTTAAGGCACTTTGTATTGTATATAGGGCAATACATAAAACTGGACCTAAATTACTGCAAAAGAAATTTGTATGGTATTCTCCTGTTAGATGCTTGCGCTCTTCTTCTGCTAATCTGGTCTGCGTTCCCCATGTTAGTAAAGTACGAATGGGTGGCAGATCTTTTAGCTTTACAGCATCCAGACTTTGGAACGCTTTGCCTCCGGAAATCAGACAACTGAACACCTTGTCACGCTTCAGGAAGGAATTGAAAACCAGACTGTTTCCTAGAAACTGATTCCTTCCTATCTTAGTTTAGCTACGCGCAATGGATGATTGGTAACTTAAGCGCCAGGATACCCTTGGGGTGGCAGCTGCGCTATACAAGTGTACCTTACATTACATTACATTACATTACAAACAACCACTATAGATTGTAAAGTAGAAGCACAGGCGCTCTGCCATATTGTGGGAGTGGGAGCGAGAGAGGGACGTGGGACTGATCAGGGAAAATGGACAATGGGGAATGACGGTGCATGAGGCAAATGGTCACAGAAGGAACAAGCACGCGCGGCCGAAGCGAACCGCGCGAGTGAATTCGCAGCGTGCGAGGAAGGCCCCCCGGGCTCAGACAACTAAAAAAAAACAAGCGCGCGCTGAAGGAAAACAAGCATTCGTGAGGAAGCGGGGGAAGTGCAAACAGTGGCTTTTGCTGGCGACCAGCTTGCGTTCACGCGAGCGTCCAGATGGCGAGGGAAGCCATATGGCGCCTGATCGCGCGTGCACGCTCGCGTGAACGCAGGCTAGTCCGCAGCAAAAGCCACTGTTTGCACTTCCAAAACCCGCTTACTAAAAGTCTCGCCAGAGCAGCGCATGCGCGCTGGCTCAGGCGAGACCTAAAAACGATCATTAGCCAAAAGGTGGGAATATGTATATCAGCAGCTCTAGGTTCTTGTGAGGGAGAGGGCTAATTTAATGGATTAGGGGTTTTGCTTATTTGGGATCTGGCCACCTGATTATCCAATTGGGTAGGTGAAATGTAAATTTCATATGCAATGTTTTGCCTACTTTGGAAAGTTTCCATTTCACAAAAGTTTAAGTTTTGGCAACTTTACAGAAAATCACATTGAAGCGAAAACAATTGAAAAAAAGATTTTAGTAGAAGAATTTTCTCACAAGTTTTTTATTAGAAGCTAATACTTTCGCCACGGCCTCGATTACAAGTTAAGGGAATTTCAGTGTGGAAGTACTGAGTTGCCAGAATTAACGATTTTCAGACGGTATCTTCACTCCTAATTCCATCTGTTCCGAGTTTATCGCCACGGAATAGGGGATAACAATGCAGAACAGGTTTGTCGTGGCGAAATTATGCATGGTACTCACTTTGCTCTGAGCAAGTCGCAAACTGTAGCGGGGTGGGAGGAGAGTGGAAAGTGTGGCAGGGTTCAGTGGAGGAAGTGTGATGGTAGGGGAGACCATTGATTGCCTCTCCCTGTGCCACAGGAGAGGGCCAGCCAGTAGCGGCTGATACCAGATTTGGGTGGTGGGCCGGGGGCAGGGGGGTGGGGGTGACAAAAGTTTTTTAAAAAGCCACTTACCTGTGACGGCCGGCCACTGCCGCTCCTCCGCCCTCTTCTTCCTGACTCCGGTCCCGCAGCAGGATGCAGGAAGCACCCGGCTCCCAGCCTCCCAATAGCCAATCACAACACTGCAATGCAGCGTTGTGATTGCTCTGAGCGCCGTGGATCGGCGCTCAGCCAGGGAATGGGGGCCTGGGCATGTTCTTCACGCAGGCTGTAATGCAGCCTGCATGGAGAAGGTGCAAAATGCGTATGAATGTTTGGCTGGCCCGAGAGGGCTGGCCAAACAGTCATGTGCACTTAGGAGTGGGCAAAGCACCCCTCCCCTGCTCCTCTGTCGTCGGAGCAGCCCGCCCCAAATGCTAAGCTGCTGAAGAAGGAAACATAAAATGATGATAACGCTAGTTATTATCACGTTATTATCATTTTATGTTTCCTTTACCTCACTGCTGCGAAGCAGAGGCACGACGCTCCTCCACCTTAGTGGAGGAGCCGCCACTGGGGTTGGCTGAAACCAGGGGCCTATGACAGGCAGCTCTTGCAGCCCAATACTCATGTCTGGATTTTCTGACAGTAAAATTGGACCGGTGTTCCCACTCCTAGATAATCCATGTGTGGGAACACATGCCAGATGTGATCGGGCGGAGCAGTATCCTTCTAGGATACTAGTCCACCAAACTCGGACATGGGCCCTACCCTTGTTATTGCTAAATTGTATTCCCCACAAAACTTACATTTGCAGGATTTTGTTCCTTCAATTTTTTTGTTAAACTTCACAAAACTGGCCAGGTTTACAAAGCTTCCAAAGATGTGGAAAATGGGAAAATGAACTCTCAAAGTTTTCCACCCTTTGAATCTGCAGATGACCATGACACCAACTTTAAATACTCAGTGAACTAAAAAGGTGTCCCAGAGCTTGAGAATGAAGTTTAAACGGTGGTAAATAGGAAAGAAAGTTTTATATAACAATGGTAAAAATATAAAAGGCACATTTTCAGAGACTTACAGAAGGCCAGATGGTTACGGAATATGTTGAGATTAAAGTTCTTGCCTCTGCTAATATTTTCTGGCGTCATCACTTTGTATGTTTGTAGCTCCCTTTATAGTTTGTGCTTCACTTCACAAGGGCTCACCTATCCAATACAATATGGGATGCATATTGTATTTTCTTGGAACTGTTCGTATTTTACTGGGATTGAAAACAATAAATGAGGGTTTAAAATACTTTCTAAGGACCAGGCTAAATGGGCAACCAATGTGGGTAGGGTCGAGGATGGAAGAAAGGCGGTGACAGAGGTCCTAATGAGTACAACATTCTTGGTTAGTCAAGTAATCAGGAGGGTGTGCTGATTCGACATTTTTGTCTCTGATTACTACAGCTTCTTGAGCAAAGCCCCCTCCGTAGCACATTTTCAGGTAGCTATATTATCCGCAATAAGGAAAGTGGACCCCTTGCAAGAACATGAGTTGTGCACTTGAATGGATAAATTAACTATCTCCTGTCTGTGATCCTTATCACTAATGTGGTACTTTCCAGTCTCTTGGCATCCACAAGCCACCTTAATATGTCATTTGGATTCTACTCACCTTATCAAACACAAGCATAGTCGTTTTGCTTTCAATTTTCCACGTCTTTTGATTTTCTAGGCTAGTTCCAACCTCTTCTCTCTGAAATCTTCATTTCCCCTGTAATAGTGGTCTCTTGTAGGAGGCTGCTGGTTTCATGTGGTCTTATCTTAATTTTCTCAGTTTGTTTCCTGCCCCCATGTCTCACCTTTTTAGTCATGGTTCCGTGCTACTGCGATGATTGCCACGTCTCTATGGGTCCCTCTATTTTCTCATCTAATTCGCACACTTCTCCAGCTCAATTTCTGTGAGCACGGTAAACGCATCCAGGTTTTGTTGACAGTGCTCCAGTGTTCCTCTCAGGTTTGTGCATCAGTGACAAAATGTCTGTTCCATTGAAGACATATTAATTACCAGGCTGTCGTAGATGCAGCTGTTCTCTCTGCTATCTTTCTATGACTTCCCAATTCAGCAAAACTCGCACCTCCCAGTCCAAATCTCACAGTACCACATACACAGAACTGACATAGATTTGGCATGTATGAATCTTCACTACTTACCAGGCAACATCAAAATTCCCCTGCTGCTAGTGTTGCCACTCATTTTCATTATTTCTGGAAGGGGCCTGCTTTTTCACTGTAGCATCAGAACACTTGTTTTTCCTCACTTTTAATTTAGGGAGGCCACCAGAGTCCTTTAATGGGTGGCTCCTCTGAGCTACCTTGCAGCCTTCTTGGCTTTCTTAGCTGTCTACATCAATCACCTTTTTCCTCACAAGCCAACTAGCTGCTCTTAGTTTAAATCCTAAATTGGTCTTAAGATTTCTGATCTACATTGTGCATAGTTCCAGGAGGATTGGTTCCTATGGCACATGCCCCTTGTTTTACCTGATCTATATTTTTTGGGTTTGCCCCAGAGACCATTGTAGCTATTCTGGATCATGTCTTCCCTGCTTTTCCCCTAGCCATATCCATCAGCTTCTTCTTTAGCGCCTCAGTTTGTGTCTGCTCTGCTCACTTCCTAGCAATGTTCATTGCACAAGGCTGGGTTTGCTTGTGTAAATATGGATATTTGAGTACAGGTTGCAGAACAGGGGCAATCCATGCTGGAAAACTGGAGGAAGGGTGTCTTTATGCTGAACAAGAATTTGGGAATGCTCACTATCAGACAAATTGTAAGGGACTTAATAAAAACATGTCGAAAATGCTAATAATAGAGACTCAAAATAGACACTCCATGACCGGACAAATCTGTACTGATAACATTTTATTGACTTTGGCATATGAACTCCAGTGAGGTAGATTTTCTGGTAACAGGGCCACTAACTGCTGTCACCTTTAACATTTCTTCTTAAACCAAATTACTCACTGCCTTAAGAAACATCAATTACACCTATCCTCCCTCCTCCCTTGGAAACTAACCTCTCCCACATCCTAAACGCCTTGCACCACCGGGCTCGAACATCTCCCAGTGACACCAACAATTAATTGCTGACTCTGCCATGTGTGTATGCAATGAAAGATGCACATGCAGCAAGGCTTCCATCAACTCCAATGAACTGATACCTGCTCTGCTCCTGACCTCCCTACAACTTCGTCACTATTACAGGAACCTGCATCCAGCAACAATGACTCAGGGAAACATAAAGCTCTCTTGATCAATATATAACCTTCCTCAATACCTCTTAAACCTCTTCTGTGTGAGAAGTCAGTGTCTTCCTGAACAAGACCCATGCCACCTCTGCAGCCCACACGTTAAATGCCATCCTCTCCTTGGTTTAACCTATAGCCATATTCCTGCAGCCCATCCACCCTCAACCTAGCTCTTATCTGCCATCCCAACAATTATAGTTAATAAAGAGCTCAGCGTGGTCTTTGATGTCCCTCTACCTTCTCCTATGAGCTTAAGAGCCCAACCTTGATGCCACAAGCAACCTCTAGTAACACATTTATAATCCTCCCTGTGAAAACACATCCTTACTAAATCTCGATGTCTACTCACCTACTCCTTAGTGACTCACAAACTTATTCTCCAATACAGCAGTATCCTGTTTTCCAATTTAATTTGACTGCTCTCCTACAAGCCACAGCGCCCCATCTATATCATCATTACATAAATCATTATGTTGCTGAGCTATGTCTTCAGGAGACTACATTTCTCCCAAAACCAAAAGAAAAAGCCAGAGTTCAACAGTTGAAATAAACATAACATACACACAGGACACTACTGTGAGTGTATCAGGCTCGAGTCAATCAGCAGGAAAGCAGTCGGAAACTGGATGAACAATGCTGGCTGCAACAGGACACCGTCAATTGAGTTAATAATTTAACCTGATGTGAGACAGGGCATGAACACTAGTGTAGAGAAGTCCAAGATCCTCTGACGGCATACCTGATGGAGTCATGACCAAAGAGCACACAGTAGGTGAACGCTGCTGATGCTCTGGATAGTTTGTGGTTACTGTCCAAAGTTCAAATGGTGCAATAGGAGCATTGCTGGTGTCATGGAGAGTCCATTGCGAAGGTTGCTTTTGTTGTGATGCTTAACTCTTCAAAGACAGATTTATAGGGATTTGGAAAGACTTTGCCAAGCTTCTGTTCGCTGTATCTTCCACATAGAGATCAGTGAGTTTCACACTGTTTTTACAATCAAATGTGCTTTTGCCTTAACATGAGCTTCATCGACATTGGCCCTAAGTTCAATTTCATGTGCAGGTGCACCCCTTCTCACCCACTTTGGCAACCATGTTGCACACACCTTTGACAAAGGTCTCCTACCCTGCAACAATTCAAACGGATAAATCTAAGTTACTAAGTAGGGGTTGGTTGGATAAAACCACTCCATGGAGCGAACAGCCCATAACATGTCACATGTATTCACCAAAGCACACTGGATGTGTTCACTTAGAACTCTCTTCTTATGCTTGACCTGCCCATTCACTTGGGGGAAATGAAGCAAACTCTTCAAATGCCTAAACCTCACTGAAGCCAAAAATATTGCCCTCTCTGTGTTCACAAATTGAACACAGTTGTGCGAGACAATATGTTCCGTAAACTCTTCTCTAGTGAAAACACCCTTAATGAACTTCATACTCTTCCCAGTACTGGGCTCAGCGATAAATCTCATCTCATGCCATTTACTGTAGAAATCCATCATTAGTACTGTAAACTTTGCTGCAGTGGCAATGCATTAAAAGGACCCATCAGCTTAATCATGGCTTTAACCTAGGTACTGAGGGGAAATCAATTGGTTCTACAAGAGGGGCACAAACTTTGAGTTTCTTTTCATTGCTGGTGCAAATGGCATAAGTGCTCACATGGTCTTCCACCTCTTTGTCCAGAGCTAGCCACCAGAGCGTGGCACTACCTTGCACTTTGTCAAGTTAGATTTCCCTTATGCTCACTGGTGATACCCACCAACCTCAACTTCTCGGTTAAAATGAATCTGTCATAATGCAGCAGAATTCCATTTTCCACCATCAGTTCATCTGATACCTTGACGTACGACTGTGTTGCAAAATTTAAATTTCTTTCTTTTGGCCAACCTAACACCAGAAACTGCACCAATGTCTTCAACACCTCATGTTTCTCATACGCTTCCTGCAACTCTCTCTGTCTGAGGTAGCAATCAAATGCTCAACATCCAGCACAGCAACAAATCAACATTACAATTCCACCTCATTCTCTATTATACCCTACCCTGACTATTGGAAAGCTGTACAAATAGTGTGCCCATCCATTCCTCCCACAAGGTATATGTTCAATGTCAAATTAGTATTGAGCCAAACTAGTGGACAACCTCATGATCAGTGGTATGTTATTCTTAACATTACCACCACTGAGTGTATATATAACAATGGTTTGTGGTCTGACATATTGGTGACCTTTCTCCCCACAAATATGCGCAAAATGCTTTCACCACCCCCACAAACACGTTAAAAGCTCTTTCTCTGTCACAGAAGAACACAACTCCGATTCTCGAAGGGACTGTAAAGCAAAAGAACAAATGATGAACCGAATGCTGAACAAATCAAACATTCACTCCAGTCACAGATCTGGGTTAAATCCTTCGTTTTTTTTGCATGCCACGCCATTCCAGTTTAGACCCAGCCATATGCAAATCAGTCTTGACCCTGCTTGCCATGGGAAAAGTACAGTCCGAACTGCCAGACCAGGTTCTCCCTGGACCAGAAACAAGCATCCTGTGACCGGTTTCGGGGTATCGCCCCCTTATCAGCCAGGCTAGCTTGAATCTGGTATGTGTGTGTTCTTTGTTTCCCTTCTTTGTGTGAGAACTGGCCACAATTTCACATTGCTAGCATAAACCGTTGCGCAACATGGCAATACAGGATCAAAAACACTCAACGCTTTGACGCTTAACAACTATTCTTTAACCCATTCAAACTCCCTTTCACTCTCTTGTCCCCACTCAAACACAACACTCCTCTTAAGCATATTGGCCAGACACTTTACACAGAATGCATATTCTGGAATGAAATGTGATAGATTTTGCATAGCCCTAGGAAAGACTTTAGCCCCAACTTGTCCTTTGGTGGTGGCCAAACCTGGCTAGTTTTTTGCAAACCTTCATGTGGCTAAATTCCACCTTGAGAGACCATATAACCCAACTACTCAACGTTGGTCTTGAGGAACTCCAATTTCTCTCTCTTAACCACCACACCCCTATGCTGCAACGTGTCCAAAACCTTATCCACTATGATCATGTTCATCCCCATCTTGTGCAAAAACAGGTACATCGTCTTGAAGGGTCACAACCCCTTGATGTTTTAAACATGTGGTACACCATGCGCTGAAAAACAAATACATCCAACATAAACCCGAAGGCATACAACTGTACTGAAACATGCCAAAAGGGGAGACTGAAGCAGTGTAATGTTGGGATTCCTGTTCCAGTTCAGCTTAATGGTAATCCAAAGCTAGGTTTTGCTTGGAAAAACACGTTGCCCACCGAATACCCTGTGTGGCTGACAATTCACTTATGTTTGTAAGGGAATGCGATTGCAGCCATATCTCTCTGTTTAGTGTGCGGAGGTCAACTGTTATCCCGAGTTCGCCATTGCGTTTGTGTGAGACAACCAACGACGAAAGCCATAGAGTGGATTCCACCGGTTCAATGATCTCCAGTCCGCATATACTGTCCAGTTCCCTCTTCCAATCATTATAAATACTAAAGGGTATTTTCCTCTTCTTATGCTTCATGGAGATGGTACCCTCCTTGACTCTGATCCTGTGTTTGAAGCCTGTGACCTTCCCTAGTTTTTCTGAAAATACTTTAGGATGTCAGTCAGTCAAAATATCTTTATTCGGCTGGCTTGCAGCCATAAAAGTGCATCACAAAAAACATTTAAAACATGGATTAAAAAATATGATCCAGACAATGGATAATATGCTTCGAAGCAGTGGTAATTCATAATCTGGATATAATAGGAGTGATTCAATAAATTGATATTTCTTCAGAATAGCAGCAGAAACTAAAAGCAGTATATAATAAACTTCATGACAAACCCCTGTCCCGTGGACCATAGAATCCAGAGATAAATCGTTAAAACAAGACAAAAAAGATCATTTCCCAACAATATCACGCAAACGAACAGCTGCAGAGATGTATCTATAAATCATTAAACAAGTGAATTCATCATTTAAAAGCTGTAGATGATATAAAGCTGGCCGACACTTCCTAATATTTAAAAACTTTAAAAGAGGAATGATAAAATCACGCCTTGGCTTGATATAAAGTTGACAAAAGAATAAAAAGTGAAGCGTGCTCTGTGTAGACTTGGAATCAAAGGGCACAGATCCAGTTTAGCATCACAATAGGCTTTGCGGGGATAAGAGACCAAAAATGTGAAATGCCAAACCTGAATCTAATGAGCTAAAACAATTTAGTATGGCTGAAGTAAAAAGAGAGGTAAGGCTCAACACCTGGAGAACATACTAGAAGAGAGTTTTCTGAGACTCTTTTTTACCATCTCAAACTTTTCACTAGATAACTTTAGACAGGTCAGGAGATCTTTTTTCAGTTTGGTTTTTGGAATCTTAGCGGTGTTAGCTGGATTATAAAAACAATCTGCCAGCCCCAGTGACTCTAGCTGTTTTTTTTTAATGTAGCTTAGCCAGGGTATCTTCGACATGTGATCCAGTTTAAAACAATCTAAAATAATTGCGTGATTAAGGGCTGGCTCTTTCTTCGCCCAAATTGAGTGCCACAGCAATGTTGGTGCAATTTGTATATGAAAAGACAAAGGAATCAAACCAAGTTCACTATGACAAACAATGGCGGGAAGACTATTGGGGACTGTCAACAAACGTCTCATAAAGGTGTTCTCAGCTCTTTGGAGCCGCACTAGATTACAAGAGCCCCATACTCCAGCCCCATACAAAATGACAGAACACGAGCGAGCCTTATAGATATTGATTGTGTTAATCAGTCTTGAGCCTACCTTCTTCGTGAACTTGAATACCGCCTCCAGGTTTTGATTAAAACTACTGACCCTTGTTTTGACTAGATGGTGCCAGGTGCTTTTCTGATCGAATGGGATTCCTAGGTACGAAAAAGTAGGGACATGGGACAGCTTTTCATTTTTGATAAAACATGATTGGGGGATTTACCCACCACCATGGTATAAGATTTTGCTATGTTAGTCCTTAGACCCAATTCGTTCATGAAATCGTTAAACCTGGTCACTAACTTCTGCAGGCCCACACTGGTTCTAGACATTAAGACCGTCATCGGCATAAAGTAATGCCGGGAGATTTCTGGTACCTATCTTGGGGACATCCACGTTCCCATAATTAATGTAACTTTCTAAATCATTAATATACAGACAAAATAAAAAGGGGGCAAGGACACAGCCTTGACGAACCCCACGATTCATTTTGATGGGAGCAGAGAGTTCCCCACCCACTCCATATCTGATCCTCCCAGTCACATCTTGATGCATTTTGGCTAAAAAAATGCACTATGGATGGTTCAATGCCCAGATCCAGCATTTTTTCCCATAATCTCCCTCTCTGCACCCAGTCGAAAGCTGACGGAAGATCCATAAACCTGAGATAGAGAGATCCGGGCTTGGCTATTGTATACTTGCTTATGACCAGGTGCAGATTAAGACCTTGTTCGATGACTCCCAGGCCCCTCCTGAAGCCATATTGTACATCCGAAAACTTCCCGCTTTCGGTTACCCAGGCCTCCAGCCATTCTAATATGTCCCTACCCATCAATTTACAAGTACAGTCCATTAATGAGATGGGCCGATAACATTTTGGGTCCGACCTATCCCCTTTTTTGAAGATGGGGACTATTATCACGGACCCCCATGATTTAGGAGTACCCTGGGATGCAACTTAAAATGTTGGTCAGCAGGGTTGGCCAAAAACAAATCGGCTGGGACGCCGTCACGGCCAGGTGCCTTATTCTTCACTGTTTGGTATAGTGCCCTTTCGACTTCGTCAAGCGTTGGTTGAACCAACTCGGAGGTCCCATGATTTAAATTGGGACAGTATTCACCGTTGGCACAATATAGACTGGAAAAGTGCTGTACCCACACATCAGGCATAATTGTGACATCAATACTGCTATTATGGGAGCTCCGGAAGAAGTCTGAGTTAACAGTTTTCCAAAAGTCTGGATCTTTGTTTTGACATGCTACATGCAGTTGTTCCCAGGCTTCTTTTCTTGTATCCAGTTTACGTCTCCCTAAAGCCGGTTTATATTCATTTCGAAGATGTTTTACCACTAAGTTATCCTGGGGTTTTTTTTTTTAGTGCCTTCACAAGATTGTTATGAGATTGTGAACAGTCACTGTTAAACCATTTACATTGTTTCCGGGGTCTTAGTCTGTTATCACTTCGCAAAGCAGCATTAATAGTCTCAGTTATTATGGCAGAAGCCTTTAACAGCCTTTAAATATCTTCCAGGCTCTCTAAGATTTGCCTCATATTAGTAGTCCGAATCCGTTGAAGAACGGAATCTGGATTGACAGTAGACCACTTGCGTAATAGTCCCTTATTTTTATTGTAAATTATGGGACATAGTTTAATTCTCCCAGAGGAATTGCCAGTTTGAGTCTCTAAATAAATTGCCAATGGATAGTGGTCACTGAAACAAACCTTGAGAATAGAAAAAAACACAGATTGAGGTTTAAAATATTCAGCAAGGGCAATGAAATCAATTAGAGTGCCTTGACCTCTACCCGTAAAGGAAACCAGGTCCGGGCCTAATGGTTGAATAAGATCTACTGTGAGGAAAAGAGAACATTTTGAAAGCAGCGAATTAAAAATATTCCCACATGGGTTATGATAAAAGTGGCAACTGCCGTCCCTAACCCCATCTGATAAACAACATGCAGACTGCTTTGATAAGGGACATAATTTGCAATTAAAATCACCCCCCAGAGAACAATGAAATCTGTGTTTATCTCCTATATGTGTCTGCTTAATGACTTCTCTTAAGTCTTCGGCAATGGCAATATTGTTGAGAACAAAATTATGATAAAAATTAATAACGACCAGCGTCACATTCTGTCTAAAAAGAATATTGCTAATTTGGAAATGCGGTGAATGGAGCTGAGTCTTTCCTACTCTGATAGTGTTGTCGGTACCAAAGTTAATAAGCCACCCTTGGAATGGACACCCAGAGATACATTAGCCGGAGTATGTATGGAGGCATAACGGTTAATATAACTGTCTCTCTCATCCATGTTTCTTGGAGGCATATAATACTATAATCTTTTATGAAGCTAAGCCATTGTTTAGATTTCAGCTTGTTTGACAAGCCAGCAATATTCCAAAATAGGCTACCATGAACAGTTGTACTATTATGACTGAGAGGTGCTCCCTCGTTACTTGTATGAGCAATTATCTCACAGTCACCCTGGAATTTCTTGGCTATGTAAGGAGACAACGAAGATTGGGCCTGGTCAGCTGGTGGAATATTATCAGATTCCATCAATGCTATCCTTGCTGAATCGGAGAGGACAGGGCTGCCTACATGTGCGGGGTCATTTGATGCTAGTTTGACAAACTCACCGGTACTACCCTCTGCATTTGTCTTGACAAAGTCACAGTTAATAGTCAAAGCAGTTCCCTTCGCCCTGTAATGCAGTCAATCCACATAGTCAAGGGGGGGAAAATTATTAAAAGTTGGAATAGCAAAATTGTGCGCAGCATTGTAAGTTGTATGATGTGCCCTCTGCTCTACAACTAAATGTGGTTTATAAAAAATATCCAAGGGGTACCGCCTCAATAGGGCCGCTGACGTTACTACTACAGAAAAGCCTATCCATGAGGGAATGGACCAATGACCTGTTTTTAAAGTAAACAACAACACAATCGCCTGAATCCGTTTTAGGTTGTGTGCCCACCCATGAAACTCGTTGTTATTTATATTCCGGAATAAGTCTTCGCTATTCGGCCAGTCCGTGGCTTTTGCTAGCCAGTGTACAGTTTTGGTCTTTAACTGCGGCAAGTCTTCCTCCTTGTTGGGTGGCAAAGGTGGTACATTCTTGAGAACAATTAACAACGGAGTTGCTTCCGGTGGAAGGTGGAGGATTCTTTCGTGACTTTTCCTTAATTTAACATGGCGATTGACAGCAGGATTAAAGGCTCCAGCATCATTTACCCCATTTAAAATAGTTGACCGGCCTCCAACGGTTACAGATGCTACATGTGTTTGAGATTGAGAAAGGCGAGGTAAGGTGTTAGTGTTAATAGCGGGGCAGCGACCAGGAGCCGGGTCCGAATCAGGGGGAGCTAAGCTGTGGGGGGGGCAAAGTAGTGCGACTCAGAGACAAAGAGTCAAAGGCTGTTGCGTTGTTGGATCCAGTAGTTAGGCTGGAGAGACTTGAGCCGATCAGAATTTTCAATGACCTGTCAATGCTATTAAGAATACCTTAAAAAAAGGTCAAGAAGGGATTTCACTACTGATTCAAGAGAACTGACGAACTGTGTTTGCGACAGTGAATCTCCATTGTCTCTGGAACCTGCGTCAGCTTCCAAATCAGGAACCCTTACGTTCTTCCTCATAGTGGGCACCAATGTTTTTTTTCTGTGTTACAGGTGGCAACACCTCTCTTTGATTTGCTGCATGCCTTTGCCTTTTTAAGGGGTGGGGCGTGAGGTGTCAAGGGAACAACCTTGCTGAATAGTATTGGTATTGGGGGCTTCCAAATCATTGGGTGTTATGACACCCATAGGTGAGTTAGAGCCCCTAGGTTGCTGACTCTGTGATGGACTTACTGGTTCTACCAGTTGGCTTGTATGTAGTGCCCGCTTTGTGGCCCCCAATCTCTCCTCCACACATTCGATCTCACTATTAATAGCCCCCATGGCGGTGGTAAGAAAGCTGGTGATGGTGGAAGTTATTGGACGGTCCTTGGTAGGAGGCATAGTTAGTTTACGTATCCCCATCCTCTTACTTCTTACCTGTGGTCTCGAATAACCCACCAGGGGACGAGGCTATGTCAGCAAGCCAAGAGACGGGGCCCAGCCTCATGCGCCCGCGTCCTGCCCTGCGGGAGCCCACGATGAAATTTAAAGCACCTCCTGGCGCTGATGATTATGTTGGCTGCATGGAACCGCTTTGGACCCTGGATCTTGTGGTCCCCGGTAGTCCCCAGCAATGCGGCAGTACAATTCAGCAGTAGCAGTAACGGGCGTCCCGTGCAGCGGGAGCCAGCGATGAAATTTAAAGCGCCTCCTGGCGCTGATGATTATGTTGGCTGCAAGGAACCGCTTTGGAGCCTGGATCTTGTGGTCCCCGGTAGTCCCCAGCAACGCGGCAGTACAATTCAGCAGTAGCAGTAACGGTACTTTAGGATGTGATGTGTGGAGCTCTGTCCCGCCCCGCCCTAACCTTGTGTCAACTACAATACAAAAAATAAAATAACGCTCCGTCATTATCATTTTATTTTATCCTTTGCACTGCTTTGAAGCAGTGGGGCAATGCTCCTATGCCTTAGCGGAGGAGCCGTTGCTGTTTCTACCTTTTTAATCAGGACTTGTTTTCCCGCCCATAGCCTTAAAATCATATTTTTAAAAAAAACATGAGGGAACCACCCTAAAATTTTCAACCATTTAACTGCTACATAAATCTCCTTTGAATCTTCCTGCCCTTGAATTCAAGTATGTCTTCAAAGAAACCTAATAGCTCTATCAGTCTTCATTCCAAACAGAAACCCGTTCTGGTGGTTGAAGCAGTCTACTTCCCCAGGTGTTATCAGGTTTTCAATGATCAAGGTGATCATCGCACCCGAGTTAACCAGAAGATGTAGTATTTTCTCCCCTACCTTTATGTCCACATAGGGGCCCACAAAGTAATGGATCACCTGCCTTCACATTTCATGTGCTTATTACCAAAACTGTCATCCAGCTTTTCATCAATCTGATTTAGCTTAGGTTGGTTATAAGCACAAACTCCTGCCATCATTACTCTGTTTCCAGCATGGGCTTTGACACACCTTGGTGAAATGCCCTACTTTGTTATACATCATGCCTGTGGTGTTTTTTTGCAGTACAGGCTTTCCCTCCTTTTCTATGAATTTAGTATCCATATCTAAAACAAATATTTCTTGGTCAATTAAAAAAACTTGTTCCTATTTCCATCCTGGTTTGTCCTCCCTTTTTTAGGTCTCGCGTAGGCAGCGCGCATGCGCTGTCTCCGAGACATCTAGTAATCCGTATAGCGAGGGTAATCCCGCCTGCTGCTTGCCTGCTGCTTGCAATTGGCTTATTTACGCGTCACTGTGATTTCCGGCCTCCCTATTGGTTGCTGGTCCGATGCATCACTTCCGTTTTTATCGGAAGCAGCACCGACCAACTACAGTTTTATTGCGCTGTAGGGCTTTGTCAGTTTCGTTTAGGGACTACTTGGGCTTTTTTTTTTTTTTAATCGCCTCGGCGCCCGCTTCATGGGCTGTGGCGATTTTAAAAAAACAGATGCTTCCCATATTTTGCGGCATAGCAACACATCGCCACGGCGCCCGCTTCATGGGCTGTGGCAATTTACGGCGCCCGCTTCATGGGCTGTGGCGATTTCAAAAAACAGATGCTTCGTGTTTTGTTGTTTGTCAGCGCAGCGCCCGTTTCATTTTAATTAGGGTGTGAAATGTTTTTTTTTTTTTAAACCAGCGCTTTCACTTTCATGGCGTGCGCGCAGCTTTCTTTATATGCTGCTCCCCGTATTTATCTTTTTTGCTCCCAATCTCAGTTGCACGCCTGAACACGTCTGCAACACCTATTGCACTCCTCGAATATCCCTGTGATACAGTGACCGCAGCCCACTGCTCCCCTGTCTAATGCCTATAGAACTACTAATGGCCAGTGTTCCAATTTAGCAAACGTGAGACTGATCGCATTGCAAGCTCACCGGTGCGGCATGGACCCCGGCGCCAACCAAAGGCAAGTGTCAATGAGGCCAGTCCAGGCCGAGTCGCTGTGAGCCCTCAGTGCAGCAATAGAGCAGCTGCTCGCCACTTGCATTTTACCGCAGCGATTATTCATCCCGCAACTGCCGGGACCGTGTAGTAAGTATAGCGGTGTGGCCTGCGCTTCTATGCTTCTCGCGTACTTGTTGGTTCTACCAGTGAAACTCGATCACCCCTGCGGCGTATTTAATGTCTGTAATGCAACTCGTGCTCATGTAAAGCACTCTGATACCTTTGGGTCCAGTTCGCGCTATATAAAATTTTGTAAGATGATCATCCATATGCATTCAATAGGTGTAACGTAACTCACTATGTAAATAGATTTATTTGAGGTATTCCTTGGAAAAATTACGTCTCCATCTGTTAGGGCGCTATGCTATGGTATGCATTCTTGCTACATTGATGGGAGTGGTACCAAGTCATGACTGACACATCCAGACAGTTTTGCCATTTTAGCCAGGAGGACTGCACCGGTAGTTTCAATCCCTTACTTCTAATGAGAAGAGTGAAACTACAAGTTCCACCATGCACAGAGTTAGATGTTCCTTTACATTTTTGACTGTTTGAGGATGGCTACGCACGACATATGCAAAACGGCAGCACTTAGGGCACTTTGAACTTCTATGACGTAAGCATTTCAATTCAATGCGCAGCAGAGCGCAGGCAGGGTGTTCGTCCAGTTGTGAGTTTCTAAGGTCAGGCTAAAGTAGGTCGAGGATAACCCAGTTCATCCGTTTTTAAACGACAAGCAAAGAACAAGTCCACCCAGTGGCCCAGGGACGTGTTCTGCAATGCTGATGAGAGCCGAGGCAAGCTCAGGCATTCTGGCCGAACTCCTTTGACCCCTGGCACTAACTGACTGGAAGCACTCTTACCTTGCTTCGAAACCCGATCCCTCTGATGCTTCAGTTATGTAAGAAAGAAAAGGGTATGGTCCATCACAGCGCATCTCCGAGGAGTTAAAAGGAGTGATCAGGCTTTCACCAGGGAGTGCACAAGTGTGTTCTGGGAGTGCTGCGCTCGTGAGGACACAGGCGGACCAGGCAGGTGGGGAAGACTGACGCTTTTCAGGTATATATTTACGTTTTGTCTATCAGGGGACGCATGCGCAATATATAAAGTGAATGTATGTATGTGTTGTCCTGTCACTAGCGCTCTGAAGCGGCTGTGAGCTACTAATAGCACTGTAAGGAGTTCAAACAATGAAAACTGAATTCTTATATGATGCGCTATGCTCAGAACGGACGCTGTATGTACCTTAGAGTCAGGAACCGTTGTTCTTTTGTCAGAAAGTATGTGAACAGTTTAGATAAAACTTAAAAAAACTTGGAAACATCGTTCCCAATAGATTTCACCCACTCCAACCTGTGCTTAATAACATCAGGCATCATTATCAACAGTCTATTCAGACTTTAAAGTCCCACCATTTTCCTCTATACACCTACCATCTTCGGCACACTAAAGTAATATAATAGCCACTTAAAGCGCTTTACAAAACTCCTCAACAAATAAGTAACATTCCATTGCCCAAGGACATTGCCTACTGCAAGGAGACAATCTGCTACATTTCTTCATCCTTAGGTGTATCCAAATAAGTTTCACCAGGTATCATTTGCGTGATGGAGGCAAATCCCGTTTTCCTTCTTGGGCCAATTTAAGGTTTAAATTCTGTCTCCCTATCAGGCCCGGCTCCAGGAACTTTTATTTGGGTGGGCCAAAGGTGCATTCGGGTGGGCCACTGCGGGCCCGATTTGTCGCTTATATGTCTAGCCAGGCCTACTTCTGGGCCCTGCTTTATCTCTCCTTAGTCTTACATGGCCCAGTAAAACGCACTCTTTTCCAAATCTCTTTCTAAATGTTATCACTCTCAAAAAGTGTTTTTATTTCCATGTAATGTCCCTTTGATGGGAAGAGGAGGTTTCTAAGGTGGGAGTATCAGGCAAGTGACACTACTCGGGCACCCTCTGTGCGAGCCTTCAGGGAGAATCCCTCTTCATTACTACCTCCACCTCACCCCTGACTCTGCAGCGCACTCCCTTACAGGCTTGATTATCCACTTTTCTACCACCCCTCTCCAGTGCACCTCATCTCACAGCTGACCTTGGGCCCCAGCCCCATATCAGCCACCATCCGGTTCCACTTTCATTATTCCCGGTAAAAAACATTAGTAAAATCAACTTCAAACTTGAAACATTGAATATAGCATTAAATGTAATTAGCATGCACTTTAAAGTATGCTCCACAGTTGTCCTAATCACCCGACTGTTAATTAAATAAACGAAAACAGAAAGGCCATGACAGAGCCGGCTTTAGTGCTGGTGCAAAAGTCTTTTTGGGGCCCCACCAATGACCTCTTTCTCCGTAGATACCTTTACTACCACCCTCCAACAGTGCCCTTCATCTCTCCGTAGCCCCTCTCCCTCATGACCTCCTCCTCAGACTCCCTCACTATCACCCTCCACCAGTGTCGCTCGTCTCTCCGTAGCTGCCCCCCACCCCATGACCTCCTCCTCGGATTCCCTCACTGCCAACCTCCACTAGTGCCCCTCATCTCTCCGTAGCTCCCCCCACCCCATGACCTCCTCCTCGGCTTCTCTCACTGCCACCCTCCACTAGTGCCCCTCATTCTCCGTAGCTCCCCCCCACCCCATGACCTCCTCCTCTGCTTCCCTCACTGCCACCCTCCACTAGTGCCCCTCATTCTCTGTAGCTCCCCCCACCCCATGACCTCCTTCTCGGATTCCCTCACTGCCACCCTCCACTAGTGACCCTCATCTCCCAGTAGTCCCCCCCCTCGACCTCCTCCTCGGCTTCCCTCACTGCCACCCTCCACTAGTGGCCCTCATTCGCCGTAGCTCCCCCCCACACCATGACCTTCTCGTATTACCTCACTGCCACCCTCCACTAGTGCCCCTCATCTCTCCGTAGTTCCCCCGACCCCATGACCTCCTCCTCGGATTCCCTCACTGCCACCCTCCACTAGTGACCCTCATTCTCCGTAGCTCCCCCCCCCCACCCCATGACCTCCTCCTCGGCTTCCCTCACTGCCACCCTTCACTAGTGCCCCTCATTCTCCGTAGCTCCCCCCCACCCTATGACCTCCTCCTCGGCTTCCCTCACTGCCACCCTCCACTAATGCCCCTCATTCTCCGTAGCTCCCCCCCACCCCATGACCTCCTCCTCAGCTTCCCTCACTGCCACCCTCCACTAGTGCCCCTCATCTCTCTGTAGCTCCCCCCCCACCCCATGACCTCCTCCTCGGAATCCCTCACTGCCACCCTCCACTAGTGCCCCTCATCTCTCCGTTGCCCCTCTCTCATATGCATTTCATTTGTTGTATAGCGTTACTCATATCAGAGTAGGGTGTCAAAGTACTTTACATCACGCACACATTATAGAGAGACAATAAATCAGTCTACAGGGAATGTCACATAAGCCAATGAGGATTACAAGGTATAGGAATCACGTCATCCATACTGGTGGGCAATATATTTTACGAGAGTTTAGTCTGGAGAAGCACAAACTCAGGATTTAAAGAGTACTCCATTGGTTGGGGGTTGGCTTTACAGATAAAAATGTAGAACTGCCCAAAGAAACTCTTTTTAGCAACATTAGAATAATGAAAGACTGAAGAAGTTCTAACTATATCACAACACAAAAAAGCGAAGTTTGTATGCAGCTGTCTGATGACAGTTCATAGGTCAAGTCTATTTTAGGATTGTAACTTCTGAACTGCAAGTAACACAAGGATCTCTGTGACAAAGGCAGTAACCCCCTGAGCTAGCCACATAAAATTCAGTTTATCTGCATTTAAAAACTACCAACAGACAAATGATTGCTCTCCAGCAGGATCATAAATCACCAGTTATCTGAACATTTTTTATTGCTGTTGCACATCAGTGGCAGATTCACTGCGAGGGCCAAGGTTCATGTTTGGGTGGGCCTGGCCCACCCGGCCCACCCGCTAGAACCGGGCCTGCTCCCTATATTAATTTTTGTGAGGGCGATTTAACTGTGGAATCACGTGTAGGCATTAGTCCGTGCTTGAGCTGCACAGAAAAGATGGTACAAGTCCTAGGAAAGCTTCTGTTCTATGCGCGCACAGTGCCGAGAATAGGGAGGTGTTTTTCATAAGGGTGCACTGACGTCACTGCCTCTGTGAGCCCTGTCCTCAGGGGTGGCAATGGCAATGCCAAGGACAAAAGGTGAACAGTGCCCTCAGCCATGCGCACTATTTACTCCCTGCAGTTCCCACTGCGACAGGGGGCATTAAACGTTTAGTTTTGTAAAACAAATAATTTCAGCAGTGAAAGACTCTCGTCCAAATACATAAATGAACAAGCATTTGCAATGCAACAGGTCTCGCATTTACGCGAGTTTGAGCTATTGACATTGTAAATGACAATGCCTTTTATTTTTGTTTTCGTTTTTAAAACCTAAATAAAAGGCATTGTTATTTACAATGCCAATAACTTAAACTCGCGTGACTGCGAGACCTATTGCATTGCAAATGCTTGTTTATTTTTAGGTTGAACAGAACAGGCAGAGTTTGTCTTCCTTTCATCAAGTTCCCTAATGGATTACAGGGATGTCTCTATGCTCTTACCTGTCTTAATTGTCTCTTCCACAGTATGTCGAAAATAGGTGTGCATATCAATGTTGTGACACATTCTTATAGTTGATGTTCCCGACACAGTGTCGGTATCATTGTTCTTCAGAACACTTGTAGCAAGAAGAAAATAATAGTGTGCATGGCCCTGTCGGAATGCACAGCATGTGTTCTGAAGGGACCATAGTGCTGGCATGCCTACCACTAGTGGCGCACATATATTAGTCACAAAATAGTGAAGAAAGATGAGAGTGTGGTGGTCTACGCTGTAATGCACAATATAACTTGGATGAAACAAAGAGTAATCCTCTTTATGTGGATACACATGTTAAACCCACACTTCACTGGCTAGTGAGAAAGATGTATTTCATGTAGAGTTAACAAACACTTTTCTGTCTATGCACTGGTGCATGCTTCACCACGGTGCATATTTCAGGAGTGTTGGTTCCTGCTGCAAGGCTTGTTACCCTGCAACCACGGAGAAGCATCTGACAACAAACGCTGAGTGTGATGTAAATAAATCCCTTTTTCTGTGCTCGAGACATAGACTAGCAAAAGGGCTTGTCCCCAGCAAGTAAGGTGTGCCTTGCTATCAAGATTGCAAGTCTGTTTTCTATTGTGATGCGTTGCTGTACATGTGTAGCCGTGGAATGCAGTGACGTCAGATGAGCGAAACTGTTAACTATGATAGTGTCAATAATTTAGTGAAGAAATGATCAAAACAATTTTACTTGGATCACAGCAGAGAGGTGTAAGAAATTGCGTTATTACTTATTACCATTGCGAGCGCAAGGTAAGTGGTTTTATTTATTTATTTTCCCTATCCCATCGTAGCCACACAGACCAAGCAGCAGAAGATTACACTAATTGGCTCAAGGATGCTTTTAGGACTACAGTTCCCACATGCACAAATGCAGGGAACCGTCTGCAACCATCTTCACCTTGGTTTACTGAAGCCTTGCGTTTAGAAAAACAAAATTGTCGTCGAATGGAAAGACGTTGGAGACTGAAATACGAGACAATGGATAAAAATAACTATAAACATGCCCTATCGAACTATAAATTATTACTGTCTACAGAAAAAGGTCTTACTTTACTCAACAGATTGAGAAAGCAAAAATTCAACCAAAGAACTTTTTGGGGTACTTGAGAAACTCACCACTGCACCGAAAAATAAAGTTTCAGTGAACTGTCAATCTCTTTGTGACAGCATTTCTAGGGCTTTCAGAAATAAAGTTGATGACATATACAACATCTTCAAGCTGACCACACCCAATAAAACAGCGAAGGAACCCTTGGGTAATGAGACGAAAAGGAGCGTCTTTTTAAACTTCTCAGAGGTTTCAAACGAGCTGGTAGAAGAATTGATTTTAGGAATCAAATCAGGATCCCCACTTGATCCCTGCCCGCCTGCGGTGCTAAGAGACATTGCCAGAGAGGTGGGCCCCATCTTAACAAAAATATTTAATAACATGTTCGCTTCAGGCATTTATCCGGCTATTTGGAAAGATGCAGCCATCTTGCCGCTTATAAAGAAAGCCAATCTGGATCCATTATTAACTAGCAACTATAGACCAATTGCCAGGCTGCCCCTCCCAGCAAAAGCAGTGGAAAAAATCATGAACAACCAACTAACCGAATTCCTACAACAAAACGATTTACTCGATCCATCTCAGTTCGGTTTTCGTCCAGGTCACAGTACAGAGACAGCGCTTATTAAGGCAACAGAGGAGATAAGAGCAGTGATGGACAAAGGAGGTGCGGCGGTACTTATCCTTTTGGACTTGTCAGCGGCCTTCGATACCGTACATCATGACACGCTGCTCCGGAGTCTTGAAAAGTTAGGGATCAAGGAGTTGGCACTGTCTTTAATATCTTTTCTGGAAAATAGAAGACAGACAGTGACCCTCGACCATTTCAAAGCAACACCTTATGTGCTCCCTTGTGGGGTTCCCCAAGGCTCCTCGTTGAGCCCTTCCTTATTTAATATTTATGTAGCGGAACTGGCTCCGTTGGTTCGAGACTTTGGTTTCGACTTAACATCATACGCCGACGATACCCAGATTGTGATCGCGGCGTACAAAAATTCCCCCTCTCCAGCAACTCAGTTCCAAAAATTTATGAGAGAAATCAGTGGATGGATGGGAGGGCATTGCCTCAAGCTGAACTCTGATAAAACCGAAGTGGTAACCTTCGGTAATCTCCAGCCAAGCTGGGACGCTCACTGGTGGCCAACAGAAATTGGAGAAATACCAATACCAGTGGGAAAAGCCAAAAACCTAGGGGTGCTGATCGATAGTAAATTAACCTTCTCTCAACAAACGAATGCAACAGTTTCAGCATCTTTCTATTTGATAAAAAACTAAAGAAGGTTCTCCCCTTTATTCCGCCGGAATCAAGGAGAACAGTGGTCACCACTATGGTGCTGTTGAAGCTGGATTATTGCAACGGCCTCTACCTTGAACTACAAAAACAATTTCTAAAAAGACTTCAGATGGTGCAAAATGCGGCAGTTAGGCTCCTACTGAATATACCTAAATATGTATCGGTTAAGGAAGAAATCAGAAGACTCCACTGGTTGCCAGTGATAAAACGAATTAGGTTCAAAGCACTTTGCTTAGCATACAAAGCCCTGAATGATATAGGACCGGCTTCATTGAAAAGCCTATACTTATGGTATAACCCAGGCAGACTACTGAGGTCTTCTAATGTTGGGCTGATGGTAGTTCCCAGGATTCGAACAGCGAGCTGGGGCGGTCGAAGCATAGCATATGGCACGGCTAAAATTTGGAACACTCTACCAAAGGAAATCAGAACCGCCAACTCTTTGGGCGTTTTTAGGAAAAGGTTAAAGACGTGGCTTTTCCAGAATTAAGAAACACAGGAGCGGCAGAGTTGGTTTAGTCAGCGCCAAGACACCTCCGGGTAATCGTGCGCTATAGAAGTTATAATAACATAACGTATGTCGACTCCCCCCCCAACCACTGCCCCACCGATCTTACCTGTACCGCCACGCTTGAGTAAATTACAAAAGACTAGTAGAACTGTGCCGAAGTTTTGGTCTCGCATTTGAGAAACCTGAGAATCCCCTAAGATGTCTCCAAATGAGAATCAAAGGTACGCATAAGTATCTAAGGGTGAGATAGTGAACACTGCAAATATGAAGTCACATGTGCGTCACTGCAATGGTAGGGTGTGGTGCTTAAAAACGGTGTCAAAAATGTGTGAATGTTATTAACTATGTGCAAAATCCACATATAGATGTTTAAAAACATACCATTCCCTGTGGGGCAGGGAAAATGGGCCAGATTTGATCTAGAAAAGTGATAAGAATGAATAAAAAAAATAGATAAATAAAACTATTCACAAGAAAAGTGCAGGACCAAAAAGATAGTAAAGTCAGCTAAATGTCAGATAAGTACTCACTAATTAACCCTGGTTACATATAAGCCCTACAATGGCCGAGTCCTTAGTTGTATTTTGGCCAGGCTTCAGCTGTGAAGCAAAAAGTGTGAAAAGACAATATAAAATGGCACCACGGTCTGTGGGCTCTGTGTCAGAATGGAAGATATCCTGCACTGCACTTACCTCTAGCATGGTGTGGAAGAACTCACACCAGTAGCCAGCCGTGAATCAAACACACCAGTTCTCCTTACTCAGAGTTGGAGTAGGGACTGACCATCAGTCTAGCGTCCATTTTTAAAGGGCCGTGTGTCATGCACTTTGCATATTTACTGCTTGCAACACTAGATCGCTGCTGAGCATGGCGGCCATTATAGGTTGAGTGCCGATTTATGGAAAAGTGGTTAATCCTTTTTAAATCCTCACTCTAATATGAGAAAAGTGATCCTATTAGGGTAAGAAAAAGTTTTCGGATGCAGTTCTCGGAACAAGCCTGCAAACATAGATGGTGCAATATATGGAATAGCGATCAGATTTCCAAAATGAATGACCACCATCTTGAAAGTACTTGCTGTGAATTAGTGTTTTATTGCAATATTTTCTGGATGTAGGCATTCTACAATAAGTTATAGTAGATTTTTAATAAATAAGGCTTTTAGGGCCGTAACGTAATCCCCTACGGTGCAGTGGGGCTTCCACCCTTCGTGGTGCCCCCATTCAGCCTAAGGCCTATGAATATCTGGGAGATATGAGAGTCTCGGGGGCCCCTCACCACATTCTGAAGGGAGACCCCATTATTGTGCATTAAGCCACTGAGGGTGTTTGAACAAGTCAACAAATGAGAGAATTGCGGAGAAAGAAAACAACATAAGGTAAACTTTTATCAGGAGAAGCTTAAACAGGCTTGGTCCAATCTGATATTTAGAATTCATCCCTTCATCTTTACCTTCCAGCTTCTCTAAACTTCCTGCTGTTTTTGTGTAATTTCTTGTCTCGGTTTTGAGATCTTTTATGTTTCGATTTCCTAGATCTGTGATTTTTTTTAAAGGAGCTAATCAAGGACTTTTTTGTTTCAGGTGTCAGTAGTGCTAAGAGACTGCACACTCTATTTTTCTGAGGATGAGGATTCTGAAGACTGGCAGAAAGCGCTTCATGGGGCCCCAAGCAAAGACTGCAATCATCTACAAGACCAGCTCGGTAAAATTCTTGTTTCTTTTAGTTAACTGTCAGATAGTAATGCTAAAATGTAGAGTTTGGATTTGATTTACACTCTACTTAAATATTTACAAATTAGTTTAATCTTATCATACGTTTTTATTAACAACTGTACTATCTCCTGGTAAAGACAGATTTCTACTTTCTGGAATGATGGCTCTAGAAATTAAAAAGTTGTCTAAGTCACCAACTCTCTGGCAGGCACTTGTCTCCTAGTGAATTTATTCACCTGTATGTGTGTCCTCTGGATGTTTGCAGTGATTGCAAGGATATCATGGCCTGCCAGCAGCCCATGTGTGAAGTGACGACGAGTGAGAGAGTGGCCAAAGACCAAGTCTGTTGTGGGGAGGATGTCAGTTGTGGTGTCTGCCACAACAGAAGGGTCCTAGGAGCAGGTAGGTCGGCACTCCATCTCTAGCTAAAAGGAGTAAGACCAGAGGAGAGAACTCGTGTGCGTAGGATGGACTGAGCTCACGGTGCACCCACTAACAAGTTGAGAGTATGCTATTGGTCAAGCCCATTACTTGCTGAATTGACAAATAGGAAAAAGTAATGATACATTACGCGATCATTTGAAACTTGACAGATGGTAACCATGAATGTGACCAGTAGAATAAATAAATATCTTATATTTATTGTTTCAAACCACAACATTGTATTATCACATTTTCCTCAAACTGTGAATTACTGAAATGAAGCCTTGCGAAATCTCTTGGCCCAAACCGCTGGAGCAAAATACGTCATCTAGTTTCCAAAAAATGAGATAAAAAAGGAAATACTTCTCGCTCCGAATGAATTGTGATATCTTCTTGTAACTGAAACTTTCGGTGTTGTTGGGAATCCTAGATTTCAATCTTCTAACTTGGCTGTAGGGCTACACCCAGTGGAACCCTATAAACATACCAGCCAACCTACATCAAGTAAAACTGCAATTGTTGAATAGGTCCGTCCACTACCAACCCCACGCCCCCCTTCCCCCTTGAGATCTTCGGACCCTAATTATGGAGAAATGGACTAAGCATGATTGTGCGGGTTTCACAAAAGGGAAATACAGTGTTGCCAAAGTTTTAACAAGCAATTGTTTCCCTCTCCAGGATTTTCCCTCTCCTTATTGAAAGGCTGCAGTCCTCCCCACAACCAACCAAACCAGGACTGGCAGTATTCTAACTTTAGAGACAAATGAGGGTGGGCTGGCAATTGACCCATACAAGCTAGTGCCGTCTTGACCCGCTGAATTAAAATATTTTTGTGGTTCTCTTGTAGTTTAGGGCTGATTGTTTTCTGATTATGGGCTAAACCACTGAATGTTTTTGCATTTCTCTTGAATACTATTTCAGCATGTGTCAAGGAAGCCCGTGCTTCCCACTAACAAAAAAATATCTTTAAATATGCCCAACCTAGTATGAATGTTCAGGGACTCATGTCTCTTATTTATTGAAAAATGGAGATCTTTTTTAATTTCAAATCTTAATAAGCGGACAGCTAGGCGATATCACTACCTTTTGTGCCCTAATTGGGATGTGTCAAGAGCACACCGGCTGTGCACATATGCCACTAGACGTGCGACATTCATGTTAGGGGACAGCTTGGATGCCACTTCCTGTACTGCACGGCTGTCCCTGCATAACAAGGTGTTGGGCAGAAAATGTGATCTATGTCTAGCTTTCTATTGGAAGCTAATGATGATAATTCAGATAATGATTTCTAATGCTCAATACCTAAAATATTAAGATTCATTATTTATGTTAATGTTGTTGAATGTCTTGATTTGATTGCTATGGTAATTATGAACAGTTTTAGTAGCTGTAATGGCCGTAATAATAACTTTAAGTATAACTGAACCACATTTCATACAGTTGTTAGGAATATGCTAACATTTCATTTTTAGGGCTGCCAGCTTTGACAGTGCAGCATAATGAGAATTTCTTTTGAATTCATCAGGTTCTTCAGTCTTTAAACCTGAAATAATAATCAATTCTGAAGGAGAGGAAGAGACAAATGTGAAAGATCATTATGTCCCCGAAATAGGAGAAGCACTTTCAAGATGCATCGCGGGTAAGTAAGGACTGAACTGAAAAGCACAAGTCCATCAGGCTATGTTCACTCGACCACACATTATTTGTCCTCCCATAGAGCACCTTGAACACTGATGGATGTTTAGAGATCTTATGGTGCAAGTACATTTAATCATGAGACTAGAGTGTGAACCACCTGGGCACCCAGGATAAACTCACAACCATTACTTCTTACTGTGTCACAACTGAAACCATCAACTGCATATCAACACATGCCCTTTCTCTGTAGTTCTTCGTTTATCTGAGCCACCATAATCTTCATGACTTTTATTTTAAAACTCATTCGCTCCATTCTATTGTGTTGGTGTCCCTTGGGACAACCAGTATTTCATGATCGTGAATCTATCAGTGCATTAATAAAAGGCTCACCTCAATATCCAGGGCTGTTTATTTTGGGCAATATATTACAGTTTTTGGATAATACATTAGAGTTCCCATACTAGTTGTCCTGCTGAGTTTGTAAGTGGCAAGCATATACAAAATGTTGCCTCTGCTCAAACTACTCTGCGGACATATCTAGTCGCTTCTAGAGAGCCGATTGGAATAAATAAAATTGGGCTTGATTCACAAAGGTAAAATTTCTGTAAGTTTACTTTTTTCAGTATTGTAAGGAAACCGGCTTTTTGCAGGTTTACCCCCACTGTTTGCCCCCATTTGCACTATTAGCTGCCATTGTTTCGACTTTGAGAGTGTACTGAGGCCTGCTAACCAGACCTCAGTGCCAGTGTTCTAACAGTATACCAAAGTTATGTTAAATTGGATACACCCAATTGGCAAGTACTGGCTTACTTATGAGTCCCTAGTATATGGTACCCCAGGTACCGAGGGCATGTAAGACCGAGTGTTAACCCAAGGCTGCAGCACTGTTTGTTCTACTCTGCATGTGACAGACAAAATGGACCCTAGCCTGCCACTGCAGACTGACAAGGCAACGGTGACACTGCCAGTTCGACTTTGCCATTACACCTTATGTCAAAGCCACCACTTTCCTTAAGTAATATATGCAAGTCTCCCCAAAGGAAGGCCTATAGAGTCCTATGGCAGGGAGCTGTATATTACTAAGTAAGAAATGATTTTCTACATGTCTTAGCAGCAACACTTCCAAATTGTTTTGCTGTGGAAAGGTTAGGAGCCCCATTGGTTGACTCAGGGTTACCGGCTGGCGCCCTAATCCAGCTAACTTCTGAATGGGACCATCTAACAAAGTCAAGTAAGGTATCAAATTAATTTTGACATTAAACCCAACCTGATGCCTAGGCCAGTTTTAAAGTCACTATTAAAGTTAAGCAACTTTTAGAAAGTTGCCACTCTGCAGTCCAGCTAGTCCAGTAGCTCCACAAAGGCACTGACACATAGATGGGTTTCCGACCACCTGGGGAGACATGTGAACGACTCCCAGGCCTGGAAACAAATGCAGTTGCTACAGAGCGAGGTGTCACCTCCTCTCCCAGGATGGCCACTCAGGGTGTTAGCCCAAAAGGCAGGCTTCAAAGGTGCAGCCGCCTTTGAAGGGCCGCTTGTGACAACCTTCCTGAGCAGGATGCTTTTTGTTCCTGCAGACAATTAGGGGACAGAGCTAAGGGAGGGAAATCTGTGCCCAAACCAGTTTCCCGTGGGTTTAGCCCATGATGGGGGACCTATTGTTAATTCTTAATTACGCTGTGTTTCCTTGTCTTTTTTTCTTCTTTATAGGCACAGAAATTCTGATTATAAAAAAATGTAAGTCACGCACTTTACATTTCTATGCACACCTTAGGGTGTGTGCATGGTTAACGTGAGCTAAGGGTTCACTCTGAGCCACGGTTCCTGAAGCAAGCCATTTAATTTTACACTTTTGACTGAAACATGTAGACCATTTCACATAAGTTCACCTTTCACACATTTTGAGGAGACGTGCAAGACCATTTTCTCACTCACGTCCAATTAACTATTTTTTAAACCTACCCCAGGGATCTCATAATAAAGGATTGGGTACCCTGGAGGTAGTTTTAACTTGTCGCTTTCACGGTATCCACTATTCACAAAAAAAACCAGCTCCGCTGTAATCAGGCGTCGAAGCACACCTAGGAGGCATTCGGCTTCCTGGGTGGGAACCCGATGATGAAGCATACCACCAACTAGGTTGGTGGGTGAGGGTTCTTGTAAAAAAACAACTGGGTTCCCTGGCAAGGAGACTGACTCACAATAACCCTGCTGACTGGGTTTCCTAGAGCGCAGCTTTAAGCTTGTTCCTTTTGTTTACATGGATCTATAACCAGGGGAGACGAATGAGCATTCTTGCTTCCTCCTCCTTCTCTCTATTTTGTTATTTGATAGGTATGATAGGGCATACTGCGATGAGATGTAAGAACTATTACAATATTTCCCAGAAGAACACAAGAAAAAGGGGCAGGAAATAGTGCAGGAAGGCAAGCTTATCTCCAATTCCTCTATCAGATGTGCATTAGATGCTGCAGATACTGCAGCTAGAGGAGTCAATATCGGCATTCTACTCAGGAGACATGCATGGCTCAAAATTTCTGGTTTCCTCCATCGGGTTCGGGCGTGTATTGCAGCGTTCCGATTCAAAACCGTCAATCGGGATCCCTTCGGTACGCAATTCACTTACCCTCGTCGGTATTGTTTTTGATTGTGTTTCCACCTTCTGTGTGTCAAAAATTTCTGAAAACCATCATTATCTAACCGAAAACTTGGGCCTCGCTTGTTTTCCTCTATCTACTTCCACTCGAAGATCCATCATTGAGTCTTCTGCCGATGGAACGGACGGCATTTCAATTCTGTCCTCTGTGCCATTCTAAATACCCACTCACCGACCTTCATAAGGTCTGTAACCTCTGCAGGATCGCCGAGGAAGAGACATGCAGCATCAGAATATTAAGGACACCCCTGATATCTTTGGAGAAGATATTGAGCAAGAAGAGATGCAAGCGTCGGCAGCGGAAGAGGTTAGAGGCTTTCTCAGTCCAGGACTCGTAATTGGAGATCGAACTAGAGTCCCATAATGTTCCAGCTGGACAGGGTGCCGTGAGTAACAAAGCCCATTTGCCCACTAAACCCGCTCTAACTAAACAAAAAGCTATTGGGCCACCATTGCCACCAGGCCATGGTAGGCACCGAGATTCCAACGCCCCGCCTTCCTACTCGGCATCAAAACTGCAAGTCAAGCCTTCCGGCTCAAGCCAAAATGATACCCCTTCAGTTCCAAAACATTCCGGATCCAATGAGAACAAGCATTTGCAATGCAATAGGTCTCGCAATTGTGAGATTTTGAGCTATTGGCATTGTAAATGACAATGCCTTTTATTTATGTGTTTAAAAAACAACACATAAATAAAAGGCATTGTCATTTACAGTACCAATAGTTCAAAGTTTCTAAAATGCGAGACCTATTGCATTGCAAATGCTTGTTGTTTACAAGCGCCCCATGCTGCGCTTTCACGTTAATTGAGGCCACGCCCCTTTCTTTAGGTGAGCCGTGTCTAAAGAAAGGTCCGCGGCTGCTACTAAAGTGAAAGTGCGATATGGGGCGCTTTTACCAAAAAAAGCATTTGTTTGTCAAGTTGACAAACAAATGCTTTTTTTTGTAAAAGCACCTCGTGAAAGCACGCATGGCGTGCTGAATGCGCTTAATGTTGCAGGAAAGCATGTAGTGCCTGCAGTAGTAGAAACGCATTAAAGAAAATAGTGCTTACAGACTAATTAAGACGTACCATGTAACAACCGAAGTAGAAGGGCCAGTCCTCATGGGAGGTTACAAATGAAGACAAGGCGGTACTAAGGAGGGACTAACAAGCCTATTAACAAATCAAAAGCCAGCATTTACGAAGGACAATGACACAAGCCAATGACAAATATGGGCGGAGAGTGGGCGGGGCTTCAATTCCATTCTCCAATACAGCATACCTCGCAGAGCAGCGCATGCGCTGCCCAGGCTCGACCTAAAAACATGCCCACCAGACCATAAAAAAGGGCCACAAACAGCAAAAAAACTGGTCCACATGCTGACCTGTTATACCAGGCCTTCTGGCACTGCCACATTACCCTATAGGCCCACCCTCTTAAGAACAGAGGCAGCTCATCGCTTATTTTTGTAAGCTGTTTTTCCATGTTTATTAAGACCTCTCCTTTCTCGTGTGATAAGTTTTTTTACTTGAACAGTTTCATTGTAATGCTCATGTTTCTTTTCTTACAATAAAATAATTCTAAAAAATGTGTATCGTCGTGGTATTTATCATATGTATGAAGATAGTATGGCTTCATCATTTTGTGAGACTGGAAGGGACTAGTGGTGTGCCACAGATATCGTTGTTTATCCAGTTCTCTGCTGTTACTTTATTTGTATGTAACACTGTAGAGTAACTCCTAGGTTCCCTAGGTGAGATATTCCAACTTTCAGATAATGCATCAGCCTGTCTCAGTGTAGGTAGTTGAGAATTAGCTGCAGGAGGGGTTGAAGTTGGTGCAGCTTATGCTCATAACACACTGAAAATCGTGACATTAGACCACCGTGTCCCTAAAAGCAAGGTGGGATGTTGCGAGGCCTAAAAAATCACCATATAGAAGATGGGTTAATGTGTCCAGTTGTTGAGGTCATATATGTGAATAGTTTAAACCATAAGGAGGGACTGAGGTTACGGTCGTCCTGCAAGTGGAAAAAGGAGAAGTATTTTTCAAAAAAATTATTTTCAGGAAGATTCAAAAATAGAAGGTGATATCTTTGGAGAAAGATCAGAAAAGCACTGGCTGCAGGCAAAATCCCTGGCCCACCATAGAGGACCAATGTACTCTGAAAGCATGCAAGGATCTATGAGAATGATTTTCAGCCCTATTAGCCCTTGTAACACTAGATTACATGTGAAAACAGCAATGTTTAAAACCTCCTATCTAATTCACCAAAGTTTTTCACTCGTGAAGAGTTATTCACTCAGAGGTTTCTATGCGAGTGAATCTCATGGTGTGAGTGAGGAGTGGATCTTCCACCTGGAAGTTTGTAAACAACGCTAACCTACATGTTTGTGCGTATTAACAATTCATTTTCCAAACCTTTACCCCGTGTAAATGTTCAGAATTTTGCAACTATCAATATCATGAGTAAATCCATTTTCAGGGTGGGAAGGAGAAGAAAATACGGCCTATAAATGATATTGGTGTAGGACTAGGAGTTTCCACACTTGGAAATTATTTTCCATGTGGACAAAAAAAGAACAGTTGGCAAGTGTGTTTGCAGTTGCTCGTTATTTATTTATTGTTTTAATGTGAAAACATCCAAGTGCATGCAAAGCAGAAATCAGAAGAACTTTTCAGGTGTATGCCTTGAATCCTGCTGCCACTATCGGAGATTTGCAGTTGCACTGGTCCTTCTGGAATGATTGTGAAACAAAGTTATGTGAAAGTTCAATCAACATTTTTCTTTTAAAAAACAAGAAATACCCTTTTGTATCATACTGGGCATTTTTCTAGCCTGTGCATACCATGTTAAGATTTTTTTTAAAGACAACCATGTGTCTAATATATGAAATTCCCCTTTAATTACGTGTTCTTACAAGCGGTATACCACAAAGCAATCGGGGTTTTATGCTAACAAAAGTCCGTGGATCCTTAAATGAACATTTTTTCGATTAATGCCTCCAGCGATTAATGCCTCCAGGTGAGAGAACCGGGACAAACTTCAGTAATGTTTGGATGAAAACAGCGAAGGAGGTCGGAGTCAAATCCAGTGAACAATGCAATTGTAAACCGGGCTACGGAGAACGGGAGGGGGTGGGAGCATTGTGAAGATGGACAGCGTGATGGCCCCTGTGCGCTGAAATCTTTTCAAGCGCTCGTGCTTGTGCTTTTGTGAACCGGGCTATGGAGAACGGGAGGGGGTGGGAGCATTGTGAAGATGGACAGCGGGATAGCCCCTACGCGCTGAAATCTTTTCAAGCACTCGTGCTGGCATCCACCTTGCGGGAGCGAGCAGCGGCGCGCGGGCCATATGTTTTCAATTAGCACGCGCGCCGCTGCTCGCTCCCGCAAGGTGGATGACAGCACAAGCGCGAGTGCTTGAAAAGAGCTGACCAATTTCTAAAGGTCATCTTCTAGGGCAGCGCATGCGCGCTGCCTAGGCGAGACCTAAAAAGGGCAAATCCAGCTTGGCACTGAAAATTCGGCACCGAAACATAAAGATGCTCCTTTAAAGCCACTGAAGCCTATTTTAGAGGCAATCAAACAAAAGCTGGATCCAAAGCAGAAGAACATTCATATAAATCCTGACACTGGCCACATTACAACTGAAACAGCAGTACCATCTTCCAAAAGGAAAATAGACACTGAATATAAGATTCCCCTCAAGAAGGACATAGCTACTAGTCCTATTAACATTTCTCAAACACCGCCACCTTCTTCACCAGTACCTATTATACCAGCTGCAGACTTTTTACCCATCACACCACAGGGTTTTCCAAATACAAATCCTGATATAGTTGATGATGATGACACCTCTGATCAGCCACCACCTGATCCGTGGGATGACTACAATATATACTCCCCTGTAGACACAAACCCGGATCTATATCCAGCTAAACCTTCCCCTCCTGATGATAATACTGCATATCAGGAGTTATTTGCTAGGGCAGCCACTTACCATGGGGTGACTTTACATAAAGAAACCCTAGAAGAGGATTTCCTATTTGAAACCTTAGGAAACACACACCGAACATCACAATCCTTGCCTATGTTAAAAGGTATGATGAGGCATGCTGATGATATTTTTATGGATCCAGTTAGAGCATGTTTCCTAACACCTAGGATGGACAAAAAATATAAACCCCCTCCATATGACACTGATTTTATTAAGGGAAAGTTGCCTTTAGATTCTTCAGTAGTTTCTAACAAAAAGGACAAATTCACAAACCTCAGGGGAGGCACCACCTCCTTATAAAGAATCAAATGTAATAGATGCCTCTGGGTAAAGAGTAACTGCTCAATCAGCCAACCATTGGTGCATAGTCAATACACAAGGCCTATTGGCTAGGCATGATAGGGCACACTGGGATGAGATGTAAGAACTATTACAATATTTCCCAGAAGAACACAAGAAAAAGGGGCAGGGAATAGTGCAGGAAGGCAAGCTTATCTCAAATTCCTCTATCAGATGTGCATTAGGTGCTGCAGATACTGCAGCTAGAGGAGTCAGTATCCGCATTCTACTCAGGAGACATGCATGGCTCAGAATTTCTGGTTTCAAACCAGAAGTTCAACAAACTATTCTTAATGCACCGTTTGATAAGGAACACCTATTTGGGCCTCAGATAGACAAATCGCTTGAAAAAATGAAAAAGAGTACAGAAGTGGCAAAATCAATGGGAGCACTTCAGTCTCCTTCTACTAGAAGTTCCTTTTGTCACTCCTTCTACAGAGGGGACTCCAAGACTAATACCACAGATGCCATGCCAGCGTCATACAAAACACAAACACAAACTCCCCCCTCTAGAGGATTCTATAAGGGTGGATATAGAGGTAACAACTTTAAAGAAAGAGGTAGAGGTACACCAACACACACCTCTCCATCCTCTAACAAACAGTGACTTGCTATCACTCCCCCCCGTTCATTCATCCCCTGTCGGGGGAAGATTACAACAGTTTCTTCCCATTTGGCAATCAATAACATCAGACAAATGGGTGTTGGACATTATCCAACATGGCTATTGCCTGGAGCTCACAAGCAACCCTCCCAACATTCCACATCGTATTCACTGTCTTTAGAACACCAACATCTGCTCAAACAAGCAGTACAAGCTCTTCTGACAAAAGAAGCTATATAACTTTCCCATTACAACAACAAGGATTAGGGGTATCTTCACTATACTTCCTAATTCCCAAAAAGGACGGTTCATTAAGGCCAATCTTGGAATTCAGGCCATTAAACCTATACATATTATCAGAACACTTCCATACGGTCACACTGCAACAAGTACTTCCACTTTGGCAGTGCAACTTTATGTCCACACTAGACTTAAAGGACGCATATCTTCATATACCTATTCACCCAGCTCATAGCAAATACCTCAGATTTGTGATAGGAAAAAAACCATTATCAGTTCAAAGTACTTCCATTCGGAGTGACAACTGCTCCCAGAGTGTTCACCAAATGCCTTGCAGTGGTAGCAGCACATCTACGAAGACAACAAATCCATGTCTTCTCATACCTAGATGACTGGCTCATAAAAGCCAACACAGATCCCAAGTGTGTGCAACACTCACAAATCACCATAAACCTTCTACATCAGTTAGGATTTACAGTCCATGCACAAAAATCCCACCTTCAACCCACTCAAATACAACTATATCTAGGAGCCATTCTAAATACTCAAATGGCTCTATCATTTCCCAATGCAGCCAGGATAGCCAATTTTCAAACATTATTACTCCAGTTTCAAAACAACCAGCATCTATCAGTCAGAACTTTCATGCAGCTACTGGGATGATGGCATCATGCATTGCCATAGTGCCTCATGCAAGACTAAATATGCGTCCTCTACAAGAATGTTTAGCACGTCAGTGGAATCAATCACAGGGTTTGCTAACAGATCTAGTGTTGGTCGACAGCCGCACTCATCGCTCTCTGCAGTGTTGAAACACAAAATTTATAAAAAGAGCGTCCCTTTATCGACCCTATTGCACAAGTCGTGCTCACAACAGACGCATCTCTCACAGGGTGGGGAGCACATTTACAACATTTAACAGTTCAGGGTCTTTGGGATACCACCCAACAGAACCATCACATCAACTACCTCGAACTGCAAGCAGTTTAGATAACATTAAAAGCATTTCTACCTCATCTGATAGGGAAAGGTGTCCTAGTCCGGACAGACATATGACAACAATGTACTATGTACAAAAACTGGAAGGGACACACTCTTTGCAGCTGTCACGCCTCTCTCAGACCATTTGGCGTTGGGCAATTCATCACAAAATCCAACTCCTGGCAGAACACCTTCCAGTGACAGACAACATCTTTGCCGATCTCCTCAGCAGAATGAGGCAACAAGTACACGAATGGGAACTTCACCCACAAGTTCTCCTTCCGTATTTCCAAAAATGGGGATTCCCACAAATAGACCTCTTTACCATAGCAGAGAACTCAAAATGCCCAGACTTCTCCTCCAGGTTCCCACACCCTCTATCCAAAGGCAATGCCCTATGGATCAACTGGTCAGCAATATTTGCTTATGCTTTTCCTCCTCTCCCTCTCCTACCATTTCTGGTTCGGAAACTCAGGCAGACATCTCTCACATTGATTCTGGTAGATCCCACATGGGCTCGTCAACCATGGTTCACCACACTATTAGAACTCTCAATAGTTCCACACCAGAAGCTTCACATAACTTAAAATTTTCTCACACAGAACCATGGAAAAACAAGACATCCAAACCCCAAGGAACTCAACCTAGCAATTTGGCTCCTGAAGTCATAGAGTTTGGATAAACCTACCACCAGATTGTATGACAATTCTTAAAGAAGCAAGAAAACCCACCACTAGAGCATGTTATGCAGCAAAGTGGAAAAGGTTTGTGATATATTGTAATAACACAATTGATCCGCTAGATGCATCTGTACAAAATGTTATTTGTTATCTTTTGCATCTACAGCGAGTTGGCTTAGCCTACACATCCATTCGACTACACCTTGCAGCAGTAGCTCCATATCTTCAAAATAGACAACATTTATGCCTATTCAAAGTTCCAGTAATTATGGCCTTTATGGGAGGCCTTTAAAGAATAATACCACCTAGGGTACCACCTGCACCTTAACATTGTTCTCACAAGGCTTATGGGCCCACCTTTTGAACTTTTACACAACGTTTCATTATAATTTCTTTCATGAAAGGTTGCCTTTCTCAATGCTGTTACTTCTCTAAGACGTGTTGGTGAGCTTCAGGCATTAACCTTAGAAGAACCCTTCTTTCAACTTCATAAAGATAGAGTGGTTCTTCGTACAAACCCAAAATTCCTTCCAAAAGAGGTCTCTGCTTTTCATATTAAACAATCAGTTGAGTTACCTGTGTTCTTCCCTCAATCTGATTCAGTAGCAGAAAGAGCTTTCCATACACTTGATGCCAAAAGAGCACTATTATATTATATTGATAGGACAAAAGATTTTCGCAAAACAACTTTTAGTTGCTTTTGCTCCACTTCATAAAGGAAATCCTATCTCTAAATCCAGTATTTCTAGATGGATTGTTAAATGTATTCAAATGTGCTATGTTAAAGCTAAAAGAACTTTAACTATACCTCCTTGAGCACATTCTACTCGCAAAATAGGAGCATTTATGGCCTTTTTAGGCAACATTCCCATAGCTGACATATGTAAGGCAGCTACATGGCCTACACTACGCACATTTACCAAACATAATTGTGTGGCTGTATTAGCACATCAACAAGCTAACGTAGGACAAGCAGTGCTAAACTTTTTCAAACAACTGCAACACCCACTGGTTAGCCATCGCTTTGAAAGAATACTGCTATTCAGTTTATGCAAAGCATGTTTATGTACAGCACACATGCCTCGAACGGATTATGTTACCCTGTAAGCATCTGTTCTTGGCATGTAGAGCGCGATTCACATGCACCCTCCCTCCTCCCCGGACACCTGTGGTTGTTGCAGTTCTTATTAATCACATTATATACGCATGGACATCTCTATACTACACTTACTTACTCCATTCTCACCCTCTTGCGGGAAAACAATCTAACAATGGAGTCGATGGCCATGCGCATTATCACCGAAAGGAGGAGTCACCTTACCTCGTGACTGGAAAAGACTTCTTTGAAGAAAAACAACTTGCAAACATCCGGACCCAATACTAGATGGCAGGAGTATGCAAAGCATGTGAATCTACAGCTCTACATTCCAAGAACAGATGCTTACAGGGTAGGTATCATAATCTGTTCTATGCCCGGTTTTAAGCTGAGACAGGTAAATCTGAGTTAAATTCTAGGCAGACAACAATTCTACATTCAGCAGACAGCAAGAATGTGATCACTAACAGTGATACAATTCTAGCTGTGTTCAGGAGGTTTCTAGCTGATATGAAAATAATGAGATCAAATTAGAACTAATAATATGTAGCAGCACATCACATAATTGAATATATTTTAGAAAGCTCACTCTTGGTGGCTGCATGCTTTGGTATCAATGGGTACTGAAAAAATCTAAGCCCTCAAGTTCTAACTTCTTTCCTTCTGTTGGTTCCTGCTCATTAGTTGGACTTACCATCTTGGACTTCCAGAGGTTTTTTTTTTTTTTTTAAAGCAGAGCACAGAGGCTGACATATTAAGGGAGACTTCTGTGGTTGAGCTTGTGGTTCACCGATCAATTGGGGTAAAAGGAGGTGCTGGTTAGGTCTGTGTATTTCTTGATTTTAGAGCGGTTACCCATATATGTTTCACACGTATGTGTGGCATAACCCTTAGGTCTACTTAATCATGTCTGTACCACCTGCATATTCAGTGGATCGGATACCTCAAACTCATTTGCTTGTCAAATGACACTAAACCTTTGCAAAAACCGTAACAATAAGGAGACTACTGCATTCACCGGACAAAAAAAAAGTTTTTGTAAACAGCAAAGACTGCCATCGTAAAAAGAGGATACTCTATTAGGCTAACTCACATTTGTGTTCTCTGCTCTCGGGCCTTAGAACAATTCCTTTAGTGCAGGAAGATGCAGGGCGTATTTTCTTCCTTCTTCAAGGCATAGGATTATTCTGTGGCCCTCCAGTTATAACTTCCAGGGTATGATGCTAAGCGGAGTCTGTCTCTACATACCAGAACCCTTTCCCCGATTGGTGCTGGCCTTTCCAAGTATCTTGCACCACTCCAAGATGAGTCTAAGGGTTCCTGGTGCTGCTTACAAAGGTTAGAGGAGCAGTTCTGATTTCTGTCTTAGATTACTTTTTACTAAGATATACATAGCTTGTAGAGGAAGTTAATTCTAAGCGTTCAAGCCTGTAAATTGGTCATAACATAGCTGCCACGCTTCTAACTGTACAGCATATCCGTAACAATAACGCTCAGGCTCTGAAAGCAGTTGGTATTTCCACGCATCTACTTAGGGTTTCCTTCATTGTTCAATCAACTGTCATAAAACAGGTTCCTAAGTGTTTACTATCGAGCTTTTACTACACTGTACACACTATGCATTTCTCATAACCAACAAGTGTTTACTGGGTTTAACAAAAACAAGCATAATGCCAAAAAAACTAATGCTGTTACGTTCAAAAACAAAAGTTTTGTATAAAGATCGTGTTTCCTGAAGCAAAATTACATTCAGGAAATATAAAAAAATCTGTATTTGTGCAACTTGCACAATCAGCCTATACGTTTGTCCGTCTATCCACATGCCATTCGAATTTGCTCAACTATGTGCTGGTGCTTTACAAATATGGCAATCAATCAGAGCACAAGAAGGACTAAGATCTATAGTGTAGAATTAATGTTGTTCTGTAGAGTTATGTTTGTTGGCTGTTTTCTTGGTCCTAACCGTGGTGCCCTCTCTTCACCAAGTTGTATCATCGTGGTCAAATTCCTTTGTCTCTATACCTCGTTTCACTCATCAATGAAAATTAGAAGCTTAAAGATGCATGCTGGTCACGGTATTATGCGAATAAGCGGTATTAACTACAGCAGCTGTTCATGTTGTATCTAAGGGTCTGATTACGATGGCGGACGGACTGGAGTCCATCCACAACACATGCGGCGGTCCCGCACACCAAATCAGGATGCGACCGCCACCATGGCGGTCGCATCTTGCATTTTAACATTGCGGCAGGTGCTGCTGACAGCAGCACCCGCCGCAAAGTTAAAATGGTATGTTGCGCATTTCACTGCACTACGTGGCAGGCACCACACGGTGACTGCCACTTGGTGCAGTGAAATGTTGGGGGGTACCATGGGTACCCCCCCCAGTGCACCCTCCCCTCCCCCAACACAAGGGGGTCCGCAACGGGCCCCCGAAACCAATCTCCACCAGCCTTTCAATGGCGGTTTACCCGCCACGGAAAGGGTGGCTTCCGCCAGCATCGTAATTTGGCGGACGGTGCCTGCTAGGCACCGCCACCATTTTAGGCATGCTGACCGCTCCGCCAGGCAATCGGAACGATTGCCTGTGGCGGTTCCGTGGCGGACGGTCTTTGTGACAGCCGCGGTCCGAAAGCGATTCCCACCGCCATCGTAATTTGGCGGTGGGAAAATTGCTGTCAGATGGCGGAAGGATCGCCACCGCCGGGCTGGCGGTGGCAGTCCTTCCACCAACGTAATCAGCCCCTAAGTGCGGTCTAGAAAATCAGAGCCACAGGTACCGATTGAACTATGGTCATTTTTGCTTTTTCACATTATTTTTAATTCCTTCTTAGCATTCTCAAAGATGGGCTTTAGTGACACTACGGGTAAACTATTGCATTTGTACAATTAAGGTTGACATGGAATCACAGTCCCCTGTACCGCAACCCCTGACCTAGAAGCAGGAATATTTTCTGCTCCTTTCTTACTATTGCACCCAATCTAAAATATTTCCCTACTATCTCTCGCATTCTTCCTGTATTGGTAAGCTTGGTGTCTAGTTGCTCCCCACCTAGGGATCGTGCTAAGGAAAACAATGCCTACCAATATAATTCCATGCAATCCACTTAAAATGTTCTTGCTCTGCTGGAGTGTGGATCCATCGCTGTGCATCATGTTTCAGTGCATACTGATGCAGTGGATTCATCACTGGTTCTCCTTAGGTAGGCATTTGGTTTATCAGATCTTATGAAATCAATTAATAGTAACAAGGACCGTGGTCCAGCCTCTAGTAGCTGTTACTTGATGCAAGCGTCCTTCACGTTTTTGATTAGCCCACCCAACATCCACTCAGAATTGAAACTATCATTTTGGTGTATGGAGTATTTCCTGTTCACTGTTGCAATTCACAAGTCCAAGAAGTCTATTCTGGCATCACAGTAGATGGGGTACATTGATATGGCAATGGGTTTCTATGGTTGGGTATGCATGCAAAATCAAGGGAAATGGAATGGGGAAGAGACACACAAGTTGAGTAAACACCATCTTATTTGACCAGATCTGACTTCACCGATCTGCAGTTGCCGAGAATGTGACAGCGTGACTGTGTTATGGAACAACAATATATATCAGCAATCTGGGTTAATTCAAGACTGTAGCTAAATAGCTGCTTTTTTGTAAGATACTTTTCAGGATTGTGTTTAAAGTGATGTTTAGGTGTGTGCTCATAGTATTCTGCAAATACAAATAACGGTATTTCAATATTGGGATAAGCTAACTATTACTCTTTTACCCTTGTGTGCAATATATCTATTACTTCAATATCGGTTTACATATAAAATAATGGTACAAGGATTCTACTGTGCTAAAGTAGGACACGAGTAAGATTTCAGTTACTACTTTACAACTGTGGTGACAGTAGCATTACGGTACTAAAGGACAGTTATCTCCACGACCCATCTTGTGGATCAGCTTCTTCTAGTCTTCTTGAATTTATAAGATATGAGAGCCCCAGAAGGAAGATCCAACAATATTGCATCCTAGGGCAGAGTCAACAGTGAGGTACATAAGCAGGCGGTGGAGCACAGCTGAATATAGCCGCAGGTGATCCAGCAGGGAACCTAGAAAAAAGACTTAAAACTCACGCCCTGGTCACCAGCAGACTCGACTACGGCAACGCACTCTACGCCGGAATAAACAAAAACCTCGCCCGCAAGTTACAGAACATCCAGAACGCTGCCGCAAGACTGGTCCTCAACCTGCCAAGACACTGCCACATCTCCCAGCACCTGCGCACACTCCACTGGCTCCACAACGAGGCCAGAGTCACCTTCAAGATGCTCACCCACGCACACAAGGCCCTCCACGACACCGGACCAGCATACCTGAACAGCCGACTCAATTTCCATGCACCCCAAAGGACCCTACGATCAGCCCAGCTCTCCTACGCCGTGGTCCCCCGCACCAGAAAGACCAGATCGGGAGGCCGCTCCTTCTCCTTCCTTGTGGCCAGAGCCTGGAACGCCCTTCCGCTCCACCTCTGACAGACAACATCGCTTCCCATCTTCGCAAGAAACCTCTCAACCTGGCTCTTCGACAGACCCCCTCCTTGATGGACTGGAACCTGCACCCCCCCTCTACCCCCAGCGCCTTGAGACCCTTACGGGTGAGTAGTCGTGCTTAACAAACGCCTGATTGATTGAAGCTCTGTAAGATGCTGAGCAGTTCTAATGCGATGACTGGGAAGTAAAGATAGCTAGTACAGGAACCCTAAACTACCAAAAAACCAAGATGGCCCCTATTATCCAATTCTTGTTCAGGATCTCACGAGACCAAGTTATATTCTGGGAACAAGTCTGCTGTCTTAGATAGGCATTGTCCATGCCTCACTATTTGTCTGTTCTTGGCAAAAGCAGCTGCATCCGATGAGGAGTCCAACATTAGAGGATATGGTATCTCTAGCATGTGCAATGCTGAACATGCCTTTAGAGGAGCAAAATCGAGCGCTATAAATATGAAAGGCTAAAATCTAAATCCCTGTCTCTTTGCCCATCTACTCTGGTTTTCCATCTCCTTTGAGTCATGACATGTGCTTAGCCAATAGAGAAGGCATTTGTGTTCCTGACCGGTTTGCATCCCGCTACCCTGGAATTGCATACAATTGGAATTGAGGCCTCTCCCCACTGCTACTGCCACAGAGAGCTCATCGCAGACAGGACCAGAGCATTCTGGTGTCATATCTGCCATCTTTGGTTGTCGTAGCAACTGCTAATGCATAACATGGCCACGGATCCTGAATGTGGTGACCATTTCAAAATGCAATGTCCATGGTTTTTGTCATCACTCTTTGGATGTGGATGTAGGGGCAGAGTGATGGATGTAACTGCATAAACCAAAAATTGCACCTACCATATACCACCTTTACTATATACCTTACGTAGCTACCTACACCCTCCAGCCTCAATCCAGACTCCAACACCAATGATGCATGTACCTCTGCACTCCCACAGCCTATCCCTGTCCCACCATCTACAGCACCATTCTAACTCACATTCACTAAGGTGTTTCATCATAGCTTAAAATCAACAGAACAGAAATATATTTCTTGAATGATTGCACTGTTATCTACGGCTACAAATACTGCCAAGAGTATGCCATAAGAGCCTACATATTTCTAAAGGGGCCAAACCAGGTTTTCAGCCATTTAGTCTTACTGGGCAGCCACTGTGCCCCTTTTACTTTGTCTATAGCACACATGATTTATCAAATGCTACACTTGGTTTCTGTACTATAAATTCACTATGCAGTATCAACAGGGGTGGATAGTAGTGCCCTCAAACGTGTCTGTCTGGCAGTCAGTGGAGGTCCATAAGTGCTGAGGAGGTCACTAACATTTATTCAGTAAGCTCATCATGGTATGGTTTGCATTATAAAATGGCGTTTGCATCTCTTAAACATTGGAGAAGCTGTTGTTTGAAGCTTATTGCGCAAGAACTCTTACTATCACTTGATTGTAATGACGGGCACTTTACAACCAATAGACTGAGGTTGAACATCTTTTTCTGTATCCTCAGATTGGCTCTGGTGCAGACATCTTACTTGAGAGCATGTCTCAAACATCCTCTAGCATCAGTTGTCTGTCTTTGTAGTAGAGTCTTCATAGTCAATCAATACATTCTTTAATCGGTTTAAAAGTAAAACCATAAAAGATGTACATTGCACATAAAAGTTCCTTCATCAGATACAATATCAGAAAATCACGGAACTGAACAACAGGTTTTAAAAAGTGATCAATAGCAAAACAGACAAAATAATCTGGTAAAATTTGCAAAAACAATCAACACTGGTCTACATTTGTTAAAACAACAAAACTTAAGTAAGGGCACTAAATAGTGGTGACACATCAGTATAAAAAAGTTACAAAAAGAGATAAAGTGCATCGGCGATTCTGTGGAAATTTCATTGCAGGGGCAACATGGTGACAATTCAGAAGAAAACCAATCTTTGAGGAAGAAAAGTTGATGAACAATCACCATCCTGAAACTACACAATCAAAAGCTACACCAAGGGCCCGATTACCAGTCTGGCGGTCCGAGGACCGCCATACTCGCGGGGGCGCAGCTGTGGAGGATCAGCCACCTCTTCACCCATGGTCCGACCACTCAATTACAACTAGGGCAGTCGGACCGCTATTACACCGCCGCAACCACCAGGGATCTGAGATCCCTGGCGGTGGCACATCACTCTTGAGGCCATAATATGCCAAGCATATTACAAGTTTCATCTCTGCCATGGTTTACATGGCAGTTCCTATGCCATGAAGACTTTAATGGAGAGGATACAAACGGGGGCCTACAGGGCCCCTTGTGCCTCGTGGCCATGGGGTGAATGCAGGGGGGCACATGTGTCCTGCACCAGTCCATGCCGTGCAGGTATTGTTTTGACGTTCCCATTGCGGTGCCTGTTTCATAGGCACCACCGTCGGACTGCCAAAGAACCGCCCACCAGTGACAGAAAAAGTCGTAATCTGACAGGCGGTGCACACACAGGTTTAGCGGTGTGGGAGCGGGCCACCAGCGTGGCGGCCCCGCACTGCCAAACTCATAACCAGGCCCCAAGAGGTATTGACTAAAGGCAGATACACAGAAATGGATTCCAGAGAATTGGAATTTCTTAGTGGTATACATGGGTTTTTGAATGTCAACAGATTCCTTCTGCATATGCCTGATTTCAACAAGAGCGTTTTAAGCTCGTAGTCTATCATGGTTTACAATGCTACTTGGGTCAGTAATCAAACTAGGCCTGCTGAGGTTGACACATAAATTGTTAACCTAATTTGACTGGGAATATTCGTAGCGTCTCCCAGTTTGAGACCATCATCGACAGTGGCCTAATCGAAAGAAGTTGCAGGGCTGGACCAGATGGATAGCAAAAATAATCAAGGAGCTGTCTTAATACGATCTTCTAAATAATCCAAACCTAATTCCTCATGAAAGGAAAAATGGCAGCTAATAAAGGGAAGACCAAGTATGTACCAACAAATTACTTTTTTTAAGTTGCATGCAACCGCTATTAATATGCCCCCGAAAGCCTGAGCTGTAACAGACAGTGTGTACATATTTCCGTTTATAAATTTCAATCGTGTTTTAAAGATTTTTTCCTAGTTTACAGGAAAAACTTAAAAACAGCACCTATGAATTGCAAAAACAATTTCCTTCTGACAGACAAACAGAGGACCAAGAACCTATGGAGGTAAAAGTGGATCTAAGATTTGAGAAAACGTTAGTCTTCTCAATAAAATTGCCCTTGATAGCCATCTTTCTAGTCTTGGTGGACTTGGAAATACAAATCATCACATAGGATGTAGAATGATTTATATCAAGATCACCTTTAAAATTGACGAAAGTGCCAACTATCTTTTTTAATCTGTTAGATGTGTGTGAAAGTAAAATAGCATTGTCTGTATAAGCAAAGCAAGTATTCGTCTGTAATCCATTTGTGTCATGTCTTGGCAAGTGGAGATAAGATGAGCTTTCAAATCAGTTTTGTACAAAATAAAAAGAATTGGGGCAAGGATACAGCCTTGCCACACTCCTCTTCCCCACTTAAAAGAAATCTGTGCTCTTCCCATAACTCACAAATCTAACTTTGGTGGAAAGATTAATGTGCAAACGTTGCAGAAAAGTAACTAAAGACATGTCAAAATCAATTGCTAATAAAATAAGCAAATGTTTGGACCGGTTTACACAATTGAAAGGGCTGCTGGGGTACATAAAAAGCAGGTGTACTTCCCAAAGACCAGTTGCAAATTCAAAATGTGTCTTCATAGTCCCTTCTGTGGCACTGGGCAGAGTCGGTTTCCCAGGTAATGAAGCCTCAGCAGATGTTCAGAAGTCTAGAGGAAATTAAGTTGTTGTTTAGAATTCTCTCTTAACTGAGCATCATCATCTGTCTTCTATATGGGAACTTGCTAGTTATTTTTGTGCAACCATACTCTTACCTGTCTCACAATGAAGCCCCTTATACAATCTACACTTGTGGCAAATTGGTTACAATATTTCCGTTGAGCTTGATATTCAGTGTCACTTCTTCTTTTGTTTAATATCTTTGTATTGAGTTTTTAACACAGTTCAATACACAAAACAGTATCCCATTAATAATTTTACCCACATTAAGATTGGCAAGTACATTACTATTCTTTTTACTTGTTCTGAACAATTGCCCAATGTCACTTTTGATGCTGCGTTGGCTGGTGAGATTGTGTTAGCACCCAGTACTGTTCTTGGAGATTTAGCGCCATGAGGAAATTTCAGGTGGGGACAGGGTGATGTGGAGTGTTCCGGGTGGGGTAATACATGTGCATGGGAAGTGGTGGTGGTACAGGAAAGGTATTCCAATTTACACTGCTAGCATGTTTTTTATTCCGAGAGTGCTGGTCTAGTCACATGTTGGGTCACTCCTTGCAGTCCCTCTGCGTATGCACAGTGCAAACCGGAGGAGTGTAATTGTGGCAACAACTGCTTCCATCTACTTCTGTATGTCAAAAAAATTTCTTTTTGCATTTATGGCTACATGGGTTAGATAGGCTGTCCATATGTGCTTGAAATGTATCCCAAATGTAGATCCATATCACAATGCTGACTCACGTTTGAGATGCATTGCACACACATATCCAGACCATAATGCTCATATTTGCAAAAAAATATATATATTTTAAGGCCTGCATCTTTGTAGAAAGTAAAGAAGGAAAGTGCCATTGAGTGTGACCTGAAATTTAGTTAGAAATAAAATGGAGATAATGAAAGAATCTGAAAAAGTGCTGCTTGATGTAACACGAGCTATAAGCAAAATTACAAACTATTCAAAGTACATCAAGTGCATACTAGTCATTTTACACGTTTGCAGTAAAATATTTCCTCACCAGGCTTTGATATGTGATTAGCACATGTAAGACAACTTTGAATCAGAAATCAACACTTCTTTGAAACCCTTATGCAGTTATTTGATCGCTATTTGTATTTTTACTCTCTATATCATAATTCAGATATGGACCCAGGGTGTTTGCACAGCATGTCGGAGAAAAAATATTGTGTGGATAAAATATTGTGTCAAGAATATCGAGGACAAAAATATTGTGAAGGTAAGTTTCTATAGGTCAGCAAACTTTAACTATACTTTACTCCACATATATGTACCTTGACGATCTATATATCTTTAAGGTAAGTAGATGTGGAGTTCAGAATAGTAATTCTATACTTGCCTCATTGCACTTACTTTCTAGATATTTTGGTTCTCAATATTTTTGACACAATATTCTTTCCACACAATATTTGTTTCCTCGATATTCTGTCAGACAACTGGACCCAGCCATTTTCAGTTGTCGCCTGGAAATCATGTTTCGAAATATATTTTTTGATGTGCATGTTTATATTTTATTTTCTAACAGATGAAAAAGCCATGAAAAAGATACAGAAGGAACACGTTGAAATACTTCCACTGAAGAAGACGGCATTAAAAGAACCTCAGGAGACCTCTGGCAGAGAAGAAACCATTAAGGGACTCTACAACCCAGACTACAAGCAGGGATGCTCAACAAGAAATTTGAAAGGGGTTTCCACGAAGTTTGAGAGTGAAGTTCTGAGTACTCCTAGGACCCAGTTGAAGTTTACGACAGATCAAGCGATTGCATTTGATTACTGCAGCAACAGCTTTAACATGAAGGAGAATCCATCGCAGTACTTTAAAATTCATACTCTAGAAAGTTCAAGTATTTGTGCTAAATGTGGTATAAATTTTAGTTCTGATGAATGGCGTGCTAAACACCAAAACATCCACACTTCAAGGGATATGATTTCCTGCCCAAACTGTGGAACTAAACTCTTACAAAAGGACTCTCTCTCAAGTGTCCAGGTAGACACTGTAGAACAGAATCCGTATCACTGTACAGAATGTGAGAAAAGCTTCCAGAGTGATGACGATCTGGGGAAACACTGGGCTTTCCATCTAGATAATCCACACTGGTGTGCAGTATGCGAGATTAGCTTCCACAGTCGGCATGACCTTAAGGCGCATCAGAATTTTCACAAAGAGGCAAGGCAGTTTCAATGTAAGGATTGCGGGAAGAGGTTTAGGGCTAGTTTTGAGCTGGTAGCTCACGGTCAGATACACAATAAAAAAGAGAAGAAGCAAAAGAAACCTCTCATCCAAGGAAAGAAGAGAATATACAAAGAGGAGAAGCCATACCACTGTACTGTATGCGAGAAGTGTTTTGATTATGAAACGGAACTAAATGTACATGAGCGGTTTCACTTAGTGGAAACTCCTACCGCCGCAGGAAAAGTAACAGATGGCCCACTCGGAGTTCAATCTTGATGTTCTATTTGGAAATCTGCTCACATGAGCAACTATATCAGTGTCCCAAATGTAAGGCAGCTTTTTTAAATCTGTCAAACATGATAGCAGACACCCCTAAACACAACAGTGAGTACCCTATAGATGGCCATAAATCCTTACCACAATTTTTCATTTTGATCAACTCCATAGGTTGCAAATGGTAGAATCAGACCGTAATATCCTGAGTATGTCAAAGGTTTCACCAGGTTGCCCGGCTTATGTTGATACCAAAGACTCTACCAAGTGGAGTGAATACAAGTGCAAAGTGTAATAAAATATATCCATAGGTCGTATTAGTGGATTGCAGACTTAGGCCCAGATTATGATTTCCACAGTACTGTCAGTGCAAAAAATTCCACACCTATAAATACCAGTACCATGCGGTGACACCCCCTCAGTACTGTCCAATAACCTATCGGAAGAAGGACCAACTGGATTTTCCGGCCGGAATTCAGCATGGAATTAACTTTTCCATGTTGTTTAATGAAGACCTTTATTACCTGCTCTGGGCAGTTGGTAAATGTCTGCAGGAGGCCTGAGCATGGCAGACCAGAGGGTGGGTGAGGCAGATGAGAGAGGCAAGGGTAAGGTATCACCAAGCAGGGAGAGCATATATATTTCCCAAGTACCTTTGGACAGGGGCTGGAGAATGGACTCAGGCGGCTCTGTGGCCCATTTCTTAAAAAGATTTTACAGATCAAAATTTCTGGTCAAGTGCAGGAACTCAGGCCATTTCATAACTGTGTGGGGCAGAAATCTACATGGGCAATCTGCTCCACACAACTTGTATTCAGTGTCTTAAAGGGTTAATTATCTTTTGGCAATTGTGTTGCATCAACCAAATATTTACTATGTCATATCCTCCCTATTTGGAGTGTATACTAATCTATAGTCTCTAAATATGGTGGATAGGTCATCTGCCCATGTGTACTCTAAATACAGCAGACAGGACATCTACCCATATATACACTATGGGGTGAAGGTGACATCCTCCAACATTTAAGTATACAAAAAGTGATGGATGGAATGCTTGAATTAATGTCAGCCACTGGTAATTACTCTGGGCCGCATTGCAGTCCATCAATATTTTGAACACCATATCACCTCAGTTTGCACCCAGCCATATGCAAAACAATCTTGACTCTCATCCAATGGGAACTTTCCAGCCCAAACTGCCAGGCCAGGTCCCACCTGAACCAGAAATCAAGCAACCTAGGACCCGTTTCACTCTAGTTAGAACTCATCAGCCAGGTATAGCTTGATTCCAGTGACAGAGTGCATGGGACACACGTCTGGGAATACTCGTCCCACTTAGGGTGACACACTAAAGTATACAAAAAGTGATAGATGGAAAGCTTGAATTAATCTCAGCAACTGATAATTGCTTGTGGCCGCATCTCAGTCCATTGTTATTTTGCACACCATGCCACCCAGTGGCTGAGATTTTTTTTTGTAAACAATTTTATTGGGTTTTTGCAAAAAAAAACAAAAAAAAAACGGAGCGTCACTGCAACATATAAGACACTTCGATATGGACATGTGAGAACACCTGGGCCGATCGTCCAGAGAATACATTAAAATAAGAAAAACTCCTGTTCCCACCCATCCCACCCCGCACGTACATTGACTCAGTTCATTAAACCCAACCATTTGCCCCATGTACGTTAGTGTTTGGCAGGGCACCATCTCCCTTCGTACACAGACTTTTCGTGGGTGGCACACCAATCTACTCCCCGTCTCCATTTTACAATTGAGGGGCCTGTCGGAGTTTTCCATGCCGCTGCGATGACTCTTTTTGCCACCAGCGTGGCCTTTCCCAGGAACAACTTATCGGTACGGGAGACATCCAGCCCATCCATCACTTCCAGGAGAAGAGCGAGGGGGCTGAGGGGAACCATCCAGCCCAGGATGTCGCTCATCTCTGCTACAATTGATGCCCAATATTGGGAGAGGGGGACACAGGACCAGACCATATGGTAAAAGTCTGTTGGCTCTGTTGCACACCGAGGGCATCGCGGCGACGGGAGGAGCCCAGCTTTGAACAACCGCATAGGAGTAAGATATGCACCATGAAGGTAGTAAATTTGAATGAGGAGGAGCCTAGCCAAAATAGTTAGTACCATGGGGGCCATCAGTGCGTCTCTCCAGTCTATCTCCACTAGGGAGCCAACCTATTGCTCCCAGCGGGCTCTAAGGGGGTCCAGGGTGGACTGGGTATTGTTTATCAAGGATCTGTATATCTGGGATATTCCCCCCCTTCCCCAGGCTTCTCATAAGGAGTTTCGACTCGAGTGGACTAAACTCCGGGAGCGATGTGGGTGATAAGGGCGTGCCGCAGTTGGAGGTACTTGTAGAACTGGGAAGCGTGCAGGGCGTACGTTTGCTGTAGTGTTTGGAAGGAGACCAGGTGCCAGTGGCTGAGATTAATTCAACCGATCCATCTATCACCATGTTGTATACTTTAGTGTGTCGCTCTAAGTGGGATGAGTAGGCCCAGATGTGTGTCCCGTGCACACTGTGTCACTGGTCCCAAGCTATACCAGGCTGATGAATCGCAACTAGGGCGAAACCGGTCATAGGTCACTTGTGTTCCAGTTCAGGGTGGACCTGACCTGGGAGGTCGAGCTGGACTGCTCCCATTGGAGCAGGGTCAAGACTGCTTTGCATACGGCTGGGTCCAAAGTGAGGTTGCATGGTGTGCAAAATAACAATGGACTGGAATGCGGCCACCTAGTAATCACCAGTGGCTGAGATCAATTCATCATCCAATCAGTTTTTAATATTTTTTACAATTTCTGGGCTACAGACCTCTGTTTTGGTTTTAGTGGATTAATGGTCCAGGTATGTGTATAATTTAACCCTTGCAAGCCCACCAAAAATATTTTGTAAAATGCTAAATTCTTTAAAACTAATTAACTGATTTACACCAAACCAAGCAAGCCACTTCCTTGAGTAAAGTTATTTTTTCATGAAACTTTGGTATATAATCCATTCAGCTTTTTTTAGTGTATCGGAAAGCAAAGAATGCTATGAGAATTAAAATGGTAAATGTCACTTTTTTGACATCACTTTTTAGACCCTCAGTTGACGGATCTGAATGTAACTTGCCCTGCTAAACCCAAATTGGATTTACTACTTTTGGGAAGGTTTTGCGCAGATTCAACGAATGGTGCCAAAGTGATTAAGAAAACAACAAAATACACCTTTTCAATGGTAAATCTGACCTACCCTTTGTTAAACAAGTGGCTACATATATATGTGATTTACTGAAAGGGGTAGAATTCAGGGGCTATGTCCCCCTTTAATGGCTCTATTTATAAAGACTGTCTTAGCCTATGAGTGGGCAATACCCCCTAACCCCACATAGAAAAACATATATGTGGATACAAGTCAGGGGAATGGGATCTTGCTCAGTCAAGGCAGAAGTTCATTGGAGGTTCCCCAAACCTGCCAGGTATTTTCTCCAGATGTTAAACGTTCGATCAAATGAACAGACAAGCCTATCCTGATGTGTTAAAGGTGCAACGGTGCAGCTTATTTGTATCCCTCAGCAGACCTAAAATGCCAATGCGTTTCACCCATCTTGGCCCTTGTTCACACCTAACTCTGGTATACCCAGAACTTTATATAATCAGAACTCCAGCATAATGTAAATGCAGGTATATTTAAAGCCCTACTGTTCTCAAAAAGCTGTTCTAAGCGGAGCTCTTTCATAAACCAAGCCTGTGAATATCCAGAGATGTGGCACAAAGAGAGCCCTGGTATGTTCAAAGTCTGGTATTGTAAGAAAAGTGTAATTATCAGAACTTTGCTAGACTCAAACTCCTGACATCATATGACCCCTAACATAATCTGAGAAGCTACTACCGCTATAATATAATGAGAAGACTGCCATCATTTGTCACCTCCCTGCTTAATTCCAAATGGGTTGTGTTTTTTTTTTTTTACCAGATAAATATATTTCAACGGCATCTTGTACTTGGAGAAGAAAATATTTTATAAAATTACACATCCCTGAAAAACTTTACTATGTTGGGTATGAATATGCATTTGGATCAGCAATGCAGTAAACAATTAGATCCTGAATGGTGGTCAAACGTATTTCACTTACTGTTTAATGATTAAACAAAGGGAATCCATTATTCCCTTTTCCAGTAAGAAAGCAATACCCTTGTGTTCCAAAGGAAAAGCAATAGAGCGCTACAAGACTTCTATACTATGGTACCACATACTTTTAATAAAATTGTGACGTAAAGTTGTTGTCCTATTTATTTAACAATATCATGCTTATTCATGCACACAATGTAGTGGAACAAAGTAGGAGAGGGATAGATATTGACAAAAACATCTAATAAATAATTTAGAGTTGGGAATTGCCTTATTCCCTCATCAGTCCTCTGCTAATGCACTCTTCCCTCCTATCTGACAACAGATATATGAAATTGTTTGGCCAGATAGTCGAGGCTTGCTATGTTCATTTGAAGTTCATATTTTATCGTGTGATTGATCACTACCATGAGCTCACGACAGAAGTGAATTAATGAAATGATTATTAGAATTTGATTCACAAACAAATTATGAAAATATGTAATTGTCAAGACCTATGAAGGACAATCCAAATAGTCACAGTAAGTTAAAATATGCAAGGGTCTATCCGAGCTCAAAATATGCAAGGGTCTATCCTAGCTCAAACTTTATTTGATCTTTAAGTTGGGGAACTGCCCAAAGTTTAGTCTGTATCTGGGAATGCAATTCTGCGTGCATGCTTAACTCTTGATGGAATTTTGAATTTGTATGATGACATTGTACTGTTGTCACAAACAAAAATGACATTGCAGAACATACTGAATGAACTTCCAGGATTTAGTGTTCAAGAATAGCTGTACTGTGAACACTGATGAAAAATATCTATGATATTTGAATCATCCCTATTTCACATAGTTGGTATTTTGATGAAAAAGATATGTTAGAATAGGCATCCCACTTTAAATATTCTTTCTTACATTTTCTTTCAAACAATCACGGGAATAGTGAAGCAAACATTTTTTCTGATTAGTGTTTGCTTTGACATAACAGATTTTTTTATGTTATTGCAGTGAAACAGGCTTTTAAATCAAACATATTAACTTTCTGTTATATGTAATGCTATTATAGAGCATTGGCGTTATGGGCACTGGCAAACACATGAGAATTGATTCAAGGGTAGGTAAAATATAGAGAACGAATTAGGTTTATTGAATGGGATGCCAGAATATTAAACTGTTTGTTAAATTACTGACCTCTCATGTTGAAAACTAAATATGCATATAATGGTATAATCTAAAATGTGGGGACAATACTACTACTTAAATTAGCCAAATGGTAAGCTAAATGTGTATACAAAGGCAATTGTATCTTCCATATTTTCAACTCTTTCTATGTCAGTAAGGTTCAAATTTCTTCCCTGATCTCACGTCAATAAAATTCTAAATAAAATCATTGCTTGTAAATGGAGTGCTGCGGTATGTGTGCTCTGTTCAGTGTTGCTATGAACGGGCACCTTTTTAAAATATGCAATATAGTGTAAAATTTGGATGGGGTGGAGAAACATATAAATGATTGGTGGGTTTGTAAGTTGGATTTAGAAATGTAGGAACTCTTGCATCATGCTTTGTCTGTGCCCGATGACCACAATAGCTGCTGACTACCAATGAACCTTTCTATGAACTTGAATCAACGGTTCAGTTGGAATTAAGGAGCTGTATTTTTTTTAATTTGGAGCTTCTAGTATTAATATATTAGTGGAATACGTTTGTTAATCAGATACATAAATGGCAAATATTATGAACACATTGTTTTAATGGTTTTGTGAGTCTGTAAAACATCGTATCGTAAAATAGTTCATAAATTAAAAAATATATAAATATCAAGTCGGGACTAGTTTCTTTTATATGGTAGCCTCTCTCCATTGATACTTTCTTTTAGCACTGTGCATGCTAACCCATTGGTGCCGTCTTTCCTTTCAGTCTTATAATCATCAATATGCGATTGACAACAAACACCAAACCCAATATTTTGAGCACTAAACCAATCATTGGTAGTACTTTACACAAGCAAATGAAGTTCGCTATCTATTTTTTTCATCCTCCGATAAGTTTTGTCATAGAAAAACATACATATGATGGGTGAAACTCTTGAATTAATCTCAACCACTGATAATTACTTGTGACTGCTTTCCATTTCATTTTTTGCTTCCTGTTCCACTTTTGACAGTACCAAGCCATATGTAAATAAGACTGTCCTGCTCCTTAAGGGCAGTTCAACCTGAACTCCCAGGTTGTCTCATCTAAACATAAGGAACACCATAATGATTTCAGCCTTGTTGGGCCTCAGCAGGAAAGAGCACTTGTAATCATGGTGCCCATGTTTGGGCATAACAATCACACTTAGGGCACCCCACTCAGAGAAGAAAGTGATGGGTAGAATGCTTAAACTACTCTCAGCTACTGTTAATTGCTGGACCCATTGTAAGGTTAACTGCCACTGGATCTCACAGAAAATGTATTGTCACCATGTAACCACAGATTATAATTCAGCAAGTGTTTCCAAATTTGTTGACTTTGTATTCAAGAATATGAATGTATTTGTAATATGTAATTACTTAACTAGGCAGAAGCTATTTTTTGAGGACCCTGTACTCAAACTTCCAAGGCAATGCTTGGTTCATCGTCAAATTCACTCACCGCGATAGTTGTTACCACCACAGTGTTGTGGGACATAATAAAAGCCTTTATTCAGGGCATTTGTCTACTACATTAACAAACTTATGAATGTTCCTAGGAAACAGCAGTAATTTTATACAAAATGTGGATCCCTTCAAGATGCCTAAAGTGTGGTCCTAATCACTGGGTCTATAAGGGACAAGGGTCCCTAAGTGTACATAAAGGTTAGTAATGCTCTGGGTACACAATATTAATGCCCAGGAAGAATTCAATCAATTAGTTAACCAGTAGTTTATTTGTATAAAAATTAAAATTTGTTTGTATGAGTATGTACTCCCACGGGGCGCACCAGAACAGGTATTGCACAAACACACTGGCCGCATTTTTTTTTTTTTTTGTGACAACAATAATTAGATAAAATAAAAAGTCACACTTCTTTTATAGACAGCACTACTGCACCCAAAAATCAATTTTGCATATTCATACGGGTCAGAGTGATTCAGTCGACACCGTTTCGGTCCACTAAACATATGGGATCATCATCAGGACAATACAATGTTTGCCTGGATACATAATTCAAATATAATGAATCAGTAAATACAAATTACAACATAATTCAAGGTATATTCCCGCTAAGTATCCAACCATACGGTCAGTAAAGATGCCAAGGGCTAATATTTGGGTTAACAATTGTTGCGTGTTCCCAGGAAACTGGGACAGCACCCAGCCTCCAACCTTCTCAATCAAGGGCTTCTCAGAGATGGCTAGTTAGCTCTAACAATAATACAGGTAGCAGCAAATGTACGTTTTCCAAGAATCTGGGACAAGGCACAATATCCAACCTTCTTAACCAAGAGCTCGCTGGCTCTGAAAATGGTCTGGATGCTTAGGGCCATATTTATGAGGCCAGTTGCATCGCACTTGCACCACGCAAAGTGGTGCATGCGCAACACAAAAATGAGGTTTATGAAGCCACGCAAGGCCACTTTGCGTGACCCTGAGTGCCTTCATAAATCTGGAGCAATGCAACCCAGCGCAAATCACTGCGTAACATTACTCTGCCCTGGGAAGGCATTCTATGGGTATTGCATTGGTGTTCCCATGCAACTCCCATGGAGTTTGACGCATTCCCAGATTTACCAGAACTGGTAAACCTGGGATTGTGCCAAAATGCTTTCCCAGGGGAGGCGTAATGAGGAGAAATGCATGTATTTCTCCTTGTTACTTCCTCTTTCTATCTACGCTGCATTCTGCAGCACACATAAAAAGCAGAATGTGCCTTAGGGAGTTGTTTTTGTGCAGGAAGGTGCTCCTTCCTGCACAAAAACAATTCTGCATCCAACAAAGGCACCCTTGCACCATGATGTAATGGTGCCTGTTTTGGTGCCAAGGGAAAGGAGAGGAATGTGCCATATTGGGATAAATATGGCGCATTAATGCCCTTTCCCTGTGACACAGCGCAGCAAGGTGACTTGCTGCGCCACTTTGCCATAAATAAGGCCCTATGCGTTTTTGAACGCATTCTTCTAGAATAGGGGCAGCGATTGAAGCAAACAGATTAGGTTTTTCACTGAGGGACATAATGAGGTTGGGAAGGTGGTCTTCAGATTGTTGTTTGTGTTACATCGGGCAAGTTCGAAACTTTCCATTTTGAGAGTGTAACTTGTCCTTTCTCTTTCTATTAGGCTGCGGAGCAGGTCCGTGTTTGCCAGTGTTTTTGATGTGAATCATCGGCCGTTCTTTCATACGATGGGCGGCTAAACAAGCTGCCAAGAGGCCTTTCGGAAGGAACTTAGGTTTTCATAACAGCAATTTTTCATGTGAATGGTGGGGTAGAGGAAGGATGAAATGGGGGAAACTTTTGCTCTGGTTATCGGAATTGGAGTGAGAGGCCGTGTCCGGATATACTTGGAATATATCGATTTGATTCAAATGTCTGTTTTAGGTAATCAAGAATGATTTGTTCGGAGGCGTGGCCAGCAGCATGGCCGAGAAGGATGTGCTCCGGCCGAGCTCCGGCTGCAATCTTTATCCGACACCTAATCCGGCGACCCGCATGCCCGGAGAAAACTCATTTTTGTTGGCGGAATGCAGAGAAGTGTTCCGCTGCCATCTGGACATGGTTTGAAGACTTCCAAGGGCGTTCGACAGCCGATTCCCGAGCTGAGCCGGTGAGCGCGACCCTGACTAAGATGGTGCCGAGGCGGACTTGAACGGAGTCGGAGCGTCGTCAAGATCGACACCGGGCCGTGGGGATAGCGGCCGCCTGGGGACTGGTGCCGGGAGGAATATCGTCCTCCGTCCCCCCTCTGGGCTCATCATCGTGGCGCCGCCTGGACGCCTGTAAGGGGCTCTGCGAGGCCTGGCACACTGTCGGAGGCCAAGATCTCCTCCGCCCCTCTCCCGAGACATTGGGCGCCGGACCCGGACGCATGGTGATCGCTGGCCCCGTGAGCGAGGAGAGGAGACGCGGCTCAGCCAGCCGGGGGGGCCGGGAGAGGGAGCGTGACGCCTGGGGCCCGGGGACACCCGGAGGACGCAGTAAGGCCTACACAAAGCAGCGGCCTGGGGACGGGCCTCTGGAGGACCATCGGCCTCCGCGCCCCCTCCCCGCGGCATAAGAAGAAGATCCTGACCGGCCTTGCCGACACAGGGTGCCATCACCAGGGATCAAGATCTACTCTGCCCTCCCACCGGGAGAGCGACAGATGCCCACCGGGGTGCTGGGCACCCGACCCGGACGCCGAGTGACCACCGGACCCGCAGGACCCACGAGGTGAGGAGACACGGCCCAGCCTGACGGAGGAACCGGGTGGTGGAGTGCGACGCCTGGGGGCCCGGGGCTGCGAAGGGGGTGCTCCAGGGCCCAGATCTAGCAACGCCCTGGGGAAGGACATTAAGAGGAACATTGCCCCCGCGAAATAGGTACAATAACTGCCCCCCTCATCCCCTGGAATGGCCCGCAACACCCAGAGACTGTTGAAGGCCTCAACTGCGAGAGGCCGGCGCCAGATAGTGGCCGGGGATAGCGATCCCAGGACAGGCGGAGGAAGAAGATTTGCGACGCCGTGCGGTGAGGGCGAGGCCCGAGGGGACTGCGGGGCTTGAGAGACGGCCAGACTCAGGTGGCCCCCCAGGCACTACACAGAAACCTGACGGAGGCGCTGACTGGCCTGACGGGAACACCCGGACGGAAGAACGATCCCATAGACCTATGTCCCCCTGTTGAGTTAGATTACGGGGGCCAGCCGCCAGGACATCCGGGTCAGATGAGCCTGCCATAAGAGCCTAAATCCACAGGGTGCCCAGGCAGGCAGAAACAGATCCCACACAGAGCCTGAACAGGGGGCTGGGAGCCTCGACGCGGAGGCTCGTGAGCAGGGGACACGGGAGCGAGGGGACCTGCTCCTTGATCGACCTCCCCCATGGCTTGGACCCGCTTCCCTCCCACCTACCTGCGCAGCCCCAATCAGGGATATTCACCATGGGCAAGGACAAGGATCCGAAGCCTTCCCGCCAGGGGAAAATGGACCGCTACACGAAGGTCATCACCCCCCCACCAGAGGAACGAATGGCCGCCCGCTCTGATACAGACACCCTTCTTCAGGCGATCCAAGAATCCAGGACGGCACTTGAGGGGAAAATAGGCGCAGAGGGCACGGAGGTGACGCTCCTGCGACAGGATCTACGGAACTTGACCGCCAGAGTCACCGAGTCAGAGTCCAGACTCGGTGAGGCGGAAGATGCCCTCCAGGACTTGCGCAAGGGGGTGACAAACCTACAGTCATCGCATACCGATTTACAATGTCGAGTGGATGATGCGGAAAATAGGGCACGCCGCAATAACCTCCGTTTTGTGGGCTTTAGGGAAGGGATTGAAGGAACAAACATGTCAGAGTTTCTCCACGCTTGGCTCCTGCGCACCTTCCCGACAGACAAATTCTCCACTTGCTTCGTCGTCGAAAGGGCTCACAGGGCGCTGATGGCCCGACCGCCCGTTGGAGCACAGCCCAGGCCTGTCATAGCACGTTTCTTAAACTTTCTTGACAGGGACATGATCCTTAGGGAAGCCAGGAAGCTCGGGGAGATCAGACACGAAAACTCACGCATAATGATTTTCCCTGACTATAGCAGAGAGGTGCAGAAACTACGCCGCACTTTTGATTCGGTGAAGGCAAAACTGCGATAACATAAGATCCAATATATGCTACTCTTCCCTGCAAAGCTGAAGGTGCTGTTTCAGGAGAGATCGCATTTCTTCCAGACACCAGAGGAGGCATGGAGGTGGTTGGAGGAACGACCAGAGATGGGACGACCTGGGGGGACGGCACGCCGTACCCAACCACCGGGGGAGGCAGCCAAGAGACATACGGGCCCCCGACGATCTTTGAGGCCCCGACGAGCACGCAGGGACCGACCTCAGGAGGTGACCCCATATGCGAGAAACACAGGCCGATCCCGGAGGCGCAGCGGCCGCTCACTGGACTCTCACCTTTCGGGGGGTTTACGCACCCTCCGCCTCTCCGACCACCCAGGCCCAGACACAGAAGCTGATAATAGAGACACTACCTCCGAGGAAGAAGAGACTGTGGGACCCTCGCTGCAGCCTTTGGTGGCGGAAATAGTGGCAATGGAGCAAGACGGAGCGGCGGACGCCCTGGCCTCCACAGGAGAACCGCCGGACTCACACTCATGAATAAGGGCTTGTGTGGTTGACCACGGAACCAGATTGAGACTCCGGAGCTCACCTGATGGACACTCACCCATCCACGCCCCCCTTCCTACTCTGTAGCTCCACTTGCTGAACCCTGCGAAGTGTTAGAAGACCAACACAAAACCGGCAGGAGAACGGTTTGGAGTAATTGCAGACTGGGGCTGTGTGTAGCCCTTCTTTCCCTTTCTTTCTTACTCTTCTGAGCTCTCTCTCTGCCTAGTCTCTTTTTTCTTGAAGCAGGGACTTCTCTTTAGTGGCCCTCCATCTCTGGGGAAGCCACAGTCACTGCAAATTTGTTGGGGCTGCTACAGGAGTTGGAACTTGTGGCTTAAGTTGGGATCCAGGGAGGGCGATAGACCTCCACTACCCTGAGGCGCATCCTCGAGTGACCGACAGAGGATGAGACAACTGGGAAGAGGGAGGTGGGGTGGGGGGTTGGGACTGAGGGATTATCAGCAATTCATTTTGTATGGGTTTTATTTGTCATGTTCCTTTTTGTTTCACAGTAGTCACATGATCACACCAGCATGCGCACTTGCCCACTTCCCTCACCTGGGGCATGACATAGCTACTCGGGCTTATGGGACCGGGGACTGAGAATAGACAACCCGGGAATGAGTCAGAGACCGGCCCCTTCACTGTACTTACCTGGAACGTAAATGGCCTGGGGGATAAAATTAAACGAGGACTGGTGAGTACATATGTAAAACGGATCCACCCAGATGTGGTACTCCTACAGGAGACCCATCCAAGAGGCACAAAGTGCGGGTTTCTGGCGAGGGGCGCATACACAGTTTTGGCACATGCGGGATACACCTCTGGCTCGAGGGGGGTAGCCATTCTGATTAAAAAGTCCCCCCCTACAAGGTGACACGCACATGGACGGACTCTCAGGGTACATTCGTGGGGGTGACTGGCACATGGGGGAGACGCAAGGTCACCATTGTATCCGTATATGCCCCGCCAAGGCTACAAGCAAGGACCCTCCACGGGTTAACAGATATTTTGTTGGAGACACCAGACACGCTACACATCATTGGGGGCGACTTCAATGATGTCATGTTTACCCCTAAGGACCGCTCTGGAGACTGTGCTGACCCCTCCCCGATTACGCATCTAGCCCGACTAGCAGACACCCTTGGTTTGGTCGATGTATGGCGAAACATACACCCAGATACACAACAGTACTCGTATTACTCTGGGGCACACAGGGTCCACTCACGCCTGGACTATATTTTTTTCCCCAGAAATGCCTCTGGGAATATCTACGAGGCAGATTATTTAGCCCGTGGATTCTCGGATCATTCACCCCTGCTGGTTAAAGGAGGGGGACAGCCCCGGGGAGGACAAAAAAACTGGAGATTATTGGCCTGGGATTTACAGAATAAAGAAGTGTTGCAGGGACTCCGGGCTGACACAAGTTTATTTCTCAGAAAATACAGGTACGGTGCAGTCAGGTGTTATATTATGAGAGGCCTACAAGACTGTCCTCCGCGATGGGGCCCAAAATCGAATAGCTTGGGAAAAGCGGAAGGTACAGGAGGAGATAACCACCCTGGAATCCCAAATCCTGGCGCTAGAACAGAGCTACCTAGTGGGTAAAGACCCACAGGTACACCGACAATTGACGGATGCACAACAACACTACAGGGCTTTGGTTACCGAAGAGGCTAAAACGCAGGCGCAGGCGGTTCTCCATAGATTATATGATGTCGGGGATAAGTCTGGCAAGTTATTGGCCTGGCTCAGCCGTAAGGAGATGGAAGCCCGGTGGGTGGAGAAGGTAGTGGATCACCTGGGGAGGGTGCAGACGGGTGATGCGCAAATAGTACGGACGTTTGCCTCCTATTTCCAGGCCTTTTATAAGGCCCGGGAGCTGAGACCCTCGTCGGACATTTTAACATATCTGGAAGCTATCCAGACCCCGAGCGATGTGGAACGGGACGGGTTGGAAGCAGACATAACAATTGAGGAACTTAAAGAAGCAATTACGTCCCGGGAAATCCTGGCCGTGCATCTTCTGGCCCTGTTTTGCGACGCGGCTCAGTATGGCGTCCTGCCCCTAGACCTCCGAATGGCTACCATTATCCCCATTTACAAGGCGGGGAAGCCCCCGGAAGACTGTGCTTCATATCGCCCCATCTCCCTCCTTAATATTGAGGTCAAACTCCTGGCGACTATATTGGCCCTCAGTCTACGCCAGGTCATCTCGGCTCTGGTACATCGAGACCAGACGGGCTTCCTGCCGAGTCGGGCAACTAGATACAATCTGCGAAGGACCGACAATTGGCTTATGGAGGTGCAGGATCGTGAAGACCCCCATATGTTCCTCTCCCTATATGCAGAAAAAGCGTTCGACGTTCACTGGCCATTTTTAGAGGCGACCCTACTTAAGTTTGGGGTTGGCCCCAAGTTCCGGAAATGGATCGGACTCCTATACACGGACCCCCGCGCTCGAGTTAAAGTGAATGGACTATTGTCCGACGACTTCCCCATTCGGAGGGGGACACGACCGGGATGCCCGCTTTCCCCCCTACTATTTGCCCTCACGATAGAAATAGTGGCATGTAAGATCCGACAGACACCGGAGATTCGAGGGTTCCAAATCACACCGAATGACACAGGGGAAGAAAAGATTTCACTATACGCTGACGATATATTAATATATGTTACCAGACCGGTTGACACAATCCCAGCCCTGTTTGAGCTCATGGGCAAGTATGGGTCCTTTTCGGGATATGCCATAAATTGGCACAAATCGAACATATACAGCCCCAGAACCTTGGAGGACTGGCCCCCTCTCCCAGGGGCCCTCCAGGTGGCACTGACGGGATTTACCTACTTGGGAATCTATCTCACTATAGATGGAACACTCTCCTATCAGCATAATATACAGCGGGTCATCACAAACTTTGCAGCGGATGCGTTGAGGTGGAAAGCACTCCCCCTCACAATACTCGGCCGAGCAGCGATGTTCAAAATGATCACCCTGCCTCGGTTTCTCTACGCCCTCCAAAATGAGTATTTCCCCATTTCGAGGCAAACTTTCCGGACGATAGATGCAGGACTGCGCTCCCTGCTGTGGCTCGGGAAACACCCGAGGATTGCGCTGAGAACGTTACAGCGGAATCAATATAATGGGGGGATATCTCTTCCGGATATTGAGGCCTACTATTGGGCGGAACACCCAATGAGTGGTGACACCGGTGAATGAGTGGATACACACATCGGCAGACCACCCCACTTATAGGTTAGAGAGGGACACCATGGGACAACGTACTCCCCTACACTTCCTTTATGGGGGGAGAGGCAGGGGCCGCCTACTACCCGCCACACAGGTCACATTGGAGGTTTGAGACAGAGCGACCAAGGTAATGGGCTGGACACACAAACCGACGCAGCAGACACCGCTCTGGCAATGTACATGGCTGAGGGAGCTCCACAAACTCAGGGGCTTTGGGGGATGGGACGCCATCGGCATCTCCACCTTAGGAGACGTAGTAGCCAAAGGAGAACTCAAAAATTTCAGGACCTTAGCGACAGAGTTTGGTCTACATACCACCCAAATTTTTAAATACGCGCAGCTGAGGCATGCTTGGGCGGCGGAACGTTCGCTCGCTCCCCAGCTGCCGGAATATTCACCACTGGAAGGGCGCCTATTACAGGAACAGATACCCCAAAAGGCTGTCTCTCTTACGTACCGAACCCTGAACAATAATATGCCGGACGGGCTGGGGAAACTGAGGGAGACATGGGAACAGAATCTGGGAGAGTTAGAGACGGTCGACTGGGAGGCAGCCCTGATGCATCACAGAGAAGTGGCTATTAAATCTCGCCTTGGACTTATTCAATATAAGATAATGCATAGGATATACTACGACAGGGCCCGCTTACACCGTATGGGTAGCGCCAGCGAACCGCATTGCCTACGGTGTGGGTGGACAGCTACAGGGGGACTTTTATCACACTATCTGGGAGTGCCCCGTCATTCAAGCCTACTGGGTGCAAGTCTTGGGAGAATTAAGCAAGATCCTGAACGAAACTTTACCCCTTGATCCCAAATTAATTCTCTTGGGCATACCCGGGGATGTTGACCTGGGGCGTCCACAGCTTATTTTTGCCTTGCTGGCATTAGTGGTGGCGAAGAGAGATGTGGCTCGCACCTGGGGGGCGGCGCTGCCTCCCCAGCCTGGAGATTGGAAGAGGGGGATGGACATGTATATGGCGGCAGAAAGAGTCACTTACAAAGCGAGAGGGTGCCCCCGGAAATTCCGTAAGGTGTGGGGAAACTGGAGGAAATACTATGGAATGGAGGCGGGGCCGGGAGCAGACTAGCTGGCTGTACGCCTGGAAGCAATGTTGTAGTCCTGTTGAGGGAACCCTGGTGCTTGTTTCCCAGTTTCCGGAAACGACAAGGAGGGAGGGACAGACCGGGTTTGAATTCTTGCACGGCCGGGGTGCTGCAGATTCTAGCAGCCCGGGGAGGGGGGGGGTGCCAAGTAATACGATGTTGAGTATATTGCACTGTCTACGCATGCTTGGAATTAACTGTGACATGTTTGTTGATTTGTGTTGGTTTAAAATGCAAAAAAAAATATTTATTTAAAAAAAAAAAAGAATTTGTTCGTTATAAACAGTTTCTGGTCAGGGACACACATATTCTGGATGGAATTGGTACCAAGAAGAGTATTGTGGGGATCAGTTCTGGTTGGAATTGGCACCAAGAAGAGTATGGTGTTGATCGGTTAAGCACAGAGCAGTTGAAAGGATTAAAGTTAATAGAGAGATGCACCATTTTTGTTCTGAGAAAGGTTTGGAGTTATTCAACACAGTATCATCTAGATGTCACATTGTTTAGGCAGGATGGGGTTTATCAATCCTTTTTAGGGAATGAATACTACTTGTTGGAATTGAGGGAGAGTTTGGCATGGAAGCTGGCAGTGAAACTATGGTGCTGATTACTATGGCTGCTCGAGTGGCAAGCCCACAAAGGGGGAAAGAATAATTTTTTGTGTATAGAAACTTGGTGTGGCTGTTAGGGCGACAGCCAAAGATTACCATCTGGGGGCAGGAAAACACCTTAGCAGAGTTTTCCTGGGTAGCAGACAGTCGCAGCGTTCAGGCACCGAGCCTGAAGGGTGAGGCGTTTTTTTTAGGTTTTTTTTTAGATTATGTAATATTTAAAGACTACTTACCTATCCTAATAAATTGGCCTTTAACTCTAGTTGATGTCCTGGTTTATCGTCCCATATTGGCTGATGGTTCCCTGGGGGTTTGGTAGCCTGAAAGGCATCCCTCTCCCCTGAGAGCTTCAGCCGGTGGGACAATCCAGGACCCTTTGAGGGCACTGGATTGGCCACATCATAATATAAGTGGGGTCTTGTGTGGTAGTTAGGTGACATTGCTGGGGTCATAGGTCAGCTAGTGGGCTGTGGTCCCAGTAGGTAGGCTGATTTATTTGCCCCTCCTACCTCCTCCCACTTTTTTCTTGTTAGCTGTTTTTTTACTAGGTTGGTCTGGTCTCGTTTTTAGGTCTCGCCTGAGCCAGCGCAAGCTGGTCTGGCGAGACATTTAGTGAGTGGGGGCTTTAGAAATGCGACCACAAGTTTTTGCTTGTGGCCTAAGGCTTGCTGTTACGCGCGCCGTGCACGCGCTCAGCAGCCATCTGCCTTTCCGATCTCTTCCTCATTTCCTCGTCATGGCTCATTAACTCTCTCGTCATGGCATATGCAGCTCTGCCTGGCATCTGTCACGACTCTGATGTTTCGATCGCAGCAGCAGCAGCTCACATTACCAACTGACGGCCCTGGACTACAGTCACATGAAAAACAACAGCGTTCTGCTTCCCTGTAAACCTCAGTCAGGTTTTTGAAGTGATGTAGTCTCCCAATTCTCCTCTCTGCCCCATCTCCAGACTGATGTCCCCTCTGGAACCGGACAGAAAAGTCAACTCTTTTCTACAGGCGCATCTGCAAGTTTATTCTTTTTATTTTTTAGTGTGACTGTGTTCAAAATATTCTAACTTCATGTTTAGCACTGTTGAAAAAACATTGAAACCTATATCACCGAAATGCTTGCTTATTTAGTGCATACTTATGTATATATTTATATTTAACATGATTGACTAGTATTCGCTTCCATTGTGTACGGTGCAGGCGTTTCTCCATACCATTTGTGAGAAAGCACTTCTGTGAAGTACCTGGGCCGTGTGCTCAGCTGAATGCACTTAAGCAGAATTGGGAACTGTGCATTGTAATAAAATGGCTTTAGGACTCTCAGCAGAAATGAAGTAGCCATAATTTCCGAAGCATGATATATATCTTCACTCTCTCACTCGGCAATACCACAGCATCACTCATCATCACCACAGCATCACTCAGCGCAACCACAGCATCAATCAGAGCCAGCACAGCATCACTCGGCGCCATCACAGCATCACTCCATGCCATCACAGCATCACTCCATGCCATCACAGCATCACTCAGCGCAACCACAGCATTACTCAGCACAACCACAGCATTACTCAGCACAACCACAGCATCACTCCGCGCCACAACAGCATCACTCAGCGCCACCACAGCATTACTCAGCAGCACCACAACATCACTCCGCGCCACCACAGCATCACTCAGCACCACCACAGCATCGCTCAGCACCACCACAGCATCGCTCAGCACCACCACAGCATCGCTCGGCACCACCACAGCATCGCTCGGCACCACCACAGCATCGCTCGGCGCCACCACAGCATCACTCGGCGCCACCACAGCATCACTCGGCGCCACCGCAGCATCACTCGGCGCCACCGCAGCATCACTCGGCGCCACCGCAGCATCACTCGGCGCCACCGCAGCATCACTCGGCGCCACCGCAGCATCACTCGGCGCCACCGCAGCATCACTCTGCGCCACCGCAGCATCACTCTGCGCCACCGCAGCATCACTCTGCGCCACCGCAGCATCACTCTGCGCCACCACAGCATCACTCTGCGCCACCACAGCATCACTCTGCGCCACCACAGCATCACTCTGCGCCACCACAGCATCGCTCGGCACCACCACAGCATCGCTCGGCACCACCACAGCATCACTCGGCACCACCACAGCATCACTCGTTCGGCACCACCACAGCATCGTTCGGCACCACCACAGCATCACTCGGCACCACCACAGCATCACTCGGCGCCACCACAGCATCACTCGGCGCCACCACAGCATCACTCGAGGAGGTTGATGGGAGACAAGGGTACCCCGATATATGAACCTGGGGTGATAATGGATTTATAAAAAACAATGGTTCAGGTGTGGCCTAAAAAGGTCCAAAAGCAAAAAGCGTGACCCAGAGTGGGGCACTTATTATTTCCAGCAAAGAAATTAATTCACTAGGGAGCAGGAAAAAGAGTCTGTAAAGGGTCATGTAGGTCACAAGATGACAGAAATTTATTCGTAGCAATTTCAGTTTTTTATGGTGCTCACACAGTAAGTGAAAGAAAACGTGCTGTGAAAGAGTGGTAGTGAATTTTAAAAGACATCGCATTGACAACAATATGGTAGAACTCCCTAAATGATTTATACAGGTTTTTAGGAGTTCATGTTGTGAAATGGTCGACGACGTTCGAACCCAAGTATTGGGGTTCATCTTCAGGACAACGGTGAGCTAGTGGGTTTCTTCAGGCGAAATAAATTGGACTTAGGCTGTGCAGCTGGGCAGTGCTAAAGTCAACCTGGGCAGCATCAATTTATTTGGTAGGGCGACAGGGCATTGAATGGATGCCTGAAGCCGTGCAGTCTAGAACGTCCTGCTGCTGCTGTAGCTGGCTAATGAATTCATTAGACTTTAGCACTGCCCAGCTGCACAGCCTAAGTCCAATTTATTTCACCGTTGTCCTGAAGATGAACCCCAATACTTGGGTTCGAAACGTCGTCGGCCATTTCACAACATGAACTCCTAAAAACCTGTATAAATCATTTAGGGAGTTCTACCATATTGTTGTCAATGCGATGTCTTTTTAAAAATTCACTACCACTCTTTCACAGCACGTTTTCTTTCACTTACTGTGACCCTTTACAGACTCTTTTTTCCTGCTCCCTAGTGAATTAATTTCTTTGCTGGAAATAATAAGTGCCCCACTCTGGGTCACGCTTTTTGCTTTTGGACCTTTTTAGGCCACACCTGAACCATTGTTTTTTATAAAACCACAGCATCACTCTGCGCCACCACAGCATCACTCTGCGCCACCACAGCATCACTCTGCGCCACCGCAGCATCACTCTGCGCCACCGCAGCATCACTCTGCGCCACCGCAGCATCACTCTGCGCCACCGCAGCATCACTCTGCGCCACCACAGCATCACTCTGCGCCACCACAGCATCACTCTGCGCCACCACAGCATCACTCTGCGCCACCACAGCATCACTCTGCGCCACCACTGCATCAATCTCCGCCACCACTGCATCACTCTCCGCCACCACAGCATCACTCTCCGCCACCACAGCATTACTCACCGCCACCACAGCATTACTCACCGCCACCACAGCATCACTCACCTCCACCACAGCTTCACCCTCCGATTGTTTATGCCCCCTCAAAAAAAAAGCTTTAACAAACAACCATTGGAATAGGCAGAAACAAGTTGCCAGCATTGCAAGAACAAAAGAAAACTGAGAATTTTTGATTGTAAATACTTTTTTTAATATGGTCGTTCAGTTTTACATAATGCCTTCTTGGTCATATATAAAGTAACAAAAATGCTTCTGACACTTTTTTATTATAACTTTTCAGCATGCTGCACAGCAGCCACACTTCTCTACAGCACAGCTTGAAGACATTGGTAAAGTCAATAGCTCTGGCTAAACACTTATAACGCCCCAAAGGCGAGACCTATTGGCTATGCCAATGCTTGTTTACTTTGAGCACAGTGATTTTGGTCACTTCTTTGGGCATAATTGTTAAGTTTTATGCCAGTGGCGGTAGCTTGGACTTCTTTTGTTGCACATTAGGACAGGTAGCCGACAGTCACAGGGCTCAGGCAGTGAGTCCGAAGGGTTGGGGCCTTGCTGAAGGGGACCTTGGCTCAGGGAGCTCATGGGAACTAGCTGGGGTCGGGTGTGGAAGGATGGTGAGTGAGAGAAAAGGGGAGGGGCTGAATGTTTGAATAGTTTTGGTTGGGGTTTTTCTTGTTGGGGAGGTGTAAGAGTGGTGGGAGATAGATTGTTCTATGTATTAGTGAGTTGTTGTTTTTTTAGATTGTCATGTTTGAAGAGGATCAACTGCTTGCGGGTCCTATTAAAGCAGACTTTTACTCTAGTTGGTGTTCTAGTTTATAGTCCCATACTGGCCGATGCGTTGATGGGGAACTTTTGAGAGGGGCTAGAAATCATGCTGAATGTTTTCTTCACAGTGACACATGATTAGAGGCTTTTAAAAGTGCAAACATGCTCAGCGATAAACGTTGCAGCACTATTAATAAATTAACATTTCTCAAAGCACTGACTTTATAAACGCTGTATCGTGGACGATAGTGATTTCAATACAATTGTGTTATGTAGATTAGTGAAAAGGGAATATTTAGTTATCTATGTTTTCAATAGTACTTAAGTCAGAAGGCACCAGAGCCTTTTCCCACTGTAATAAACAACTAGTTTGTGCCTGTTAAGCATGCAAACATGTTCTGGTATAGGAAAGCATAGCAAATGTTTTGTGAAAACAAGATGGTTGGCCATAACAGCCAGAATCCATCAGACCCAAACAGTGCGGACAGGAACAAAAATAAGAGTTGTTTGTGAGTCTCAAGAGAAGTCTCCACATACCTTTTGTGATGTTGAAAGACCAGGGCAGTTCCTTGCTGTTTGTTTCCAACCTTCAAAAGTGCTACAAGTTATACAAATAAAGGGCTTACCAAGGTACCATATTTTTAACAAAAAGAATGGAGTTCCCATCTTGTAATGAAGGCCAAGTCAGGCCAGCAAACAGCTTGGACTGTTTAGATAGCAGTGCGGGATGTTAACACAGGTACTATGAGACTACTCAGTCAGTCAGTCAAAAATACTTTATTCGGCAACTTAATGCCATAAAAGTGCACATAACAATATAGTACATTTCATATATATATATATATATATATATATATATATATATATACACACACACATTTTCTTTAAAAAAACGCAACCATAAAGTTTAAAAAAGGAGAACATTTCATAATATCAGTCGGAGAGCCAGGTTTCTGGATACGTGAGGATCAGTACATTGTATAAAGTGCAATCAGTTTAATGCGATGGGCCACCTTGAAGGCGCAGAAGGAGCCTAAACATAAAGGCCAACATTAGGGGGAAACATGCTTCTTGTTACTCATAGAATTCAAAACATAAAATACATAGGGTCCAAGCACGTTATATAAAGTGCAATGTGCAAAACGTCAGATACGGTCTAAAAACAGTGGGCCCGCTTAATAAAATACAGGCAATGCCTAAGTTTTAAAACATAATATAAAAACTGAAAATTTAAAAAAACAATTTTTTCCTATGCCCGATGGCTCCAGTCGGGAAGCTCGCAACGCCAAAACTGATCGAGGTGGAAGGTAATATTTGGAGGTACAATAAGGCGGGCCTAACTTGGACAAAGTGACACTCTCGGAGTAATGGGAATATGAACCTTTTACGAAAAGAAATATAATAATCACAGAAAAAAATGAAGTGACTAGTATCCTGTTCAGAGAAGTTGTCACAAGGACAAGGTTTTAAGGTGCCTAGTTTGTGGAAACCTTGTGGGACAGCCAAAAGCCAGGGAATCAAACCTAAGCGAAATCTTGTTAATACAAAGCGGTGGTAAGGATTGCTGACGGTGAGTAGGTATGGCTGAATTTGATTATTCGTAGATAGCATTACATATCTCCTCACTGTTGGTTTTGCTAACTCATTCTCTTCTCTAAGTCCCTGGCGCGTAATCATGAACAGTTCCTTTATATTTCTGATCATAGTTTTGTCCAGAGGTTTAGGTCTAAAAAATAATTCAGGACAACCTAACCATTTTGTCAAATCCCTTAAGTATTTTAGCCATGGGATGCTACCGCCTCTATCAAGCGTCAAACAATCAGTAATTATTGTTTGATTTAGATTTGCGGTGGAGTTAGCTCCAGACTCTCAGCCAGCGCAGCAATGGTGCTACCGCTAACTGGTCTGATATATATCCCACCCCTAATTCTTCATGTAATATATATGTGGGGGTGGAAACCGGGACTGACAATTTTACGTAAAAACTTGTCTTCACGCTGGATGTCCCTTCCATCCTTGTATCCCCAAATATCACAGCCATAGATTGCCATGGGAATGCACTTTTCTTTATATATTTTCATCAGTGCCGGAATGGGTTTGGTCCCTACTCTCTTGGCAAAGTTTAGTGTGCCCCCGTGGCTCTAGAAAGGGTATGCCTTTTCTGTGTGATTTGTGGGCACCATGTTCCATGCTCGTCAAAGTATCCCCAAATAGGGAAAGGTGGCAACCTTCGTTAATTCAACCGTTTTACAATAAAATTTAAACTTTTTTTGGGACTTTCCAGGGCCAATTGACATAGTATGCGATTTCTTAAAATTAGTTGAAAGATCTAAAGAGTCCATAAAAACAATAAAACCATCTAAAAGTGATTGGAGGCCCACTGCGGTTCTGGCTAATAGAACCGTATCATCTGCGTACAAGAGTGCGGGAATCATCTTGTCGCCAAGTTTAGGAACATCTTTACAGCTGGCTTCTAGGAATTCCCCCAACTTATTTATGTATAACGTGAATAAGAGGGGAGCCAGAATACAACCCTGGCGTACCCCTCTCTTCACGTCCCAGGGGGTTGTCAGATCACCATTGCTGTTATATCTTACGGCAGCTGTATTATTTTCATGAATGGTGTGTAGAAAAGACACAAGCTCCGATTCAAGGCCTATATCATTTAGAATTGCCCATAATTTGGATCTATTGACTCAATCGAAAGCTTGGGTCAAATCCATGAATGCCAGATGTATTAAACCCTTTTTTGCGACAGTATACTTTCCTACCACCAAATGTAAATTTAGGCATTGATCTAAGGTCCCTTTCTTTGGTCTAAAACCGTACTGTAATTCAGAGATAACATTCCGGTCATCCAGCCATGCTGTTAGGCGGCTGAGTACGGCCTTGCCCATTATTTTGGCCGCTGAATCTAAGAGTGAGATCGGCCTATAACATGTAGGTTCGTCCCTCGCACCCTTTTTAAAAATCGGAACAATCACTGCCTTTCCCCAGGATATCGGGTATCCATTTTGGCCTGCAGCATTAAAAACATGAGTTAATATTCTAGCCCAGACCTTAGGATCAGTTTTATATAGGTCTGCCGGTACCCCGTCGGGGCCCGGGGCCTTACCTCCCAATGTAGACACAATTGCCTTTTCCACCTCCTCTACACTGAAGTGAAGCGATATACTTGATTGTCCATCTTCTCCAATTTATTTCGCTTCCCCTAGGTTTGCGTCGCTAAAGATTTGGCCAAAATGTAAAACCCATTTTTCCGCAGGGATTAAGCAATCAATCTTAGAATTAGGGGTTTCAGAAAGGAAGGGACTATTGACTACTGACCAGAATTTGGAACTGTCTTTCAAGACACTAACTTGTTGTAAAACGTCCCATGCCTGTTCCTTTAATTCCTTCTTCCTATTCTGGGTTGCTATCTTGTAGGCCTTTCTTTTGTCCCTAATTTCCATTTTATCTCTGGGGATCGATTTCAACGCCTGTAAGAGTTCCGTGTGGGTTGTTGAGCATGCACCATCAAACCACCTTACAGCCTTCATGCGTTTGGTCCCACCCACCACTGTGAGATCAAATTGTATTTGTCTTACTAAATTCCCATAGGCTATCAATATAGAGCTACCTTGTGTATCAGAGTCTAAACCGATTTCAATTTCCGAGGAACAGATTGTGTATAAGTTATTTAAAAAATTGTCTGGGATTACTGCTTCCCATTTTAGCCTACGTGCCTGGTCTTTGGAACGGATAACTTTATTATTCAGACAAGTGGTGGGTTCTTCAGTCCTAATAATAGAAAGCGATATAGTGACGGTAAGAGGATTATGGTCACTGAGGGCCGCCCAAGTAACAATTAGGTCCTCAGCAAACAAAGATAATGGAACTGACAATAAAATATAATCAATAATACTTTGCCTACCGTTCCCAACAAAGGTGGGTATCGGTGTCACACTACCTGTTTGCTCAAGACAACATAGGTTTTGATTTGAGAGGATGCCTTCAAGCAGGACGCCCGACGGTGTGTGCTCAAAATGGGTAGGCAAGGGCAAAAACTCATCCTGGTCCTGATTTAAAAAACAATTTAAATAACATTGATAAACATTAAAATCTCCCAAAATTAATACATCATAATACAATTGTCTAATCTCCTCATAGTGTTCCAGAAAATCCTTCAGGTCTTGTAGGTGTTCCAACTCATGCCCTCTATAAAAGGAATTATAAAAATTCACCACTAATACAGTACTACGGTCTTTAAAAGACAGTTCTACCGCCAAAATATTACGTGATTTACATTCAACCAAGTTTATCCTACAGGAGAGCTTCAGTGAAAACATAAGGAGCAAACCCCCACTAGCTCTACCCATATTTGATGGGTTGGCATATTTACAATACGAAGTGAAACCATCTAAGTGAAAACACTCATTTGCGTCCCAAGTTTCCTGGAGGGCAATAATATGATACGTGGTAAGAAAATTTTTCCAATCCAGGTTTCCTCTTTTGGACCTAATTCCCGCTATGTTCCACGATGGGACTCTTTCGCGAACAACCAGACTGGAGGTAGTGATTGGGACGGTTCCTAGATGGTTATCAACTGTATCACCTTGATCTAAAACTAGTGGTATATCAGTGTTTTGGGTTACGTTATTTGAGGGTATATCCCGACATATTTTCCCTTCTAACCCTAGTCAGTCATTTTCATCCAAACTGTGGGGACTAGTTAGTGGCTGGAAGCGATTGCTCGTTAACATGGCGTTATCTTTGATAGTTTCATTTACAAGCCTACCCGGATTCCTGGGTAGCTGCCATTGCCATTGCATAGGGCACTTGCGCTGGCTCGGAGGATAAAAATGTTGTAAGGTAACTGCTATTATTTTGGAGTTTGAACTATTATATGCACAGCCCACTAGCCTCTTGGCTTTCTCTGGGTTCTCAAAATTAACAACTATGCAGTCTTCACCATCAATCCTTTTTGTTTGCTGGCCTATCCACCCCACTCTTCTGGCCATAATGATATCAGATGAAATACTTGAGCCATTTATGACATTATTATTGCACCAATGGGTAACTTTATGTATTAAATCCTGAGCGGATTCCCTGGAATTTTGGGAAAGGGGAGGGACCTTCAATAAGACTGCTACTAAAGGAGCGGATGCAGGGGGCAGGTCAAGTATACACTGATTAGCGACCTTAGGTAAAACAGTTTTTGGTTTGGTACATACAGGCGGAATAACCCTCTCGATACTTAGGGGCATATTTATCTGATCTGTTATGGGATTCTGGACTACAGGTCTTATTTCCTCGCTCCCATTTATTTGTCTACTTTCCCTAGCCCTGCCCTTAGTCCCTGAAACATTTGCACCCAGGCCAGGCAGACATTGGTTCCTTTTCTCTGATACATTTTCCGCCCCTCCCCCCACAGGTCTAGGCACAAGCGTCACAGCACAATGTTTATTAGCTATGATAGAATCTTGGCATAATTTTTCAATCTTTTCTATCCTATGCAATATAGGTGTTAAAAGGGCCTTTGTCATTTCTTCCAGCCTTACAAATAAAATATCCAATAGTTGTTCAAAGTTCGAACCAGATTGCGGGGATGTTTGTGACAGTGTTTGTTTCCGTGGAGACTTTCTCATAATCTTATTACAGGCAAGTCGTTTTCTCTTTGATGGGGGTAAATCCGAGGCCACATCACTCCCTTCTACTGTTTTAACAGCCAGGGTATTTAATAGCGTACCGGGGTCCTCCGGGGTTGGCGCTTGACATAAAGGCACAGCAACGGTGGTAACAATCAAAGACTGGGCCGGGGATACTACAGGATTAATTTGCTCTGCTTGTGTCCCATCCCTATCGCCGGCCGATGTCTGGGCGCACTTCAATGTCTCCAGTGACAGCCTTCTTTCCGTCAATGCTATTTCTTGTGTGAGCACGTGTGCGGCTTTAGTTAGAAAAGCATCAATTGTGCCAGTCACACTAGCTCCCGGCCCCCCCCCTTGCAAGACAGGGGTTTTCCTCTTACCCATAATAAAACAATATTCCTAACCCCAGTATCTCTGAAACCAGGACAAAGTACAAAAAAACTGATGGTGGCCCAGGTACCTTATTTTTTGACTGTTCTCTCCGTTCTCAATTTCCCAGCAATCCAAAGAGGGGCGTCCAAGAGATATGGCCCAGCCCGACCTCCTCCGGACGCTGACGGGCGCAGACGGGCCCGCCCTTGACCCGGGCCCGCGAAAGCTTTTGTGGCGCCTCCGGGCGTGAAGAAACCACGTGGGCGGCAGCGGGCGCGATGTGGGCTGGGACCACTAGTCCGGGTCCCCCTGTGTGGCAGCTTAACAGCAACAGTCAATGCAGCATAGGGATTTCCAGAAGGCAGAAAGCAGCCGGTCCGTGCACTCCTCCACTCCTCTCTCACGAAATCGTATACCTCGTGTTCCCCCTCAGACTGCAGCACTCAGCCCCAGCTTCAGCTTCCTATTGCAGCTCTCAGTCAACACCAATCCGCCACAAGAACAGCATGAGCTCCTCCAGCAATCCGCCAAACCTCTGTTGACCAAACACTCAGAATAAATTCCTATTCTCAGGAGATGAGTGCAGGTTTTCTTAAAATCGCTGGATTCCGGTTAAACTGTGAGCGAGTGCAGATAACCTTTGCAAGCACAAATCTCTTACTGTACACATAAAGGAATCTGCTGAATGGTTCAGACAGTTAATTCCAATGAAAATTGCCCACAACAGCAGCCGGCATCAAACCGCCACAAAAGCACAAGCTCCTCCAAGACTGAAGACCGCCAAGTCCGCACTCGACATTCGCCGAACACTCGGCCCCCAGGACCAGCCTCCCGATATTCCAGGGCCGGTCAAGTCGCGTCTGCTGCCAAGCCGCCACAATCTACGGGGAAAATTACTCCAGTTTCTCCCGCAGTTACTCTGTTCTGCTCCATGCTCCGGTCAGTGCAAACTCCATTACAGGGGGAGGGGCATGTCTCACAAAGTGTCAACTACCAAATCAATAGTACTTAAGTCAGAAGGCACCAGAGCCTTTTCCCACTGTAATAAACAACTAGTTTGTGCCTGTTAAGCATGCAAACATGTTCTGGTATAGGAAAGCATAGCAAATGTTTTGTGAAAACAAGATGGTTGGCCATAACAGCCAGAATCCATCAGACCCAAACAGTGCGGACAGGAACAAAAATAAGAGTTGTTTGTGAGTCTCAAGAGAAGTCTCCACATACCTTTTGTGATGTTGAAAGACCAGGGCAGTTCCTTGCTGTTTGTTTCCAACCTTCAAAAGTGCTACAAGTTATACAAATAAAGGGCTTACCAAGGTACCATATTTTTAACAAAAAGAATGGAGTTGCCATCTTGTAATGAAGGCCAAGTCAGGCCAGCAAACAGCTTGGACTGTTTAGATAGCAGTGCGGGATGTTAACACAGGTACTATGAGACTACTCTAATAAGGAGTTTAAATAACAGCACACTAGGCCACAAAGCACATTAAAAATGCATAAGATTAAAATGGACATATTTTTCAGGGGCAGCTCCTCCGTTTGAGCGCAGGAGCATCGCCCCGACTGCCGAGAGCGCAGCAGGCACACACGAATAAGTTAAATGGCATGTCAATGCCATTTTACTTAAACACCGTAGTGCGAGGGCAGGTTTACAGCTGCCCCTACAGTGCGCAATTCAGGTTGGCCAGCTCTATTGCTACAGCCAGCCTGACATGCACACTGTAAACCTGGCAATCCCCAAACTGTGAAACAGCTGGGGGATTGCTGGCTCAGGTCCCCAGCCTCAAAATGAATGCCGGGTTAGCCTTCTCCTATCAATCCTGGAGCTGCTGTCAGCATGAGAGCAGCTCCAGGATTGGTTTATTGGTGCCCACTGAGCAGGAAGGTACTTCCCTTTCCTGATCGTGGACGCTGATCGGAGAGAGCGGTGTGCACCAGGGGGAGCAGTATATGGTGTGTTTTGGCACTGTAGCGCCCCACCGTATTTTATGATATTTTTAAAAAGTACATTAGCACATAAACAATGTAATAAAAGCAGAGGCATCGCTGTACAGGGAGCAGTGCGGGGGGCACGGAAGTTACTTGTGGGAAGTGAGTGGGTGGTCTAGCGGTGCAGAGTAGGGCCTCTCACCCCAACACTAGTAATCACAAGATGCCCAAGTATAACCTTTTTGGAAGTGACCCCGAACTGCTCACTACCCTCTTATTCAGCCCTGCCATGTACTACACATCAGGGGTTAAACTAACCTATTTTAGTGCTGGTGTCCACATCACTGCACTAAAAAGGCATTATCCACGCATTTTATAGCCCCCTGGGACCACCCTCGAGGCGCACTGGTGCTCTACAAGGAGCCGTAGCAAGCTGTGCTCCAAGTGAGTGCGCTCAGTCAAAATACACTGGCTTCCCTCCATCGTGCTTCTTTTTATTCAGTGAGTCGTCACAGATCATCAATTAGGAAGTCGGTGAGCATGGGGAATCATCACTCACAGTTAAGCCGAGCGCGGCTCTGATCATACCGCGTGGTCTTGTCAGTGAAGCGTGGTCATGTTCATAAACATTATACAATTCGGACCCAGCAGTGCCCCGTCATGGATCGGAAGCAGTGCCTTGCTTATTGTTTTCCGCAAGGCAACTGACCCTGTGACTAGGTAGTGTCTGAGTAACGCCCGGAGTAGCTTTGGTTTTCATCCACTTAGCTGCAGTCGACGGATTAGCAGCTGCTGTGCACTGAGCACCGAGAGAGCCTCTGTCTGCCTAGGTGTGCTCAACTCTGCCAGCAGTGAGCACCACAGCAACTTCCCAAGGATCAGACTCAGGGCCGGTTCTATGATTTGCGGGGCCCTGGGCCAAAAGGGAATGTGCGAGGCCCCTCTAATTTAGTTAAGTGACCCCTTGCAAGGAAACCATTCAGAGTCAGAGAAACTGCGGGAGGCCCATTGTACAGGATTTTAGCGCCCCCACAGTTTTAACTTTCAGCCCACAAGCAATTCTCACACCTTCAGCCTGATAGGTGTAAGACTTGCTAGTGGGCTGAGAGTTAACACTGTGGGGGCGCTAAAATCCTGTACAATGGGCCTCCCGCAGTGTCTCTGAATGGGTCTCCTTGCAATTGGGACAAGGGGAAGCGTCTCCCTCCCCTAGGCCTCCAGACACCATCCCTGTGAGGCCCAGGGAGGGGACCCCTCCCATGGACCCTAATTGCAAGGAGACAGGGAAACAACAGGGCACACGATCGGTGTGGGCCCCATGCTGGTGGGCTGAGTGCGAGGCCCTGGGCAGCTGCCCACGCTGCCCATGCCTAGCGCCGGCCCTGATCAGACTGTAGATCATACAAATTCAATAAAGAGTAAAAACCAGGACATCAGAAGGGATCAATGATAGTAAACAAACCTGCAGATACTTTCAAGAATAGAAAGGCCCAAATGTAATCAATCTCCAGGGCCATTTGTCGAGAGCTTTCTCTACATCTTGCAATATTGACACACACGGAGAGCAGCAGAGTTCCGGAACAGAACCCGACGTACTAGGGTCAGTAGTAAGGCCCTCACGCTCTTAAAGCTAAATACTGTTTTAAAACTAAACAAGTCCATTTTATAAGCCATTAGTCACATAAATCAAACCCCATTTCACTCCTCCTAGTTTATAAATATCACCCCATCATAACGTTTCAGGCAGGAAAAGTACTAATTCGAAGTAACATGCTAAACCTTTGTCTGTTGTCTTTGTACATCAATATATATATCCCGCAAAGTTATAGATTACTGCACACGTTTCCTAACGATAAATGCTCTAGAAATAAATGTATATATTTTAATTAATGTATCTCCCGAATGGAGAGCCTTGAAAGTGCAAAAAAGATCTTGCTCTGGAGTTTTGAATCAAATGCATCTGTGGTGTTAATTTGCACCAAGGAACTATTCGGCACCATATATATTGAAAGAGCCCAACCAAGTGCCACACATCGTGGTCAGATTAACGGAATTAGTTCATATTTCCCACATTCCTACACTGCAACAATATCGCACAATTCTGAGGGCTCCTGTTAGCTCAGCAGCAATTGTTCTTTGTAAGTCACCCCGACAGTCCACATTTAGATGCTAAATTCACAACATTAGGGGTACTGTTCCTAGAGGAGGAGAAAAAGAATCTAGGCAGGTTGTGTGAGACTAGAGCAAGGGCACGGGGGGCAGTCAATAAGACTGTCTCCTGTTGCCCTCACACATCCCCAAGGAGATGTCATGCTTCATCATAGGGCGTTGCTCCTCGTTGGGCCGGTGCTGCAATGCCCAACGAGTGAAGGGTCACTTTAGCGGAGATCTTTTGTTGAAAAAGCTGTATGATGAGTGCATGAAAGATTATAAGTGGTGTTGTGTAATGAGAATAAAAATGTGGAATAAAACTGATAGGGGAGGTCACAAACTATTGTTTAACAACTGGACCACCCTGTTAGACTAAAAGGCTTTTTACAGGTGAATGCTACCAATAGGGTCATAAGGAACCCTGGTAGTCAGTCGGGTAGAAAAGTACCCCATAGTTGTACGTGAGTAGCCGCTCGCAGGTCTCACTCTGAGTAGTAAGTCAACATGTTTTGCACCTTTTAGTGGTCATAAGGATCTGTGGCGCTTCGTCAGGCCAGAAAAAGTGATCTAACCCACAAATATATCAAAGTGGTGCCCCTAAAGTGCTACCTACTGTACATGTGGTTTACTATCCAACCTGTCAAAAAAAGAAATAAATAAAGAGGAACGGTTCACATGTTCCTGGCATGAGAGTCTCTCATCAACCAGGGTGTCCATTATCGTGGACCAGAATATCGGTCTGGAACCGATTTTGCATCCAGACACATGACACAAACATAAAATACACAAAACATGGATTTATAGGCTAAACAACAAACTGTGGCAGTGGTTCCCAAAGAAGTTGTGTCATTACGAAGTTGTACATGGACCAGAACGCCGGTCTGGTACTGAATTGGCATCCAGACACATGACACAAACACCAGACACACAAAACATGGATTTGTTGACTAAAAAACAAATTATGGCAGTGGTTCTTATGGAAGTTGTGTCATTATGCAGTTGCCAGGCTGTGGAAACTTAGTCCAGCATCTCCGTAAAAACAAGACACGACACAAGTTGTAGACATGATCTGGCAGGCATTAAAAAGATCAAGAACATCGTGTTGGTAATGCACATCCACACTCAAATGATATTCTGTGCACGCTTTGTGGGTTATCGTGTATATATTCACACATGGGAGCCCCCCGATGCGTGTCATCTGATTATTGTTGACACAGTGATAGAAGATAAACAATGCGCTTAAGAGGTAGATGCGTGAGATAATGAAATTGATATCCTCGCTTCCATTCTCTTAAAGTGCGATCAGGAGTTACCTAACTAAGGATTTCTAATTGCCTCCTCGGGTGAAGCAGAGGTGCTTCGCTCAATTGTGCTAGACTGGGAATGGGGTAAGTAAAGGATTGAGTAAAGTTGTACAGACCCCACCTCATACGAAGTTATGACGCCAGTCGGCCCGAAGGTCGGCATTAGTACTCACGATTAGAAGAGTGCAGACATGTAGTCGCACCTACCCTCGTCCTCCGCATCCCCAGAATGAGATTGCTGGGGCTGCGAGTGCCTATTTAAGAAGAGGTCTGATCGGGTGGCTGCACCGGGAATGTGTGCAGCTGCCATAGTACCAACGCGCATGTCTGGCGGCCATCATGGCGTGGTGGACTCGCCCGTTTTGGTGTGTGTGATGCGCATGGCTGGCGGCCATCTTAGGTCATTATAGATATATGTGACAGAAAGGTCGCAAAAGTGTGGCGGCCATACCAGGATGTTCAAGATGGAATGAGAGCCATTAAAAGGATATATGAATGAATCGGTCAGCATAAAGTAAGGGGTACATAAGGTAGATCTCAAGGACCTCCCATTGGTCAAAAACGACAGAATTAAAGAGACCTGTCCCAGGTCAAGTTTCTCATATTTCAGTGCAGAGTGACTCCAGGTGAGAAAATAATATATTAATAATATATATGCAGGACCCAAAGTAAAGTATCCCTAATAAAATAGCTATTGGCATATAAGAGGAGGGCAGTATGTAGTGTTCTTTAGATACTGGGTCAAGAAACTGGAATGGCCCATGTGGTGTATGGGGTTCCTCTCTCATGCATGGAGCTTATGATGGTAGCAATGTTAATGGTACCGATCCAGCGGTATACCAACAACAGATACTACACTACCATATAGTCACCTGGGCACATAAAAACACACACATTGAGTAAACCGCTGGAGTGGACAAAGTTTTATATTTATACTTCGCAATATTCAGGTTTAGTTATTTAATTTTCCTAACTAACCTTTCACTGATCAAGAAGTTCTTTCCTCTGGTCGATGGACCATTAGTTGAACTAGTTGATGGTGATAATTAACATTACCCTTAACTATTCTTTTATTTGAAGAAAATGATCACAGATTCAGGAAGTTTTAAAAATCTTTATCTAAATTAAATGCATGTGAACCATATAAAAAATACAGTGCAGTCACCATCATTCTTAAGAGAAATTCATTGGATTAACATCACGCATATACTTCGGACTCATACAATAATTAATGCTCAGAAAGGGAGAGGACAGAGAGAAAAAAACATTTGCAATTAACGTGAAATTATAGATACCAAGAATGGTGTGAAAGACCAACCCCCTGGCCAAAGGGCTGGTAAGGGTCTCCCAGGATAGGTCAGGAAACAAAGACTTCAGGACAGGATAGTTTACCTCTCTAGAATACCGACGATTGCGCCGCAACCCTCTCTGACACACTCTTCCTCCTCGAGATTCTTCCGCGATCTTCTGATCTAACCCAATTAAGTTAGGATAGAAAGTTCTTCTTCAGCGTCTGCATTCGAGTCTTCATCAGCATCTCTCCCAGCAACAGCATCCCCGACTCCCAGACAGCATCCCGAGCTCTGCTAAAATAACTAACTAAAGCTACCTTAATTATACCTTTGTTTCTTCACGTTCCACCCACTAATGTTTCAATATCATAAATATACGAAATCTAATTGGTCAAGCAAGGGGGGATGATCATCACACCATGCTTACATGTCACTTTATTCTGTTAAACCATTGTTCGCAAACCCTTCCCCTTAATCTTTATTCAAAACTTTATTCCCATCCACTACATGTATCTTTTTGAAACATTGACACTACAAAGAATAGAACATCTCATTGCTGAACTTTTCACCATCCGTTCCCAGGGTATTGGCACTCCAATTTGGCTTCCGTTCAAATGTTCTGTCATTGACCTTCATGACTTCACTCAATGAGCATGCGCAGGCATCGCGTCATTTCATCCACTCCGGTTATACAAGAGAGGCCCAAATGCGCACTAATAATAAAGACAAACGTTATTTTCACAAAATAAATGGTCTCACTGTATACCTCCCACCTCTACTCTATTCCCGTTTACTTATTAATACTTTCCCCGCATTAGCATTAGTAAAATAGCTTGTTTTAGTTTCAGCTAAGCAGATGCCATGCACGCGAGTCTTCAAGACTCCATTTTAGTGTCTTCTGCTCATGCGCTAGAATTTCCCTCCAAGCGTTACCTCGTCATATTGCGTAGGTGCAGTTGACGCATGCGCACAAGTTTCCCCGTTTAAAGCGGTATTAGTCCGTTTTCATTGTTATCCGCATTAGTACACACTTAAGCAAGCTTCACTAACCCGCGTGTTCATGTGGTACGTATTAGTTATTCACAGATTACGTTTAGTAACTTGTTAATGAGTTAAACGAGCGGATTGCCTCCGAGCAAGTTTTTCTTACGAGACCTTGCTCCATCAATCCCCTCTCTGATGGCATTTTGAGCCATCACAAAATTACCCATCCCTTCCCAGATGCCAACTTTAGCACATCTCAGTTTTCTCCTTTTTCTCTCCTTATTTCATCAGTTACTTCTTTCCCTTCTAAGTCTCATCTTTTTGTATAGCTTTCCTTTCATTTCCTCTAACTGAAGTTCTTCATATTCCCTCTTTCGTTTCTTTCCTCTCCCTTCTCTTTCTAAATGTATTCTTTCCTTTCCCTCGCTTCTGCAACAGTTACATGTGATCATTACTGTCATTAATATTGTTATTATCACGATTACTGGTAAGATTATTTGACCTAGATAACTTTTCCCAAAATTAGTAAACCAATTCCCTATTGATGTTATACTTTTTGTTAATCTTCCCCATACACTGTCAACCTCCAGTTGGGTGAAGTCATTATGCATTCTTGTAATATTTTCAATATACCCTTTAATTTCCTTACTTTTGTCCGGAATATAAGTGCAGCAATGTTGAATTTTCAACATACCACAGACTCCGCCCTCTTTTGCCAATAAAATATCAAGAGCAAGACGATTTTGTAAAACCTTAGACCTTATTGCAACCATCTCGGTATTAATCATTAAGAATCCTCCCACAGTATCTGTAGAAAGACGATCAACTATTGTTGACAATTTGCAAATCTTATGTGAATTTAGAATGACTCCAACTGAGGGTATCAATGAACTAAATATATCACCTACTATTTCAGAAAAACTAGCTCTTCTCCGTGTTAGTCCATGAGAATTTTCATTGATTGCATTGATTCTGTCTACATGGTAGATCTTTGGAAAAACTATCCCAAAATAACAGCTCCCATACCATCTTGCAGGTAACCTATAATAGGCATTATTCCCACATACATAATAAACTCCTGGAAACACAGGATCGGTTCCCCCTTTTAGTCCCCACCCTCCTAAAATTAGGAAGTTGTGTTCACATTCACTGGAACCAATGAAATTGTTGTTATAATCTGTCTTTAACCTATGGAAGCAGAATTTTCCCCTTTTCACAAAGTCTAGAGACATCACAGCATGAGCTTCGCCTTTTGCATAAACTCCCTCTTTCTCAGCCCATGGAAGTACATGGGATTTCTGTTCAGCAGCTTTCTTTGTTAAATCCTGTCTCCTTTCTTCTACTAAATTCAAAAACTCTTTTTCTTCTTCACGTAATATACATGTTGGGTTATCTTTGTGTGCTTGTGCTATGTCTATTAAACTCATTGTTAAGAAGAATTCACCCATGAACTGTGCATTTTTACTACTAACTACTGGATTCATATTCTTTCTAATAGGCAATTCTGAAAACACTACATCTAAATTTGAATAAAAATACTGAAGTTTCCTGTTACGTAAAATAAACTTGATAAAACACTACATGATACACCATATGTTAGAGGTATATGTTGATAAGTCACCCTTTCTGACACTGATGAGGGTAACTTCATACAAACATAACCATTATTAATCTCCATTGTATTAACATACTGAAATAACAATTTACTAAACACATTTAAAGACGAATCATTGTCTGATTCATTATGATAGTTTATCTCATCTTCTACCCCTATTTCTATTTTAGTTCCCTTTATTCTATTTGCTTTCTCACTAATATTTGTACTATTCTTGTTACTTGTTCCCATTAACAAAGGTACTCCTATTGTTAGTAATAACCATACTAATACTACTAATAAAATACTACACAAGCAAAATCATAAGCATTTTCTTTTTAAACTGCGTTTCGGTCTTTCAGTGTCTTCAACTCCTGCCATTTTAATCAGAGAAAATTTCTTCTCTCCCTTCTTTATCTAAATTTTCTTAAAATCCAATCTTTTATTTTAAGGAGGTTTTAATTTGCTTTCATCAATCTGTGCAACATGAACTCTTTCTGATTCTTCACATAAATCTAAGTTTTCAAATTCTTCAAGTATAACGTAGGTCCACTCAGGGGTCCTGTATTTTCTGTTCAGAATTCTTGATCTTGGACTATTTTGCGCAAGTTTTACTAAGGTCTGTTTAGATTGCGTCTGACTCATAACTTCATTTACTTGCTCTGGTTTCTTTTCTGACTTTCTTAGATGATATTTTAGTCTTTTCACTCCTGCAGGCCAATTGTCTCCTTTTCTGACTTTTTTGACCTGGACTTCACTTTCACCTTCTCCGTCTCCTTCTAAAGTTCTTTTATTTTCACTTAATCTGGGCACAATCTGTTCGTGTTCTTTTTCTCTTCCTGATTGTCTTGTTCTGTATTTCCTGTATTCGGATCTTCTTCTACCTGTACCTGTTCAGGTCTTATTATAGTTTGTTCTTTTTCAGCCTGAACTTGTTCTTCTAGATCTATCTGATCCTGTTCAGGTCTTATTTCAATTTGTTCTTCTTCTGCCTGAACTTGTTCTTCTTCTATCTTACCCTGCTCAGGTTTCTGAAAGGCTTTGTCTATTTTTACCTGAGTGTGTTCTTCTTTCCCTGACTTTTCCTCTCTATCTTTCTGTTTCTTTAATTCAGTTGTTCTTCTTGTTTTGACAACCGCATCGGATATTTCAATCACTGGTATCCATTCTTCCTGACTTGTACTTGGCTGCTCGTCATATTGTTGTCTTTCAGAATCTATTACTCTAGATTCTTCTGCTTCACAACTTCCAACTTCTGACGTCTCAGCTTGTTCAGTCAGTGGCTGTCCTTGTTGTTCAGATGGACTCGGAATTCTTCTGGTATGGCGAGCATGAATCCAATTGGGTAAACCTGCACACTTCACTGCTGTGGTAGTGACTAGTATGACTTGACGTGGTTTATCCCACCTGGGTGCTAGACACAACTTCCTTGCGTGTTTCTTCACTAACACCCAGTCTCCAGGATTCAAATTATGCGCTTGGTCTGGTTGTCTTTCAACTGCGTCTTCTCCAACCTGATGAGAGACAGAACGCACCATTTCAGCCAATCCTTTGCAATAGTCCAATACCAGATCATCAGTTATATTCATCAATTTATGTCCAGGAATAAATGCTTGTCTCATTGCCCTTCCCATGAGTACCTCATGTGGACTCAATCCTGTTTTCCTGTCAGGAATACTTCTGAGACCCATCAGTACAAGAGGCAAAGCTTCTGGCCATTTCAGCATTGTGGATGCGCACACCTTCCCTAATCTTGATTTGATTGTGCCATTAAGCTGTTCCACTATTCCAGAAGCCTCTGGACGATAAGCACAGTGCAGTTTTTGTTCAATGTTAAATGCAGCACAGATTAATCGAATTATATCATTATTAAAATGAGGTCCTCTATCTGATTCCAAAGTGACTGGAAAACCGAAACAAGGTATCAACTCCCTCAATAGTAGTTTAGCAACTGTGAGACTGTCATTTCTTCTAGTGGGGTATGCCTCTACCCATCTTGAGAACAGGCACACTATGACAAGTACATATTTCAGTCCATTGCAAGGAGGCAACTCAATGAAATCTAACTGCAATCTAGTGAAGGGTCCTTCTGCCTTTCCAATCTTTCCCCAACTAACCACTGTCTTCCTGCCTGGGTTCTGCTGCTGACAGATTAAGCATCTTTGGCAAAGGCTCTCTGCGACTACCCTAAACTTTGGATTGTGCCAACTTTGTCTGAATAATCTGATCATTGAATCCCTGCCAATGTGTGTTGTCCCATGGTATACTCTTGCCATTTGAGAGAGTAGACAGTCTGGCATGACTGGTCTGCCATCTATGTACACCCACACTTCATCTTCTGTCCTTTTTGTACAACTTGATTTTATCCAAATCTCCTTTTCCTCAACTTCTTCTTGTAACTGTCTGACCTCATCCCATGTTTCTGGAACTGAGAAAAACATAAGTTGGCAGCTGGTTTCACCCGTTTCAATATTTTTGTTGATTGACATTGTATTTCTTGCACAGTATCGAGCAATTTGGTCGGCATATCTATTACCGGCCGCCACATAGTCATTTCCTGACTGATGTGCAGCGCATTTGACAACTGCTACTTCTTTTGGCAATTGTAATGCTTCCAACAAATTCTTTAAATTTTTGCTATTTCTGATAGGAGACCCTGAAGAAGTCAGAAATCCCCTCTGCATCCAGAGTTGGCCAAAATCATGCACAACCCCGAAACCATATTGACTGTCCGTAAATATGGTTATTCTCCAATTTTTCCCTTTTTTGCATGCCTTTAAGGCCACCAATTCGGCTACTTGTGCAGACTTGACTCCCGGTAAACAGGATGCTTCAACTACCCCTGTTATTTTACATACAGCATATGCAGCACTTAATCCTCCTCCTTCTGTTCTTAGACATGACCCATCCACAAACAATTCATGATCAGATTCCTTCAATGGTGTTTCTTTTATGTCTGGGCGGGGCTTAGTACATAATTCAGTCACATCCTGACAATCATGATCAATCTCATCTTTCACTTCTTCACAACATGGGTCTGGTAGTAATGTGGCAGGATTCATTATTGTACATCTTATCACTGTCACATTTTCTGCTCCTAGGATCACTCTCTCATACTTAGTCAGCCGACTAGGAGTGAGATGTTGTGTTCGCGTTCTTGTCAAAAGAATCTCAACTGAGTGTGGAACATATACTTTTACAGAATGTCCCATCACAATTGACTCACTTTGCTCCAGACTCATACAAGTAGCAGCTACTGCTTTTAAGCAGCTAGGTAAGGCTGAGGCCACTGGATCCAAGGTGGCAGAAAAATACGCCACTGGACGTCGGCTCAGTCCATGTCTCTGTGTTAAAAATGAAAGTGCACAATTTTTTCTCTCACAACAAAACAGCGCAAATTCTTTTGAATAATCAGGCATGCCCAAAGCATGGGCCTCACATAAACAGTTTCGTAGTTTCACAAAGGCTTCCAAACATTCATCATTCCAATCAATTGGATATTTCGCTCTTTTCCGAGTTATTGTATCAATGGTTTTGCTAGCATGGAGAAGCTATTTATCCACTGCCTATAGTACCCAACCACTCCCAGAAACATCCTCATCTCCTTCTGTGTCTGAGGTAGCTGCATCTTTGATTATTTTTATTCTTTCCGGTGTCACTTTTCTAACTCCTCTTTCTATTTTATGCCCTAAATATCTAACTTCTTGTTGACAGAACTGCAATTTTTCTGGAGTCACCTTATGTCCTCCTTCGGCCAAATGGTTCAGTAATGCAATTGTGTCAGTGACACAATCTTCTTGTGTTTTTGATGCCACCAATAGGTCATCAATGTACTGAACAAGAACTGATTTCCCGGGCATAATCAATGACTCCAGACACTTTTTCAGTATCTGATTGAAAATTGAGGGACTCTCTGTGTACCCTTGAGGAACTCGGCACCATGCCAAAATACGATCCTCAAACCGGAAGGCGAAGAGATACTGGCTGTCTGGGTGCAAAGGAATAGAAAAGAAAGCTTGGCACAAATCAATTACTGTAAACCAACCTGCATTCCAGGGTATCTGATAAAGGATCACTGCTGGATTTGGCACTACTGGACAACAAGGCACTATAATTTTGTTTATTTTTCGCAGGTCCTGCGCTATCCTGTATTTACCACTAGGCTTTTTGAGTCCCATGATTGGCGAATTACAAGGATTACTCATTATTTCTTTTAAAATGCCCTGTTTAATCATTCGGTCAATTTCTGGAGCAATTCCTGCGTTCACTTCTGGACTCATTTTGTACCGTCATGTGTTTGGGTAAGCTGCACCTTCTTTCACCGTAACTTTAACTGGATCTACATTTGACATCAGCCCAATATCTTTTCCTGTAAAATCCCACACTTCTGGATTCACTGTAGTTTTCAACTCTTCCGGCAATTCACTTTCAGCTATCAATGAAAACATCTTGTCTACCTCTGTACCTTGCTTAGCTAGCCTCATTTTGTATATAACATCTTCATCAGGGGTTTAGAAAGCGACACCATCAGGTGTACAATAGATTCTGCAGTTCATCTTGCACAATAAATCTCTTCCCAACAGATTTACTGGACTGGAATTGCAAACTACAAACCGATGCATATCTTTAAAATTTCCGATATGTACCTCCATTGGTTTTGTGATTGGGGTTCTAATCTGTTGGTTTGACACTCCTACAACTTGGATAGATTCTCCTGAGAGGGGTAGGTTTGGGATGTCTGCTGTTCTCTCAGTAGACCGGGTAGCACCAGTATCCAATAGAAAAGTGATATCATTACCTTCCACTTTCCCATCAATAAATGGACCTGTCTGATCTACCGGCAAGGATGCGCCAAGCACGCACTCCTCTTACTCCCCCCTCAGGCACCGTCGTTGCACATAGTCCGAATTTTCTTCATTATTCTGCAAAAAATATTGTGTAACCACTCTGTTATTCTTACCACTTTCTCCGTGAAATCCGGTGTTCGCACTGTATTTTTGAGGGTGCACAAAGTTTGGCATAGGAGCTGGTGGCACCTGATACTGTGGAGTAACTACCTGCTGCGGCTGATTCATAAGTACTTCATTCTGCATCTGTGGAATTAAATGTTGGTTTGGCCCATTATTATTCTGAATACTCTTACACTCGTTCTTCCAATGTCCAAGCTTTCCGCACGCATGACAAGGAAACTTCTTCTTCGCTTCCTCTCTATTCATTCGTCCTCTTAATTTACCACCATTCACCGCTTGATCATTTTGACTCTGTTCTTTTATCTGATTATCAGTCTGGGTATTTACTTTATTCTCCTGCTGTTCTGCCAATTTTATTTGTGCCCACATCATTTTCTCTTTTAGCTTCCTACGCCTTGCCTCAATATCATCACCGCAATACTTAGCATATTTCAGAATTTCATCAATCGACTTACTCTGCCAGCACAACATGTGCTGTTGAATCATCGGACTAATCTCCGGTCTCAGACCATACACAAACCGATACACAAAATGTCCCATATCCTTATCACCAATGTTCTCAAAACCACTATACTGCTTAAACACTTGTAGTAACCATTCATAATATGCATGTACGGACTCATTTGGCTCTTGGGCCGTTCTATCTATTTTTACCCAATCTGTTTCTTTAGGAGGGATTTTTCCTTTCAGGTATGTAATTACTTGGTGATATTTCTTCATCACCTCTTCTGAGGGTGCTCCTGTCTTCGAGTCTCTAGCATACTCCTCACTTGGCCAATCAACTGTGATCTTACACTCTGTCCACAAATCAGCAGGTACTACAATATCAAATAATCCATCCAGATCCTTCAACAAAACCTTTGAAACTTTCACAAATCTTTCCACCTGTTTATACCATTCAACTGGCTTTTCTCTTAATCTGGGAAAATCATTCGTAAATGACAAAATATCCCGTCTACTCAAGGGGACATGAACATATCTACCACCAGGAACTTCTCTCATTGGACACAATTTCTCAACCTTATCTGATGCTCTCACTGGAAATGCAGATGATGCTTCTCTCGCTTGTACTTCTTCTTTCTTTCTTATCCACCTGATTCTCCATTTGTCAATGTCTCCCCATTTTCGTAAAATATTCATCAATTCTTTTATTTGTAGTCTCTTACCAGAAGCATTTACACTTTCTAAATCTTTGTCCGTAAAATCCACTCGATATGGTTTCTGCAACAGTTTCGATTTCCCTATATCTATTCCAATCTCTGAGGCAACTTCTGTTAATTTCTCATGAAATACTCTTGCTCTTCTAGTTATACTCTTACATAAGAATAATAACTCCTCATCATTATAAACATTCAATCTTTCTATGCTCACATTGCCAGTTATCATTTCTTCCAACTCTACTTTCAATTTACTGATATCTAGAATCTTTGGTTGTGGGTTTCGATTGTCTATTTCCTGTGCCCATCTTTCTATATCTTCAGAGGTAACTACTGTTGAAATTCCAGTTCCTATAGGAACCAGAGATCTCTTTTCTCTCAAATTTGCTGGTATAATTCTCTTCGGAGTTTCAGTTAGAGGTTCTACATTCGGGAGATCCATTAATGAAATTACTGATTCACTTTCACTAGTCTGATCATCTGTAACTATTACTTCTCTTCTGGGACTCGTTAACGGAATTGTCACAGTTTGAGATTTCTGGCAAGTCTTTTTATCTCCATATAATGGGATTACAGGACCAATAGTCACTGGTACTGTCAAAGCTTCAGCATTTAAATTCAATTGGCTTACTTTTTGAACTAATTCTTCTCTAGTTTTATTTAAAGCTTCTCTCTCATTATCCTGCAACACCCTATTAAGTGATACATCATGTAAGATTCGTGGGGTTAAAGGCCTTCCTATCACTGGTGCACTTAGGGTAACCTTACTAGGTGCTTCTTGGTACGGTGGAGGGTTTTTAATCAAAATATCTTCTAACAGCTCATCATCTGATTCACCATAACCTGTCATATTCATGTGTTTCGTTTTTTCCTTACACTTTCCTCCTAATTGTTCTTCAGCCATTAATACTGGATATAAACCCTCGGTCACCACAGCTCTTCTCCAATGCTTCATTTGATCACTATTTGACTCATACAGATACCTAGGTAAAAATCCTCTAAATTTCTACCACTTCTGTATTTTTCACGATCAAATGCCTCAATTTCCCATTCTTCCAAGGCTTCATACTGTGTCATTCTAGGATTAGGTTCTAACATATTCATTCTATCTCTCAAATTCTGAAGTATCTTTAAATTAAAAGTACCATGCTCCGGAAAAGCCAAAACACCATCACTTTTTGTATATTCCACCCAATTCTCCAACCATACACTTGTGATATCCTTTCTCCATCATCATAAATGAAGCAGGTATTTTGGGTGGCGGAATAGGAATTCCCTCTCTAGTCATTACAGGCTTGTCTTTTTTAAAGAAATTTTTAATTTTTTTCATTAATGTCATTTTCTTTGGTCTTTTGAACATTTCAGAGGGTCGATGTAGGAAAGAGTCTTCCGTATATCTTCTAGCTCTATTACCTACGTCGCGTCCTATGTCAGCACGACTCACACCCGCAGTCAAATCAGGACTCAACATACAATTCCTTTTCGACCAATCCCAACGTGGCTTTTATCTAACAACCTATTAGACTCAGGCTCACGTTCTGACCAATACCAGCGCGGCCCTTTGTGACGTCAGTATTACTCCTCACTACTGACCCCTCCTTTACAATCTGCTTCTGTCTCACGCCCGCTGTTTCAACCAATCCCAGCGCGGCTCTCTGTGACGTCAGTATAACTCCGGCGACTGACCCTCCCTTCACAAGGTAATATGATAACTTATTTCTTAATACTTTCCATTAAATTCTTCGTTAATAACAACATAAAAACATTCGCTAAACAATAAATACTGATTCAGCACTCCGATATGTACAAACGTTTAGTATGTCCTATAAATATGGACGCAGCAAAGAAAAGCCCATCACTTCAGCAGATTCATAGTTTCTTGTTTCTTTATTGAAAAAATCTTCTTTAAGAACAAGCGTAGCCAACGCGTTTCGACCCTGACGGGTCTTCTTCAGGGCTACAAATAAACATACAATACATTAAAATATTTTTTTAACAAATATCTACACTATTTACAAAATTAAAATTAAAAACATCAACCTATGTATTATACAAGCAAAACATGAGCTATATATACACCATTTTTACTTTCAACAATACCATATTACATTTTGATACAAATCTGGATTAAGTTTGGACCAACTAAGCATCATAAATCTTTTCATTTCTTTTTAAATTATTACAATACGATTGGGGCCTGCTGAAGGGGCTTTTTGTCAAACAAGTTATTGAAGGGAAATGTATATACTAGGACATTTGCATGGCATTGGGCAGCATTGATTCAAGATTATCCATGATTTATAAATACCACACATAAAGCCAGGAGAAATACATCAAGGGTGTGCTTACCAATAATAATGACAAATGTCTATCTTATTTAATACTGGTAATGTTCCCAATTACAGTTAGGTCCCTTACTCATTTTTGTAGTGGCAATAGGACCTAAAGCAGAGGGGAGAATAAAAAACAGAACAAAACAATCTCACTAGTGTCCAAAATTGCCGGTATTATAATTAAATCCAATCATTCTATGGAAGACGGAAGACAATTTAGCATACCTTATATCCCTTTTCAGTATATCATCAAAGGAGAACATCTCTTATTTGGCAATATCCATAGGGTATTTTCCAATTGACATCACAAACGTATTTATGGGTAATTTAGTGTAACCCCATTTCAGTCCCTGGAACAACAAAGGGGTTTCCTTATGAAATAGAGACCTATCAGGCTCAACTTAAAAAGAATCGATACATAGGAATCTAAACTTTTGTAAGGGACTAATGAGGGCCACAGTACACCTGTCTCCATATCATATTATTAATAATATGCTATTTATCTTTTTATTTACAACAAATATTAAAGAAGTATGTATTTAGACATGACTGTTCACGAACAATCAAGAATCTCACTTAGACCAACTTAAGATTAAAAGCAGTGTGTTAAGATTTAAGCAATAACGCATTATATAAATATCAAATGCATTAATGCACAGGTTCAAATTATTAAAGAAAGCCCAATTCGTTTTTAATAGAGTAATATCTAGTGAGGAACAATATAGTGGGATCTAAAGTAAAGTGATGCTTTTTGTTGTGCGAATTTAGCCAAGACAGTAGAAAACGAGGATACAAGCTCCTTCCCCGACATAGTAATGCATGCGGTATTGCCCACCCTCACTTATTACATAAGTAGTACGGTTTCAACTAAAGCAGTAAAAAACGGGGATGCAAGCTCCTTCCCCGACATCGTAATGCAAGGGGCAATAGAAAGTCCCTCCCCACCCTGACTTACTTGTTCCAGATAAGAACCGATCCCACGGCGTGTTCAACAGCATCACATTTAGGAATCTCTAAGGCAGCGTTTAAATAGCCCGCTTAATTAAACACCTGTAAGCAATCATGCGGCGCGGCTAGTAACTTCGTGATTTTTGGAACCGCCATCTTGTAGTGTTTGCGAGCGTATTAAACAAATGTTAAATGTTGTTTTAAACCAGTGTTGCTAAGCACCGACTACCATAACATTTTTTAGAAACCGTTTTAAATTTAAGCAAAAGATTTATCCAATACTTTGGAATGCGTAAGGGAGACAATGTGTACAACGTACAATTTACAAAACTCTATGGTTTACACTTTCCATGTCCACCGTCTTATAATAGTCTCGAGCCTATTACTCGAATCGGTAGTGGTTGATGAAGATTGTATAATCAACATTCGTAATCCACACCGAGGAGACGATATATACACAACGAACCGTATTTAAGGCCACCATATTTTAGAGATTACTATTAGGCATTCTTGCCAATTTATATGTTATATATTAGAGTCATAATAAATTTTAAATTTTGGGCAATAAACTTTGTATGAATAATGCCACTATCTCAGGGAGGCTATTTAAATAACATTGTATACGTAAACAAACTAAAAATAAAGTGAACTAAAAATATATATTAAAAATATATATTGATTCAGTGCGTCCTTCTTCAACCAATATCTCAGGGAGGCTGTTTAAATGACATTGTATACATGGACAGACTAAATATAGACTCAATGCATCATTTTTCAGTAAAAAGGTTCCACTTGAGATGTCTACTATGTGGAATGGTACGCTAAATAAATAATTAAAAAATGAGCCTGATAAGTCTATAAGGAATCAAAAAATATATACGGAGTTAATGCGTCATTTATCAACCAATATCTCAGGGAGGCTGTTTAGATGACATTGTATACATAAGCAGACTAAATATATATAGACACAGTGTGTCTTTTTTCCACTTGAGATGTCTACTGTGTGGGATTAATACTTAAGAACAAAGCCTGATAAGTCTCTAAGGAGTACCGTAAGCCATTCCTTTACAAGGACCTATATAGACATAATCCATAGCTTCTTCTACCCTTCCCATGTAAGATGATTTGTTTTATTTTTAAAGTTTTATAAGTTAGAAACAGGCCAATGTGCTCTTTTACAAAAATGATACATTTCATTATTAATATTAAGGCCCATTGAGATAGTTCGTAGTCGACAACTCCAACCAGCTTCCGCCCGACGTAGGGCCTCCTCCCTGTCACCACCCCTCTCTAGGGCCTTAACGCTCTCGATTGCATGAAACCAAATAGTTTGTTCCTCTGGATGTGTTTCATGTATATGCACTGAAACCGGGTACCTGTCGTCCTTATTCCTAATAGCTCTAATGTGCTCCTGAATACGTATTTTCAAGCTGCGTATTCTACTCCCTACATAAATGTTATTGCATTGGCAGCCGATGACATAAACCGTATGTGTGGTATTACAATTGATAAATGAAGTTATTTGGAATTCTCTTCCCGTATTATATTTGAACTGGCATTTTTTATTCAGTCCAAATTTGCAGACATTACAGGTCCCACATACATGGAAGCCTTTTGGCTTGCTTGGCAACCATGTCGTTGTGTTTTGTTTTTGATCCGTCACATAGCTTGGACATAGCATGTTCTTTAACGTTTTGCCCTTCTTATAAACTATTCTTGGCTGTTCATGAACTGTACCTATAGGCAACTGAGCTGATTTTAACAGATGCCAGTTCTTCCTCAAGATATTATAGATATGGTCACTATGTGCGTTATACTGAGTTATGAAGGATACCCCATCTCGATCCTTTTTTCCTTTATTTAGTGTTGTTTTAGGAATCAGGGTTTGTTTTCTGTCCATCTTTCTAGCTTTTATTTCTGCTTGTCTGAGACATCTATCGGTGTAGCCTCTATTCTGAAACTTATGTTTTATAATCTTTAAATTTTTGTCAAAAGAGTGTTCCTGGCTACAATTTCTTCTTGCACGAACCATCTCGCCATATGGAATGGCGTTGATGGTTGTGCGCGGGTGTGCACTTTCAGCGTGTAGCACGCTGTTACAAGATGTCTCTTTCCTAAAGATGTCACTGTGGACAGCATTATCAAATCTATACAGTTTTAGGTCAAGGAAATCAATACTTTCTCGAGAAAAGCTCATTGTTAATTTCACATTGAACCTATTGTTGTTTAAATAGCTATGATATGCAAAAAGTTCTTCTTCTCCTCCATTCCAAATCAGTATTACATCATCTATATATCTTCCATAGAAGATAACATTGTTGTTCCACCTTTGTGAGCCAGGTCCCCAGGCATGCTCCGCCTCATACACACCCATGAAAAGGTTAGCATAAGACGGAGCAAACCTGGTTCCCATGGCCATACCTTGTTTTTGCAAATACCATGTCCTATTATGCAAAAAGACGTTCATGGTAAGGATCATTTGGGCCATTTCCAGAAGCATCATTGTATGTTCCAGATGTTTTGCATTTCTTTTATGTAAAAAATATTTCAATGCATCCAAGCCACATTCCGTTTGGATGCATGTGTACAGGCTCTCAACATCCATAGTGACAAACATAAGTTCGTCACTATTCCACTCAAAGTCCTCAAGTTTACAGAGTACATCCCTACTATCTTGAAGATATGAGGGCAAATTCTTTACAAACAGCTGTAAAAAGCCATCCACGTACTCAGATAAATGCTCAGTGGGACCGCCATTTCCTGAAATGATGGGCCTCCCTGGTGGGAAGGCCCCTCCCTTATGAATTTTAGGGAGTATGTAGACACATGGGTGCCTGGAGTTATGTGCCTGTAGATATCGATATTCGTGGTCCGAAATTAATCCAGATTCATGCCAATCCTGCATTCTGGCATTGATCGTTTTTTCTACAATAGGAATGGGATTTTCTTTAAGTTGTTCATAGCAGATGTTATTACTTAATTGTCTCTCTATCTCACCGAAATAATCCTCACAATCCGTTAGAACAATGTTCCCCCCCTTGTCTGCCTCTCGTATGACAAGTTGAGGGTCCTCCTGTAATAATTTTAGAATGTCCAATTCTTCCCTGGTGAGATTATAGCTATGTCGGCAGTGTGTCCCTTTCCCATGTTTATCTTCCAATTGATGCAATTGTTGGGTTACTTTATTGAAGAACTCATCAATATGTTTATCTTGAATATTTGAGGGCACGAATCTAGACTTATTTCGTAACCCACTATCAATTGTTGTGTCTTCTCTAATGTTAATCAGCCCTGCCATTTCCACAATGTCAATATCTAAATCATCTTCGTCTAATGTAGCCAATAGATGTACCTCACCTAGTTCAGCAATTGTCAAATCAGAAGAACCTTCATGCTTTCTCACTGAAGTATTAGAAACAAATGGATGTTCTGAAAAATACTTTTTTAATCGCAATTTTCGCACAAATTTGTATAAATCAACATGCGTGTTCACAAAATTACAATTCTCCGTAATACAAAAACTCAGGCCTTTCTGCAAAATACACAATTCTTTTTCAGTGAGATTTTTCGATGATCGATTCACAATACACAATTCATTAGACATTGTAGATTCCATATCAACAGAAGGGGACACGTTCTGATCAAAGTCATTTATTTTTTCATTTGGGATAGTTTTACAGTATTATTCCTCACTACTGACCCCTCCTTTACAATCTGCTTCTGTCTCACGCCCGCTGTTTCAACCAATCCCAGCGCGGCTCTCTGTGACGTCAGTATAACTCCGGCGACTGACCCTCCCTTCACAAGGTAATATGATAACTTATTTCTTAATACTTTCCATTAAATTCTTCGTTAATAACAACATAAAAACATCCGCTACTCTGTCTGTTCCACTAAACAAAAGGATAGATTTTCAACTTATTCTTGAGTTTCAGAATTACTCTTCTTCTACTGCGAGTAAAACCCCTGTTTACTCTTCATTCAAGCTCCGGAGAACCTGTTACTTTTTCAGTGTCACCTGTATTGGGAAATGAGACCAAAATGTCACCAGCGAACCCCTTTCGCTATCATTCGCACTCTACTTTTATACGAAATAGTCCCTAGTTTAATACTGCCAGCCCTGCGTAGCTTCTCAGTATTATTCCAACAGACGAGTAACCTCTCTGCAGTGTGGCTTCTGTCACCACCCGCTATTCATTTTCCCGGGATTCTGGACAACATAAAACAAGACGTTAACTCTTTTGTTAAACATAAATCAATAATCAATAATCAATATTTATCACCAAACTAGTCAATAATAACCAAAGCTCTGCTACCAGAAAACTGATTCAGCGGTATACCAACAACAGATACTCCTCTACCATATACTCACCTGGGCCCATAAAAACACACACATTGAGTAAACATCTGGAGTGGACAAAGTTTTATATTTATACTTAGCAATATTCAGGTTTAGTTATTTAATTTCCATAACTAACCTTTCACTGATCAAGAAGTTCTTTCCTCTGGTCGATGGACCATTAGTTGATGGTGATAATTAACTTTACCCTTAACTATTCTTTTATTTGAAGAAAATGATCACAAACTCGGGAAGTTTTAAAAAGTTTTAAAAATCTTTATCTAAATTAAATGCATGTGAACCATATCAAAAATACATCATTCTTAGGAGAGAAATTCAATTGATTAACATCAAGCATATACTTCGGACTCGTACAATAATTAATGCTCAGAAAGGGAGAGGACAGAGAGAAAAGAACATTTGCAATTAACGTGAAATTATAGTTACCAAGAATGGTGTGACAAAGACTTCAGGACAGGATTCAGGACAGGATAGTTTAACTCTCTAGAATACTGACGATTGCGCCGCACCCCTCTCTGACACTCTCTTCCTCCTCGAGATTCTTCCGCGATCTTCTGATCTAACCCAATTAAGTTAGGATAGAAAGTTCTTCTTAAGCGTCTGCATTCGAGTCTTCATCAGCATCTCTCCCAGCAACAGCATCCCCAACTCCCAGACAGCATCCCGAGCTCTGCTAAAATAACTAACTAAAGCTACCTTAATTATACCTTCGTTTCTTCACGTTCCACCCACTAATGTTTCAATATCGTAAATATACGAAATCTAATTGGTCAAGCAAGGGGGGATGATCATCACACCATGCTTACATGTCACTTTATTATGATAAACCATTGTTCGCAAACCCATCCCCTTAATCTTTATTCAAAACTTTATTCCCATCAACTACATGTATCTTTTTGAAACATTAATGACACTACGAGAATAGAACATCTCCTTGCTGAACTTTTCACCATCCGTTCCCAGGGTATTGGCACTTCAATTTGGCTTCCGTTCAAATGTTCTGTCATTGACCTTCATGACTTCACTCAATGAGCATGCGCAGGCATCGCGTCATTTCATCCACTCCGGTTATACAAGAGAGGCCCAAATGCGCACTAATAATAAAGTCAAAAGACAAACGTTATTTTCACAAAATAAATGGTCTCACTGTATACCTCCCACCTCTGCTCTAATCCCGTTTACTTATTAATACTTTCCCCGCATTAGCATTAGTAAAATAGCTTGTTTTAGTTTCAGCTAAGCAGATGCCATGCACGCGAGTCTTCAAGACTCCATTTTAGTGTCTTCTGCTCATGCGCTAGAATTTCCCCCCAAGCGTTACCTCGTCATATTACGTAGGTAAAGTTGACGCATGCGCACAACAGTTTTCCCGTTTAAAGCGGTATTAGTCCGTTTTCATTGTTATCCGTATTAGTACACACATAAGCAAGCTTCACTAACCCGCATGTTCATGTGGTGCGTATTAGTTATTCACAGATTACGTTTAGTAACTTGTTAATGAGTTAAACGAGCGGATTGCCTCCGAGCAAGTCTCTTTCTTACGAGACCTTGCTCCATCAGTACCAATACCGAACCTTTGAGTTATAGTACCATGGAGATGTCTGGTGGTAGTTGTTTGGGCTAGATTAGACAGCTGTATATACCGATATAGTACCGGTGTCTTGTCTCTTTGGGTGGAGGGTCACGAAAATGAACAATGTATGGTGCCCAACGGATGTGTGCCTACAGTTCAATCCAAGGAATCATCATTCAATCCGGTTCTGTTGGTCTGTAAGCGGAACATCCATCATTGCTCTCTCTCCCGAACAGAGTGGTTGCACTCCATGATGAGTTGGCTTCAAGAATTGTCCATTTCAGGTCATTGATGGATTGTTTTTGGTAATTAAAATGGTTGCTCATCTTGGTGGCATTACGTCCGCATCTGATGGTGCTCCTATGTTTATTTTTTATTTTCACGGGTCTTGTCATCCCTACATAGTACATCTTGCAGGGCAGGTTATTAGGTAGACACAGTTTCTGGTGTTACAGTTGGTATGCTGTTTCTGTGTCCAGGATAAGGAACCTAGCTGTAGGATTTTAGAGTGTTCAGTGGAGTTATAGGCAGTGCAGCTCCCGCAGGGGTAATGTCCAGCTACTGGCGGAAGGTTCCAAAGTGTGGTTTGTGAATTGGGTGTCTTCATGCGTGGTCTTGTATGTACCAGTTGGTCTTTCAAGTTTGATGTTCATCTGAAAGCAAAACGGGGACGTTCAAAACTCCGATTGCCTGTATTCAAGATGTTCCAATGTTTCAGTATAATCGATTTTACCTTTTTAGAGAGGGGTATGAAAGTGATAACGCATGTCATTGTATCCTCCTTGGGGCGGGTGTTGACTTCCAGTAGAGCCTCCCTGTTGTTATTGCGTGCCCTCTTCTCTGCAAGTGTGATTACTCTCAGAGGGTATTTCCTCTAAAGAAGGTTGCCAATCAATTCTTTTTCATGGGTGTCGTAATCGGCAAGGTTGCTGCAGTTATGTCGTAGGTGTAAAAACTGCCCATATGGCAAATGTTCTCGGATTGCCTTCGGGTGATGGCTTACGAAGGATAAGAGGCTGTTGCAGTTTGTGTTCTTTTTGTACGTCCTAGTCTGTAGCTGGCCATGGGTGAGGCTAATCAGGAGATCCGAAAAGGAGATCTCAGAATATGAGACCGAACTTGTGAAATGTAAAAAGGGATTCAATGTGTTGATCCAGTTTGTAAAGGCTTCACAGCTGTTCTTATCTCCTTTCCAAAAGATGAGAATGTTGTCTATGTAGCGCCTCCACGAAATTATATTTGTCTCAAATGGATCTGCAGTGCAGTAGATATGTCTTGATTCAAAGTCTTGAAAGAACGAGCGTAACCTGATTTTCTGGAAGAATTGATGTAATTCGCCACTGAGGTGAAATGGATCTTCACAGGCGGTGGGGACAAATACCAATCCAAGTTGAAGTACCGATGTCTCATCTTCATCAAGCATCCTCTCTGATAGATTAACGGTTAATTTATTTTTGCTGTTTGACTCCTGTTCTGGCACTGGGTGTCCGTTTCTTGCCATCGCACCCGTTTGCTGTTGCCTTACCCTCTGCCTCTGCCTCTGCCCCTGCCTCTGTTCCAAAATGGTTGAGGGTTACGGTTTAAGAAGAAAGGTGGATTTGCTTGTTGTTGTCCTGGGAAGCAGGGGAACCACATCGGGTTGGTGCCAGGAAATGGTGGTCAATGGAACCCATACATCGAAGGAGTTGGAAGTAATCCTTGAAGGCTTCAATTGCTGTTGTGGCTCTCATTGCTGGAATTGCTGTGGGATGACTGGTATGTCCTGTTGTGTGTATTTGAACTGTCATCAGAAGACTGGTCACTGCCAGATGGTTGATAATCCTCCTTTATATATGGGTATATTTTCTCTTTATCAAATTTTCGTACATCCTTCTGGAGTTTCTGTATTTGTTTTGCATCAGGTAATCCTTATGTTCATTCAACTCAGTGTTGATTTCTGCTAAGCGGGACTTGAAGGCTGTGATGCTAATGCTGGCCTTGAGTGCGTTCTCTGCAATGTTAATTTTGATGATCAAAGCATCAGAGAGACGTTTAGCAGTGCTGATTATCAGCACTACCCAGTCTTGCGTGCATTTCCACGCAATCTGACTCCATTTGCGTCTAAAGATAAGATCTTCTAAGAATAGACGCGGTGCTGTGTTTACTATCAAGCCATTGGGTGCTGTATTTGCTCTCAGATACTCAGTCATTATCGCTCTATTTAGTGCTATCTTCATCTGTTGTTTTTTAAGTGATGCGATATAATTCCAGTCTCCTTGACTGTCACTGGAAGAGGTACTGCCATACTCATTCTATAGTGACCGTTTTCTTAAGATTTCGGCAACAATATCCTCACCGAAACTAAGGCCAAGATTGGGATCCATGTTTGTGCGTGTTTGTGCGTGTCGGGGGTATTAATGTGTAGAGGTAATATAGAGAAAATGTACAAGTCCCTCGGCTATGCTGCCATGCAAATAACGTCTCAAAGGGATTCCTAAATGAAGGAAAAAAGGGGGGGGACTGGGAGCTGGTTTGGAGGGTCCACAGCCCGTGCTCCTTAGGAGCACGGGCTGTGGACCCTCCAAACCAGCTCCCAGTCCCCCCTTTTCCTTCATTTAGGAAACCCTTTGAGACAAACATTTAGATGCTGCCAGTGTCTGACTCCCCGCTAGATCATTAGCGGTAGGAGATAGGCTCACAGCTGTCATGATGTGCGATGTTTTTAGAGACAGGTGGTTAGTGCTCTCTACTGTGTGCAGAAACAGGCAACTTTAAATTCAATGACAGTGTGCCACCAGTGAGCAGCACTACCTCCGTGCACGTAAGTACATTTAAACAAAAAGTACATAGTACTTACTTATAGAGCTCTATGTAGCACCATAGGGGGCTCTTTCTGATCGGTTTTAATCCCAAATAGGTTTCACTCACAGTGTCACTCATAAGGCGCACAATGTCACACAAAGGCACACTTAAACTGTGATAATGTCACACATGACCAAACTGGAAACTTGGCAGATTTTGTCAGATGTTTTTATTAACATTTTCTTATTCTGCAACATATCACATGATATTACATTTGGATTGCTTTCATTTCCAACGTTTGAAACATTTGTGAATACAGTTGTCAAGTCAAGGAAAGCTTTATTCGGCTGCTATATAAAACAGTCATAAAAGCACAGAAATTAAAAACACAACATATTATTTACATATAATAAATAATACAAAATGATTTTACAATTTAAAAGAGAGAAGAAAAAAAAAAAACATAATACATACATTACTATATCAATAAAATACTTTTCCTTATATAAAGTGCAGCTTTTAAGAACTGAGCTACTGAATGCTATATGCTCATTCTCTAGTAATTGGAGTAAAAGCATTGCTTAACAGCACTGCCTGAGCCCAAGTTTTCTTAAAAATACAGTTGTCTGTCTGGGAAGACATCAATTCAAACACAGCGTGATTATTTCAATGTACCTTATCACAATAGTATGCATGGCTGTACACATGAATATGCAACTCCTTCCTTCTGACTACCGGTGTACCAACTACCAGTTGTGGTTCTGAACTATTAACTGGGGTGTTCAACTGGGGCAGTGGTCATGATTTCCGAGATATGAGTGAGGCGGGGTGCCGGGTTCGCGGTGCTTCCTGTCTGTGGGTGTGGGGGTTCTCGTCACACTGGAACCTGTACAGCCATTGCTGCCTTTCTAGCTAATCTGGTTAGTGTGTGTATGGGTTGCCACTCGTCGTGGCGCACATGTAGTTGTGTGGGGTCTTGTACGGGTGCCTATGGCCTGGGTCTGTGTTTGAGAGCCAGCTGGGGCCTGCGATGATATGCCGGGATCACCTCGCTTTGTTTGATGTTCGAATTGGTGTAACAGTAAGGTCCACTCCATGGATATGTGGCGTTTGCGTATTCCTTTTATTTCCTCCTCCCTAATCGCCTCCTCTTCTGCTGCTGCCCATTTGCTCACTGCTCCCACCCAAGCTGCAATCGGGTGTCCCGCAGGGGCCCGCCAGTGCATAGCTATTCCTCTTTTTGCTATTAATATTGCTAGTGATGCAAAGCGGATTTGTACTTTGTGTTGTTTCCGCCTACGGAATATTCCTAGTGCACAGGCCTTCCATGTGTTCATGTCAGACAGACCTGTAAGGTCTCTTAGTGTTTCATGAATGGTGCCCCAATATGTTTGTATTGCGGGGCATGTTCAAAACATGTGTTGGAAGTCTGCGTCCGGTGATTGACATCTGGGACATAGGAACTGAGTGGCAGGGTAAAATCTTTGAAGACGCACTGGCGTTTGATACGCTCTGTGTAATATGTAAAATTGTATGTTTTTAAATCGTGCGTTTCGGGACACCTTTTTGGGGTATTTGAGCGCTGTCTCCCATTCTTTTTCATGTAGCTGGTGCCCCTGTTCCTCCTCCCACGTTGCCCGCAGCGCATCTAGTGGTTTGTTCATGAGCTCCCGTATGGCTTTGTAAAGCCAGGTGACCAGGTGTCGTCGGCCCATTCCCATGTGCATGATTGCATGTATGACCGGGTGAGTTGTGTGTTCTCCTTCTGTCAGGTAGTGATCTGGAATATAGCTTGCTATGATCTGCCTATGGAGTAGGAATTGTCCGGGGGCTTAAGGTCAAATTTGTCCATTATCTGGCGGAACGGCCTCAGTTGTCCGTCCTCAAACAGGGATTCTAACTCCGTTAGTGAGTGCTCTGTCCAAACTTGTAGCATATGGGTCGTGTAGTACGTCTCTCGTCTGGGCCATCCTATGAAGGGCAGCAGAGGCGAGTAGAAAGGCTTCCCTGTGGACATGCGATGTATCCTCTGCTTGCATTTACGCGCCACCGACACCTGTATTGGATATGTACACCTCGGCTTAGTTCCTGGCAGTAGAAATCGGCGGATTTCCGGAGTAGGTATGGGGCCCGTCGCTGTGTGGGTCACCCCTATGTGTCTGCCCGCCGTCCAGTAGGACAGCCACTGTAGTTGCGCTGCCAAGAAGTATGCCTCAAAAGAGGGTGCGCCCAGCCCACCCTGGTCAGTTGGCAGTTGTAGCTTAGCCAATGCGATTCTGTGTCTGCCTGCTCCCCAGATTAGCGAGCTGAGTAACGAGTCCAGGTCTCGGAAGAATGCTCGAGGCGGGATTACGGGCAAATTTGTAAAGTGTTATAATAGTCGTGGGACTATTATCATCTTGGCCAAGGCCACACGGCCTATCGGGGCTAGAGGAAGGTTCTTCCAGAATCCCACCGCTGACCTGATCCCAGCCAGTGCTTTACGGTGATTGCCTTCAAATAGATTGGATGGGGAGTGGTACAAGCGAGCACCAAGGTACCGGGGGGCGCTCGCGCTCCATGCTATGCCTTGCTCTCCTATCCTAATGTCCTGAGGAGCGAGGCTGGGGTGCAGCGGATATATCGTAGATTTGTCCCAGTTCACTCTGAGTCCTGATGCCTCTGCGAATTCTTCGAGTGTTACCCACATGGACGTCAGGTCTGCCGTAATGTCCTGATAATATATCAAAAGGTCGTCTGCGTACAGGGAAACGCTATGTGTAATACCCGCTAAGGGGATGCCCCAATTTTCTCCCGCTAGGCGCAGTCGTATTGCCAAGGGCTCGACCGCCAGGGCGAAAAGCAGTGGCGAGAGTGGGCAGTCCTGCCTCGTGCCCCGCTCCACCCTGAAGGAAGATGATACGTATCGCCCCATGCGTATTTACGAGGTGAGTTTATTGTACAGGAGCCGTGTGTATGCTATGAGAGTCGGACCTATCCCTACCCGCTACAGAACCATAAACAGGTATGGCCATGTGAGGGTATCGAATGCCTTCTCGAGGTCTAAGATGAGACAGGCTGCTCTGAGGAATGTGGCACTCGCTTGATCTTGTACATGAAATAGTCGGCGTAAATTTTGGTATGTGTTTCTCCCCAGTACAAATCCACATTATATATTGATCCGCTAGTATCTTCCCCAGTATCTTACAATCAGCCGAAAGCAGCATGATGGGTCGATATGAGGCCAGCTGTATTGGGTCGCGGTTTGGTTTTGGGAAGTTTACTATGACTGATTCCCTAAGGGATCCCGGGAGCTCTCCCTTTTCTAGCGCATCTGCAAACATCTCCGCTAGGCGGGGAACCAGCACTGGGGAGAAGGTTGCATAGTATTCCAGGGGGAAACCATCCATCCCTGGCGCTTTGTTACGTGCTAGGGCGTGGATTGCTTAGGTAATGTCCGCTGGCCGTATCTCCGTGTCTAGTGCAGTTTTCTCTGCTGCTGCAATTTGTGGTATAGTCGGTGAGTTTAGGCATTGTTCTATTGCTTCCTGACTGCTCTGTACTGGATTTCTGTATACTTTAGCGTAGTATTGTTGGAACAGCTGCAGTATTTCTGTTTGGGAGCGCACTGGGTTACCCACTGAATCTAGCACTTCAGTGATTGGCTTTAACTCTGTGTCCTGTCTGGCTAGCCAGGCTAATAGTGTCCCGGTTTTATCCCTCTCCTTGTGTACCCTAGTTGCGTAGGCCTTAAAGTTATATCTGCGCAAATCTAAGGTTGCGGCTGTGTATACTGTTTTCGCTTCTGCCACCTGAGCTATGGTCACCATGTTCGTGTCTTCTTTTTTTGTTAGGATTGCCAGCTTCTCTTCAGCTTGTGTTAGTGCTCGCTCCAGCATCCTCTTAACCCCTACTATTTGTTTTATACACTCTCCCCGGGCCACTACCTTGAACGCGTCCCACTCTACCAGTTTGGATGTTGCCGTTCCTGCATTATTGGAGAAGTATGCCTGTATGCTTTGCCCCTGTTCGTGTTTGAACGCCTGGTCTGCCAGGCATTCCCGTGGTAATCTCCAGGTGGGCACCGGTGGGTGGGGAGGTTTACATTGTAGGCTTAGTATACGGGCGTCGTGGTCGGAGAGAACCCGGCCTAGGTAATCAGAGTGCTGAATTTTGGGGACTAGCGTCGCTGTGCATAGGAATCTATCTAGTCGTGCCCTTAGATTGTGTGGGATGGAGTGGAACGAGTATAGTCTGGTTTGTGGATGACGAGCTCTCCATGCGTCCGTGAGTGCCCAGTGTGCGACCCATGCTTGATATCGTTCCGTTTGTTTGGGGGCGGGAGAGTGTGCGGGTGGGGGGTGGTATCTGTCCAGGGCGAGATTCAGTACACAGTTATAGTCTCCTCCCAAGATCCATGGGATAGACGCATATTGGGCCAGGACTCCTGTAAGAGGATCCCAGAACCCTTCTTGTTCTGTGTTTGGGGCATATATACTACCCAAGAGTATCGGTTGTCCCTCTAGGAGTCCCTCCATAAAGCCATACCTCCCCTCCCTGTCCACCGTTCTCCTGAGTTCCTGAAATGGGGTTCCCGGTCTGACCCAGATCAGTGCCCCTCGTGCGTAGGCGGAATATGATGTGGCACATATAGTCCCCCGCCATCTGGTACGTAGTTTGTCTATTTCCCGTGCAGTTAAGTGTGTCTCTTGTAAAAGAGCAATCTGCGCGTATTGGCGTTTGGTATACGAGTAAACAGCGTATTGCTTACTAGGTGTGTGGAGGCCTCTGATATTCAGTGTCAAGAGGCTGATATCTGTGGTCTTTATTCTGTTGCCCATTTCGCGTCGTCTATGAGGACTGGTGTGTCGTGCCCCGGCTGGACGAAGGTACCCGGTGGTTCCCCCTTGTGATGATGGTCAGATATGCACCACTGCGCCGCCCGCCTGTATAGTGCTGGTGACCGGTATCGTAAGATTCTGTGAGGGGAAGGGGTGAAACTTAACAAGGGGACTGCGTCCCAACTTTGAGGACCTACCACACGCGGCGGTACGTCCAAACTAGGCATACTGTGATTACGTTAATGCGTTTTAACCAAGGGGAGGATCGTGGTTCTAAATACTGGTGTTGTATTTGCTGTATAGCCCTGAGTGATCGGTGTATTGAGCATGGTGTCGGCAGTTCCCGCCGCTCGTGTATAGCGAGGTCTCGCTCGCTAGTGTATATTTATCCCCTACTCTGAGGCAGGCGTTAGTGGCAAGCGAGTGCGGGTGTGTATCCTGAATTCCCTGCTAGGCAATAGCGGGGTGCGTGTAATGTGTTAGCAATCTTACCCCTTCATATCAAGTCTCTCAAATTAGGGTGTCCGCAGTCTGTGGGGTCACCTCCGGCGGGGTTACCGAGCCCTCTCAGGACGTATTGTTGTCGTATGCTTCATCTTCTGATGTGAAGATATGCAGGCCCCTCTCACCGTCAGAGCTCTCCATGGATGGCCATATTTCAGCTGCCGCTTGCAGGGCTTTCCGACGCTCCGCTATTATTTGCTCGAGGTTTGGGGGGCCTCTTATTGATGTCTCTGTGTGAGGTTTGGATTGCCTTTGGGTAGACCTCTTCGAGTGTTGACGTTTACCTTTGGTGTCTCTTTTTTCATGGATGACGTCTCGGGGTCTCCTGTTTTGTAGGTGCTGTTCCACCCAGTCATATGCATCTTTGGGGGTTGTGAAAAAGATGGAGCGGCCCCCATACATTATCTTAAGCCGCGCCGGGAAGAGCAGGGAATATTGGATCGCTTTCTTCCGGAGCATGCGTTTGACTTCCTGAAACGATGCCCGCTGTCGTTGCACTGCCCGGGAGTAGTCGGGGAAACAGCATAACTGTCTTGTCTTCCACTTGTATGGGTCCCTGTTGCCTGACAGCTCTGAGTACGGCGTCTCTGTCTCTGAAATGCAGGAATTTTAGCAATAGGGGCCTAGGTGGATGTCCTGGTGGCGGCTTCCGGGCTGGCACTCTGTGTGCCTTTCTACCGAGAAGTATGGGGTTTGTTCTGAGTCCAGAGTGATCGATTTGAGCTGTAGGATCTGAAATAAGAATAAGAAATACCACAAATACGAATTTTTGTCAGCACAAAAGATAGCACAATTTATTGGAGACCAACAATAACGCAAGTATTCCTGGGACGGGTGATAATATTGCCAGTAGTACTGCTGGCCATTTACATCCTTCTTCCCTAGGACGTGGCATCGTGCTGATCGGTGTCCCCGCAATTGCTGGAATGAAGATCTCTAACTAGCTCGTCTCCTACTGCTTGGAGGATGGTAAGGTAGATCCCTATCTTGAGTCCTATGGCGTATGTACCTGTGTACAAACCTGTAGGGGAAAAATCAGGCAACTGGAGTTGCCCTCCCAGGCAGCTAAAGGCTATTTGACTTTGAAGTGGATACCTCGGCGAAGAGCTAGATAATATGGTAGGTGTTTCAAAGCCTGGAGCTATGAAGGTGATATGCACATGAATTTTATTCGGTGTTTTGTTCACTGTATAGCTCAATATTCTATTCATCTGTCTGGTAGTAATAAACCATCAATTATGAAGGGCAACAGAGGTGCACTATTGGGCGTTTCGGACCACAAACCGCACTAGGCCTAGCCCAGCCGCTTCCGTAGTCCGTAACAACCTGTCAAGTAGGCTTTGTAAGGAACTCAAACTTGTCGGACTGCACCTGTCAAAATTGCGTCTTGTTCACATTGGGATGTCTCTGATGATAGTTAATCCGCTGTACTCTATTGCCTGTACTACACACTCTAAAACTTCAAGGCGTGTTGCTGCTATGTCTTGCGTTGATGGTTGGTATCCAAAAGTTGGTAATGCAATCTCGTACAATATCAGGCTCGTTAACCTGCTCAATCGCGGAGGGTTCGGCACAGCTATTCTCAAAACTCCTGTTATCTCTATTCCAGGGGACAATAAGAGTAAAACTGATCTTATAGTTAGTAGCAGCCGTGTTTCCTCCACTTGTATGTTTACGAACCGGTGTTTTTTAGTTGTTATTACTTGCATCTAGTGTCCAGATGACAATGTTCACTTGGAGTTGTAGTTGAAGAAATTGTCTTTTAGTATCTAACTAGCAGGTCCTACACCTCTATCGATCTAATTGGTGTATTTCCAGCAACGCTAACTAGCGGGCTCTGCACCCCCTAGGGGTCTATTGATGCAGACGCCAGCAACAATTTAAAAGGGGAACGTTGGTGCCTTGATGGTGTACCGTCAGAGGTTACTAGCACATGACAGTTGGCACTTTTTGAAGACAACAGGTGTCTTTGGAAGGATGATACCCGGAGGCCTGGGCTGCTGTGCGCAGCAAGGGACTGCCTCTGGTATGTTGTGTCTTCTGTTGGAGGCCTGGCCTGCAGCGAGCAGGTAACTGCCTCTTATCTCTTGTCAGTCTTTTCTTGCCTGGTGGAGCGAAGGTTGTACCTGCGAGGTGCCTCAGATGCCACTGTTGGTGTTGGTGGAGCTTGCTCTCCGTTTCCCGGCCCTGGTGCTTTCTTGGTGTGGGAGCTGTGGATCCAGGACGTCAACCCTTCGCACTTCACGGCAGTAGCTGTTGTCAGCAGGACCTGGTGGGGGCCTTTCCACCTTGGCTGGAAGCAGTGTCGTCAGGTGTGGGCCTTTACCCAGACCCAATCACCAGGCTGCAGGTCATGTGGCAGTGGAGTTGCTGCTTCTGGAAGAGCCTGCAGAACCTGGCGATGAAGATAACGTAATGTCTCTGTTAATTTCTTGCAATAACACAAAAGCAAATCGTCTGCTATTGACAGTGGAGCAGTTGACATGTGGCCTGCAATGTTCATGGGGTGGCCAAAGACTATTTCGTGGGGGCTGAGCTTCATTACCCTATCTGGTGTACTTCTCATTGCCAGCAGGGCTAGTGGTAGCGCATCCACCCATGAAAGTTCAGTTGATGCACAAATCTTTCCAATTTTATTTTTTAACACCCCATTCTTTCTCTCCACGGCACCCGCCGCTGGTGGGTGATAGGTATTATAAATGGGGTAACCCGTAAGACCACTGGACCCGGGTAAACAATGGTACATTGAGCACTAATGTGTATTAATGTTGATTAATCGTATACTCTTATATTTGGATTGATTTTGATTCTGTGATGCAAATTAAATCATTATAAATCATTTGTTTTTTGTAGTGGCGTTTGAATTGTTTAATGCATTTGAATTTGGTTCTACATACGTGAATTCTAAATTAATTCTCCACTGTGACCATTTGTTTATGTACCGCTGGTGGGTGATAGGCACAGTGTAGTTTTTGTGTGACCCCAAGCCCCTTGCATATTCCCCCTATGACATGGGAAATGAACGCAGGTCCGTTGTCGGAGCTCAGAAGGGCTGGAATTCCAAAACGAGGGATAAGTTTCTTTCAAAATGCATTTAGCAACCGTATGTGCATCACAGTTCTTTGTTGGATAGGCCTCTGTCCACTTGCTGAACATGCACACAATTACCAACACATATTTGTACTTGTGGGTGGGGGGCATGTCGATGAAGTCTAGCTGGAGACTTTCAAAGGGTCCATGGGAAATGACCAGGTGCAGTTGGTGTACCCCTACAAAGTCTTTCTGCTATTTGACGAAACTTGCAGCTGTACCAACATTGGGAAAATAACCTGATCATGCCGTCTCGGCCCACATGTGAAGGACCATGGAAGAGGCGTGCCATGGAGGGAAGCATTGATGAAGGCAGGCATATTCTTCCATTCGGGCCTGTCCATAACCCCTCCTTTGTTTGCACACACCCTCCTTTTACCCATTCCTGTTTTTCATGTTCCTCCACTTTTCCCTGAATGTGTATAGGGTCAAAACGTAGTGAGTCACTGCTAGCAGTAGTGTCCTTGCTGTTATTTATTATTTGAACCATTGCTAGCTAGCGGCCTGTCAGCGCTATTCTCTTTGCTTCTCCATCAATAAATGCGTTGCCTTTTGATACGTAGTCTTTTGATGAAGTGTGTGCTGCACATTTTATGATAGCCACTTTTGATGGCAGTAACAATGCTTGGAGAAGGTTACTGATCAATTGTGCGTGTTGTATTTGTTGGCCTGCTGATGTGAGGAATCCCCTCATTGACCACAGCTGGCCGAAGTCGTGGACCACCCCGAAGGCGTACTGGCTGTCTGTGTATATATTCGCACTTTTTCCTCTAGCCAATGTGCATGCTCTTGTTAGTGCCACGAGTTCGGCTGCCTGTGCACTTTTGGCAGCCGTCAACCTTCCCCCTTCCAGTAACTTGTCAGCGGTGCCCACTGCATAAGATGCCTGCAGTGTTCCTTCGTCGTCTCTCAGACAAGACCCATCTACAAACATATCACCTTGGGCATCTAGCAGTGGTGTGTCCTTCAAGTCAGGGCGCACCTTTGTGTGCCTGTCTATAGCTAGTGCACAATCGTGAAATGCATCATCTGAGTCCAAATCAGCTAGATCATGCTCTGTTGGCAAAAGGCATGCTGGGTCCAAAGTGGTGCATCTCTTGATGACAATGTGTGGTGCTAATAGTATCAACTCATACCTAGTGAGGCGTGCATTTGTTAGGTGCTGGGTCTTAGTGGATGTGAGGAGTGTGTCCACTGCATGGGGAACGTGCAAAACCATGGCGTGTGCCAGCAATATATTTTCAAACTGTTCTACCGCCCGTGCTGCTGCCGCCACTGCTCGGAGGCAAGGCGGGAGCGCGGAGGCCACTGGGTCTAGTGTGGTGGAATAGTATGCCACTGGGCGGTAGAATGATCCGTGCTTTTGACTTAACACCCCCAATGAGCATCCTCCCTTCTCATGGCAGAACAAGTGGAAGTCTTTGCTGTAATCTGGGAGGCCTTGCGCTGGTGCTCCACTGAGTTCACTTTTGAGCTTGTGGAATGCCTGGTCACAGTCCGGTGACCAAGGTACCACGTCTGGGACCTCTTTGTGTGTTAGTGCTTGTAATGGCTTGGCAATCAGGGAGAAGTTTGGGATCCAGTGCCGACAGTATCCCGCCACCCCCAAGAATGCCCGAACCTCTTTTTGTGTGCGTGGTCGGGGAAAGTGGGTGATGGTGGATATCCTGTCGGGGAGTAATTTCCTGGTCCCTTCGGACAGTTCGTGGCCTAAATATTTTACAGCAGTGAGGCAGAACTGTAATTTCTTGGGGGAAACCTTGTAACCTTTCAGTGCTAGATGGCGCAGGACAGCAATAGTGTCCTTTACGCAAGCATCCTTTGAAGGTGAGGCCAGTAGCAAATCATCTATGTACTGGATGAGCGTGGAGCCTTCCTTTAGTACCAGGGAGTCTAAATCTGTCTTTAATGCATTCGTGAAGATGGAGGGGGACTCTGTATAGCCTTGTGGAAGACGACACCAGGTGAATCTTCTCAATTTAAAACTGAAACTGAAGTAGGACTGACTGTCTGGATGCAAGGGGATGGTAAAGAAGGCAGAGCTCAGATCCAGCACCGTGAAGTGTGTGGCTGTGAATGGGATATTGGACAATATTGTTGCTGGGTTTGGAACTACTGGGAAGGAAGGTACCACTATCTTGTATAATTCTCTTAGGTCTTGTGTGAAACGATATACAGGGGCCCCATCCGGGCACTTGGATGCTTTCTTCACAGGGAGTATTGGTGTGTTGCATGGACTGGAGCGTATCTCTTTTATTATTCCCTGCTTTAGAAGGTCTTGTATTACTGGTGCGATGCCCTCCTCCCCTTCCTTGGAAATCTTGTACTGTGGTACTCTTGGGAGGCGGGCTCCTGGCTTCAATTTGATCTGCACTGGTGGATAATTTAGCACCTGTCCTACATCATTAGCACTGGTAGCCTAGACTTGAGGTGGCACACAGTTGCGCAGTTCTGAGGGCATTGTCTTTACTTCCTAGTGGAGGTGGTATCTCCCGCAGGGGCATAATCAATGTGGGTGGTGCTGTTGCTGCCGGGACTAGTGTCCCCGTGCAAGGGGTGAGGGTCTGAACTACTTCTAACACTGCAAATGTGTGTGCCAGCTTCTTCCATTGTTGCAATTTTTCTACAGCATAATTTAGTGCGTCTTTTATTTTGTCCTCATCGTGTGTTTGTAGGTCCGAGTCTGTGAAGCTGAACCTTGCAATGTCCCAGCCATACTGCGCAGGTAGTGGTGGAGGTACACCTGTAGGGTCTGGGCATTTGTTCTTTGCTTGCTGGACATATGCGTTGTGTGCTTGGGGACCTTTTTCCATTAACTGTGCTCGTGCCGGTGACAGTACTTTTTCTAAGTGTTGTCTGCTCTGGTGTTCTGTGAAGGCGTCTACTGATGGCGTTCCTTCCACCATCTGTTGTAATATATTTTGGCATTTAATTGTGTCTGATTTCAGTAATCTCCTTGGTACTGTGGGCGAGCCGTGTGGGGATGAAGTAGCACTATTTGTTTTACTGAGACTGTCTCGCCTAGGCTGCTTGGTCCCTTCTAAAACTTGCTCTATTGTGGTGATGTCATGGGCTGTGTGTAGTGCATATGTGCAAGAGTCCCAGATTAAGTCCTGCCACTGCGTAATTGTTAGGCTGTCATCTGCTGTGTCGTCATTGAATAGTTGCGTCCATTCACGCCCTATTAATCTTGGGGCTGTCGTCTTTTTCTGCGCGCATTTTGCTAATAGCTGCTCTTTCTTATCACTATATTTTGATGCGGCCTGGACAGCCTCCTTCCTCATTAGTTGCAAGACGGCAATGTCTTGGACTGCGCCCAAGTCTATTTTGGTGGCATTTTCATTGAGAACTCTACGTATTAAAGCTATAGCAGCTGTCTGCTGTTCTTGAGATAGCTCAGTGTGTTTTTCCCCGGGAGCGGAGGGTGAGACTGTTGTGCCTCTTATTCGCCCCATTAAAAGGTCCTCTAGTACTGAATCCTCTTCTCCTTCTCCCTGCTTTTTAGCTTGCTTTTCACTATCAACTGGAATGCATGGGTATACTCCCACTACATCCAATTGCGTCTTTCTCCAATTTTCATTCATCTTCTGTTTTGCCATCTCATTTAGCATTCTGTTTTTAACCTCTAACAATTCCTTGTGGACCTTCGATTTCACGTCATTAGTTGCGCGCATGTCGCGCAGGACCAAATCCCACTGAAAAAACGATTCCCACTCGGCCAGCCTTATCTTCTTGCCTTTTAATGTCAACATTTGTCTCAAATATGACAACTTATGTCGTACGTCCCCTGACACGGAAATTGTAAGTCCGGTCTCCTAGCTGTCAGGTCATGCCATTTATGTATAAATAGTATGGAACTTAGTCCTTGGCGTAAGGCCACATTGTATGCTGGGGAGTCTTTTGGTGGAGCTGGCTGACTGCTGTCTAAGTTATTTTTACTTAGAGGGTTTCCCATGGTGAGAGATGAGTGTGGGAGTGTACAAAGTGCAAGCGCTAACCTTCTTTGCTTTGCGACGACAGTTCAAATATACCAGACAGATGGAGGGTGGGGTGTCGCGCTATACTGTAAACAGACAACACAATGGGTGGATGAACGTTATCATGTGCTTTTCAGCCAGACCCCAGCTTTTGCAGCAGCAGAGGAAGCCGTTCATCAGGCAGACAGACAGTGCAATCGGTACTAGTTCACCAAAGCATTCAGAAGTAGGAAAGAGAAATTATCCTGGGTGCTTTGTAGCATTACTGGCGCACCATGGACAGAACAAAAGATGACAGGAAAGTATTTGAAAGAAAGATTAGTGTTTCCGTCTCCTTGCGATCTCCCGTGATTCCCTAATGGGGGCGGGAGGGGCGGCTAGACGGAATTGAAGGCCTTATGGACGGTGCCAAGAGGTCCAGTCATTCAAATAAACAGTGCAGAAGTGGTGAACTCTTCGTGCAGTTCAGACAAACACATAAAACAAATAAACAAGTTCTGGCGGCCCTGCGCAGCAGCGCTGTCTGGTAGCCTTGAGTGTGCTGTGAATGTGTGTGGTGTGATTACACTAATCCCAGAAGAGTAAGAGAGGAAATAGGAACAATATTATTGGAATGTTAAAGGACATAAGGAACAAAACGCAAATAGGAGGTATTGTACAGTATAGGACAAATATTAATAAGTCAGTCAGCCAGTTCATTTTAGGGGGGAGCAGTAGTAAGGGACATCTTATACATTAATAAGTAGTATTCGAGGAGTGCTAAGTACGTTGTCAGGAAGTCTAGCAGCATCAAATATCAGTTATGTAGCGTCACAATACCCAAAAGAAAAAAAATGACAACCTGACAAGTACCGACAGCGCCCTTTAACCTTAACCGTATTTAACCACCATGTATGAGAGGCATATGACAAGAACACAATAGAACAAGCATTGGCATAGCCAATAGGTCTCGCTTTTGGGACCTTATAAGTATTTAGTTATGCAGCACAATATCCTTGGTACAACAACATCAACCGTTGCATGGCTAAACACTTATAAGGTCCCCAAGGCGAGACCTATTGGCTATGCCAATGCTTGTTGTTTTGAAAATCTGGTCACCCTACCCTAGTACCTTTCTCACTTTCCCCAACCTTACAATTGCAGTAGGCACTGGGATGCTTCCGAAGAAAGATTGGAGAGAGGTGGGGTGGGTAGAGAGAAAGCGATCAGTGAGGGAGAAGAGAGAGGTGAGAAAAGGGGAGAGAAAGAAGGATAGAAAAAGAGATTGTGTGAAGAGGCGAATGGAGCGGGCTTGTTTGAGCATATTGCCAGGACTGCTTTTGCTTCCCCAGTCCTGCCCTGCACACAGTAGTGAAAGCAGGGGCGGCAGCCTGCAATGGTCAGCGTTCTCTGTCGCAGCATTTAGTTTTGTGGTGAGCTGACATGGTGTCAAACTAGTATCCAGAGAGGCACGTTGTGAAAGGCTATTGTGGGGGCATGAAGCGGGCCATTAGCTCCCCATAATGCCAAAAGCGTGCTCACTGACTCACACTGGAAGCATCCCAAAACGGGTTTCGTCCACTTTGGGCATGTTTCATAGCCGGTCCTGGAACGTCCGTAAACCATTCCATGTTCTGCGAGATCGGAAGCAGTCACACGGCATTTCTACATTCCTGGCCTGCGATCAACAGAGGCTGGCATGCCCTTTGACACCTCCTTGTGACTCAGGAGCACTTTCAATTGCCATTGAGGCCTTATTAGTGACATGTTTTTTCCCCTGGCCCTGCCTTGCAATTGCTTCCAAATGAGGCTTCCGGTGGGTTGATTTAGGAACATGGAATACAAACTTGACTTTTCAGTCTTGAAATATGAATGGAATCCGGAGATTATGTAGATTAAAAGCAACAAAAGCATGAATCTGTAAATGTATGGACTGGGCCTACGATTTAAAATAAAAGTAAAAACATATTTAGCTGCAAAGAAAATACGTTTTTTGGTAGGTGCAGCACAGACGAGGGGGCACGTGTAGTTTAAAACGCATCTTTAGTGTCCCTACAGCCTGTCTTGAAAAGTCTGTAGTGCACGAATAATTCGACAGAAGAATTTTATACACTAGAACACACAGTAGAACATGCCCTGATAACCAGCTCTTAATTGTTAGATAATAAAACACTATACAATAAAACTAAAACAATCCCTGCACACACAAGTAAAAGGATAGCATGATAGAGAAACAGCAGCGCACAGCAGCCGTTGACCAAACCACGACAGATGCTCTGGTAAAGAATAACTTACAAGAGGGCAATGAACTTTCATCTGAGGTTTGAACCCGGAGAGTTTTCTCTCCTTCATGCAGGGTACGAGGAAGTCCAGCTCGCCTGCTCGTGCCAGCTAGGGCATATCTACGCAATCTCTGCCCGAAAGCAAGCACAGTCCTCATGGACATTTCAGTTAACCAGTAAGAAAGGGTTTATACTGGCACCAACTGCAGCAGACGGGTATTTGGTCGTAACTAAACTGCATTGACGAGAATTCCAGTACCACTTTTGAACTTGATATTGGCGTCTTATAGAGCCTGCGTTGTTGTTTCATTAGCCAGAAAAGATTCTCTTGTTTTTGGAACGGGCAAAACAATTCCAAGGTCCAACAAGAGGAAATCTTTTCCGAGAGGCTCGCGGCTGTTTATGCTTTAACAAATTATTAAAAGGCGATGGGAGCTTTTCAGTGGAATGTTTACTAAAATCACGTCATTTCCCGGTCACTGGGGCTGGCTAGTAATCCCCGTTAAGACCCTCAGAGGACGCAACGCCACAGGATCCTCTGTGGCCATTTTCTTCACAGCAGAAAACGGTGATGGTTGTGCTGGGGTCCGGGGAAGGGCCTAAGGTTCAACAGCTGGTTCCAATCTTCGCATGAAGGATGCGGAGCAAATTACCGACTTTCTCACCCCACCCCCCATGCCTGCCAGAATTGGTTCTGGGGTTCCACGGTACCCCTGATTTAATCGTTCAGACCCGCGCGAGTATGCACTGCCCCTTTTAAAAGAGTAAGTGAGGCTGTCACAGAAGACAGCACCCCTCTTCTGTGAGCAAGTGCACATCACGAGTGAACGCCCCCTACAGTTAAAAGAAAGTTATGGGGGTGTTCTTTAAGCATTACAGATTTAGCCAACACAACGAGGGAACGCTCTTTGTAGCAGGGTGGGGCCCGCGGGCCCCACACTCAGCGTGGGCTGCACTGTATGAGAAATGTACGAGGATAAACGTGTTCTAGCAGCTGAAGCACACGCCGTAAGCACCGTACCTAAATAGAACAAGCAGCATGCGCTGCCCACCCCTCGTGCACACCGGCTCCTGCCGCAGCCTTGCGCATGCGCCGCTGCCATGTTTACGTCAGGCAGAGATGCGCGACAAAAAAAACAAGTGGTGCACGCGCGCCACAGCGAGACATCTGTTTTGCATTATTGGGCACAATAATGCAAAACAGGTGTCGGCCCTGCGGGTAACCGCACAGAAAAGGCCATGACGCACGAGCGTCTGGTCAGCTTTTTGAAACCCCTAACTTAAAGTCTTGCCAGGGCAGCGCTTGCGCGCTACTCGAGGCTCGACCTAAAAATGCAATGAAACCAACAATTATGGACAATAGAACAACTGATACTCCCTCCTCTTTGTGCCTAGGTATATCTCTAGGCACAGCCGGATACCCCCTGTGGCGTCCGGCAGGAGGCAGCGAACCACTGGGAACCCGGAGCCAGTGGCGCTGAGGAGAGTTAGCAGCACTCAAACCTGAGTGCATGGAATCTGAGAAACTGGCGCCCTGAGAACTCGTTGCATCAAGAAAAGGGGAGCAGCCAACTTGGCCACTACCCCCACGATATTGTTCCTGCACAGGAATAATGTGCAACCGCAGGGGTGCTACTACCGCCACCACCTGCACCTGCGGAGCAAAACTGCCACAACTCGAAAACGAGGGGCTACCTGCTACAACCCGACCAAGAGGATGGAAACCTCAATAAAAACTCACCGATTGATGTTGTCTGGCAAAGCGTACCGACCTCAGCCCCAGTCAACGGGAAGCAGCTGTCACTGTCCTCCACCCCCATCAGCCGGGGACTCTCCGCAGGCAAGACAGAGGGGTGCAGAAGTTCGCCCTCCTTGGTACGCCGTCAGCCAGGTGCTGCTTAGCACCAGGGAGTCACTGCGTGCAGGGAACGTGCGGATATGCGCCGTCACCGGGCAGGAGGGGTGGACACCAGGACCAGATACTAAAATGTAGAGCAAAAATGCATATTAGAATGTTCTGGCAGAGATCGGCAGCAATGTCAGAGGTCAAGAGCCACAAACGGCGCAGGAGAGAAGGCACAGCCAGCATCAAGGAGCGTGCGCCAACCTTAAGCAGACGCACAGTCCTCAACAGAATGGTGGCAGGCAAATAAATACACAATCAGAGCCACGATAAGGGCACAGAAAAAAGCTAGAAGAACGGCCGATATTACAGCCATTGCAGCTGGAAATGTGCAAGAGATGAAGACATCGCCTGGACACAAGCCTGGTGTTTCTGGCACCAGAAAAGCAAAGAAGGAAACAAAGCCATACAAATGTGCTGAAAGACGGGAAAAATAGGAGCCAGAGATATGACGAGATCAACTCATGGACAGAGACCACCCCCCGCAGCCACGGAGCGGAGGGAGAGAGAAGACAAAAGGGTAAGGCAGCAAACCTCTGGCCTCCGAACTTCGAGAGAAGCCGGAGGGAGGCTGTCAGCAGCTGAAAATGGTCACTGATCCTGGGACCGCATTCTCACACCAAATGTGGGATCTGAAAATAAGAATGAGAAATAATACCACAAATACTAATTTCTGTCAGCACAAAAGATAGCACAATTTATTGGAGACCACGCAAGTACGTGCGGCACGGAGACAGACAGCAAAGTCACTGAATGTCCAACGATGTGACGTTTCTGACAACTTTTATAGGTCCAAACCACAAAGGATGCAGTATCACAACATACGTAGCATAAGTAAAGCAGGGGTCATTGGACCAATTAGCAACTGCCTAAGCTGCGCAATGCCATCTGTGGTCCGAAATACATTGTTGCTGACCACGTGCCTTAAGGAGGCAGCTTTGGGGACTTTCCATTATAATGCAATGTATTAGCTTTTGGTACTTTTCCATGTAACAATTTGGAATATCAGCATAAACCAGAAATAATGCTAAATGTGATATGAGGAAATGAGCTCGCGTCTACCTCTGTTCCAGTATCTGTGTTGAGCAAGCCTTGCATTACAAAAGCAGTTTTACTGGCAAAAAGAAAAACATGCAAGCATAATGTGCAGTGATCCTTATGTGAACTTAACAGGGCCCAAAAGCTTACAGCATTTGGTATCATATATAAAAGATGGCTTCAACAGAGCCACGTTTCCACCTATGCGACGGGGTTAGGGTCCTCCACTCCTTCCGGCAAGTTGATGACTCGAATGTTGCACCGCCGTGAACGGCCTTCCAAATCATCCGTTTTTTCCTCTAGGGCCTTGACTCTGCGTTGAAGTTCTGTCAGTGTTTCCTGCTGAGTTTTGATTTGGGGCTCTATATTCTTGAGGGCTTTGTCCCCGTGCGCCACCTTCTCTGCTAGTTTCCGATGGTCGTCTCTGAGCAGGTTAAAGTCGGAGGCTAGCGCTCCAAATCTGTCTTCCATTGTTACTCGTGAGTCTTCAATCGCCACCAGCACTTTGACACCGGCATCAATGTCAGAAAAACTGGACACAGTGTCCTCCTCCGTTCTGGAACTGTTCATTGACGGGGAAGGTTGTCTCGCGTGGGCTGGCGTTTGCAGGTTCCCTGTTATGCGTTGTCGCCCCATTCTTGAGGTCAATTAGGGCGGTGTTGTATATGGCTGTCTATACGCCCTCCCAGGCCAATGCGTATATTTTGATGCAATGTTCCACTGCTCGGGCCCCTCTGGTTTTGTAAGTCGTTTTGGTCTCCTTCACTTTTTTAGCTGTCCCTCCGCCTCCCTGCTGCGTGCTTTATCCGTTGTTAGTATCCTTTTCCTGCCGCTCCTCGGGTCCCGGCGCCAGTCGCCGAGCCCACCTTGCGAGGTGAGACAGTGGGTCTACCCTGGTGGGGGGAAAGGGTGAGGGCATCCTCGGCAATTTTCTCTTGAACGTTCTTCTGATACGGCGTTCCTTCGTGTGCGCGGCGGGGGGGTCGATTGATACTCCCTCTTCTGTTGACACCCGCTTAAAGCAGCGGCGGGTATTCGCCCCGTCTGTGGTTGGGACGGTGCGTGGTTATGTTGAGTACTGTGCCATGGGGGTCATTCCTGCCTCCCCCGCCGAACCAGGGGTTCCAGCTAGCGCACGGCGATCCAAGGCCTCCCGGCTCCCCACCATGATGTGACTCCCACTTGGCACCTGAATAAATGCCACCCCAGTGCCTCTGTCGTAACCCAAGTTCGTGTGGGTGTCCCTCCTGTCGTTGGGGTCTTCTTCTGCCCCCCTCTCTTTGGGGTCGTTGCCTGAGTTAGTGATGCCCCTGGAGAGTACGCGGGGGTATCGGTGTTGCGCTCCGCGTCTGCCCCGTGGCCCTACTCAAAGCCGTGGGCTGTCTCAGTTCAGCAGTTCTGTACCCCCTGGCCGCTTCAATATTCTCGCCAGCGGGTCGTCTCCCTGCAGCACCCCTTCCCTGCAGGCCGATGGGCTGGGCACTGATGCGTGCTGGCAATCGACCCCTCAACGCAGGCCCCGGTCTCTCCCAGTGTCCACGGGGGCGGGGTACCAGCATCTTCGCGCCGCCGGAGCTCGAGCCTCCTCGCTGCTGGTTCCGACCCAAGCACTCACCTGTATCCGAGCTGCTTTGCGGCCCCCGTTGGCGTCCGCCCTGACCCCTCCGACCGGCGCTGGGTTTCGTTTCCCCAACGTGCGTTGGGAGCGCCACGGAGTCTCCGCTGCGCCTCCGGGCGCCGCCATCTTGGGGGAAAAACCTCCGGCGCCTGCAGGCCTTGTGCCAGGGCTCCCTGCGTCCACGCCTTTGTTGGTCTTCTCCGATTCCGCTACCTCCCGCTCACTCGTATTCTCGGAGTCAGTGTGGGTTCTCCGATCTGCCCAGCAGGTTGTGTTGCTGTTGCTGTGCGGAGCTAGGGTCCGGGCGTCGCCATGTAGTCACCGCCCTTCTGCTTGCCGGCCCTGTCCTCGGACCGTAGCTACCTCTCTGGTTTGCCAATCTTGTCGGACCTTAGGCGGCGGACACTGATCAAGGCTGAAGACACCGCCTCGACCATGAAAAGCATCCACTCGGGGGGCCCCCACCGACCCCTGCCCCCCTCACATATACCACAGAGCCGCGGCCACCATTGCACCCGAACTACAATGCACCATCAACACCACCTTCAAAACAGGCACCGTCCCAGACGACTGGAAGCGCGCAGAAGTCAGACCCCTGCTCAAGAAGCCCACAGCTGACCCCACAGACCTCAAGAACTATCGGCCCATCCCGCTCCTCCCCTTCGCAGCCAAAGTTGCAGAGAAAACAGTCAACAGGAAACTGACACGATTCATTGAAGAGAACGCCGTCCTCGACCCGTCCCAATCCGGATTCCGAAGCAACCACAGCACAGAGACCGCCCTACTCGCCGCCACAGACTACATCCGCACCCTCCTGGACCAAGGCCACTCCGCAGCCCTCATCCTACTCGACCTATCAGCGGCCTTCGACACCGTCTCCCACTGCACACTAGTCGCCAGACTACACGACGCGGGCATACAAGGAACAGCCCTGGACTGGATCCGATCATTCCTCACCAGAAGAAGCCAAAGGATCAGACTCCCACCCTTCCTCTCTGACCCCACGAAAATCACCTGCGGTGTCCCACAGGGTTCATCACTGAGCCCCACCCTATTCAACATCTACATGGCCCCCCTCGCAGCCATCGTCTGACAACACGGCCTCAACATCGTATCCTACGCCGATGACACCCAGCTCATCCTCTCCCTCACCAAAGACCCCACCACTGCCAAACTCAACTTCCAGAAAGGAATGCAATATGACCAACAGCTGCCTGAAGCTCAACGCCGAGAAGACAGAAGTCCTCGTCCTCGGTACCACCCCTTCTGCATGGGACAGCACCTGGTGGCCGACCGCCCTCGGAAGCCCACCTACCCCCTCAGACCACGCCAAGAACCTCAGCATCGTACTCGACTCATCACTCACCATGAACCGACAGGTCAACGCCGTCATCTCCAGCTGCTTCAACACCCTCTGCATCCTCCGCAAGACCTTCAAGTGGATCCCCCCTGAGTCAAGGAAGACAGTCACCCACGCACTCATCACCAGCAGACTGGACTATGGAAACGCACTCTACGCCGGCATCAACAAGTCCCTACTCCACAAACTCCAGACAATACAGAACACCGCCGCCAGACTGGTCCTCGGCATCCCCCGACACGAACACATCAGCCAACACCTACGAAGTCTCCACTGGCTCCCCGTGGAGAAAAGAGTCACTTTCAAAATCCTCACTCACGCCTACAAATGCCTACACAACAACGGACCCAAATACCTCAACGACAGAATCAACTTCCACGTACCCAAAAGAAACCTCCGATCTTCCAACCTCGCACTGGCCGAAACCCCGCGCATCCACAGAGCCAGAGCAGGTGGAAGATCCTTCTCTCAGATTGCAGCCAAGACCTGGAACGAGTTACCGGCAGACATCAGACGCGCCACCTCCCTGAACACCTTCAGGAAGACCCTCAAGACCTGGTCTTCGGCTAAACAGATCTGCGGACCCCCCCCTCAGCGCCTTGAGACCCTCACGGGTGAGTAGCGCGCTTACAATTCCTTGATTGATTGATTAGAGTCTCCGCTGGTCACCGGATGGTTCGGACTCAGTGAACGGGAACCGCCGGCACCAGTAAGTGTCGATGTTTGTGGGCTGCCTGCTGGAGCTCTATGCAGGCGCGTCCGCCATCGTGGCTGTCGTAGCCTTGCCCCCTTGGAAACTTGGCAGAAATGTTTATTTAACCCCTAAGCTGCACATGGCCTCATGGGTGTGTACAGCGTAACTCTCTTCGATGGAGGGACTGGGTGGCTTCCTACATCCCTCCCAACTTTAGTTAGCATGTTGCCCTTGACAGGTCAAAGTTCCCTTTTCCTAATGGAAACCACAGACATGGTCCAGCAGGGGTGGCTCCAAGCAGCATTCAGTCGGAAGTCATATTGACTCATGGGTGTGTACAGTGTAACTCTCTTAGATGGAGGGCCTGGGTGGCTTCCTACATCCCTCCCAACTTTAGTTAGCATGTTGCCCTTGACAGGGCAAAGTTCCCTTTTCCTAATGGAAACCACAGACCTGGTCCAGCAGGGCGTGGCTCAGAGCAACATTCAGTCGGAGGTCATATTGACTCCACACCACGCTTGGATTTTCCTTTCTGATGGGCCAACAGGAGTCCGCTGGAGTCCTTCTCCTCCCTCAGGGTAATGCCACATGATGGAACTGCACTAGGTGCTCTCTGAGGTGTCGTCAGCACTCCAGAAATTTCTGTGAAGCCTTCAACTTCTTCATGTTTCCTACCCCCAGAGACCAGTACCCTTTTGAACCATGAAATATTCTGGGCTACAGTCTCTCTTTCCCGAATTGCTGATATCAGTATAAATTTAATCTAACAGAAAATTGTAATACATTGTGTAATTACTAATCAATTATGAGCACTGAAATTTGTCTTACATGAACGTTTGTATTATACCTGTTTTGTTACACAAGCTAAACTCTCAAATAATTATGTATGTATAACTAGGGTAGAAGTTGATAATATTTGTAAATAATTTTAAATGTGTTTGTGGTGGTATCCATAGTGGTTTGTGTAATTAATTCATCTTTTGTAGTGATCTTTAGAGTGAAATATCTATTCCTTCATGATGTTCATAAACTGGTAGCATAAATTTATTTTTGTTTATGAAATCAATGCCATCTTCAATATGTAGATCATTGTATTTGTCACAAATCATAGTTGTAACTTGCGATTGAAAAGGCATTGTTAGGTGAGCATTGTGTGTTTATTTCTGCAAAACAAATATTTTCTGTATTCATGATATTATCAGATGCTATTGATTTGAAGTGCATTTGAGATGATTTTAGGTTGGTTTAACACACTACTGACATGTATGCTGTGTGAGTTTAATTGTGAAATAGAGATACGAGGTTGGTCTTAACTTTGTCATTTCTTCTACTTTACAATGAATGATGATGTTTATTTCATTATAGTTTTAAAGATATATTTTATTAATGGATTTCGCTCTGCTGAAGGCAACATAGGGTATATAATGTTGCTTCTGGAAAAGTCTGTCCACTCTGTAATCTTGCATCCTGTGTGTAGATATAGCAGTTGCTTTTCATGAAGAAAAGTTCATAAAACAATACTGATTTTTTTAGCTCATTGAAATTGTCTTGAAATGTGTGATATTGGTGTCCAATGTTTTGAAATAGATCTATGCCCCACTGCTGACAGTTTTTAATGCAATAGCCAAAATAGGCCTGTTGCCCTCCTGAAGTAGTCCATAATTATTCCAGCGTATAGAAAAGGGGACACAAGGATTACCAATCTGTGCGCCGCGGCACCCCAGTGCGCCGTAAAATCTAGCCAGGGGCGCCGCGCAACAAGCACACAGTTTCGGAACCACACATTCCTGGTCCGCTAAATGCTTCTGCATTTTATAATAAATTGCATTTCCAGTCGAGAGTCTGCACGTCGTTTGTCATTAAATTCTTGGTGTGTGCTGCCATCTAGTGGTTGCTTTCCAAATAACAGTCTAGTAGAGAATCGGCCATAAACGAGGCAGAAGGCAAAAAGTGGGCCAAAGATCTGGCATCTGAAGGAGAGAAAGTGGATCAGATAAACAGAGCTTCTGGTAAGTTTTCTAGTTCAGTTCATGCATGTGCTTTGTAGTCACTATCATGCAGACTGGTGATATCTTGTCACTATAGTGCAGGCTGCTTCTGTGTTGTTAGCCTCGTCCAGGCAGGTGCTTTGTTGCCACTATCGTGCAAACTGGAGATATCTTGTCACTATAGTGCAGGCTGCTTCTGTGTTGTTATCCTGGTCCAAAAGACACACAATTGATGGACGGAATGCAGAACAAATCAAAACATTCACCCCCAGTCAAGAGATCTGGGTTAAATCCATCGTTCTTTTGCTCACCATGTCACCCCAGTTTAGATCTGGCCATATGCAAATCAGTCTTGACCCTGTGCCTCATGGGAACAGTCCAGCCCGAACTGCCAAGCCAGGTCCTCCCTGGACCGGAAACAAGCATCCTAGGACCGGTTTCGGGGTTTCACCCCTCTTCAGCCAGGATAGCTTGATTCCAGTGGCACAGTGAGCCCAGGACCCACGTCTGGGCATACCTGGCGCACTTAGGGCGAGAAAGCAAAAGACACACAATTGATGTACGGAATGCAGAACAAATCAAAACATTCACCCCCAGTCAAGAGATCTGGGTTAAATCCATCGTTCTTTTGCTCACCATGCCACCCCAGTTTAGACCTGGCCATATGCAAATCAGTCTTGACCCTGTGCCTCATGGGAACAGTCCAGCCCGAACTGCCAAGCCAGGTCCTCCCTGGACCGGAAACAAGCATCCTAGGACCGGTTTCGGGCACCAGGCAGGTGCTTTGTTGTCACTATCCTTCACAGTGGAGATATCTTGTCACTATAGTGCATCCTGCTTCTGTGTTGTTAGCCTGGTCCTGGCACGTACTTTGTTGTAACTATCGTGCAGACTGGAGATATCTTGTCACTATAGCACAGGCTGCTTCTGTGTTGTTAACCTGATCCAGGCAGGTGCTTTGTTGTCACTATCCAGCAGACTGGTGGTCTTCTCTCCATACTGTAGGCTGGGATTGTTTTATCACTGTAGGACAGCCTGATGCTGTTTGGCCACTATAATACCTACTAGTGGTATCTTGTTACAATAGAATAGTGCAGTGGTCGAAGTGGGGGTAGGGAGGGAATCGAAGGGGCACGACGAGTCCATACTTTTATAATTTTTGAAAAACAGTTTCCCCTACTCTGTTTGAAAAGACGACTGTCCCGAGACGGTTAATTCCGAAAGTTGAAATAATGCAGCTTAATGTAAGCCAAGGGCATCACCTGTCCAACCAGTCATTCTTTCCAAAGCTCACTTATTCAAGAGCGATTCCCTGCTTATTATTCTGGTCTAGGTTGTTCAGAGGGCTCAAAACCAAACTACCTCCGCTGGACTCTTTACATGCACGAAATCATTCTAACCGGAGTTGGACTCCTAGTACAGCAGGCTCCTTCTTCTTCCCCAGGGGGCGGTTATTTGTAAAGTCCAGCTCAAAGTCTCCTCATGATTTTCCAATATTTAATTTGCAAAATAATTTCACAGGTGCTACCATCCAGAGCAGATATCCTTTTTTTCCCCCTCCTGCTAAATAAATCCACACGTTTCATGTTTCACTTTTTTAACCAGATGAGAATGGTGTCCTGGTGATCAATGTGCATCCTTTTTGTGCCTTTAACAGACCCTGCCAGGGTGTAGTATAGCCAAGTCTTTAGTAAAGATTGTTCTGTGAGGTGGTGTCCAAACCAATACTTTGTATTTCATTTGCACTGTGTATTTACACCTGTGCAATCAGGTTTATTTTAGTCCACTAAAGCACGCTGTTTGAGTGAATGAATGATAATATCCTTAAGATCATTAGTAAAGTAAAAAGGTTTTGGTTGGCAGTTAGGGAGCTCACAGGAGCCTATGTCTCACATGAGAGGACGTCACTCAGAAAAGTATCTCACCAGCATGGCCGCAATGCATGGTAAATAATGTGCATTTGGTGTTAATTATGGAATTCCTTATATAGCAGATTGTTAATGTTATTTTCGTTCATGAAATCCTCCTATGTGCACAGTTTTCTTTGTAACTAAAGTGGTCTAAGGAACCCACAGACAAAATGGTCAATCATTTAGGATACATCTATGATTATAATACCTTCATTGCAATTATTTTCAGGGAGAAAAATTAAGTACTCCGAAGTCCAGGCTTACATCCCCCCTACCTGCCAAAAAAAGTAACATAATGGGGAGCCGCGGCCAACGACCAATAGGTCAAGGGAGCCGCAGGTCAAAAAGGTTTGGGAACCACTACTAGACAGCACAGCAAAGCTAATGGGCTGATTATTAATGAACAGGCTCGAAGATTGGGTGGCAGAAAAGAAGTCTCTCGCCGAGGTCCGGTATGGTTTCAGGAAGGGCAAGGGTACATTAGATCAGTGCCTGAACTTGACTTTAGTGGCGGCAAAATATTCCATAGCAAAGAAAGGTCAACTCCGCATGGCCTTTATGGACCTCTCAGCAGCCTTTGACTGCATGGCACATAGTAAACTGTGGTGCATTATGGAGAACTAATTATTTTTATAAGGCAACATTATACAGGTGCAACGGCCATAGTCCGCTATGGGAAGCAGGGTGAATGTACGAAGCCTTTTGAAATTGAAAAAGGTGTGCTTGCCCCTTTTCTATTTGCCCTATACACCAATAAGCTGAATGAGGTCTTAATTGAAAATGGCAAAGATACCCCATTAGTTGACTCAACCCCTCTCCCCATACTGCTTTATGCAGATGATGTTGTGCTCCTGGCTAGAACACCTATGGCCCTGCAAAGCCTTATAGAGGAATATTCGTCCTTTATGGCTGATTTGGAACTCTATGTCAATAAAATCAAGACATTTGTTATGGTGGTGGGGAGGATTCTAAGAGAATGATTAGATTCCAACTAGGTCAAAGAAAAATAGAAGGAGTGAAAAACTTTACATATTTAGGTGTCCTTTTCTACTCCAAATTAAATTGGAAAGAGATGATGCTAAATAGAGTAAACCTTATCGGAAGAGGCATAGCTGCTGTATAAAACCTGGGCACTAAACAAGTCCAGGAAATAGTAAACGTCTATCTACATCTATTGCTACATATGGGGCTGCAATCTGGGGTATCGCGAATGCTGAGGCAATACAAAGTGTGGGGGATATGTTTGTTAAGAGGTTACTGTTCGTGCCAAGTGCATGCTCCAACTTTGTCTGCCATAAGGAATTGGGGTTAGCTTATATTAGTGAAATGGCCCCACTACTATTGTGGCTTTCAGTATGGAAAAGGAATACAGTGCCATTAAACCAACTCGTGTTAAAAGACATCATGACATTAGATCAAGCCCTCAGAATTCTTTGGTGGTCTTATGTTAAAATGTCTTTTATTTCCTTGGGCTTAGGTGACCTTTACGACACTCCAACTCTCTGCGAAAGCTTCCCTAAATTAAAGCTTAAAGAATTTTTTGGGGCTAAAGTACAAAAGATAGATGGGAAAGGAACAAAGGAAAAGGCACAATAATTGCATACAATGGGTTACCTCCTGTGTCTTATGCTCTCTTTCCTATCTCTTGTTTGTTGAGAACCCTCAGCACTGAATTTTGTTACGATTTAGTTTAAATTACATCCCTTTAATGCTGGTTTATCCTCCAAATCTATATTCAATAAACCATCTTCCCTCATGTCCTTGTGATGGAAAGTCAAAGCAATCGACCCTTCATATTTTGTTTTTCTGTCCTGTCCTTTATATATTTTTTTTTTTACTCTTGAGAGGAAGGAGTTTATTGTTCCATTATTGCGAAAATTTAATCTGGGCTATTATCCTGTAGCCTTTTCAGTTATCCAACAACTGGAAACCCCTTATGTATGCTGTGTGACTGCTTCATTTTTATGGGCAGCCTTAAAAACTCGAGGAGCTTCCAGTTTAGCTTTAAGATAACTCTGGCAATGTATACATTTTGTAACATAATAAGCTAATAGTGATTGTATATCACAGCCTCTATAGTGATCGCTGATTTTAGCCTTTCAATCATTATGTCTTACCTAAACAATCAGCATGTTACTGACTTAAATTATTGCTATGACATATAGGGAAATTTGCAAATGGCTTGTAACGAACTATGAAGAAGAAGCTGATTTACTTAGCACCCTCAATTCTTATATCTTTGATAAAGGTGAATTTTAGAGCATATAGGATTTTAACGATTGGTCATAACCGATTTTATAGAACTTTTTACTGCAGGATATTTTTTTAACAACTGTTTAAATGAAATTTCTACGGACAAAACAAAGTATGGCGTACTGTTTCACTACAATGATAAGTCACTCTCAGATTGTATTATTGTCGCCTAAATAACTGTGGTAGGAATATTTGATGCACTGTAACCAAATTTTGTAAAGGACATTGATTTTTTTTAGTATCTTTTATGTACTTTTATGCATTTTTTAAATGCGAAATAAAGATGATAATAAAATGATCTATGCTATAAGTGTTGGCTGTGCTATTTTCCAATTTTCCCAGTAGTTAGATTACAGGTTTAAAGCAAAATGTAGGGTGTGGCAAAGTCTTATTGTTTTTGGATGCTGTGGCACTTACTCCATCTTTTGTTTTACTTTATCTTGGTAATCTGAAATAATAATGTCATTTGGTATTGTTGTGAAAAATGGATAAGTTAATATATTGCACTAAAACAGCATTATTCATTTATTGACTTCATTTTTCATTGACATGACATATGGGAGAGTTTTGATGATGGTGTCATTTTTAGGTCAGGCATTCGCCAAGATCTTTTGTTTTTTAACAAAATATCTTAAACGTATACATAAATATATATTCAGGAGCAGTTAGTCCGCTCTCTTCACCTATTGTTCTCATTGTTCTCTTGTAGTGTCATTTGCATTTTGCTCCTGCTCACTACATGATACAGAATGGGACAGTGGGTCAGCCCACTGCAACCACTTGTTGTCTTCAATGTGAGTGATGGCATTTAGCCCTTTTACCTGAAATCTGCTTTTGGAGTGGTAAGCAAAGTATTCCATTGGCAGCCACAGAGCCTGTAAACTGGGGCTAAATAGGATTTGGAACACAGACATGTTTACATAAAATAAGGGCGTAATCTTTGGTTTAGACATGCAAAATGCTCATTTACAAATGTGCGAAAAAAACAGCACCACAAATACTATACAAAACGGCACAACCAATACCATTGCAGAACATAACATAGTCTCTAATTTGATATGGCTGTAAAAGTCTCAGCTTTACTCTTGTGAGACAACGGGACCAATGTAAGGTATTAGCACAAACTTACAATTGGCAAAACCTCCCCATGGCTACTATTTTTAGCTCTTGCCTTTAGCTGTCTCACCAGACTATATCTGTTTTAAATATATGTATAGGGTCTTTTTGGTTAGCAGTCTTCACCCACTTTTAATTATCATTCATTGTTTGTTTCTGCCCACCACAGCATACAGTATGGAGGAATGGGACAGCCTACTTTAGGCACAGGCTTCCCCCACCATGAGTGACGGCATTTTGCATCTGCACATGTGCACTGGCGCCTTGAAAGAAGCACACATTAGTGTAAGGCTAGTGGGTCATTATCTCCCTGCGCTCATTCATTCGCTTACTTTATTCTCAGCAAACTTATGTACGGGTCTCACACTCCATTCCCTCCTCATTTTAAGGTTTCGCTTGTGCTGTGCTTGTGAAATCTATTGCATCTAATATAAATCTTAAAAGGGGCTTACATCTCGCCCTTACTTTTCATTCGTTTGTGTGCTTGCCACTTACTTTCCCTCTGTTTTTAATGGTTGCAGCATACCATTTCCTGTTGTTCTTTGTGTGTTCTTCTTATCAGTGTCCCATGACTGAAGTACTCCTTCTCATCCGCTTCAAACTTCTTTGTTATTTTAATTATCAGCGAGCACACCATCTATGCTTCCGCCCTCCTCCCACTCTCTGCTTTGTGACATTTTCTTCTTTCCCAGAATGGTTCCTCTAATTGAGTTGATCATTTATTTTAAATTTGCTTTGAAGCACTACATACAAGTGCATGCGTCTCCTCCCCGGTGTGTTAACTCATCACCCCCCTCACCGCTGTTTTTAACAAACTCCCCTTCTGCTTTTAACCCACCGTTTCCTTCTGCCTGCTGTCTCCACGAAGTGCGTATACATAAAGAGACATATGCCCGTTTAAGATGGTCGTGAAAGGGATTAAGAGATGGGAAAGAAACGCCAGTCCTCATCCAACCCCTTAACTATACAATTTTCAGGCAGAGAAGTGCTTTGTAATTGGAATCCAACTGTGGGGAAATATGACATTTCTCACTTGAACAAGGGCCCGCCACTTAATTGAGGTAGAATGGGACACGAGAAAGTAACTGCTGCTTTATGTTTACATGGTTGAGAAGACAACCACCTTCCCCTCCCCCGTCGGTCCTCCTCCTCCCACTGCGTGCCTTCTCCCACAAACCTGCAGGCTGCAATCACATGCGAAGGCAGAGCTGCTGTATTTCTGCACTTCACCCCATGGCACTTTGGTCACAGCTTTGGAAGCAGACTGGGATAAAAGGGGTTCAAAACACTTTCTTAAAGGCCCTTGCTTTAGAAAAGCAGGTAAGGCTGGGGCCGGATCAGTCACATGCCTTCTAACTCCATTGCTTCCGAAGCAATTGTAGGGCTTGAGAAAGTGTTGGTCATTGTGTGAAGATAGGATAGAGAGGGCTGCAGCGAAGAATTAGGGAGAGACATAATTATCTTATTTTCCTACGAGCCGGAAGAGTTGGAGAAAATGCACTCACACATGCTAACCTTCCTGCAAGAGTTGATAGACCCTGAACTGTGCTGGGTGTCCTGCTTCAGTGACTCTTCCAGCGAATTACAGAGAGGTGCTACCTCAGTTTTCTGGCACTGTGAGCTCCATCTCCCCTATGTGCTTCAGCCACTTATTTCATCACCTTACAATGTTTTTTTAGATGTGTTACACAGCAGCGCTAGCTGCTCTGCAGCATGTTATAATGTTAAAAAAAGCACTACGACGCAGACTATGACGCGGTCTGCCCTGTCCATATCATATTCTATTTTTTTTTTTAAACTTGAAGCCATATTATACAGCAGGTAGCGCCGATGTGCAATGTCTTAAAAAACCATTGACAAAACCAATAGATTTTGCAGAGGCGAAACCTATTGGCTTTGCGATTGCTTGTTTTTTCTCGTTGCATATGAACAACAGCTATGCCTCCTCAGGGGGTGGTGTCTCAGCACGAAATGAGCTCTTTTTAGTGCAGTTTGTGCCTCCATCACTTTTGGCTTATATTTCGGCAGGGTGGAAAATAAAACTGGAAGTTTTGAGAGTAATGTACGATGCTTGGCACTGGACAGCAACATCTGAAGTACTTTGTGGAGCCAGGCACCATCCTGCCTGTCATTCCATCACTGCTTTCCTTTCATGATGAAGGGGATGTGGGAGTTTGAGGTGCATTGAAGCTGCTCCATGTTCATTTCTTCTTTCTTGTCACTGGGAAGCTTGGAGCTTACGTACGTATAAAGGAAAGAAGATGCTTTGTGATATTATCTGCTCGGACCTCCGGGTTTTACATATCTATCGTGCTTCGCTGGTCTTTTTTCAGCCTTGGGTTCCTTAACCCGTAATTCGGTGTGTTGCTGGAATCCACTGCGTGTTTATGAGTGCAGTTTGTATCCCATGACTGATTGGGGAAGAGGGGGAGCAGCACAGACCACTGACACCAAATTTATGAAAAAGGCCGATTTATTGAAACAGGCGCACATCACGAAACAACCTGGGCCTTCGCATTACAAAACTAGAGCCTCACTATACAACTTTGCTCACCTATGTTAAGCTACCCCATCCCTTAAAATCTCCCCCCCACGACTTAATACAGTAATGGTTTCCCTGCTCCAGAGCTGCTGAACTGCAACTGAGACCTTTAAACTCCCCAACCCCTTTAATACAACTATTATCCCCTACTCAGCTTGAATTTCTTAGAGGAACTTGTCCATTACCACCTGGCTGTGCTCACTGGCTGATTTCAAATTGTCCGCCCAGTGACTCACCCCTTGGTCCTCATGTCTCAGTCTGAAACCCTTGCATCAAAAACATAGCATTGTCCTGCTTATCATACCTAGAAAGTCAGAAACCCAGTCTGCCCAGTTTAATGGTCATACGAGCCCTTCCCTGCAGGTCCCTGTCCACCCCTCCCTGACCTGTAACCTGCTACCTGTCCCTGCTGTGCCCACCGGACCCCTGCTGCGGACCCTCCCTGGTGTGGCTTGCTCCTCTGCCCCAAAGCAGTTAACCAAAGCATGCCTGCCTGCGCACCTGGAGCGTGCATGATGGAACTTACAATGTTCCCTTGTGCAGCTCCCTTTGTTGTAGTCCCAGCAAGCTCTCAATTGGTTACCTTGGCCTCCACTTCCTTCCCCCACCCCTCCCCGGGTGGGGTGCCCCTGAAAGGATCAATACACAATCGGCAACCCACTAGCCGTGAAAAATATCTTACCAAATGTGGCAGGCCCCATGGTATGCTGCTAAAGGACCATATCAATTTCTCCCCATTGTGCCTCTGGGTCAAATGCCATGCAGGCCCTGAACTCATCATATTGGACCAATGCATAGCCACCATAGTTCATTTGTGCCTTTCTAATGGCATCCATGTATTTAAAAAGTGCGACCAACCTCTCCTGGTACTTTTGACAATATACACTAGCAAAAATAAGGAATGCTGCCGTCCGGTTCTCGATGGTGACCAGCACCTTCAGCCGATTGGACAGTTAGAATTCTTCCTCTTTGGACCCTTCTTTTAACCTCAGTTCCCCTGAGCAGTAGTGTCATTATTTCTACATACTCTCCCCTCCATACCCTCTCTGTCATGAGGTGTGCTCCCGAGGGCTTCGACGTCCTCATAAAAGGCAATTTCTTAATTTTTAACTCCTTGCTCTCCAGCTTGTCTGACTTCTCACCTCCTTCTACCTTACTATCCTGTTTCATTTCTTTATCCGTTCCCACAGACTTGACAGTCTCTTTTTCAGATGACCCCTGCTGTTCTTTACCGGTCTCCGACAACCCTATACTGCTTTGCACTCCCTGCTTTGTATCCTCAAACCCTAAACCACTAGCGCCCATAGTGTGTTCACCTGTACCCACGCCTGTCTCTTTAGCATAACGACCTTTGCTCAAGCGGGCCTCCCCACTGCTTTGGATCTCCCTGAATACGCCTGCATCACTTACATAGTGACCTTTGCTCAACGGGCCTCCCCGCTGATAGGGTGCTCTTTACCCGCACCGTTCTCTGTGACCTAAGTACCTTTGCTCAAGTGGGCCTCCCCGCTGGTTTGGGGGTACTTACCCACGCCTGCATCGTTAACATTGCGACCTTTATTCAAGCGGGCATCCTGGCTGATAGTGCTCAAGCAGGCCTCCAAGCTGACCGGAGGCTCCATTGCCTCTACCCCCACAGATACCATTATAGCGGTGTTTGCCCCGCTCTGCATAACCTTACCTGACACCAAAGCCAGTGCCTGCTCATGGGTCCTCTGTCTTGCCATGTCCTCATTCCCCAGGGTTCCACCACTTCCTCCTTGAGTGTCCCGGGAACCTGCAGCCTGCAAGATACTACAGCCAGATCGATTAGTAGCACCCCCCACCCATCAGGACCTTGCCTCCCGTCCCTCTCTCTCAGTTGCACCTCATCCTCCTCACTCACTTCGCCCTCCTCCACATAATCGAGGAAGCTTAAGTCTGGCTGACCAGAAACCTCTTGCAACCACTTAAGCTGGGGGCTGTACCCTGCCCTCCCAGCCTGTCCACTGATGCAGACCGACTCCTCTTCTAAAGATGACCGTCAGGGGTTGCACACCACCCTCCGACCTGTTGCACAGCCGAGGCCACACCAGACCTTCTTTGGGCGATGAGCTTGAGGTCCATCAACTCATTCCAGCTAGTTGCACTGGCTGTGTCTTCTGTTCTCTTCGGGGCCTATGAGCCATACAAAGCTCTCCCGAATCCGCTACTGCTGTCGCCGTGTTGATCTTTAAGAGATAAGTCCGGCCCAGTGTGTTGGTAAGACTGAAAATCCCCAAACTCATCTGAGCCCCGTGCCCGGTCAGAAACCCTGGCCACCGAATAATAAGCATAACACAAACGGAGGAGTAGCGAGTGGTATTAATAGGGTGGCACATGCTCAATGTGAAAATACTGCCCTCACTCACAAAATTGTGAAATGCTTCATCATTGGGCTTGCTTCAATACACCCCTGCGCAGACCAAAGCCTGGGGTGGAGCAAAAGGGAGCGGGAGACAATACAACAAACACACAAATAATGTACAGATATATTTGGGATCACCGAAAGAAAAGTGCATTGAAGGTTAAAACTAGTACCGTGGTGTCTCTGCTCAATTTATTCCGGGACCCACCAGCTAGATCTAAAAACGTGAAGGATGGTGGTGATAGGAAAGGATCATGAGTCCTATCACAGCGGTAATTGGACTTCGGCCTGGCAGAGCACCACCCTTGATGAAAGTTTGATTACAGGGGGTCGCTCCCATTTACTCGCCAGTTTTAGCATGATTCTTATGTAAACTCGATTAACTGATGTAAGTTACTTAGGGGTACTCTCACTCTGGAAACTACTGGTTCCAAGGATACCATATTCCAGGTACAGAGGGTAATATGCTATTGGGATCCGGAAGGTCCTGAGGAATCCCGGTGTGACCCAACACTGTGGGCACTTGCAACATGGCAGAAACATCTCAACGCTTTGGCAGTAGGGAGGGGTGAAGGAACTACAATGTGCATTTTTAGTCAGCCAGAGAATTGCTACCTATCACTATTTTATACTAATGCACCATGTTTGACAACATTGAGTGATAGATTTTCTGTCAAGGACCAGTTTTTTACTGTTTATTAGTAGATTTGCATATGGAAGAAGAGATTTTAAAATAATAGTGACTTTTGTACATAGCACATCACACCACAGTCTTGGCCATTTCTAAGAATTTTAAATTATAGGTGATAGCATTATCCTGTTTAATGATGCTAACTTTGTTTGCCCTGGAAAGATCAAAGACTGAGAGAGCCATGTTGGGATTTAAAGTTGTGACCTCTCACAACAGGGAGCAGCAAGGATTCATGTCTGTCAGACTTTTATAACACAGAAAAATAATACACCGCTGTAGTGATAACATAAAAATCTTTGGTTAAGCCTTTTTCAGTTATTGGTTTGTTGGAGTGTTTCTTCCTCACACATACTACACATCTCGTGCCATTTCTCTTTTTTGTTGGTTTTTCCTTTTTTGTATTGTGGTCTTTTTTCTTGCAGTTTTTTAATTAGCATATTGTGGTCATTTCTTGGTATCCTGGGTATGTTCACATAGTTTCATAGTTTCATTTTCTGTGTTATTTTTGTTTTTTTAAAACAGTTTCCCAGTTGTTTCGTTCTATGTGGCTTTTTCAATTAACTTTCATCTCCTGTTATTGATTGTGCACCTCTTGTAGTCTTAAATCAGAAATGTGTGTGCTAGTTTTACATCCAACGTCCTACTTTCACCTTGCTCTTTCTTCCTTTTTACTTATCTCTAAATGATACATTTATTGCACAGTCCATTTCCCAGAATGAGGGGATGACTCATAGTAGCCTCGCTCATGAGTAAAAGCCCAATCCTGACTCAGCGTAATATGCGAGAGGGACAGGTGTGGCACAGCAGCCAGAGCAGCTGACTCCGGAGCGTGGGACTCATGGTTCGATCGCCGGCAGCAGCTCAGCATCATGTGACTCTGGGCAATAGCTCACTTAATCTCCCCGACGGCCCCCAGCACCTTGAAACCCTTAAGGGGGTGATATGTTGGCGCTTTACAAATAGGAATTATTATTATTATTATTATATGCCCAGTAACGAGACATCTTTAACTTAATTGCTCATACTTGTAAAACTCTGCTGTCAGGAGTGTTGTTTACAGTGCACATCCTCTGTATTAAGCAAGGTCATTTAAAAAAAATAAAAGTCACTTTTAAGCCTCAAGTGGAAAACTGGTAAAAAGGAAAACTAGCTATACTGAGTGCTTTATCTATGTATTCAGGGTATTACCTCCGTCCGCTTTACAGTCCTTTTGTATAGCACTATTTGTTCTCTTTTTAGAAAAAACACATTGTGTTGTCAGCTCTAACCACAAGTCACTCGAGAGTTGTTAACCCTGCTCAAGCAACAGCCAAACTTCCTGTCTAGGTGAACCAAAAAAATCACAAAATTAGCCTTTTGTTAACCTTCTGGTGGCTTGGAAAAAAGCAGTCAGGCTTAACTTAAAGGCAATGTGTAGAATATTTATGCAGTACCCGTCCAGTAATAAAGTGAAAACAAGAAAAATCCCACACCAATTTAGAAAAATAGAGTACATTGTAATAAATTATTTGACACCAAAATCCAATCAGTAAATTGAATTTAGGTGAAAATAGCTCCTAAAAGCACAAAGCATCAACGGTGATTATCTGATCACGTCGGACCGGGATAAAGTCACAAGTTCAAGTCGACCGCGATGGGTCATTTTCCTTTTTGATGTCAGCACACAACTCCGCTAAATTCTTCTAAACCAAATTTTGTTAATGCAGTAGAGGATATTCTATTCTTCTTGTGCCACACTTCCTTTTCTCTCTGGTGCTTGTTTCGTGGTCTCAGTTCACTTTTTGTCCCGCAACACGGGTGCTCTATCACAGATCCCACCTATATTTATGGGATGGTATTTTTTTCTTTTTACATTTTGACTGTCCTGTCAAGTATTGTTCCTCTAGTGCTGTAGTGTTTGGCATGTGTAATAAGTCTGCTATGGCATTCTAACTCTGATTAACTTTCAGGTTCTGCTTGTATCATCAACAGCACACAATTCATATAACTTATGCATGAAATGAACAGATTTCATATGTTAGGTTGGTCTCACTTAAGCTGGTTCATGTTTGTTTACTATACACAGCCTTGAAAAAGTACCTTTGGGGGCAAAACACATGTTGACTGATGATCATGTACTTAGTTGGAAGCGTGTAAACACAATAAAGACAATGGAAATATATTACATGACCTTGGAGTTATAGACTGATTTTTCTGGTATTTTGTCCTCAAACATTATTTATATAAATTGCTGGAGTGCTCCAGTATATTGTTTTAAGATATTATGGCTGTTATTCTTTGGAGTAATACCATCATTGCCCTTACAGGTAGCGTGGGTGTACACTCTTTGAACAAGTATTCTTTCTATATAGTTTCTAACCTGACTAGTCCATAGTCATAGTCTATAATTGCACTTGTAATGCAGCGACTGGCACATCTGCCATGTTTGTAATGAGTATTCTGTCCGCCAAACTCTAAATAAAGTGTCTAATGGATATGTAATTGTATCTATATAGCGCTTACTACCACTGTCGAGGCATTGAAGCGCGTTTCAGCAAGTAGCACGCTACTCTGGAACCCAAAAAGTGTTCGAGGGGGATTAGTATAGGGAAATACGATGTAAGTTGAGCGGGGTAATGCGAGACGGTTAGTTGGATTGAATAGGATAATGGAGGGACAGAAGAGGAATGTAGTCACTGTGTATTACCTGGAGTATTGTGCTTGTAAAATCACGTAAAAGGTTGTTTTTATAATGTTTTCATAACATTTTTTATTACACTTGCAACTTAGCTAGGTAACACCGGGCCCTATGTGATAGTTAAGAGTTATAACACAGTATAGTGCTCTATGTAAAGTCAGTAATTAACAGCATTTGTGTAGCTCTCACTGTTCATACCATCTCTAGCCACAACATATGAGAAGAGGTCAACTTCCCGAAATAAATGAATAGAATTATAAATTAAAAACCTGTATTTTCTGTATGGAAGCCCAGCAATGTACACTTAATATTTGCAATGTGTAGACAAGATGAGGGTGTGCTGTGAATTTCTATATAAAAGTGTGATGAGCAGATGTGTCACAATAGGGAGGAGGGCTGCCCCATTGTTTAGGCATGTGCAAAAAAGGCCAAGGGTCACCCTACTCACTAGGAACCAGGGTATTGAGTGTGCAACAAGGAACAGTGGTTCCTGTGGACTATGTAAAAAATATTTGATAATGAAAAAGCTCAATGGCATATTTTTATGGGAACGGATTGTCAGAGGGAGAAGCAAAATCATACACAGATGAAGTTTCTAAGATTTTTACTTATTTTTGCATTTCATATTGGTGAAAAATAGTTAAAAAAGCAATGTGCTCGGTGTCCCAAGTGAATGAAACCTAAAAAAGGAAGGGAGGGGCAAAGTGACAATTTGTGAAATACAATAGGTTTTCAGTTTATACAAAAAACGACCACAAAATACATATAAAGAGAATATCAACAGCCTTTTAACACAATAATAAAGGCTGGGAAGTGGTTTGTTTAATTTGCGTGTCGACGGCGTTTTGACCCCAGAGGCAGATGAGGGGTCTCATCAGGACCTAACAATGTGGGACACCTGAAGCTAGAGAGATTGGCTGCCAGGGTTGGGAGTGCACACCAGGAATTATGTGGCTCAAGACAAAGTGTAAAAAAAGGGGGGGAAGTTTGTACTCGCATGAGGACCAGCCAGGCACTCAATGTGAGGGAGAGGAGACTGACAGTCCTTTTGGATATGATCTGTAGCATCTGAATCCCAAATCAATTAAGGTCTAGGGGTACCATCCTAAGGAGAGCGTCTCTTATTTGCAGGATGTAGGTGGCTCCCGTAAAATAGCCGAATTTTCAATTATCGGTCTTAGAGGTACAATTGTTGGTATCGGAATCTGTCCGCTTCGTGCAGATGCACATTCATCGGGAAGCTCAGCCGCCGTAATCGGTCAGAGAATGACGAGAGAGGGAGACGATGCACCCTTCTCTCCCGAAGCCGTCAAGTGGCAGGATTGTGGTGGGATTGGCAAAAAAACTTGGGACACCGAGCACATTGCCTTTTTAAGTATTTTTCACCAATATGAAATGCAAAAATAAGCAAAAATCTTAGAAACTTTATCTGTGTATGGTTTTGCTTCTCCCTCTGACAATCCGTTCCCATAAAAATATATGCCATTGAGCTTTTTCATGATCAAATATTTTTTACATAGTCCACGGGAACCACTGCTCCTTGTTGCACACCATTGTTTAGGCAGACAGGCTCGCAGAGGGCGGAAAACAGTTGCCAACCTGGTCTCCCAAGAGGTGTGTAGCTCAGAGGGAACCACATCACACGGGTGGGCTGGTGAGGTCTGAACACCAATAGAGGGGTCTCACCTTCTTGGGAGTGGGCAGAGTGGTGCATCCTGGGATGGACAGATGCCACACTCCACAGGAGGTGGTCACCATGTGGGAGGCAACCTGGTGGCCCATTGGCTGTCAACTGTATCCTGTCCTGAGGGCATTTTCCGATTATAAAAGGGGCACCTCTGGCAGCCAGACTTCAGGTCTCTGCTGACTTGAGGAAGGACTAAGGGAGGACTGTCTTGCTGCTCCAAGGGATCAGCCAACAGAGGCTGCACCCAAGAAGACTGCACCTAGTGGCTGGCGAAGGAAGAGACTGTGCCTGCTGTGTCCTGCTTGGGGAGGAGCAGTTTGTAGAGCCCAGCAGAGCCGAGATGCTCCAAGGGCCAGCTTTTTGGCCTCTTGTTCACAGTACAGGGACACAACTGGTGAAGAAGCCTGCTGGGGCAAGTTAGTGGCCCAAAGTCTTCAAGTCGCTTACACTGATGCCATGCAGCACCGGGGACGAGACCCGATGCACAGATTTGCATCCGAGTTCTCTGAGCCCAGGAGTGCTCTCGGAGAGCTGCTGGGATCCTCAGAGGGCGACTTGGTGACCCAGGAGGGACTGGCCTGTGACCACGACCCTGGGCAAATGAACTTTGGACAGACCGGAGAGGACTTCGAGGGACATCGACCCTGGGGCCAGGACCCCCTCACCATCTTCATGGACATAGGAATCCCCACAGGAAGTCCCCTGTCACATCCTTGTATCATCTTCAGTATCCTTCATGCCTTGCATCAGGACCACTCAATAGGAATCCTTTGCAATGCGGATAGAGTGCCTCGAACTACTTGAGGACTGCTTCTTCAATGGAGGTGGCTGTTTCTAGGGACCTTGCTGGTCCCTCTGAGTAGCTCCCTACTGGATTTAGCCTTGCCAAGTACTTCTACCCGCCGCATTGATACTTAGAAACCTTTTCAAGGAAAACTTGGGTAAGTGTTAAGTTTGTTGGATTTGCCAGGGCTTGTTTGCGGTTGAGTGAAAATACTATGATTTATTGTTACTTGTGAGGTCCATACCTCCAGAACCCTCCGGTGTATCTTTTTCGTTGTGGGGGCTATATTTTTATAGGAAGTGCAGTCTCTTTTTGTGGATTGGTGTTAGATTTCATGAGTGTTGTCAATTTCTTCTGCAGTTGTTTTGGTGCTGTTTGGGTGCTTTGCACTGGTTTCTCTGTGGGCCTTGCTTCTTGGTGCTGTGGCTGGGGGTTTGACGGATGGGACCAGGAGGTCCTGGGGGGGGGGTTGGTAGGTGTGTTGCGCGGTGGGGTTGCGCAGTCACACCATGTGGTTCACCCCATTTCCTCACAGCAGTCAAAACACACCCCAGCATTCAATGGGTCAAACTTCTTTCCCTGATACCCCTTCCATTTTAAGTGGATGTTGTTCGCCCCCCTTGGGCATCTTTTGAGGGCTCTTTGGGGCTATCTTTTTTTTTATCCTTACCCCCACTTTCTCCTGTAGGGGGGCCTGACCACTTTTCATCTGGTCACTTCCGAGGGACTTATTGGAGACCCTGGTATAAACCCACTCACCAGCTGTCATGCCCACCTCCCTGGAGCTACACAGCTTTACAGTCCACCAGATGCTGGTGCAACTTCTCAAAGTGACAATTCGTCAAGATGTGCTCCTTAACAATAACATTGCGGAGGCAATGGCTCTTTCCTCTAGGTCCTGTGCTGCCAGGCTCTCCTGCAGGGACTGCTGGCTAGTGCCATCATCCTCCACATTACCTTCTTCCCCACTACTTTAGGGCAATTCCTTCTCCAGGTGTGAAGGTACTCTGGGAGCCTCTTTCCAAGCTTTGAGGGCCCTGATAAACTCATTTTCCCTGGCCTTGGCTCCCACGTTGATCTTCCTGTCTCTACAGAATGCTCTCAGCTCATCCCTTTTGTATGAGGACAGGTTGGTCATATTGACCTCCATGTTTCCCTGCTGAAGGAAGTGCCCTCTAAACTTTGTTAAAACATTTTTGAAATCTTTTTCAAACTTTTCATCTCTTTAGAAACTTTGCCACAGTTTCCCCAACTTTTTTTCACTCCTTTAGTTTTTGCAATCCTTTGTAACAGTATATTCGTAGTATGGCTGCAGATGCACATGCTGTGCATGCTCATGCCATCTGGTGTTGGGCCCAGACTCTCCAGGTTGTTGTTCTTAGGAAGTCTTTTATGGTCGGCGTCGGATGTCCTCCTCAAGGCAATGCACGTGTTCAAGGGCTCCTTTGTTAAATTGTTCTTTTCCACCATCAGGCTCGGACGGACTGCATCGGAGCTCTGTAGTTTTCGACGCCCATGCGACCTACGGACGACTAAAGTAGCCAGTGCATCGAAGATCGACAATGGAGAGTAACACATTGCTCCAATACAAGTTTGAACCGTGTACGAATTGAGTAAAAGCACCAGACTTCCACATCGTTGCCATCCACACCCGTCGAGAATGTTCATCTTCGGGTAATGGTGGCAAAAACGGAAAGTTTATTCAGACGGTGCCCTCGGTGTAGGGCCAAATATGCCTTCTCAGACACTCACAAGGTTTGTAACCTGTCCTTGTCGCCTGAGCGCAAAGAACATGACTACGCAACATGCAACCTCTTCAAAAACAAGAAAACGCTACGAAGCAGACGGGATCAACGCCTAACACATAATATGGAGATGGCAGTTGAGGCAGAGTTCTCACAAGAAGGATCTCACAGCAAGGGTGAGATTGATGCCGAAATACCAGCCGGAGGGGGTAAATCATTGCCAGCCCCCACTATGTCTCCTCCGATGATTTCAGTGGGCAACCAGAGTCAGACAAGCAGGTTGGAGATTATGAGCAGCAAGCTCTACTACCAGGATCGGGTCCCAAATGAAGACCACGCCAAGGTCCTGAGTACGATTGACACCCCCCACACAAAGAAGTCTTTACATACACCTCCACGGTGCGCCACAACTCTCGGGCTCTGGTCAACACCGAGAGTGAGCCTCAAAGCTGAGAGGGGACGAGAACATTCTCGATCCCAATCGGCAACAAGGCCAACAGACAGGGCTGGAGCTGACACAGTGCAGCCAGCGGCGCCAAGACACTCACTGATCTCGACACTCGCATCTGCACTGACAAAACAAACTGAAGTGGCTTCGGCACCGGACAAACAATTGGAGCCAAAGAAATGCTCAACGTCGAGCCATTCGGAACCGAAGCACACAACTCCAAAAAAAAACAAGGAGCACGGACACTCTTCAGCATCGAAGAAGATCTTGCTGCCACCTACACCTAAATCTAAAATGCCCACCTCAACAACATTTGCAATAGTGCCAGAGAAGCAGGCAAAAATAACACACAAACAACCTTCACAAGAGGAAGAAGGCTGTGGTTTTGAGAATTTACACAAAATCATGCACAAAAAACAAACACCCATCCAAAAGACCGGGTCAAGAGATGGATGTAACACAGCCACTACCCAAAAGGGTGGCACCTGAACTAGGGCCACAAGCCACATGCTAATCAGTTAGCCACTATCCCCTCAAACACGATGACCCTCACCCACCCAGGAATATGAGAGAGGGGATGAAAACAGGAACAGGTAGATTACTACTCTGTCTCACAAAGGGATATGCACAACTCAGCCCTGATCCATGGGACACCTCCTCATACCACACTGTGATACAAAGATCATCTGAATACCATTAGCTATCAATGCACACAACAGAGAAGGAGTCAAGCTTTTTAATGGAAACACTTTCCAAAACAGAACAGTCTGTATAATACCTACCCATGATAGGATCACTGCTAAAGGCATCCAAAGATATTTTTAAGGATCCTGTAAAATCAAGGGTACTTATATCAAGGATCGAAAGAAATTACAAGCCTTCTCCTTCAGACCCAATATACGATAGAGGACATCCTACTGCTGGCTTACTAGTAGTCACAACAGCTCGCAAAAGATCAGCATCACGGGGCACAGGAGAAGCTCCACCTCCTGACAAGGAGAGTAAATGAATTGATGATGCAGGGAAAAGGGTGTCATACCGATATGTCAATTATTGGTGGATCAGCAGTTCTGTAGGCCTTCTGTGACAATACAATAGTGCAAACAGGAATGAAATGGAAGATTTATGGCAATATCTGCCTGATCAATGTTAAAAAAAGAGGGGAAGACCTAGTTACACAAGGTAGACAAATCTCCAACGCAACTATCAGGTGTGCTCGGATAGTGCAGACACAGCAGCCGAGCCAAATCAACTCTTCAGTTATGCTGCATAGGCATTCATGGCTCTGCATATCAGGATTCAAACCTGAAGTGCAGCAGCACATCCTAAACATACCCTTTGATGGCCAACATCTGCTTGGTCCTGAGGTTGACACACAACTAGAAAAAAATCAACAAGGGCACAGATACAGCAAAGTCAATGGGAGTCTTGAAATCTTCAACATTAAAACAACAGCCCTTTTGGTGCTACCAAGGGAGAGGGACCTCCAAGAATAACACCAACAACAGCAATACCATCAACATTCAGGAAGAGGGTTATAAATCACAGTGCAAAGGTAGAGGTGTGCCTACAAGGCAACCAGAACCAGTAAGCAGTGACTTCCCAACCATTACCCACGATCACACGTCACCTGTCGGGGGAAGAGTACAAGAATTCTACCAGTTGTGGACAGAAGTAACATCAGACCAATGGGACCTAGACATCTCAATCAAGGATATTCCCTAGAACTCCAACACACACCCAATATCCATCCAAAAAGACACACCCTCAATCCTCATCATCTACACCTGCTAAAGGAAGAAGTAAAAGTATTATTACAAAAAAGGGCTATAGAACCAGTTCCATTCAAACATCAGGGAAAAGGAGTATACTCACTATACTTCCTAATACCCAAAAAGGATGGAACACTCCGTCCCACCCTCTTAACAATACATCCTCTCCAAACACTTTCACATGGTGACACTACAGGATGTAATACCACTACTACAAGAAGGCAACTTCACGACTGTACTAGATCTGAAGGACGTGTACATTCATATACCAATCTATCCGGCACATCAACAATACCTCACGTTTCTGGTAAGCGGACGGCACTATCAGTTCAAAGTCCTGCCATTAAGTATAACAACAGCCCCACATGTATTCACCAAATGTCAAGCAGTAGTAGCAGCAAATCTAAGGAGAGAGAACATACATGTCTTCCCTTATCTAGACGATTGGCTGATAAAGAGTTCCAGCAAACAAAAATGTATACAGGACACCCAAACCCCTATCAGCCTTGTACACAATTTGGGATTTACAATAAATGCAGCCAAGTCCTATCTGCAGTCACTCCAAATACAACCTTACCTTGCAGCCATACTCAATTCAGTAACAGCAAAACCTTCCGCAATCCACAGAGGGTTCTCAATATCCAGAACCAACTGTCTCTTTTTCAGCCACATTTTCTCCTAACAGTCAAAATGGTGATGAAAAACATGGCGGGACTAGTCATCACCACCGCTTGCCTATGTTTATGGGGAGAGGGAGTAGTAGTCATATTGACCATATTCTTAAAACAGACTCCAATAAGGGAAGTATCCTAGACCTACTGGTAGGGTCTAAATGTATTAGTGAACATAATCCAGTGATCCTAAATTTGAATCTTAACTTCCTAAAGATCCCGGAATCTGGGAAAATTGTTATTATTGCCCCTGTAGGTCAGAATAGTGTTAGGATTAAATGGGCAGGCGTCAACTCAGCTAACTTCTTAAAGAATCTGGTGGCAAAGTACCTGGACTAAATGCTGATAGGGCTGGCGTCTGAAACTAACTGTAGGGAGACACAGGATGCCCATATAAAAATATCAAATTCCATTAATCAATCACTGACAACAAGGTCTAAATCTCGTGCCTGCAGCATTTAATAAATTATTTTACAGATTTTATGGGAAAGAGGAATATGAAAATTAACATGGTTAAAACCTATACAATGAGTTGTGGTCGTGCAGGAGGGAAACAACATACCTTTTTTATTAAAGAAAGTAAGTTACAAAATACCAACACCTTCAGCTACCTGGGGATACAGTTTTCATCTAGACTTGATTGGAAGCGCCATAGGGAAGTTTGCGTTTCTAATATGATCAGGAATAATGAAGGGTTGATGAAATTTGCCTGTAAGTTGGGCAATAAACCTACTGACCAGATGCTCACCCTTTATAACGCTAAAACAATTTCAGCTGCAATGTATGGCGCAGGGATCTGGGCTATAGGGGAGAAGCGTGCCTTACACATAGGGAGAGGATGTGGCCTAACGGCTAGGGCTGTCGACCTCGAAGCTGGCGAACCAGGTACGAGTCTCGGCAGGGACGCTCAACATCCTGTGATTCTGGGCAAATCACTTAATCTCCCTGTGCCTAAAAATGAATGTGCTCGTCTGTAACGCAACTGGTGCTCATGTAAAGCGTTCTGATACCTTCGGGTCTAGTTCGTGCTATATAAAATCCCCCCCCCCAAAAAAAAACAACAACAGAAAATGCCTTTCTAAGGAGACTCCTGTCAGTACTCCACTCAACCCCAGCATCCATTGCGCATTGGGATCTGGGGCTTGATTTCCTCTCAGATTCCTTGAAACTAAACCACTACTAGTATGGCAATCTGTTGGGTCCAAACAAGAAACTATATTCACTAAGTTAATTCATAAGGACTGTATGGGCCTAGATATGATGAACAGAATCTCGTGATTTTGGAAAATAAAACAGGCCCTGTCGGATTTGGACCAGGCAGAGAGGGATCTATGGTCTCATCTAGAGGATATCCTAAGGTATTCAAAAATATAAATTAAAGAGCATGTGCTTGAGTCTTGTCCTGGGAAGAGGGAACGAGCAGACCTCTATACGGTAACAGTGGGGTAGTGCACACCATGGAATGAGCAGTCTGGATGTAAACTGTACCTTACGATTGTAAATAATGCACAACACAGGTACTTTTTAACTCACTTTCACATCTTTCACTATTTGACTGCATTCCCAAAAAATGAGAGCTGAGGTACAATGACTAAATAATGTCCCTGAGATAACCGATCGGAACGGCCCACTCAGCACATTGCACTTTTTTGTAAATTTTATCTGAACCCCAGGAAATCTCTTCTTAAACCCCCTATTTTTACAAGAGAGAATTATTAATCATCAGGTGGTTTTTAAATTCCTATATGAACTAGGGGATGCAAGAGTATCCTATAGGTTTATCCTGTTTCTTTTCAGAGTAATCCACATTAGTGCTCTTTTAGATGATTTAGGAAACCCGAATAGTTAATTAGGGTTAATGTACAACATTTTTATTGTCCAGTTTTAATGTCGATACCGCTAGGGCCTTATAGTCAAATGCAAAAAGTGTCAGAAGAACTCAGTCTTAACCATATGGCCATCACCTGACTTGGAGCATTCATGCATGGTGTTTGCATTTTATTCTATTTTATAGCTGTTTTATGTTTTTATTTTAATTGTATTGGCACCATGTGGATTTTGATTTTAGGAGATTTTTGTTTTTAACATCATTGTAAATAATTTGTCATATTTTGTGCATTTATGGCTCACAAAATTTGTGCCAAATAAAGCATTTCTGTCTCTCGCCAAAATGCAACCATGTCCTATCTGCTGTCGCTCCAAATACAACCTTACCTTGGAGCCATACTCAATTCAGTAACAGCACAAGCTTACCCCGATCCACAGACGGTTCTCAATCTCCAGAACCAACTGGCTCTTTTTCACCCACATCATCTCCTAACAGTCAAAATGGTGATGTGCCTTCTAGGTATGATGGCTTCTTGCATAGCAATAGTACCACATACCAGGATACATATGGCTTTGGTTCTGCTGGCTTGCGGCAGGTATGTGTACATTGGGACCGACAGATGACGAGCTTTTATAGTCCCAGGCAATAGTGTTTTTCTCATGGACGGGTGATGTCAGAGTGGCGGGGTGTTGATGCAGAGTTGGGGTGGCCTGGAAGATAGGATGTCCAGGGAGTCCCGCTCAGCGAGCCAGCTTGAACACGCCTGCACCTCCTGCAGCAGCGGTCCCTGTGTATTAGAGATAGCGGGGTCAGTTCTTCTGAATGTGGGGGGGGGGGGTGTTGTTGATCTAGTCCGTAATCGAGGTCTGACGCCAGGGCATGCCTACAGATCCCCTTCAATTTCCACGATCCTCCAGAGCAGGGATCCAGAACCTCTGCTGGTAAAAGGCCTCTAGGCGCAGCTGTGGCAGCCTTTGTGTTATAGGAGCAGCAGTTCGGTCCATCACAGGGCTGAGAAGTGTTTTGATGGCGCTTCCAACTGCTGATCGATGATATATATGGCCAGCAGTCTATATGTTTGGAATTCTTTGGCTTTCTACCATTGACTCGTGTTAGAAACCATGTGGATCCAAGGTATGGGCGAACACCCATCACAACGCATGCGTTTCGTCGCAAGCGTTACAACGCGGACCATTACCACGCGTCCCATTACATCGCATGCGCTTTTAAAACGCATGCGCTTTTAAATCGCATGTGGTGTAATGGACGAGAGTCGGACGCGGACAGAGCGAGCACCGGGACGGACGACGCGAGGAGAGAGAGGTAAGGGAATTGTGCGTAGAGTGTAGTGTTTAGGGTTTAGGGCAGTGTCTGGTGGTCGTAGTGTAGGGCAGTGTTTTAGGCTTTAGGCAGTGTCTGGTGGTCGTAGTGTAGGGCAGTGTTTTTAGGCTTTAGGCGTAAGGGGGATTGTGCTTAGAGTGTAGTGTTTAGGGTTTAGGGCAGTGTCTGGTCGTCGTAGTGTGGGGCAGTGTTTTAGGCTTTAGGCGTAAGGAGGATTGTGCTTAGAGTGTAGTGTTTAGGGTAGTGTCTGGTCGTCGTAGTGTAGGACAGTGTTTTAGGCTTTAGAGTTTAGCCTTTAGGGTAGTGTCAGGGGGTCTTACTGTAGGGTATTGTATTAAGCATTAGGGTTTAGAGTTTAGGGTCGGGTCAGGGGGTCGTAGTGTAAGGTAGTAATTAAAGATTTAGGAGTTCGGGTTTAGGGGGACTGGGTTGTAAAGTGTGTGTTATGTAGGGTAGTGTATTAGCTTGCGGTGCTATTTCGGGGAAAAAATCGCGATGTTAAAGCATGCAGGGTGTTTGTGTGCGTTGTGATTGTGTTTTGTATGCATTTCAATGGGGAAGCGAACTAATGGTTTGCGTTGTGAAAGTGTGCGTTGTGAATGTGTATGCGATGTCAAGACGGCGATGCAAATGTTTGCGATGTAAACGTTTGCGATGTAGCATCATACATCCAAGGTATGAGCCTGCCTGCCAAAAGTCACATGAGTCTGGCAGTGAGTGAAACTACTCCGATGTGTGAGACATGAAGTCAGGGTAATGAGGTGAGGAGTAAACCAGGTGAGTTCCTGACGGCGCTGAGGCACTGCAATACTCTACACATACTCAAATTTGGACTTGTGTTAATTGCTTTCAGTAAGTCTTTTTAGTTCTTTTGCAAAATGTTCAATGCGTTTTCCCCTCTGGTATCTTTTTTTTTTTATTTTAGAAATACGATGGCAGATTGAAAACCCCTTGGAAACGTAGGTTGAGCCTAAAGAAATCACCTTTTGAAAATCTGCCGACTTAGTGCATGCAAATAAGCTGCAGCTTGCATTTTAATTGCGTTTAGAGAGAGTACGGGTGTTTGACTGTTTTCTCAGTGATTGCAAACAGTGAATAATGTGCCTGCCTGTCCTGATGCTGTGCTTGATGAATCCAAAAACATAAGACTAGTGACATTTCAGTGAATCATAGAGAGCTCATTTTGTTTGGTTTGTCAAAGAGTTTGGCAAAAGAGTATGGTGTAATTGGCTTAAAGAAAGACTCTTATTAAACCAAAGAGGATTGGGACTTGGGTTTCGCTTAAAATTGGGGTGCTATTCTGGATAGATTGCACAGAGTTCATTCTGCCTTTGCTATTGACAGAGTAAACCTGAGTTTGGTTTAGCAGTTTGTGGGATTGGCTAGATGTGAGCTGTTCAGTCAAAGTACTCGTTGTGGCTGTTAGTTCTTTAACAGATGTGAAGATTAGGGTTTAGGTAAATTAGTGAGCCTGATTTAAATGTTTTATCTTTTAAAAGAACTAAGCGGAAAGCACTGTGGGCGATTATCTGTATGAGTGGCTTGCATTTACAACTTCTACGACTTCTGGCCAGGACTCCTGCCTCCCATCTTCCCTCTGGCACACTGGGCTCTACCAGTACTATTCTGTTTCGGCTCATTTACACTTTCTAGACTCTTCCCTCCTCTATCCCTCCATTATCCTTTTCAATCCAACTAACAGACTCACATGTCCACAATCCTTTTTGGGTTCCGGAGTAGCGTGCTACTCGCCGAAAAGCTCTTCGATGCCTCGTCAGGGGTAGTAAGCGCTTTATAAATACAATTATAATTTTTTTTATTACAATTAATATTATATATGGTAATGCTTTGTATACCACCCACAGCCTCTTTAGAGTGCTCAAACTGCTTTAAGTTAATTCAAAAGCATGCAGAGCATGTGCATGAGGATAAGTTAAAAACAGATATTAGAGGGAAAAGTGAGTGGTAATATATTTTAGGTCGACTTCTACTGGGCGGCACAATACTCATTGTTTATGTAGCATATGTTGACCACTAAAAGCCATCTAGGCACAGGTGAGTTTCACATAAGTATTATAAAGTCGTCATAGGGGCACTGAGCTCTAGATACCAAGCTTATCTACCTCTTTACTCTCAGATATTGGTTTGATGCGCGTGGCATCAACCTGTGCTGTCGATGCTACAGCCACAGGCCTCCCTCAGGTGAGCACACATCTGGTCTATTTTGAGTATCTGGTCTCACACGAGCCATGCATGCATATTACATGAATTATTTATGATGTTTAACTCATCGCTTCATTTCTTGATTCTCTTATATGGTTTTGCAAGAGGCACACTATTGTTACATGGAGGGGTTATGCGTTGGTCTGCGTCAGGTTCCATAACCTATGCAACTAGTGCAATGCAGTTTTACACCAATGCTGCATTGAGCGACCATTGTGCAAATGACCTTTGCATGAACAGATCCACTGGTGCAAAGGAATTTGCACCACCTAGTGCAAGATTAACATTTGCACTGAAAATTGCATTTTCTACCAGGGTATTTCGGGGCTTATTTATGAGAGCCCTGGGTCACTTTTGCACCACATAAAGTGGCACATGTGTGATGCAGGGCTCTCATAAAGATTTATGAAGCCACGCAAAGCCACCCTGCGTGGCTTTAAGTGGTCTCATAAATTATGAGTAAGGCGACACAGCGCAAATCGCTGCGTCGCCTTACTCTGCCCCCGGAGAGGCGTTCCATGGGCATTGAGGTGGGTTTCCCCACGCAACACCCATGGAATTTGACGCTGCCCCAGATTTACAAAGTAACGTAATCCTGGGGAAGCATCAAATCTGTACACCTTCCGAGGTGAGGCGTAACGAGGAGAAATATGTTTATTTTTCCTCGTTTTTTCTTCGTTCCATGTGTGCTGCATTTTGCAGCACACATAGAAAGAGGAAAACTCCTCATAGGATTGTTTTTGTGCAGGAACGTACCCCTTCCTGCACAAAAACAATCCTGCTTGCAACAGAGGCACCCTTGCACCATGGTGCAAGGATGCCTACATTGGCGCTAGGCTGCCAAAAGAGTGCCAGCGCAGGCAGAAAGGACAGGAATGCACCGTATTGCTTAAATGCATTCCTCCCTTTTCACTTTGGCGTAGGGCAGCGCAGCAAGGTGCCATGCTGAGCTGCCCTACGCCAAAATGCCATAAAGGCCATTTAGCACAGATGTTATTTTTTGTCTTGGTGTGTAAATGTTGCTGTAAATGTGTGTAAATGCTGCTGAGCACTGTTCAGTCTGTGTACATGTTGGTGCAAACGTGCCCTGCCCGGTGTAACATATGTATGTTATGTAGCCCAGCACAGCTACATACTATCAATCAATCAATCAATCAGTTCACTTTATTTGGTTTTTGCATAAAACCATGTAAAAAACATTGACAAAGACAATAGATTTTCCATAGGCGAACCCTATTGGCTTTGCCAATGCTTGTTTAATACTAGAGTTAGGCCAGTCATTGCGGTTACCACGGTGGGTCAGTGCCCAAGTGTTACTCATGTAAAGCCCTCCAATACCTGTGGGTCGAATTTGCGCTACATAAAAGCGTAAAAAAATAATTAATAAAATAAAAATTAAAGTCTGTGAATGAAAAGGATATAAGGGAGGAGTGTGGGGGACACGAGGGAGGTCGCAGGAGCAGGGAGGAGGACGTGGTGGGTTAAAACTGGAAGGGGTCTTTCCAAAAATCGGCAAGGGTGGTGTGTTTACACGCCTGGGTGCAGAGAAGAGGGCTGCAAATGCATTCTTATGGAGTGCTCACTAAGTATCCATGTGAAATGTAAGTAGTGCTCATGTAAAGCACTCCAATACCTTTGTGTCTTGTTTGCCCTATATGAATGTATACATAAAGGGGGAAAGTGCTATATAAATACTCGTACATACCATAATTTCAGAACCTCTGTGTATATGTAAGGTCTGGTGTGCCATGTGTATAATTACGCTAATACTAGGATTTATATAGCAGATAGTACAAGCGTTCTTCGCAAATGATTATTTAACCACTTTGCTGTCTCACAAAGGATGCAAACGTGACACACTCTTTATGCACATTTATCTTCAACGGGCCGTTAATTACTGTATCATTACAGAAATCTGTGACCAGAGCTTACACACAGTGAACTGGAGGGATAGCTCAGTGAGCTGAGCATTCACTGAAGGAAGAAAGTGGTGGTCGGCAGGTCCACAAGCTCATATCCAGGAAAGGCAGACTCAGCCTTGCATAATCTTGAAGGCAGATGCATTGAGTAACACGAGTGAGTAATTGTAACATGTGTTAGTGACCAAACAAATAAGCCAGCTTTACACTTAGGGGCCGATTACTATTTCGTTAGGAAACCCTTTCGACCGAATCAGTTTCAGAATAGTTTCTGAACGAATCGGGTTCTGCGAGTACGACCGACCGATTACAATGCATCCGGATGCTTCCGGATATAATTCGGTCAGACTCGCATTGACTTCAATGGGAGCCTGTGTTCCGAACGAGAACACAGGCTCCCATTGAAACAAGCATTGGCATAGCCAATAGGTCTCGCCTTTGGGATTTTATAAGTGTTTAGCCAGAGCTATTGGCTTTGCCAATGTCTTTAAGCTATGTTGTAGAGCAGTGTGGCTGCTATGCAGAATGTGGAAAGGTTATAATAAAAAAGTGTTACAAGCATTTTTGTTACCTTATATACAACCAAGAAGACATTATGTACAACTGAACGACCCTATTAAAAAAAGAATTAACATAAAAAATATCTTCTTGTTTTCTTGTCCCTGCAATGCTGGTAACTTCTTCCTGCCTGTTCTAATGTTGGTTTGTTATAGTTTTTAAAGTTTTTTTTAGGGGGGGGGAGCATAAACAACGGGAGGGTGGAAGTTGTGAAATAGTACCTGAATTACAACACTAGCAGTAGACGGAGACTAGGGGAGAATCAACAGATGCCAGATTCTTAAGTCAGACTGAGGTGGATCTTTCAGGAAGGATGTTTGAGAGGGAGCGAAGAACAGCTGAATACAAACAAGCTGCAAGGGGCAGGAGGTGTTGTTCTGGGAGGCACAGGAAATTAAGTGAACTGGAAGCATCTGCGAGGACAGAGCAAAAGACAAAGTAGTGCTCTGAAGGAAACCTTATGGCCCCTAGTGAAAAGGATTTGTGTAGCAGGGTCAGTCTCCAGGGCGGAACAAAAGTAGGGACTTCTAAGTGTATTAACCTATGACAAGCCAGCATTTCTAAAGGACAGTCAGAGGAACCAATGAAAAACATGAGCTTTTTTTGAAGCCCATACCCTAGATACTACAGGTCTCTTTGAGACAGGGCATGCGCTGCCTAGGCGAGACCTAAAAATAGTAGCCCACCGGGCTAAGCAGAGTGAGTGCGTCCCCTAGTCCCATTACACTATGCTGGCGCACCAGTCCCTCACAAGCCCCCGTCCACTGGCCCATGTCAGAGCTGCAGGAGAGGCGCGGGAGAGTACACGGGAGAGGCAGCACTCACAGGTTGAACACTTGTAAGCGGGGTTGCAAGGGCACTTGGTGCTTTCTGGGCAAAGCAGAGGAGATAAAGCGTGAAGACCGCTTCTCTGGCCTGAGCTGACAACCATGCATCTTGTGTTCTGGGCGCTGGCATTAATTACAGTACTGCATGACCTGATTGCAATTGCAGTGACAGACAGAAGACAGGAGACGCAGCGCTCAAGACAAGGTAAACTTTTCATTCATCCGCTCGCACTCCGAGGAGAAATTAATGAGTTTGTTGCACGTAGAGATCGCATAGCACGGATGCAGCGGCCGAAATCAGAATATTTTAGATTTATATTGTATCAAACTGCGTTGTAGAACAGAAGGGTGGAACCCATGATTTTTAAATGCAGACTAAATATTGTGTAAAAAAGTAAATAATTCGCTTGAGTACAATTTAACAGCGGAGACAGAGATCATGCAGTTTCATGTGTCATGCAAAATGTGATTACAATATGAGAGTTGAAAAGTAGCTTCCATTGTCAAGTATGGATTTGAAGGTCACGTTTGGAGTTTCTTCTTTTTGCAGCGAAACTGTTGGATAAACTTGGCGAGTACGAGATAGTGACCCCCACACGGGTGGATGAGTTTAGACAAGTGTTCCCCGCCAATCTGCACTTCAAAAGGAAGAAGAGAAGTGTCCCTTCTGACCCCTGGGCCCTCTCCCCTAAAACCCACTACCGGCTCTCGGCCTTCGGGCAGCAGTTCCTCCTCAACTTGACGGCCAATTCTGGATTTATTGCCCCACTTTTCAGTGTCACGCTCTTGGGCGAGGCCAGGGATAACGGTACCGACTTATACGGCGACGAGGACGGGGACATGAGGCACTGCTTCTACACTAGGCACGTCAATGCCAGGGCTGAACACACTGCCATCAGCCTCTGTTCAGGGATGGTAAGTGCCACATTTAAGCACGTTTATGTCCAACGGCTTTGCCATTGTACCTAGCAGACTACCGAGAGCAGCGTCAGTCATCTCTTAATATACAAACAATAAAGCGCCTTGCAAGCTTAAAGCACTTTATCACGCTGAGGTTCAGATCTGTTGCGTTTTGTGCAATATTTAATTCCATATTTTTAAACCCGGTACACCATCACTGGAAACTTCACCATGGGGCCGAGTGGGCTGGAGACTTGATGTCCTTAAGACGTACACTGTGAATGCATGTTCACGAATGTAAAATATAGGGAGGGGAGGGTGGTTATGTTTCGAGAAAGAAAAAATGGAAAACTTATCGATCGATCATTGAGAAATGTGTTCTCCAGTCTTAATCTTATACAGCACTGTAAAATAATACGAATCTGGCCTGTCTTCTTCGTTCTAAGTATAATCTTTCAGATAAGAAACCAGCTCAGCTCTGAAGGCGGCCGCAGTTTCCCCTGCAGTAAAGGTAGAGCCCCGTTGCGTAACTTGGCTGAAGGCTTCCCTGGAATTAATTGGTGAATTCCGAAGTTTTCTTAGGGTCACCGGGGGCATGTACTTTTCACACGGCGTTGTCCTATGCTGGTGGCCCCCTAGAATTAATGGATGACGCGTTGCTGAAAATGGGCTGAAATACGAGTGGGAGAAGGTCAGTGCCCACAGCTGGGAAAGAGGGCTGGGCTAATCAGTGACTAGAAATCAAAAGAGGACTTACAAGCGAGTAGCTATACTTAGCCCTGGTGCATAGAACAGAGTTAAACAAGGCGGCCATCTCTGTAGGATTCACTTTTCTAACAAGCATTTGCAATGCAATAGGACTCGCATTTACGCGAGACCTATTGCATTGGAAACGGGAGTGCGGGCATGCGAGAAGGCACGAACGGGAGTGCGGTGGGGGGGCGGGGCCCAAAAAGTCACGGACTGCGGGGGGGGTGAGGGGTGGCTCAAGAAGAAAATAGTTTTTGAAGTAAAGGGGCCAGTAGCCATGGAAGGATACCAATGACGACATGGCCGTCATGAGGAGGGACTAACAGGCCTAAAACCAATCTGAAGGCAGCATTTAGGACCTAAACCAAAGAAAAAGATGGGCGGAGCTTCCACGAAGCTTCCACACCATACTGAATACTGCATGCCTCGCAAAGCGAGCAGTGCATGCGCGCTGCCGCTATAGGCTCGACCTAAAAAGGGGTGGCTTGGGAAAATCATGCACCCTGTGGTGGGCACCCCATGGTGCCTGCCACACTGTGCATGGTTGGAAAGGGGGGTCCCTTGGGTACCCCCACGGGCTCAATTCGGAAGGCCCCGGGTGAAGGGGGGGCCTGCTACTGGCCCCCAAGGACAGATTCCGACAGCAGTTTCGTTTCGGGAAAACCGAATCGGAACGGCTGTCCGAATCGGTCATCGTAATCACTCGCTCAGAAACCGTGCTCATAGAGCTGTACGATTCAGCTCCGAAAGACTCGGCCTGTCCGAATGCCTTTCGGAACCGAATCAAACAGCCCGAACGGTTTCCGGGCATCATAATCGGTCGTTGGGAACTGTGTACGATTCGGTCAGAAACAAGGGTTTCGAATCGGATTTGGCAAACCCGAATCCGATTTGGAGCCCTTCCGAATGGCATCGTAATCGACCCCTTAGTATTTACTTCCCAATTCTTTGGGAGACGCTGTGTAAAAATAATGCATATTATGTATTGGCGGACAATAGACGGAAATACATTGACTCCCACTTAGGATTACACCCTTTCTCACTGATCCATTTTCTGCCACCCACCCTCACCATCACCCAACCCCCCCATACATGTTAGGTTGCCAAAGTACATGCTTTCCATTGTAGGCACAGCAGTGGGCGAAGCAGAGAAAATAGTCTGCACAAGAACAAGGCAGAGTCGAATAGAGAGAAGCAATGAAGGAGAAAGTCAGGCATGGAGCAACAGAGGAAAAAAAGGCAAAAAAGCGCAGAGAGAGGAAATAATCGAAGACAGCCAGGCAGAGACGGGGAAAAGACAGGGAAACTGAAATACTTAGAGAAAAGAGACTGCTTAAAAAAAGAGACCCAGTAAGATAGAAATCAATAAAACGGAGAAATAAGGCCATGTAGTCTCTGTGCCAAGGGCGGTCTGAAAAATGAGCAGACCAGATGGGTCTCTCTGGCTGTAAAATGCCAAGTTACTTTTTAACCAAACCCTCATTTCTAACCACAAATTCGTCCCCACTGAAGGAGAAAGGGACACGCAAGCAAGGAACAAGTGCAAAGCAGTGCAGTGCAGTTTAGACTGCTTCAGTCCTTCTCAGTTCTGTGGATGACAGATCACTGTGATTTGCATGAGAGCAACAGTGAAAAAAACAATTGGATGAGTTTCTCTAACTTCCCAAGAGACACCTAGAGGGACGGATGAAACAAGGACGCATGTTTGATGGCTCAGCAGACTAATGCATTTACGCACAGACCTGCGGTTCATGCCACGACCCACTTAGTTCTTCATCTTCCTGAGATCGGATAACGTACCATTGAGTTTGAAGGAAAAAAAAATCCTTTTATACAGTATCAATAAACACTTTGGTGAATGTGCACTTTACAAATGCGTGTTATGTGAAGCATGGAGGAGAGGGAACTTGCAACGCCCCACTTACCTCCTCTTTAGTCAGGTTGTGCAGTAAGAAAGATGCACTCACCCCACCCACCACACACTTTATGTATGTTTGAGGACATATAACGAGAAGCAGTGGCCCTGCCAGAATCCTAGCATTTATGCAGCAGGTCACCTCAATTCAGAGTGATAGCCTTACAATGGTGACTATCCTTCACTTCACTGCTGTAAAAAATGCCTTTAAAGTTGCTTCGTCTGGTCTGGGTGCCTTCTTCACAATAGCTGCAATCCAGGTTTAAGCTTGGAACCCCGGGGCACCTTGGGCCGCAGCACCAAAGAAGAGTGCTTGACTGGCGCTCATTAATTAAAGTGAGGATTGGAAGTAGATACTAAAATCTGACAAAAGTAGAGAAATGCAAAAGATGCCATTTTCTCTCGACAAACCACAAAACATCCTGATGTTAACTGATGGCCACTCCTTGTTAGTGGAAGCAGGAGCAGCAGCAGGGGATGTGGCACAGCACCAGCATGCAAGGGGCACAAACTCATTGTAAGTTCACCCTGTGTATGATGGCTGTCAGGGCATGTATGGGTATCAATTCCCTTGAATCAAATCAATCTATAACAGAGAGCCTCACAGCAGAAGCCAACTCTTTTCCAGAATCAGTCTTTGGAGTGGCTGTAAAGTTAAGCCCTTTAGGGCCGCGCAGCTTACCACAAAAGTACCTCTGAGCAACCATCTTCAAAGCACCAAATGAAAACAAGCATGCTTGAAATGCGTGCTAATAGTTTAAATCAAAGACGTCAGACAATCAAAAGACATACAGACGACAAGCATGCTTCAAATGCATGCAGGCAAGGATAATGTAAACAAAAAACTAGGTGCAGACAAAACCGAATAAAAGAAGTTCCACCCACTAAAGCGGATGATACTGAGTACTTTGGCCACGGGACACTGATAAGAGAAACACACAAGGAACAACAGGAAGCAGCATAATAGAACTAATAGAAACAGAAGAAAAAAAAGTGGCAGGCATACAAACCAATGAAAAGCAAGGGCGTGATGTAAGCCCCTTTTAAGATTTATATTAAATTACAATCGATTTCACAAGCAAAGCACAAGCGATGTGATGGCGAAACCTAAAAAGGGCCTCACATGCCTAATGAGTGATGCCTATTAAACTGCAAACAATACTTAAAGAGTGTCTGGCAGGGGTGTAACAGCATGGCATGGTCTTATTTAACAACCTAGATTTAACCACAACACATAATACTTGTAACAAAGGGTGCCACAAAGAATATGCTTAGGCGGAAGGCACCCCAGAAACACACTATATAGATTAAGAATGATGATTCTTAGAGGTTTACTGAATAAAGAATCGAGATTTTATTAAAGACAAGGAGGCTAGCATTATGCATTAATCTTTTATTAACTCCTTCTGAGCAGCAACACAACTTAAAAAGGTCCCAGAATGGAACTTAAAACATCACAAATAAAAAGAATGTTCAGCTCATATAAAGACTCTGTGTCCTCCATCTTCTTCCTCTTTTGTTCAACTTTCTCAACAACATTGAAAAACAATCCTTTTTTCTACCGTTAAACTTCATTAATCTGTAAAGAAAAACAAACAATCGAAAATGAACCCTTTCTTTGAAAAAAACATTTTTACAAAATAATCCTTAAAACAGGCATATTATTTGAATTCAATCATAATACACATTGAAGTTATTCCTTCCTATTCCCCACTCACTCATCCCAATGGAAAGGGTGGGTGAGATAATGCTAGCCTCCTTGTCTTGAATAAAATCTCAATTCTTTATTCAGTAAACCTCTAACAATCGTCATTTTATGGCAAGACAGGAGGCTAGCATTATGCATGTTCAAAGCTTCGTAAAAGACATTGTGAAACATGATCAACTTTCCTAAAATAGAACTTCCTGAACGTCTCAGCTGAAGACCAATCTGCTGCCTTCAAGATATCTTCAATTCTACCCCCCATCATGCATACCTTACTAGCCATCGCACCCCTTGCACTGTGAGCGGTAAACTTGGACAAGTCAACATCTGCCTCTTTCATAGTTGCTTTCACCCATCTTGCAATAGTCGCATTACTTACCGGTCTAAACGGTTTTACATAAGATATTAAGAGTTGTTCCACTCCATCACTTCTCTTTTCCAACATACGTGACTCATATTCCTACATACAATGCACAACACAAAGCCTTGGAATATCATCAAATCTTGGATAGAAAATTGATCCTGACATAGTCTTAGTTCTTTTACAAACTTCAAAAACCAATCAATCAATCAATCAATCACGGCATTTATAGAGCGCGCTACTCACCCGGGAGGGTCTCAAGGCGCTGGGGGAGGGGGTAAGTTACTGCTCGAACAGCCAGGTCTTGAGCTGCTTCCTGAAGGAGAGATGGTCCTGGGTTCGCCGAAGGTGAGTGGGGAGGGAGTTCCAGGTCTTGGCTGCCAGGTAGGAGAAGGATCTTCCTCCGGCGGTGGCTCTGCGGATGCGTGGTACGGTGGCGAGGGCGTGGCTGGTTGATCGTAGCTGGCGGGTGGGCGTGTAGAAGGTCATGCGGTCGTTGAGGTACTTGGGGCCCAGGTCGTGGAGGGCCTTGTGTGCGTGGGTGAGGAGTCTGAACGTGATTCTCTTGCTGACGGGGAGCCAGTGCAGGTCTTTCAGGTGTCCGGTGATGTGGCTGTGTCGGGGGATGTCCAGGATGAGTCGTGCGGAGGCGTTCTGGATGCGCTGGAGTCTTTTTGAAGTTTGGCTGTGGTTCCGGCGTAGAGGGTGTTCCCATAGTCCAGTCGGCTGGTGACGAGTGCCTGGGTGACGGTCTTCCTGGTTTCAGTGGGGATCCATCTGAAGATCTTGCGGAGCATGCGCAGGGTGTTGAAGCACGAAGATAAGACGGCGTTGACTTGTCTGGTCATCGACAGGGAGGAGTCCAGGATGAAGCCCAGGTTGCGTGCGTGGTCCGTTGGCTTGGGCGCGGTGCCCAGGGCCGGGGCCACCAAGAGTCGTCCCAGGCGGAGGGTGATGAGCCCAGGATGAGGACTTCCGTCTTGTCTGAGTTCAGTTTAAGGTGGCTGTTCCTCATCCAGTCGGCGACGTCTCTCATCCCGTCGTGTAGGTTGGCTCTGGCGGTGGTGGGGTCGTTGGTGAGGGAGAGGATCAGCTGGGTGTCGTCGGCGTAGGAGATGATGTTGAGGTTGTGTTGGCGTGCGATGGCTGCGAGGGGCTCATGTAGACGTTGAAGAGGGTTGGACTGAGTGAAGATCCTTGTGGAACGCCGCAGATGACTTCGGTGGCCTCGGATCTGAACGGGGGAGGCGGACTCTCTGGGTTCTTCCGCGAGCGAACGAGATGATCCATTCCAGTGCTTTCTCTCGGATTCCGATGTTGCTGAGGCGCTTCACTAGGGTGCGGTGGCAGACGGTGTCGAACGCCGCGGAGAGGTCCAAGAGGATGAGGGCTGCTGTTTCCCCGTTGTCGGTTAGGGTTCTGATGTCGTCGGTGGCTGCGATAAGGGCGGTCTCGGTGCTGTGGTTGGCCCGAAACCCGGACTGCGAGGGGTCGAGGGATCCATTCGTCTCGAGGAAGGCGGCAAGCTGTCTGTTGACGGTCTTCTCGATGACTTTGGCCGGAAACGGAAGGAGCGAGATGGGACGGTAGTTCTTGAGGTCGGTGGGGTCCGCCGTTGGTTTCTTCAGGAGGGCGGTAAGCTCGGCGTGCTTCCAGCTCTCCGGGAAGGTGGCGGTGTGGAAGGAGGAGTTGATGATGTCCCGGAGATGGGGTGCGATGGTGGCGTCGGCTTTGTTGAAGACGTGGTGTGGGCAGGGGTCGGTTGGTGATCCGGAGTGGATGGAGTTCATCGTGCGGGTGGTGTCTTCGGTGCTGATCGGGGTCCAGTTGCAGAGGGTGGTGGTGGCGGGCGTTGGTTCGGCGGTAGGGTGCGTGGTCTGTGCGTCGAAGCTGTTATGTATGTCGGTGATCTTGCGGTGGAAGAACGCGGCGAGTGAGTTGCAGAGGTCTTGCGAGGGGGTGATGTCGTTAGTTTCCGGCGCTGGGGTTGGAGAACTCTTTGACGATGCTGAAAAGTTCCTTGCTGTCGTGGGCGTTGTTGTCCAGTCGTTCTTTGAGTGCCGACTTCTTGGTGGCACGGATCAGCTGGTGGTGTTTGCGGGTGGCGTGCTTGAGGCGGTCCTGTTGTCTGTGGTCTGGTCGAGTCGCCAGGCTTTCTCGAGAGTGCGGCAGTTCTTCTTGGATTCCTTGAGTTCGTTGGTAGAACCAAGGGGTTTTCTTGCTTCCGGGTCTGCTGGGAGGGTTTTTTAGTGGTGCGAGGTCGTCGGCGCAGGCGGTCAGCCACTTGGCGAGGTTGCTGGCTGCTTCGTTTGGGTCCGTTGTGTTGGTGGGTGTGTTCTGGCTGAGGGAGGCGGTGAGCTGCTCGGCGGTGATCTTGCTCCAGCTCCGGCGGGGAGCCTGTTGCGGGTGGTGGTGGGTCGCAGTCTTTCTGAAGCTGAAGTGGACGCAGCTGTGGTCGGTCCAGTGGAGTCCGGTGGCGTGGCTGAAGGAGATGTGCTTGCTGGAAGAGAAGACGGGGTCAAGCGTGTGGCCGGCGTAGTGGGTGGGCGTGTTCACCAGTTGCTTGAGTCCGAGGTTGGCGAGGTTGTCCAGCAGGGCGGTGGTGTTTCTGTCGTTGTTGTTCTCCAGGTGGAAGTTGAGGTCCCCTAGGAGGATGTAGTCGGCGGAGGGCATGGCGTGCGGGCTGATGAAGTCTGCGATGTCTTCGCTGAATAGTGTGCGTGGTCCCGGGGGTCTGTAGATGAGGGTGCCTCGGAGGGTGGTCTTGGGGTCAGTGTGTATCTGGAAGTGTAGGTGTTCGGCGGCGGTGAAGGTCTCGTCGGAGTTAGTCGAGATGCGGATGGTGTTCTTGTGTACGATGGCGATGCCTCCTCCCGTCTGGTTGACGCGGTCCTTCCGGGTGATCTTGTATCCGTCCGGGATGGCTATGGCGATGTCGGGCGCTGAGGAGGCGTTCATCCAGGTTTCGGTGAGGAAGGCGACGTCCGGTGCTGTTGCGTCGAGCAGGTCCCAGAGTTCCACGGCGTGCCTGTGGACGGAGCGGGTGTTCAACAGGATGCATTTCAGGTGGTTGCTGCTGGTGCTCGACTTGGCGGAGGTGGTGCACGTCCGGGGGCAGGTGAATCGGCAGGCTTGGCAGGTGAAGGGTCCGTGGGTGCGTCTCGGTGAGGCTCGGTAGCAGGCAGGGTTCCGGCCGGCATTGAGTGCGGTGAGGGTGGCGGCGTCGTAGGTCCGTCGAGTAGTGTTGCATCGGTGGGATCCAGGGGTCCTGGCGCTGGGCGCGGCCAGGCGCAGACGGGCGCAGACGGGCTTACCTTTGGCGCACCTTCGGCGCTCCGTCGGTGCTCCCGCTGCGCGCGGCCGCTGCGCGGTCGCTCAGGGGGCGTCATAAGTAAGGAGCCTGGAGGGAGGAGCAGCTGGGTGGCGGGAGCGGGGCGGCGAATGGAATCACGGGGGCGGGGCCGCAGGGAGGCAGTGGCGGGAAGTCCCAGGAGCAGCGGGAAAGTCCCAGGAGCAGCAGGCAGCGGGGAAAGTCCCAGGAGCAGCGGGCAGCGAGCGAAGGAATCTCCAGGCAGGAGGCGGCAAGGCAGGCAGGAGCGGCAGCAGTGAGTGGGGCGACCAAGCCCTGTGGCTGATACACCATCTGGCTGATACAAACGTCTTGTCCACTCTAAAGCCTTAACATCTGAAACTCTTCTAAAAGAGATTAAACAAAGAAGTATTGCCAATTTCCATGACAACTCCCTTATTTCCAAAAACCTATTGCCTGGCCAAACCTGAAATAATTTCAAAACGAAATCAACATCCCATAAAGTCTTGTATTTTGCTAAAGGGGGTCTCTTCAAATGGATACCCTGCATGTCTCTGCATACTAAGGGACTTCTTCCCACTGATATCCCGTGCACCAAAGAATGTCCAGCTGCTACAGCAGATCTATAACAATTCACTGTTCTATAGGACATTCTTTTTTCAAATAAACCAGTCAAGAAATTAGCCACCTCTACATCATCCGCCTCCAACGGATCCAAATCCCTTTCCATGCACCAACGAATCCAAATTCTCCAAGTGCCTCTGTATCTTTTCTTTGTTCCAGGCGCCCAAGACTCATTGAGTAAGTTAGAAGCTGATTCCGAAAGTCTTGACATTCCTCATGAATGCCTGATATCTTTCAAACTAGAAGGTTCAGAAAACCTGATTCCACAAGAGGATGCTCCACCCCATTTACTCCCAACAAAAGACTTTTTTCTGCCTCTATCAGAAAAGGCTCTTCCACTGCTAACTCCATTACTGTTGGGAACCATGGCTGACACTTCCAGAAAGGAGTCACCAGAACCAGACAACATCTCTGTCTCCTCACCTGGATCAAAACCCTTTGAATCATCGTGAAAGGAGGGAACGCATACCCTCTTATCTCCCACCAATTCTGATGGAAAGCATCTATTGCCATAGCTCCTGGTTCCGGCCTCCAACTCGCATACCTTGGCAATTGAAAAGTCAGACGAGACACAAACAAATCTACCTCCAATGGACCAAAAACCTCTACAATCCTCCTTCTTCAGTTTCCAATCTATTACATTCCTTGAATACCAATCTGCATCTACGTTCATCCTCCCTGGTAAATATTCCACCTTCAAATCTATTTTGTGTTCTAAGCAAAATTTCCATATCTCTTTCGCCAATTCTGTTAATCTCCTTGACCTGCTTCCTCCCAACTTGTTTACATACGTGACCGCTGTTACATTGTCCATACGCAGAAGAACTGATCTCCCTATCAAATCCTTCTGAAAACTTTGTAATGCTAACAAACCTGCCTACATTTCCAAACTATTTATGTGCTCTACTCTCTCGCTCAGGGACCAGACTCCACCTGTCTGCCTTGTTAAGCAAGATGCACCCCAACCTAGATTGCTTGCATTGCTCTCTAATACAAAATCCGGTTGTATCCCAAAAATTGCTTTCCCGTTCCATGCCTCCAAATTCTCCTTCCACCAAACCAATTCTTCCTTCACCTTCTTGTTCAAAAGAACTACATCTCCGTACCAAAAACCTTCTGTCAGTCTCTGTGCCTTCAAACGCTGAAGCGACCTGTAATGTAGTGGTCCTGGGAATATCGCCTGAATTGAAGATGACAAAAGACCTATCACTCATGCCAACTCTCTTAACTTTACAGATTCCCTCTTTGACATAGAAATTACTTCTTGTTTTATCATTATTACTTTCTTCTCTGGCAAACGTAAACAACTTTCTTTTGTGTCCACCACAAAACCAAGAAATTCCATGTTCTGAGAAGGATACATCACAGACTTCTCCACATTTATCACAAATCCTAGTCCTTCTAACAAATCCGTCATTACTTTTAATTCTTTCAAAAGAATGTCCACATCCTGATTCATCAGTAATATATCGTCTAGATAAATTATCAACCTCATTCCTCCTCTCTCTTAGATAACCTACTACAGGACGCATCACCTTTGTGAAACACCAGGGTGCCGCTGACAAACCGAACGGCAGGCACTGAAATTGAAACAATTGAGTCTGCCATCTGAACTGTAAAAATCGCTGACTTTCCTTTGGCATTGGAATTGTGAAATAAGCATCCTTCAGATCTATCTTCACCATCCAATCTAAATCCTGTAGTAAATCTCTCAGAAAATGTATCCCCTCCATTTTAAAGTGTCAATATATTACACACTGATTGAGATTCCTGAGATTTATCACTGGCCTCAATCCCTTGTCCTTTTTTTCCTCTACAAACAAGGTACTCACAAACCCTTTCTCTTCTTCTTCCACCTGTATAATAGCCTTTTTTTCTAACATCTGTTCTACCTCCTCTTGAATTACCTTTTGCAATTCTATTTGAAATACCAATTCTTTTGGTTCCTCCATTTGAACTGGATCTGCATCGAACTCTATCATATAACCTGTTATAGTTTGCAAAACCCATGCGTCTGACGTTATTTTCTCCCACTGTTCTCTGTAAAATTTCAATCTCCCTCCTACTCACCTCGTACTCACCTTGTGTTTGTCCTTGTCCTCGACCATAGGTTTGTCCTCTAGAATGTACTCCACGTCTTCCCTGATTCCTTCCTCTCTGTGGATAGAACGGACCATTTCCTGGCTGTCCTCTGTATCCACTGTTTCCCTGATATGCTGAATTTTGATATTGGGCTCTATAACCTGCCCGGCCAGTAGTTTGCCCTCTCCTACTGGCCCTTCCAAAAAACTGTTATTCTGAAAACACTCTTCTCATTGAAAACTGTGCCTTATCAAGACTTATAAAAGTCTTCACATATTTAGATAAGGATCTTACCAGTTCTTCTCCAAACAATAAACCCTTTGCTTCATCTGTTGACTCTCTTTTCGCCAACTCACTCAATTTAGGGTTAATTCTCATTAATAATGTTCTACGTCTTTCTGCAAGAAGCGCTGCATTAGCGTTACTCATAAAGCAAATTGCTCTCTGACACCATCCTCTTCAAAGTAATAAATTCACCTCCAAACCTTTCAAACAGGCCTCAACTTTGCCAAAAATTCTAGCTAAAGGTCCCAAAATATCAAGCAATTTGTCTTCACAAATCTTAAGTGACTTCTCCAAACTCTTCCTTGGATCTTTTCCCATTTTGAACATGTAAGTGATTAGATCCGGGTCTAAATTAGGTGTTAGAGTCACCTTGTCCTCAATTACTGGTCTTGAGCACTCAGCTCACATTAGATTGCGTTCCTCTCTCTCCAGAGGTTGTCTCAATCTGGATTTAATATATTGTGACACATGCTCCATGGGCCACCAATCCTTACCTCTAGGATGCCTTATCTCACTCGGATCAAACAGTTTCTCCCCAAAGGGGTCCTTAATAGATGACAATTCTTTACGCCTAGTTCCTGAGCCCAACACACTTTCCTCGTTCTCATACTCATCCTTGTACTCCAAATCAAGTACATATTCATCCAGATTAACACTGGATCTTCCTCTTTGAGTCTCTAACTCATCAACAAAAATTTCCTCCATCTCAGCGTTCCACTGACTTTTTTGCGTGTCGCCAAGGACACCTGAACTATGCGAGGCACTTGGGCCTCCTTTACTTCCTTCTAAATGTCTTTTCTTTCACAAACATTTACCACCTGGACCTCTATTCTCAGATTCATTGTCTGAAACTGAGAAATATTCTTCCTCATCTACTCCCTTCCTATCTCTTTTTCCGAAAACCTGTTTAAATGTCTCTTGGACTACTGCTTTAACTTCTTCACTCACTAATTTCCTTAATTTTTCCTCTCTTGCCTCCTCACTCATCTGTACGTTATCCATGTTTGCATATAATATTAATATATTATACAATTTCCCCCCCCACAAAAAAACCTTTCTGATAGATCTGCAGTATCTGCTCTTTTATAAAGAATCCTTCCTATCTCACTTTGAAACACTGAAATTGCCTTTGCACTTCAGAAACTGTTGGAAAAAACGATCGTACTCAAAAGCCGCCAACGATAGTCTGAAGAGAGATGCTCCGTTGCCTAGCAACTTCTCAGCACAATCGTCTCTAAAAACAGACCTCAAAGCAGAGCAGTACATCTAATTCCTAACGAAAAAAAACAAATAAACCACACATTACGCTGTGGTCCGCGTATTCCTGCGTGAGGGAACGCGCCTCCATTTTAAGATCCTACCCACGTTAGCTGATCGTGTGCATGCCGAGTCCGTTTCAAAAACAGTACGTCAGAAAACCAAACTCTTTTCTTTTTTTTAAAAAAGGTTCGTTCATATTAATAATACTCAAACATCTTTCTTTTAGATTTCCTTAAAAACAAATTCTAAAACTTTCGTAATCCAACTTTAAAAACTATTAATTTATTTCTTACCCAAATTAAACAAACGCCAGTACGAACAAATCAAAGCACAGTCATTCTACCCGTAAATTGGGTAAACCACACTCATTCTTGAGACTCAACCGAGCACACTTAGATAACACTCATTGTACTTATCTTGTTCACAAGCAGCAACAAAAGAGGAAGAAGATGGAGGACACAGAGTCTTTATATGAGCTGAACATTCTTTTTTATTTGTGATGTTTTAAGTTCCATTCTGGGAGCTTTTAAGTTGTGTTGCTGCTCAGAAGGAGTTAATAAAAGATTAATGCATAATGCTAGCCTCCTGTCTTGCCACAAAATTGTCAGATTCCTCTGAACTACAAAGAATGGTGATCCAAAGAGAGAATACAGCTTTCGTTTCAGTTCTCCTTTTAAAATGATGCTTATAAGCCTTGTCTTGAAGCTACACTTGAATTCCAAAGAGCAGCCGTATGATACTATATTGCGATTCACTACATCCGCCTACCACTAGATAGTAAGTTCAGTGTACATTTACTGTTCTTATTTCCACCCACACTTACCTTAAGAGAAAAGTGTAAGTGAAATTAAAAACAGTAAATGCATACTTACCTTATAATGTGGTGACAGGTCGATGCAGAGGATGGGATATTATGGTCATGCGTTAAAGTGACCCACCACTTGTAGAGCAGGGCACATGTAATATACATGTAAGACCACATGAGAGGGGCAAGAAAAGCCATCAGCAACCAGAGTCTTAGCTTAAATATGATTGGCTAATGTGTGTGGTCTATTCTCAAAGCAAATAGACTTGGTCCCAATGAGCCTAGCATTTGCCAATTAGAAGGTCATTTAGATGTGGTGTAAAAGAGCTAAAATCACTCCAGCACAAATAACATTCTAGCCTGAACACTGATGTCTTGCAATACCTAGTAGGTGTGATTTTGATAAAAATTAAATATCAGGGGTGGGGATTTTGTACCTCCTAATGCCCGAGACATCTAGATTTCTTACAAGGGCAAGAGGTTTTAATTTCCATTTTGTCCAATGGACAAGTAGACAGTCTTACGAAAATCTGATGCACAGCTATTCAACCCTGTTGGTCACAGCCAGTTAATAAGTAGCTCTGAGCAGATTATTGGCAGTGAAGGGGTCAATGCCAAAGCTGGGGCCTGTACTTTCATTTCCCCAGAGCTGAAGAACAACATGAAGAAGCGGAGCTCAAATTTGCCGATCCGTATACAACACCCACAGCACTGTCAGGAAAGACGCTTTTTGCTTTCGCCTGAAGGCTCTTGTGTAGCTTCTGGGCCCTCCCCTGGTCCTTTCATTTACTTCGAGCACAAGACGCACATAGAGTTCTGCAGCTCCAAAACACTCACAGCACTGGCATGCAAGAAGCTGACATATCGGTCTCTTGGCCCCTGCACTGACTTGAACCTTGGGATCCCTGTCTTTTATTCTGTGCTCCACACTTTGGCCTCATAAGATCCCTCCTCACCCTCGGGGCCTACAGTAAAGCACTTTGCTTTCTCTTCTCATGTAGCTCGTGCACACACCTCCTTTGCACTTTGCCTTTCCTGTACACCTTATGTTTCACCAGGTGCCTGTACCTGCTAACACCACCCCACCCCCGTCTGCCGCCTTCTCTGACAGCCCAGAACCACTCCCCTTGGCCTCTCATATCTTATCTCATCCAGAGCTTACATTGTAGCTGCTTACTTTCCCCCTGGGATTCTCATGCAGGGCTCAGGCCCACCCCCATTTCTGTCCTTGCACTGGGCCTCTCGTGTGTCACTTTGAGCCTGCACCAGGGGCATTGTGAACCTGCCGCTGTAGCAGCTACAGCAGCTGTGGAGTTCTTGATGGGCCTTTTCTGTCTGCAGGTCCGCAGGCAAAGGCTCATAATTAACATGAAAGGGTGGATGAGTGAGTGAAAGGGTGGATGGATGATGCATGAAAAAGTGGATGAAAGGATATTGAGTGGATGGATGGGATGAAAGTAGATGGATGAGTGAAAGGATGGATGGCTGAATGAAATGGTGGATTGATGGCTAAGAGAAAGAGTAGATGAATGGATGGCTGAGTGGATGGATAGCTAGCTGGGTGGGAGGATGTATGTATGTATGAGTGCAAGGGTGAATAGAGGGATGGATGGGGTGAAAGTGGATGGATGAGTGAAAGGGTGGATTGATGGGTGAGAGAAAGAGTAGATGAATGGATAGATAGATGGGTGGGTGGATGGATATATCAGTGGGTGAATGGCTGGGCAGAAGGGTTGATGGATGGGTGGAAGGGGGTGGATACATTGATGGGTGGATAGTTGAGTGAAAAGGTGGATGGAGGGATGAGTGAAAGGGTGGATGGATATATGAGTAAAAAGGAGGATGGGTGGAGTGAAAGGGTGGATGGATGGATGGATGAGTGAAAGGATGGATGGGGAAGAGTGAAAGGGTGGAAAGATATAGGAGTGAAAAGGAGGATTGATGGATGAACAACAGGAGGGATGGATGAATGAAAGGAAGAAGGCATGGATCAGTTTGATGGATAGATTTGGACATGGAAGGATAGGTTTGGACAGGGGCATTGCCCCCCCCGCGTGCTTTAGCCGGTACAGAGGGGGTAGAGCTCTTGATGGGCCTCTTCTTTCTGTAGTTCGGCAGACAAAGGCTGATAATTAATGTGAAAGGGTTAGTGGGTGGATGAGTGAGTAAAAGGATGGATGGGTGTGTGGGTAAAAGGGTGGATGGATGAGTAACTGTGGCTAGGTGGGTGGATGGATGAATGAGTGAAAGGATGGATGTGTTGATGAAGGAAAGGGTAAATAGATGAATGTATGGGTTACAGTGTGGATGGATTAGTGAGCAAAAGGATGGATGAGTGAAAGGGTAAATGGGTGGATTTGTAGAAGGATGGAGAGTGGAATGGTGGATGGGTGGAAGGATGAGTGAGTGAAAGGATGGATGAGTGAAAGGGAGGGTGGATAGAAGGAGTGAAAGGGTGGGTGGATGGGTGAGCAAAAGGATTGGTGGATGGAAGAATAGCTGAAATGGATGGGTGGATAGTTTGGAAATAGATGGGTAGGCTGGGATATGGATGAGCGGATGGACAGATGCCACAACTCACAAAAAGAGAAGGACTAAAAAAACATAACAGAGGAGACCCTACTGTAAGCAATTTTGTCTGTCTCTGTCCTAGAAACACCGTAACGAAAGGGGTTGTGACAGAGGGATAGAGAGGAAAATCAATAGATTTTTAAATACTGCCCTCACCCACTATATAGTGGCATGCTTCATCATAGGGTCGCTTACGACGCCCAGGTGCAGACCAACACACTGGACGGAGCGCTGATTTTTTGGGTGAGGTAAAGAGAAAAGAAAGAACAAAAGAAGGAAAGGTTTCCCATATGAGGGATCACTGGTGCAGAGAAAAGTGAGCTAAACCTACCCAAGGAGGCACCACCTAAATTCCTTTATTATTGGTCCACTTTGGCAGGATTAAAAGGTCAAAAGGCGGGGTTTATAGGAGGAGTTACCACTCTTTACCCCCCACTGCATGTACCAACATGTTTCAGCCAAATTCAATTGCCCTTCTGGGTCACTGGCCTTCTTCAGGGTAAAGATCCCTCACAACATTGGTCTGTATCACTATGTGATCAATTGTTACAAAGTGGTTAAGTCAACCTTACTTGTTTTTCAGTATCATGTTTGCCAATAGTATCCGAGTTTCGTAATGAAATCTCCAAACTCAGGACCGTCGTGGGGACACCGCCCTGTAGTCACACATTCGTCAAGGGTCGGTGTGTCAATAACACACCACTCCGTGTCCTCCATCATTGGATGGACGGATGAACAGAATGGTGAAAGGCTGATGGATGAAAGAATAAATGTAAAGGTGAAATGGTAGCTATTACTGGGTGAATGAAAGGATGAATGGATAGATGCTTGGATGGAAGAGACAAGAGAGCACTACTGGAGAGGGTTGCAATGACTTTCTTTGCTTGCTTGGTGACATAAGAGCGTTGGTTCAAAGTGGGGGGTATTTTAATTTTCTGGTTACTCACTTGGCCTGGACTATGCTCCTTTCTCTACCTGGGGCTTATCAGGTGGGTATGGTGCTGTTTGCCAGAGCGTTCTTCCTAGACAGCCAGTAGTTTTTGGTTTCAAAAAGTCCACATTCTCATAGTATTTCTTGGCACAGAGCAAAACTACTTTGTGTGCCGATATGCTCCTTGTAAAAGAGCATAATGTTGTCACACACTGTGAAGCCAGCCGATAGAGAGCATTTTAATAAAAACAAAAGGTCTTGGTTAATGCTAGACCTAATTAGGGGCTCAATTGTTAAAGAAAGTCACAACAGCACACCCATGATATATGTCCTTGCATTAATGCAGATAAACGTCTTTCATGAATTTACTTAAGTAGGCCGGGAAATCGTGCTCCTAGAAAATATTTGTGAAGTGCATTTTAACACTTGCCAATATGAATGGGTAGGGTTGCCCCTGCGAAAATCTGTTGAGTGCTCACAAGTTCACTTTTCCTCCAACCACATTTTTCCCAGCCCTCGAAGAAATTTTACTTCTGCCGCTGTCAGAAGTAAATTTCCAACTTTTCTTAGTATGGGAAAATATTAGAGAAGAGCTGGTGAAAACCCCCAAAACATGCAAGTTAGTAGGTTTGCACAGACTCTAAAGGGCATTCCAACCCTGGAACTTTTGCTTACTGCTACCTCGAACCCCAGTATGTAGATCTGCAGAAAAGAAGCAAAATAAGGGATTTTCTAGCATTCAAATCCTTCTATACTATGAGCCTGACATAATAAGAGAGGCTTTTATCAGAGCTCTTCTATAATGAGATTGCTGCCATTATTTGATGGTGCACTACATGGCACCAAAGGGACAAGTAGATTTATGAAGCTACCTGTCCTTTGGACAAGTAGATATTTTATTTTATTAAATTCCATACCCCTGAATATGCATTACCAATTCACTCATTTGCCCAACTTGAATGAAATTTCCTACAGACAGTGGGTAGCTATCAATTGCAGATAAAGAGTGTATCATTTTACCACAGAATAAACATACACCTGTTATCCATTTGCCAACCACCCTGCCTTTTTGTCCTTAACACTGCCTGTATTTACTTGTGTGTGTTGTTTGACACTGTATTCATGCGATACATGTGCTACCTGTAGGTGTATATATGTGTATAGGGGTGTCTGTATGTTTGTATATTGGTGCCTACATGTGGATACCGCTCAGTGTGCATGGGTGCCTGTTATTAAATTACCCTAGTGCTCATTTGTCTGTTAGGACATTGAGACTCATGCACTGGTTATGTTGGTCTGTGTGCACGTTCACCTATATCGGTTGGCCGGTTTACTTGGGTGTCCATAGGTCTGTCTGGATGAGTTCTGGTAGGTGTGTTGGAAGAGTGTTTACTGTTTCTCATTCCATCCCTTTCTCCATCTGTCCGTTCATGTTTGCCCACTTGCGTGTTGGATGGAACTGCCTATGTGTGCCTCTATGCATTGCTCTTTGTGCATGGGTATCAGAATTCCTTGTAGTCTCTGTGCATGGGTGCATGCATGCCTTGTATTCTCTGTGCATGGATGCAAGTATGCATTGTAGTCTCTATGCATGGGTGCATATGTGCCTCATAGTCTATGTGCATGGGAGCATGTATGCCTCGTAGTCTATGTGAATGAGTTTGTGTATGCCTCATAGTCTCTGTGAAGGGGTGCCTGTATGATTTGTGGTCTGTACGCATGGTTGTCTGTACGACTATTGGTCTGCATCCAAAGGTGTCTATTTGGTGACTCAGTGGATTGGTGCATCTACTTCACAAACCTAGTTTTGACTGTTTGGTTACCGGTTAAAATCTCGGCATGTCCACTCAGTCTTTTGTCCATCTGAGGTCAATAAAATGATTACCACAGAGTTGAGTAACAGTAAACATCTGTTATTTGCCACTTAGATAAACTGCTGCATGGAATATGTACTTTACAAATACAGAAGCTAAGGTACGTTTACAGTAAGGCAATGCCTCTTTTTGCAATATCACCCCCAAAGTTTTGGACTGAAGATGCTGGTTTTCGCCTCAGAGTGCCCTGCGACTAACCAGACCTCAGTGCCATTGTTCTAACCCTGTACAAAATGTAAGTTGAATTGGCTACCCCCAATTGGCATAAGCTGACTTACTTAGAAGTCCATAGTATATGGTACCGGGTTACCAAGGGCATGTAAGTTAGAGTGTCCACCCAGGGCTGCAGCACCAATTGTGCAAACCTGAGGGAGACAATGCACAACATGGCTCCCAGCCTAACACTGCAGCCTGGAATGGCAGTTTAAAACTGCTAGTTCGACTTTGCCATTTAAATTAATGGCAAAGCCACCGCTTCCCTGAACAATATATACAAGTCCCCACTAAAGATGGTCCATGGAGTCCTAGGCTAAATATATTAAGTAGGATATGCACTTTAATATGTCCTAACAAGAAAACTTCCAAATTGTCGTTTTTACTGTGGAAAAGCTAGTAGCTCCATTGGCTAGTACAGAGTTACAGGCTAATATCCCCTGCTAATGTCTGAATGTGACTACTACAATGGGCACTTCGAGTTATCAAACTAATCATGACATTAAACCTGACTTGATGCCCAAGTGGAATTTAATATCACTTTTAAGGAAAAGCAACTTTTAGAAAGTTGCCACTCTGTTGCCCAGTTTATCCGGAGGCTATTCACAGTTGTTGGCCACCAGACAGCCTTCTACCCTCCTGGAGAATAGTGTTAACGACTCCCCAGCCCAGGAACAATAGAGGCCTGCAGCAGATGGAGGTGTTACTTCCCCTCACAGGAAGCCACACAGGGTGTTGGCCCAAAAGACGAGCTTCAAAGGAGAGGCTGCCTTTGATGGGCAAATGGGGATCTCACTAGAGGAGCATCTTTCAGCATCCTCAGCACACTGTATCCTCAGCATCAGCACCACTCCATTGAAGTCTATGACAGTCTTTGCATAAAGTGTGGAACTGCACTCAAACTGCTGTGGTGACATGGGAACGGAACAAATACTCCTTATTGGCCCCCCCCTGCCATTCTCTCTGTTGGAATTGGTTGCCCAAACCGTGCCTGAGTAGCATAATACAACTCTTTCAAACTTTTCGGTTTTCAAACTTTACAGTTACCAATGCTTGTTTTGCGATTTGGACTAAAAAGCTGAGATTTGTGTTTTGCTTAAAAATCTATATCTCCTGATCACTACGGTGGATTTTCTCACCTTGGTGTCTAAAAAATTCATCAAAATATTATCTATTTTTATAAACCCGTGTCAGATTTATTACGTGTTCTGTGACTTAGTTTTTTTGTTGTTTGGTACGTCTAAATGCTTTACACTAGTTCCTTTGTTTAAGCCTTGCTGCTTGAAGCCACAGATACACAGAGTTGAGCAAGAGGTTTTGCAAATGAGCCTGACTGGACCCAAGATGATTTTGCGAGTACTACACGCAGGGCCGGACTGGGAACCGAAAACGGCCCTGGCAAACTGCTCGGCTGGCCCCGGGGCGGGGGGCGATGGGGGTGCTGCTGAGCTGTTTGCTAGGGCCGGTTTCAGCCGATTTTGTTACAGGGGGCCGATATTTCCGGCTCCCGGTAACAAAAATGGCCCCCCAGGGGCCCAAAATAGGCCCCCACCCAGGCGGCCCAACGGGGAAATGCCCGGTGCCCGCTATGGCCAGTCCGGCCCTAACTACACGGTGAGGTCTCACAACCACACCACATAATACACAACAATCCTCATATTTGCTCATCTGTGTACGTTGCTGTTTGGAGATGTGTTTAGTTTGTATGTGCACCATACAAAATCCAAATCAATAGCTGTCTCCAGTGCTTGTTATTGCTAGCCAGCTTTCTTTGATAGGGCCCTGCCCATCCTATTTGTATGGGTGTGGATCATGCCAGTAAATATTGTTTGCAGTTACCATGATGGTAATTGCAAATAGCAATTACTGCCATCCACATTTCTTTTAGACTGCTAAGTAACACCAGTGGCGATGTTACTTAGCGTTCTAAAAGAATTGTGGGAAACGTGCACTAGTTCTGCGGCCTCGATCTGACTCCTGCACTGCTGCTTGCCTGATGAATGACACTCCGACACGGACATCAGACAGGGCAGTTAGGTTTCTTGTGACACGTGCTAGTGCACGTGTCACATAATTGCTATATTGCTCCTCTGGAAATACAGGATGACATGGTGCCAGCCCCGCAATTCCATATTTGGAGGTCCTTGGAGACCTCCAATAAATGACGTGAGGGAGCGTCATGTTTTAAAGCAGCCCCGAGTGGGTACAGTATAAGCCCTGTACCTCCAGAAGCTGCTTATTTCTTAAACTGCAAAGACGGACTTCCCTTTCCCAAGTCGTCACTGGATGGGGTGCGGTCATCAAGCATAACTGACCCATCCATCACTGTGAAAAGATGGGAACGGGAGGGGCTATTTATTTTTTTACAGCCTGAGCAACTTACTACAATATTCACAGCACACTGTACAGCCCTGCCAAGTACCACGCATCAGGCGTTAGACTAACGCATTTCAGTGTGGTGGGCCGCATCACCGCACTGAAATACAAAGCCACGCATATTTGTGCATCCTCATGTGCCTGTCAAGTGCTGTGGTCCAAGCACTGGCTGCCTATAATACCACCATTTGCTGGAGTCAAGTGGCAGGCAGTGCGCACTGCTCAGCAGACCTGGGGGCTTGCTGAGCTGCTTGCTAGTATGTAACACTCTTGATTTGATCACCACGCGGCACGGCATAATGATTAGATACATTTCACTGACGTTAAGTCAGTGACTGCCAATGGCTAGTACGGAGACATTTAGGCAGTGAGGTCAGGAGTGTGAGTTTCCGTCAGGCTCACAGTTATAGGCGAGTGCCGTGGGACAGGTCCGTAGGCTGCCGCCCGCCCGTGGCCTGAGCGGCCAGCATTTGAATTTCAGATTGGTGGCTCTGGTGCCTTCAAGGAGCTCGCTGTGGTAATGGTTGACTGACCCGACCCAGCAAGGTGCGGTGGAGGCTCACTGAACACGGACTGCAGGGGCCGTTTGCAGTTCAGCTCAGCTGAGTCGGCCACCAGGCACAGAGAGAGGCGAGCCAGGCTGCCGTGTAGCTGCTCCCGCCGGCCGTCGCTAAAAAAGTAAGTGTGCCTAGAGTGAGGGGCAATAAATCATTTGCCGGCGCGCTGGCGGTGTATTGCTTTAATTTCCAAAGTGCCTGCACGACACACGACCCGCACTCGCAGCCACAAACACTTGACTTACACATTTAGCCTATTGTCCTGTGATTATTGTACTAATGCTGCATTTTGTAAAAAGAGAATGCGTTTTAAGCAAGAAGTGACCTTACAGAGTCATGAGAATCACTCATGACCCTATGACGTCGAGGCACATGCTGCATGCTGTAAACAGAACACTCTGTGTATGCTTCTGCTCAGTGTAGAGCTTTCACTTTCAGCTCCTCTGTGAACTGTGGCTAGGGTTCATTATCAGACACCTCCCTCTGCAGCAACAGGAAGCACACCAACCCTGGCCTCACCTCACCAACTTGCAGGACTGACTGAGACAGAGCATCTCAAACTGCCTGGCAAGGTAAGTTTAAATCTGTAAATATTTAATTTTACTGATTTCTTTTTCCTTCAGTATTTAAGCACATTACAGGTTCAAAATGCAAATTGTACAAAAACATAGTGTGGTTTATTTAAAACTGTAATGTTTGCTCTAGCTTTAGAGATCTAGCCCACATACAAAGTTCACATGACAACTGCCTTGCCTCTTAGTGCACTAATGGCACTGTCACCAGGTTGGGGGCAGGGGCAGAATGATTCTAAGCTCATGTTTAACACTATCACTATTAATAAATGCTTCTCGGTGAGGTGCTATAATGTGATGTGATAATGTCAAAGCTTCTGCATGTTACGGAAATACACTTTTGGAATTTTGATGCACGTGCACTTTCCACCTTTGCAGTCCTGTCACGTACCACGCATCAGGGGCCAGACTAGTGCTGGTGTCCACATCACAACACCAGAATGCATTATTCATTCAAACTATAGCCCTCCTGAGCCATGACCACACAGCGCACTGTATGAGGAGCTGCATTTAAGCAGCGAGTGGACTGGCAGTAAGTGTGCTGTGGAGAGTGTCCAGCTTATCCCCCTTCTTTACGTGACACTTGTCATGATCAGATTTGGGTGCTGCATGGAAAAATATAATCACCCACCTCTTGCCCAACTGGCTGTTGTCCGGAGTATAAAATACTTTCTTTGGTCAGCGCATGGTCATAAACAAAAATAATTATAGACAGTGCCCCAAGTACCATTTAATATGTCATGAAGATTACTATACAGTCAACATTGAATATCTGGTGCAGAAAAGGAAGTGATTACCCTGGACTACAGTCACAGATAGGAACAAAATTGCAAGTGTGTTTCTTGGTGAACGTTTATGATCCTATATTATGTGTTTTATATTGGAAAGGGTAGAGCCAAAAGCAGTCACCCCCTTTGGAGGTCAGACTTGCTTGGAAACCCAAAACTTCTATGAAATATTTAATGTGTTTTTCTTTATAAATGCCTATGAGAACTGTATTTTGGTCCATTTATAACAGGCATAGTGCTGAAAATGGCACCAAAATACACCAATTTTCAAACATTTTAGCTTGGGAAACCCCTATCCCCCCCGAACCCTCTTCATAAACGTTGAGCTTGCTCATCAACTTCACTGATACTGATCAGGTTTCTTACATTTGCTAGTTAAGAACAGGTAAGGTCAAACCTCTCCTGCTGCAGCAGTCCTCACAACATTTGGAGAGCTCAATCGTTCACCCATATTCAGGGTTTTTCTTCTTGGGCCCTGTTTTCAAGGATTGGCCAGAATAGGGTGGAGTACTTACTTTATCTGGTAAACAAGGATACTGTGGTGTGAAGTATTTACTAGGTGCAGCAAATACTTCCTATTTAAACTTCCCCCTAGAAATAGGGCATAACAAACACCCAGTTCTAAGAGGTATTGTACTTACAGTGCATTTCCCATTGGTAAATATCAGCATATATTTTTCATAGTAAATATCAACAGGGGAAAACTCTTTATGAGGTAATGACCGCAAAACTCAGAATTTCAATGCATGCATGGTAAGAGTAATTTGACCAGACATATCGGAATTTAACAGACTGCGTTGAGACTTCCTATTGCATGTTTAACTAAGCAGAGAATGACGTTTGCTTCCGCATCATTAAAAAAGACTTCCTGCTACTTGCATCCAAGATTGCTAGATACCCCATTGGTGAAGCTTCTGACCTCGAACCCTTCATTATGAGACACTGTCTTGTTTATGCCCCCAATGAAGAAAATAATCAAAGCTACTTCTCATCTTAAAGCACTATAACAGATTAGGAATCATCAACTCTAAGCACCAAGAAACCCATCTGGATATACATGGGTATTTGAAAAACAATAAAATTAGTAAGTGATGTTATTTGGGCAAACAATTTACTATGAATTTTATGAACTCTTAAAAGCTACTAGGCATTTTTTGCATTGTTTCTTTGAAAGGTTCAAATAACTCTAGCACTAGAGTTGAATAGGATTTAATTGAATATAAAGCTAATTTCTTAAATCTTCACTTCTCCAAGCGTAAATCTGCTTAGGAGCACTGGAATTACAGTACATTGAAAGGGACAGCACAGCCCGTGAAACACCATCCTTCCATCTCTTTGCATGGCCAGTGTGTCCTATGAGACGTGACCAACCACTGCTGATTGACAAAATTGCAAATCCCAATACTTCTCCTGAGCCCTGTAAACTACCAGTGGCAAGCATCATGCTCTTTTTGGTAAAACCGACACCCCCAACATGAACCTGAGCTAAAGTGATCATAACATTCACCTGGTTTTACCAAATTGAACCCAGAAACGTGTGTCTGCTGATCAACACCAACTCGGAATGTGAGCTGCCTAAATGAGTCCCCATTATCAGGATGAGAACATACAGCCATGAGTCCAGAGCTCGCTGTGATACAAAACTCAAACTGCTCTCACGAACACCGCCCAGCAAGGCAAAACAGGTCAGGGGTTGCTCGTGTTTCCATTCAGAGGCGTAGTCTGGGCTGGACTGTCCTACTGGATGGGGGCCAAACCTTGCTTGCATATGGTTGGCCCATCTCTGCAATGGCACAAAAAAGTTACAAAACAGTAGACAGGCATGTGGCCTAGAGCGATTACCAGTGACTAAGTTTAATTCAAGCATTTCACCCGCCATTTTTTTCTGATTCTCAATTGCTCAGGTCAAACCTGTACTTGTGTCACAGAGAAGGTGGATACCATTATACTAATTACATAAACCTCACAACTTCTCACGGTTTGCCCCAACCCCACCAACCACCCAAGTATGATTCACAGACTTGGACCTACGATGGCTTCCCTTTCCTGTGACAATGAACCTTTACCAGTGTGCTTCCTCTTCAGGTGTATTGAGACATAACCTTTCCGCCTGAATGTTTTGTGGCAAAAGTTACATGTATATGGCTTTTCCCCAGTGTGCAATCTCTGGTGCTCATAAAGCTTAGTCAGATTGTTGAAGCTTTTTTTACAAACAACACATGTGAACAAATGCTCACTGGTGTGTCCAAACATGTGCTCTAGGAAAGCCGACTTCAGACAGAAGTTTGTGTCGCACTGCGTACATTTAAATGGCCCATCCCCAAGATGGATGCCTTGATGCATAATAAAGGCATATTTATGTTTGAATTCTTTCCCACACTCTGTGCAAGTGTGTGCTTTATCCCCACTGTGCTGTTCGCTTTCATGCCTTCTAAGACTGAAAGTCTTGGAGAAGGTTTTACCACACAATGTGCATTGGGGTCTCTTTCCTGCGAGGAGATTTTGGTGCCTCCCACAGTAACCATGCTGGGTGATAACCTCTTCACAATACAGACACTGATGCTGCCGGTGCTTTCTCTGGTGATTGACGAGGTGTGAATTCTGAAAGAAGCTTTCTCCACACTCAGTACATGTAAATGGCCTTTCCTCAGAGTGAAAACTCTCATGCGTTAAAAGTGCTGTAGCACAGCCAAAGCTTTGGTGGCATACAGAACACACATAAGAATCCTTGCAAACACGCTGTAGCTTGAGGAGTGGGGTTCTTCGTCTCAGTTTTTTCTTTGCGTGAATCTTGCGATGCACCAACAGACTGTAATGTTCCTTGAAGCATTTTCCACAGTGATTGCACATTAATGTTTTTTTGCCTGTATGAACAAGATTGCGGTGTATTTTGAGTCCTTGTTCGCTTCTAAAGGTTTTCTCACATACTGCACACCAGCATGGATTATCTAAGTGAAGAGTGTGATGCTTTAGCAGATCATCCTCATTCTGGAAGCTCATGTCACATTCTGAACATTTATGTGGGCTCCACACTACATCGGCTGTCTGGTCCTCGAAAGCCAGTTGCTTCTGAAAACATTTGCTCCCACAATTCGGACAGGAAGGAAGTTCTTCTGGCTGATGGACATTGGAGAGTGTCGTAGGATTTTGAGAAGTGAAAGTTATCCCACAATTATCACATAGATAGGTCCTTTTTCGATGGGGCACATTTTCCAATGTGAGCTTTCTGTCTGCACTTGTGTTTCTTTGGGGTTGTGTGGATTTTTTTTCCTCCTTGACACTGCTGTTACACGGAGTGCAATTTAAAGTCCTGTGCATTGGTGGATGTTCAATGTTTGTGCCACTGGTTTTACACTGCACTGATTTCCCTGGAAGGATTTTACTTGCCCTGTCTGAGCTGCAAGGTTCTGGAGAGCTACTGCTTCTATAAATTCCATCAGCATCCACCAATAACACCTTGTGCAGCTCTTGTACATCAGACCCTTCTTCCTCCTTCATGCCATTCAGAGCTCCGTGACCTGATAAATGTAAAAAAGAAAATTTATGCCATTACTTTTAAGCATTTATAAGAAAAAGATTCAAAGATGACAAATACTCAATATGTATAATATAAAAAGTACAAACATACTCAAGGAAGTAGTGTATACAGCAAATATTTTATTGCTTACAGAGCATGTCCTCCTGATCCACAACATAAGGTTACCTTGTTCCAGGAGGGTGCGGTAAAATGTGCATTATATAATTTGGTAAAATGTACATGTGCATGGTGGTGAAGATGTCATGTTCATAGATCTAATCATGATTCAATGTGTGTAATCAGTTAAAGCCGAAGGTAATGTGGCGAAATAAAGCTTCGTTACATCCAAGATACATTGATGCTTTCAGATTGTTTGAAAAGTTAACAAAAAGCATGTTAATGCCTTTAGGAGTATTGCTCCTTCTCGTATTCTTTCCACAAGAAGAGCCTGGCAATTGCTCCTTAGTGCCTATCTGTAGGTTTCTCTTTTATCACGTGTTCCTGCTTCCAATAATTTGCACTGAGGTAAAGTGTATAAATGTAGCACCAAAATGTGTGGATTTTAGCATTACATGATCCAACTCATTGGAAACAAAGCTATGGTCCATTGATTATGCATTTGCTGTGCTTCTTTTGAATGCTTGTTGGCCACCTTTGCATTTAACAAATGTTAGATTTCTATGCACTGCCCTAAGTGTCTGTTTTTTCTTTTACATCTTAAAGGCCTACTTAGCAACTTTTTAAAATGCTAATACTTTTTAAAATGCTAATACCTCAAACATTCTCAACAGATTTACAGCAAATCAACAAAAATAATCTTTATGAGTAAAGTTCTACTGTGATGTCAAGTTTAATGTACACCACTTGAGCAGTTTTCTCTGTAGGAGTAAGCAAAATATCCTTTGAAGCTAAAATGGCAAATCCCATCTTTTTTGGATGCCACATTTTAGCTTTTTGTTCTCTGTACATATGTGGATGAAAACTGGCATGTCAGACCTTAGTTTACTAAGCAAGTGATCTTCCAAATTTCATGCAAATGCGTCCAACAGGATCAAATGATATATATGAATCAAAAAGTGTCTTTTCAATAGAAAGTGTAGCTGAACCATAACTACACAGTGGTTACTGCCACAGTGTTTTATGTATACACACACACACACACACATATATATGCATATATATATATATATATACATAGAGAGAGATAACAAACCTGTCCTTGTGAAGTACAGATCGCCAATGCTAAGCACCTATAACTCCCAAACGTTTCGCAAGGAAGTAATGGCTCCTAACATTTCTCAGAATAATGACTAGGTCCCATGAGAGAACTGAGCTTGTGCATAGTGGAGTCCATCATTGTTTTCAGGCGTTGCACGAAAGACTTTGACAGGTGCCCTCATAATAGAATGGTGTTCCGCATTTTGTACTTGTACGATCAGTAGAAAGAACCAAGGAAATATCACTCTACACAATTCCTCAGCTGACAAGGAGGGAAGATGCTGTCATCCAAGTAATCTGAAGCAATAGAGTCTCAGTTCCTAAAATTGGTCCCAGAATATTGGACTGTCCTGAGGGAGGCAAGATGTCCTATCACATGTGCCTCTTGCACAGGGATTACATACTATGCAAAATTACCTATTTGTATGCTAAGGTGCTGGGCATAACATAGTAATATCTTGGGTTAAGCAAAGTAGCCTAGAATACTCTTCAACACGTGAACATTTGGCAGCCACTGCAGCTGACTAACCACTAACAATTCACTTCTTGTGTTGTCTCTCAAACTTACTTCATATCCCCATATGAAATACATTTGTGAGATAACACAATAGAATGACCTCACAAGAAAAAGATTGTGGAGGAAACCGAAATCGACAATTGTTTGATTGAATTAACACAAAGGACTAATAAACTACATAATTTGAAATGGTATGATTTTGGATTAAAATTTTGAAGCTGTGCTCAGCGTATTGAGAAGAGCATCTAAGTGACTGTCTGTCGATAAATTGCAAGTAGAGAATCGCTTCTAAGGCACCCAGGACTTAAGGGAGAGCACTTAGGGATCAGGATGCACTCCAGCAAAGGCCACCAGCGAGCTCCATCCCATGTCCAGTTGCTACTGCTCAACTGGTCACTTCAGGAAAACGGCCTCTTGCAGTGTGTTGTGCCCCTGTAGCCACAGAGGAGGTCACCTAACTGACTCTTGGAGACAACTTCTTTGTCCTGGGTACAAGAAGAAGCAGGTTTGGTCCTTACGGACCCCTCTCAGGTCACGGAGAGCAGATCCAGCCTCTTCTGAGGAAGGTGCCTTGGAGTGCCACATTTATGGTTGGTACGAGTCTATGAGTGTGGGCGAATTCTGGCTTCTCCCTGACAAATGAGGTAAAGGTTCCCAGGGGCAACCCTTCCCACTTTTTCAGCAGTTTGTTGGCGCTACTGCAAAGAAACCCACACTGCATCTTACTCCTAAATTAAAATATGTAGAAACCCTTCCTCCCTTATGCAGAGTCTATGTGTCCACCTAGAGGTATGACCAGGCAAATGAGCAGACCCCTTCTCTGCAGCCCTCCCAGTGGGTTTGGTGCCAGCCTGGCTGGCGGACAAAGTGTCGCCTTCTTCAGGCCTCACTTTACATTTACTTGTGAAAGGGTAAGCATCTTTACAAGTTAATGTAGGTCCTGGCTCCACTCCAACTGGTCTTCTTGCTAGGGGACAAAAAACATCTCCCTACACCCAGGCCATTGTTTCTGTCTGCAAGCAGTTTTCACACTTCATTAAGGCAAGTCACTGCCACACTAGCTGTCAGCAGGCTAATGCTAGTTAGCCTACTGGAGTTTCAGGCAGGTATAAGGTAACTTTCCTAAAGTTACATTTCCAAAATATTTATTTTAAAAATCTGATTTTGCCATTAGATTGGATTTTTACTAAAAATTAAAAATAGTCCTTCAATGAATTTGGAGCCGTTGCCTGTCAAAAGGTTAAAGTTTATAATCTGGACTTTGGCATTTTCTAGGATTCAGCTACAGCCCTGCCAGTGAAAGTATCTTTTGGGGCCTAGCCTCAGGAAGAACATGACTACATTTAATTTGTGTATGTTTCACTTATAAATATGGGACACCCTACTTTGTGAGTGACAAGGTGGACTTAGAGGTGACTTATTTAATTTTCTCTGTCACTGTAGTAGAGGGCACAATTAGTGCTGCAGTCCACAAGCGACATTTATTTTTCTATGCCATACGTGGTATTTCTGCACCATACACTATGGCCTTATAGGATAGTTAAATGTGTCAATTACTTTAAGCCAATTTCAACCTGTTTAAAGGAGACCACAGACATTTTACTCCTGGTTAGCAGGGGTAAAGTGCACAGATATCTAAACTAAGCAAAAGAAAAAGGGCAGAAATTGGGGGGAAACTACACAAAAGATGTCCATTTCCTACATGTCCACAATAGGTTTTCGACACCAGATAGCTTAAAGCTATGTGCAGGTGAGACCTAAAAAGGAATACAATCTATATAGGGTCATTAAAGGCTGGCATCTCAATTTAAGTTTGTATGAAAGGTTATTACTAAGGTAGTGCTGATGCAGATTCATGACTGTAAGGAGAACAAGGATATTTTACCCCTTGCTCAACTTGTTTTCAGGTAGGCCTGAGACCAGATCATTGGTTATAGTTGTACAACCAATATAATAGCCAATTTTGGTTTGTTCAGCAAGGGATCCTAATTTACAGTAAATGTAAACTTCAGCTCATTCATTAATAAGTTCCTAGGATGAAAACAGCAGACACCTTTAAATTCTGGCTTGTGCTGGCCAACACCCTTTTACATATTTTTATTAATTTGTAGGATTATTCATGCAAGCACATTCATGTAGATTACCCCTGCTCTGCTGCTATTGTTAGGTCAATTTTATTGTAGACCGACAATGCGTATCTATAACAGGGCAAACACAAACCATGTAAAAATAAAAAACAAGCATTGGTAAAAATGCATTAGGTGGCGCCTATGTGATTAACAGCAAGCTGTTTGTGCAGGCGAAACTTAAAAACAAAGATATCTGACTTGATATCCAATTTGACTGCTGGTACTCAGTTCAGTACCCGAGCAACATAAAACCTGAAGAGAAAATGTATGCAAGACCAATTTTTATATTCAATTAAAAAAATAACCAGCAGATGGCAGTGTTGTCCAGTTCTTCCAATATGGGGAGAGAGTGACGTGAGATCTTCACACGCCTCGTGCAAGCTCACTAAAATAACTGCCTAAAACAGTCATAAAATCGAGTTCAAGAACTTAAGCCCACATAAAATGTAGAGTGAGATCAAATGAATATTCCTTGGGGCGACACAATGAAAGATCCGGAATGTTTCAATGGGTGCAGCCAGGGAAAGTAAACAACAACAAAAAGGTTCCACACAACAGTGGATGGACACAGTAATTTGGCAAGAGGAACTGATAAGAGCCCCCTTTTAAGATATATTAAATACAAGAGATTTCACAAGCGCTGTGCAGGCGAAACCTAATGAGGCACCTTAAAAATATAAATACTAAAGATTTCAATAAGACTCACAAAGCAGTTGAAAAATATCTGGTCTCTACTGCCCTGAAACCAAATTTTAGGTATCTACCACAGCAAATCTAGGTTCTTTACTAAACTTGCACCTCTTCAAGTCATAAAAGTAAAGTCTGTGACCAAATGAGACAAGAAGTGCTCCAATGGTGATTTGTGTGATTTAAAAACTTGTCACCAACTGGAACGAAGATGGAATAATACAATATCAAAGCCAGAGATAATAATTTGCAAGGTACAGAGGAGGGGCTACCACAAAACCATAAAGGCATATTTCAACTAGGCTCCAAACCAATCTAGAGGTTTTGCATATTTCAAACACTGATAAATCTGTAAGCCCTAAAGCTATATACTTATGCCGCATCACAATATGCAATGACCTTGTGTCATTCATTCATTTCAAAGTGGCAAACATTCGGGGCAACATCCGTGCTAGCAATGCTGCATCCCTTTTTTTACCAACTTTACTGCCAGCTTTACAAGTGTTGTTCCTCTCATACAAACTAATAGAGAAAGAGGAGGTTCTGAGCCTAGCGTTCAAGACCAAAGCATCAAGGCTATCAACAGAGCCTTGCCCTGGAGTACATATAAAACATGTCATTACAAATACTCATTCAAGAAGTCAAATGCATGATGAATGCTTACATCTAGTAAGCATTGGCCCTAAAATGACTACCACAGGCAGCCATATAACCCCTTAGCTAACAAAACCTCTAATAGATCCAAAGATACTGGCAAACTATCACCAGATCTTCACCGTCCTTTACATGAGTAGATAAGAAAAAGAAGTTACACAACAACAACAGAAGTACTTGGAACAAAATTGCCTCCTATGTGATTGATAGTCAAGGTTCAGAGCCTCGAATCCTTATAACAAAGAATACAGACCAGCAATCAATCTTGCAAGATCTCAATCTCTCATCTGTACATCACTATTCTACTAACTAGACTACATAAATGGGGATTGGAACTGGCCTAGTACTCTGGCCCAACTGGTAGCCCCACATGGCGTATACTTCCAAAAGTATGATGGCGATACCCAAATCCACATTCAGCTGTAGAATATCCAGTAATGCCATAACAAAACTGTAGAGTGATTTAACCAAATTCAACATTTGATCCAATAAAATTTCTTGTCATTACGTGATTTCAAGACCGAGATTCTTATACTGTTTGACATCAGCGAGTAATGGCCATCCCAACGCAATAACGTAGCTAAGGGAATAAAAAACGCATTTAGCCTTGTTTCATGAGACTCCACACAACCCCCTGTGTGGAATTCACAAGATTCCTAGCTCTGGTTCACTTGGAATAATGTAATGTGATTTAACAGGCTCTCCTCCGCCAAAAAAAGATAGAAAAAAATACAACTACAGCTCCATGCAGTCAGAATGTGCTTGAATCTCTCGAAGCATGTGAACGTAAAGCTAGTACTGAAAACACTCCGCTGGCTGCTGGTACAACAGAGAATCTAGTTCAAGACTTTTTACCCTACACAAAGCATCATGGAAGACGGGCACGGGTTACATGCAAAATACTACATCCTTTTCTAGCACAAACCTGGTGATACATCATAATAGATCACCAAATAAATGTTCAAGAGACTTAAAAAAGGCGGCAGGAAGATCCCTAGGAGTTCACGACTTAAAGCTCAGGAAATCATTGAACCCGACCCTGAGAGCACGGTCCGATTACCAGGTTACTTCTAAAAAAGAATCTGCTCTAACAGTCTTTTGACTAATCATTAATATGGTGGTAGTGAGGGAGGAGTACCCATTTGGTTCAGTTCCCCAAATCAGTTGGTGAGACTTCAACTACCCATAACCATGAACACTTGTCGTGACCTGCACATCGATGTGAAGATCCACATACTGACATTTCGCTCAGTTCGATATTGCAGTGGGACTTTTCTGTTTGATATAATCACCAAAAAGAATAATCAAGCAATATAGAGAGAGCGGTTTTTCACCAACCCTTTGCTGATTGTCTTCTTTGAGGCATTTGATTGGGAAGTAGTTTCATTGCTCATAACAGAGACATTATTAACGTGTCAAATATAGTAGAGATGAGCATTACATGGTGTAGCCCTGGGACAAATATAGAGGAACATGTTTTCCACTGTGAACCCTTAGCAAGATTTTGCAAAAATCTCTAATTCGGGATGGCATAGAGACATTTGTAATTTAATGATTATTATTTAGTTTTTAGTGTACTGATGTACATTTTCTTTTTGAAAGTAAAAGCCCTGGCTGTGTGTTAATTAAAAAAAAAAAAAATGTGTGCTTTGCAGACCTCTGAATTTTAATCCAAAACCATGTCCATGAGTAAGCTTTGGACTGCTACCCTGAGAGTAAGCTTTGGACTACTACCCTGAGAGTAAGCTTTGGACTACTACCCTGAGAGTAAGCTTTGGACTACTACCCTGAGAGTAAGCTTTGGACTACTACCCTGAGAGTAAGCTTTGGACTGCTACCCTGAAGGCCAAATGCTAAAGTAGGGTAGTTGGCACTAAGCTTGGGACCAACAGTGAAAACAATGGAGATAAAAGACTCATATTGTCACAACTAGAATGCAATAGGCCCCAATTGCACTGGGACCCCCCAAACCAATTCCCACATGAACTGTATAGGAAGTTGATTGTTACTACCCACTAAACGAGAAGATGCCTGCCCTGCTAGTTTCCTGCTCCCCAGCTTCAACAGCTACAGTGTCGGTCATGAGAAAAACATCCCTATAGCATGTCCTGCCTCTTGTGCCAAAAGCAGTTTGGTCCACACAGCAATCCATGATGAACTGTTGATTCCCCACTACTAAGAGAGCCACCTGCTTTCCAATATAATGATTCAACAGTGTATGGAGTGGATTTGTGGGAAACGCATGCTGCAGTAAACAAATATCTGAACTGCTGTGATGTGCTGTGTGTAGTGTCTTGTGATATTTTATGAAGGAACCCTTTTGGCTCCTAACGGACTCCGTAGAGCTGCAACATAGGTGTCAGAGCAAAATGCTATGAAATCTGTTTTTTTAGAATGTTGAGTTTGCAGTTACACGCAGCAGAATAAAGATGTGTAATACTAAGTTCGATGTGTGACGTAATCAATGGTGGGTATCCAGGCTGGGGAAGACTCTACAAATGATGAGGAGATATGGGATAAGTAACCTGAAGAATGACTGTGTTCTCCCCGAGAGTTTGCTGTGGTCCAAGCACACTGCTCGTGCATGCCACGAGTGTCGCTGGCTAAGAATGGAATCCAGGCTTCAAGCATGTGGAGTCAAAGTGCAACTCCAGCTGCTGTAAAGAAGGTGAAGACAACAAAAGCGTTGCAAAGAATCTGCACGTCGATGGTCGAGAACCTTTTGGTCAGGCCAGATATAAAAGTTCTGTGTTGCCATGCAAAATAAAGCTGTATATTATACAGAGCGATACTGCAAAAGGTGGTTACGTACTGATACAGAAAAAAGTGCTGGCAGACAGAATAAGTAAGAAAGAGGTATATCATCATTGCAATTACCAGAGCGTAGATAAGCGGAACTTTACGACCTCAGTACCGGGCAAGGAGACCCAAGAAGAAGCACGAGGGTTGTGCTTACTGAGCTGTCTGATACCTGAAGTCGCCCACCACCAAATCTGCCAGGTGACGGCTCAGAACAACTCCAGAGGTCTCCAACAAGTTAAGGGCTCTGATAGAGACGAAGGAGGAGGTCACCACTTCCCCGACTGTCCATGACGACTCTGAGGCCCGTCCATCGCAAACCCTGAGAAATTGAGCGAATTATGCAGGCTCAAATGGACAGCCGGCAGGAGCAGAAAGAGCTCTACCCTCAAAGTCAGCCACTCCCATAACTAATTACCATGCTGCCGCCTTCCTGAAACCACCACCACCTTTCAATACCACCGAAAAGCTAAATATTGGTGATAGATGGACTGCTTACAAAGAGACACTTGATGATTTCATTGATGCATTTGAAGAGACTGATAAAAAGATTATCAAGTATCTCAAAAATCTTTCTGGTGATGGTGTAAAAGAAGTTATAAAGAAAATGCTGCAAACTGATGAAGAAATTACATATTCTCAGATTAAAGAAACGCTGACTCTCAAGTTCAATGCTGTACCAAACGTTAATTACAAAAGATACATTTTCAGTCAAGAACGCCCAAAAAGTTGGTAAAAACATAGATGAATTTGTGGAGAGACTCGTTCAAACACTGTAAGTTCAATGAGTTTAATGATGAGAAAGCTATGAGTCAGTTATTGATGGATGCTTGTCGGATTCATTCAGACGACGAATGGGGAGAGAAACTCTTAGTCTGGAGCTAGTGGTGTTGGCTGCCAGAGTTGAGGAGCATGCTTAAAGACAAGCTGCTGACATGGAGACCGGAGGTGCATAGAGTGATTCAGTTATGAGTATAAAAAGTAAGCCAAAGCAAAAGACTGAAGGAGACAAAGCGAGGTCTACACATAAAATAAGTTATGATTCAGATGTGGATTTTCATTTCCTCACAAAGGTAAATGTCCCGCGATTGGACAGATATGTAAAGGCTGTGGAAATGAGAACCATTTTGTGATGGTTTGTAAAGTGAAGGAAAAAGTAAGTGCGTCACGGCACGAAGACAAATAGCTGCCAGAACATTCCAGAACCACGTTCGGTGCACACCCACAAGGCCAAGCGGCAACATCCACTGAGGCAAATCGGCACTGAACGAATTCGAACATCTAAATCATCGTCAAACAGTTAGTCTCCCTCAATATTGAGTGAAAGTGAGGTAGATGGTTGTGGCATGTCGATATTTACCTAAGAGAAACGAGCGCATGTTGGACTGGCTGCATGTGAGGGAAAATGTCAGTCAAAGAAACGTTTACATGCCAAAGCACCAAAGTCATACAAACATTGTACGAAAATGACAATGAAAATAAATTAATGCTCGATACTGTAGTGTAGTTCCTATTTCCCTAATAGGCTCTGCGCATTGGAATAATATACCCTATAGGTTTGACATAGGACTGAGGTCAGTATGTCCCTATCGAGTATATTAAACTTAATTACTTTGAACCAGCTAACTCAGAGGCCACTAGAAACTCCTTGTAAACAAGAAGGGAGTAGTTTCTGGCAACCGCATAAACATGACAACTTTGTTTCCCTTTAGAATCGGAACACTCTCAGAATCGTGGAAACAATAGATAACAGTTTCACTCAGCTAATCGTGCATGCTTAGTTTCTTCAGAGTTACACAGAAAGAATAGACGGGCGTTTCAATAAAGGATTTATTGAACAGTCTTGTTTCTCGTGTAAGAGATATGAGCTGTTATGATCACAAGACAGTATGCGAGATATATAAATTACAGTGTAAGCAGTAGAAAGAAATAATACTGCGCTAGCATTATCTTTTAGCTATGACACATATATTCATATACATAAATAACATAAGCTAAAAATGCGAGTACTCATAAGATGCTTCTCTAACTAGTTCTACCCCAGTGTACCTAACCTAAGTGTAGTGCAAGGTAAGAAGTAGGTGAAGTATTCTATAGTATGCCAAGTCTAGTATGCCAAGAGTCCCTCTAGGTTCTAGTCAGCTACATACCTTGAGAATGAGAGAGGTGGGAATCTCCTTCCGGGTCTCGAACTCTAACACCCCGCGAAGGGAGTCAGAACACTGGAAGCTGGATTCTCTGCGAGCAGGGATGACAAGCGTCTCTTGTCAGTGCGTCAGGCCGGGACACGGGCTCCTCTAAAGTCGAGGTTTCCTCGCACTTGCTTGGGCAAGGGAAGGTATATTTATACCTGGTAGGTGCCTTGGAATGTTAGCATTGACGTAAAGTCGGGCAGAGGAAGAAGTCAGGAATGAACCCTTAAGGAATAGCGGTTCATGCATAATAAATGAGTTCTTGGAGAAATCAATAATCCTGTGCTAGGGGAACTCCCAAGAGCTTAAGGGTCTGGTTTCTAAGAACTCGTTGTGACGTTGGGGTGGACGGATGTAGGTGACCATGCCTGTATTCGGATTGCATGGCTAATGCCTAAATAAGGACTGGGATCTTATTCCTATATAAGGGCAATGCGAATTGTGCCTATATAAGGACATGTTTCTGGAAAACCTATATACGGACACCTAAAGCGGAATACAACAATACCTTTCATCATCGACAGTGGTGCTTCGAAAACAAATGCCTGAAGAAAAATACAATGAACTATCTCCATTGCTCCGACCTACGCCATCGAAAACCGCAGTGTACACATGGGCTGTATCAACGCCCATAAAAATTCAAGGTTCATTTGTAGTGACCATGAAACGCAAGAAAACGAAGGTGCAAGCACTCATCCATGTGCTTCAATGCACAGCGTCAAGTCTCTGTCTGCACAATTTTAGTACCGATGCTGATTTGAGACTGATTTCTGTGAATTACAACATGAATGCTCACCACAAAATAGTAAGTCAATTTCCTTCATTGTTTCATGGTTTGGGAAAGCTTAAGACTATGAAAGTAAAGCTACATATTAATGAAGATATCCTTCCTATTGCTCAGAGACAGAGACAAATTGCTTTTCATTTACAAGAAGCTGTTGAAAAACAACTTGAATCGTTACTTAAGCATGACATTATTGAGCGTTGAACTGGTCTGACGCCATGGATTTCTCCCATGGTGGTAGTGCCCAAAAAGGACAGTGAAGCAGCTGTTCTGTATCAAGCATACAAGGCCACTGAGCGAGAACAACATCTAGTTCCACACATTGCTGACATGATTTTTTTTTTTTTTTAACATATTTTATTGGTTTTCTCCCAATTACATGCATATTTAGATACTTAACATTTCCCTGCTTATCGCAGTAATAGTTGCACATTGATTTGTTCGTCCCTCGCATCTTCCATTGCAATGTCAGTATCATTTGCCGTTTCAATCCGCTCATATTGCATAGGCCGCCTGGATATTTGGTAGTTCTGGCGGATAATGTTTCGATCTTCCTAATCGTCCATCTCTCTCAATTCTGAATGCGAGCAATCTACTATTTTGTTTCTATGCATATATTCCCCCTATCAACCCCCCTCCCCAACCCTTGCCACCGGTGTGTTTAAGTGTCTTAGGTGTGTCTGCACATGCAGGTTACCCACTCTCTATGTAGGTTCCGAAGTTAGGGCCAGATTCTTCTCTTCCCTGATGGCAACCTTGAGGTCCATATTCTGCTGGGCTCCCTTTTGCCTTTCTCAGAATTGGGGCCGCTCTCGCCCTCTTACCCCGTGGCAGGTATCAGACCCACTGACTCCTCGGACGATTCCTCGTCCGAGTCCACGGCCTGCCCTCGCAGCAGTGCAACCAGTGCTTCCCATGCCCTGGCCGTATCCAGTGCTCTTTCGCTATTTGCTCTTTTCGCTAGCTGTAACCTGACAGCGCTCTCGCTAGTTGCCCACTTAATGAACTCCTGTTCCCAGTTCTCTCTAGTAGGCCCTTGTCTGGATTTCCAGCGCCTAGTTAATTCCCTCTTAGCTAATAATAGGCCTAGGTCTATAAACTTGCTCGTTACTTTCGTCTTAGTTGTATGCGGGAACCAGTGTAGAATGCAGACCCCCACCTCCGGCTCAAGCTGTCTATCTGTTACCTCGCTCAGCACCTCTGTCACGTCCTCCCAGTATGTCCCCAGCTGTGGGCAGCTCCATAACATGTGCAGAAGCTCCGCCCCTTCGGAGTTACATCGAGGGCAAGTAGCTGTATCCGTCTTAAAATATGTATTAATCTGGGCCGGCGTAAGATACGCTCTATGCAGTATGTAGTGGTGGATTAACTGAAATCTAGCATTACGCGTACTTTTCCATGCTCTTTCCACTATCTTTGCCCACTCCACCTCCGGAATTTCCCTGCCCAGATCTACCTCCCATTTCCTCTGCAGTCGATGCAACGGTTGTGTTCCCTCGCCCAGCAGGCGCCGGTTTAGGCAGGTGATAGCCTTGAAAGTCCCTGCTGCCATTACAACGTACTGGCATGTAGGCGTGGTCTGCGGCTCCGACAACCCTCTTCCCCAGTAACGCTGTATGGCCGACACAAGGGCCGAGTGCAGCAGGAAGTGGCCCCTTGGGAGGCCATACCTATCTTGCAACTCCTGATAGGGCAAGAGGATACCATCCTCATATAGATCCCCAATCATCTGCACCCCCAATTCCTCCCATTTGGCCAGGTCAGTCCAATCCCCTCCATGCGGCAGGGCAGTGCACATGCCCAATGGAATTTCCGGGGCATAAGGCCGTTCAATTCCTCCTCGTCTCTGGCAGCGGAGCCAGCATTGCCGCAGCGCTCGCTCCTCATGTGTCAACAGTCCCACCCGCAGCCGCTGGTTGAGTATTATAAACGACAACACATGGCGCGGAAGCCATCTACCCTCCGGGCCGTCTGGTCCCCGGAATTCCCTTGCAACAGCCTGCGTGAGCCACTGCATTTGAGCGGCCAAGTAATACAGTTCTAGGTCCGGGACTGCCCATCCTCCCTCGGCGCGAGGCGCATCAGCGTGGCCAGCGCTACCCGCCGTCGACCATTACCCCATATAAATCCCACCATTAAGGTGCGGAGTGTTTTAAACACCGAGCCCGGGATCCATATCGGTAACGTCCGGAAATAATATAAAAGCCGGGGTAGAACCACCATTTTCAGTAGTGCTATGCGCCCTGCCACCGAGAGTGGCAGTGTGCTCCAAAAGGTCATGCTTCCCCTGATCCCAGTCAGTGCCCTGCGTACATTGCCCTCCAGTAAATCTTCCTGTGTGTGGTAGATTCTGGTCCCAAGGTAAGGCAAACACTGGGGCTCCCATCGTATATCTCCCATCAGGTCGGGGCACTCCGTTGTCCGCCGCACCGGGAACAGGCAGGTCTTTGCCCAATTCACCCGGAGCCCTGACATTTCCCCAAAGGTCTGCAGCAATGCCATCACCCCCGGCAAGCCATCCCCAGTATCAGCCAGGAACATAAGGAGGTCATCCGCGTAGAGGGATATGTACTGCATGTCGCCACGAAGCTCTAGCCCTGCATAATGCCCTCCCGACCTTGCATATGCCGCCAGGGGTTCCATCGCAAGGGCGAACAATAGGGGAGACAAAGAGCACCCCTGCCGCGTCCCCCGCTCCACACAGCAGGTGGAGGAGATCGTCTTTCCCGTTCGTACTCGCGCCGTCGCCAGGTTGTAGAGGATCCGGGTCCACCCTATGTAGGCATCCCCCAAACCCATCGTTTGCATCACCTGGAACAGGAACGGCCACTCCAGGCTGTCAAAGGCCTTCTCGATGTCAATCGAGAGGATCGTCGCGGTGTTTGGCAAGCGATCCCCTTGCTCCAGAACTCGAAGCAGTCGCCGCACATTAGCCGTCGTGCTCCGTTTGGGGATGAACCCCGCCTGGTCCGGGTGCACCAAGTGCGTCATATGGGGCAGGAGTCGAGTCGCTAGGATCCTGCTTAATATTTTATAGTCCGTAGTCAGCATTGACAGAGGACGGTACGCTGTCTTATCTAGTGAGTCTCTGCCAGGCTTCAATATCGGGATTATAATGGCCTCTCTAGTTGTCATCGGCAATCTACCTAGCGTCCGCGCTTCTCGGTATACTTCCAGCAGCCGAGGGGCTAATAAGTCCACGTACACTGTATAAAATTCTATTGGTAGGCCGTCCTCTCCAGGCGTTTTACCACGCGCCATATGCTTGATTGCACTACGGATTTCTCCTAATGTGATGTCCCGCCCCAAGTCGTCCGCCTGATCCCGCTCCAGCCTGGGGAGGGTTAGTGTCACCAAGTAGTCCCCTATCATGTCTTCCCCTCCTTGTAGTTGGCTACGATATAGGTCGGCATAGTAGTCCCGAAACACTTCGTTTATCCCCTGCTGTGTATGCACCACTTCGCCCGCTGGTGCCGTTAGCCCCAGTATAGGCGACCCCCTGGGATTGGGACTGGCCAGCCACGCCAGTAATGCCCCCGTCTTATCGCCCTCTGCATGCACCCGTGTTTGGTATTGTTTGTAATCGAAGGCCCGGAGTCGCTCCACCTGCACCGCCACTGCCTCTCTGGCCTCCAGGACCTCCCCTGCTGTCCAGCAGCGTCACGGCGAGCTCTCTCAGCCTGCCGCAAGCGGTTGTCTGCCTCTTCTATGTCTTGTAGCAATGTTTTCCGCACCCCTACTAATTTGGCAATACACGCTCCACGAATCACAACCTTAAAAGCATCCCACTCCACCGCCGCCATTGCCGCCGTGCCTTCATTGTCCTGGAAGTAGTGTGCTATGCACTCCCCTAGTTCCGCCCTAAATACCGGATCGTCCAGCGATTCCGGTCTCAAACGCCAGGTCGGTATGGATGACCTTTCCCAGGCCCATCGTATCTGCACTAGGAGCGGGTTATGGTCCGATATCGTTCGAGCCAGATACTCGCTATGAGTTACCTTGGCGTGCACCTCTGGAGTGCACAGCATTGCATCCAGCCTTACATGCAGGTCATGAAGACCTGAATAGTAGGAGTAATCCCTTTCCTCCAGGTGCTGGACGCGCCAAGTATCCACCAGCCCCCAATTAGTTTGCCATGCTCGTCGCGCTTTGGAAAGTCTGTGGGCAGGTGCGCCAGTAAGCGGTGGGTGGGACCTATCCTTCTCTATGTCCACTATCGTACCGAGCTCGTCATATACGGTGCTATACTCCGTGACAGCGGTCTAAAAAGGAGGTCTGGTCTGCATTGGGGGCATACACGCTACACAGCGTCACGTCTATCCCATTGAGGCGGCCCCTCACTACTACAAACCTTCCCTCCGGGTCTGAGAAGTGCTGCGTCATTTGAAAGGGGATCCCCGCCCTAACCCAAATCAACGCTCCCCTGGCAAAAGCTGAGTAGGTCGTATAATATAGCTGCCCCCTCCATCTCCGTTTCAGCGCCAACCCCTCCTCCCTGTTGATATGCGTTTCTTGGAGTAGGGCGATATGGGCCCCTCGCCGCACTAGGTAAGCATGCACCTTGTGTCGCCGCTGCATTGTATGGAGCCCCCGCACATTCCAGGTGATACATTTCAGATTAGCTAGCCCCCCATGAGTCAATTCCAAGTCCTCCCTCTCCGTCCCCCTACTTCCTGTCACACCGGTGGCTCTAATTACTCTACCCAAACCCCAAATTCCCCCCCAACTCCCCATCCCCAGAACAGGCGCTACAACTTTAGTACCCATCCAAACTAACAATCAAACCGCTCCAACAGCAAACTCTGGGAGCTACACCCACACAAACGCAGGGGGATGACCTGAACCTTCAGAGAGAGAAACTCTATGCCCTCCTGCCCCCAGACACCTGACCCTTATACTGTTAATCAGCTCCCTCCGGGGCTGCAACGTAGTAGGGCTACTTCGACATTCAGTGATCCGATCGAGCATTCCTCTCCCCTCCCACAAACCCTCGCCATTGCCGGCAGGGGAGGCACCGGCAGTCTGCGCCCCAGCGCCCCGTCAAACCTTCCACTTGTCCCGGGTCTGCCACCCCATCACGCATCCACGGTCTCGTCGGCTGTCCCAGCGGTCACATGCGGGAGCACCACACTGCCCGCTTCGGACTCTTCAGTGTCCGACCGTGGTGACCCCTTCTCGGATCCCGTCGCCGCCAATAATGCTGAGCTAGGTTCTAATGAGATGGATGCTACCGCCTGCAGAGCAGCCATGCGTTCCTTGTCTGTCTGTGACTCCGAAGGCTTCCGTGCTGTTGACCCATGTCGTCGAATCCTCCGCGAACGGCGCGGTCGTGGCTCCTCCTGTTGCTCCCTCGTCGTGCGGCCCGCTTCCCCCATTCCCGCCTTGTACATCTCCAGCCAAGTCCAGGCATCATCCGGAGTGTCGTGGAAGGTCGTTTTGCCGTCTAGCGCTATTTTGAGGCGCGCCGGAAACATCAGTGAGTATTGTATCCCCTCGGAGCGGAGCGCCTTCTTGACTTCCAGAAAAGAGTTGCGGCGGCGCTGAACATCAAGCGTATAGTCGGGGAAAAGCGTCACTTTGCTGTTGCCCACTATGTAAGGGCCTGAAGTTCGTGCCTTGTGCAACAGTATATCTCTATCTCTATAGTGGAGCAACCTAGCTATCACTGGCCGAGGAGGGCGTCCAGGTGCCAGCGGCCGCGAAGGCACTCTGTGCGCACGTTCCAGCGTGTAGAAGGACGTCAGTCCTTCGGGTGCGACCTCCCGCCGTAGCCAGCCCTCCAGGTAGTCCATCATGTTGCCACCCTCCACTCCTTCTGGCAATCCCACCACCCGAACATTATTCCTGCGGTTCCGGCCTTCGGCGTCCTCTGCCCGCCGTTCTAGGGTCCGCAACCGCTGTTGCACATCCTCCATTTTAGCTGCCATCTCTTTTTGGGCGGGTACCAGGGTCTCTATAGTGGCTTCCGATTGTTTCACTCTGTCTGCGAGTTTGGCATGGTCAGCTCGTAGCAGACCCAGCCCCTGCGCCACATGCGCTATGTCCTGCTGCAGTGCCTCCCTGGTATCCGCTATAGCTTTAAGGATCTGGTCCACTTGCCTCTGCTGCATCCCTTCAACCCTCGTGTGGGCTCCCCTGGGTAGTCGGTGTGCCTTCATCGTCTTCGCGCTCAGGGGTCGCACCCCAGTCTTCCCCTTAGGCTTCCCCATAATGCAAATAGTATGCGTGCGGCTGCAGAGAAACACCAGTCCACCGTCCTAGGTATCACTTCCGCTGTGGGAATGAACAGTGCACACTGCCTGCAAGGGGCCGCTCACCTGTTGCCCTCTCCGTTCCTGTCTATCCTTCAAATAGTCCCACGGCCTGAACGCCCTATCAATGGGCCCTCCAGACGCTATGCAACAGCCTCCCAGTGCAAACTCCCGGCCAGGCTCCCTCGGCGGGCTCCGCTCCACCCAGGTCGCTTCCCACTGTATGGCTACGGTCGTAGTCTTGCCACGCTTGCGGCCTCCGCAGTAATCAGCGACGACCTGGGCCCCCGCACGTGTTCCAGGCGCATTGTGCGCGTCCCCGCTCTCTCGAATGTCACTCTACTACACCCCCACTCACAGTGTCGCGTGTGCCTCAGGCGTCCTTTGTCCGATTACAGCCCTGTTATAGGTCCAGTCGCCAGCCTGACTCCGCGTGGGTGGTGGCAGCGCCCCTGGTCCAACAACTGGAGCCCAGTAAACTGCCCCAAGCAATTCCCCGTAGCCTCTCAGTTGCCGGGGCCGATCCCTCTTATCACCAGAGCAGGCCCATCACAGTTCGGCTAGTCCTCCGTCACGCTCCTCTTGGGGCGGCTCCTCGGACCCCGCTATCACCCGGTCTCCCCTCCGCAGCGTCCGCTATTGGGGCCGTTCCTCCCCAGGCTCTGTTCCGCTGTTCTCCCTGCCTGGTTTCTGCACTGCTCCCCGGGGGTGGCCGCCCCCCGCCGTCAATCCCCAATGCGTTTGTTGCGGTTGGCTGCTAAGGTCCGCGTTCTCACACTCCCAGGGGCCCACTTGCGCTGTGGGGCCCGTGCGGGAACCAGCGCGCTCCACAGCCTATCTTCACCGGTGCTCCTCCAGTCCGCACCCAGGCGCTCGGCAGTTCTTCCTGCTCATCGCAGTGGTGTTTGCCCCATCGCTCGATCTCCTGAATCCCGCCTACCTCTCAGGGCCTTTGTGCTGTTGCCGCCAGCGCCTCTCCACTCCGCTGGCCGCCTCGTGTGACTCCGGTGCGGGGGCGCTAGTGGGCCGCTCCAGTCATCACTGCCGCAATCTCCGGCCCCAGCGACGATTCCTCCGCTCACTGCCTTCAAGCTCCGACCTCCGCACCAGCTCTGCCGCCAGGAGCCGGTAACTCGCTGCTCCAGTCAGGTCCCAGGCAGGCTGCGCGATCTCAGGCTGCTCCTCTCCCGGCGCCAGGGTTACATCCTCGCCGCCATCTTGGGTCCGCCGGGGCCGCCGCACTTTTCTCCCGTTTTCGCGGTGATTCCGGCACCGGCAGCGCCAGCCGTCACTCCCTCTTATGGCGTCTGTCCCTCGCCAATCTGTGGGTCGCTCAGGGGCTCATTTACGTGCCCATTAGACAGGATTTTGGCAGGGTCGGCGCGGAGCTCCGAGCTCAAGCGTCTTCCCTCATCTGCTCCGTGGCCACGCCCCCGCTGACATGATATTGCAATTAAATGGCGTGTTTCGATAGAAGAGACTCAGTTTTGGTGCGTCATCGGCTGCAACTGCCAGTAGGTTTTATATACATACATACATACACACACTGATTTGTTAAAAAAAAAAAATGATTTAACAGAGGAGATGTAGTGTCTTGCAATATTTTATGACGGAACCCTTTTGGCTCCTAATGGACTCCGTAGAGCTGTGCTGTATGTGTCAGAGTGCAATGCCACTAAAGCTGGTTAATATAATGTTGAGTTCGCAGTTACACGCAGCAGAGTAAAGACGTGTATTAGTGATCTCCATGTGTGGCATAGTCATTGGCAGGTACCCGGGCTGCGAAAGATGGTACACTGTACTGTGCCCCAGCTGCTCCCCCAGCGAGGAGGACTATGTACTGGCTGCTTCTGAGCTTCCCCCAGTGCTGGGCACTGTGTTTGCGCAACTGCAAGGTAACTGGAGTGGCGTAAGGGTTGGTGCAGAGGGTGAATGTCTTTGAGCACTAGGAGGTCCGGGGGAGTGAGTGGACACTGTATTCACTAGTTTAGCTGGTGTCTCTACGACAGATTTGGGTCAGTGATGTGTTGGAGTTTGTGTGTTTAGGGGGGTGTAGGTGGGTGCATGAGGTCTGCCATTAGTCACAGGACAAAGGTTTCCAAAAGTAAATAAATGGACATCATGTACCATTAATGCTTATCCCTAAATCTTTGGGTAGCCTCATTAAGGAGAGCAGGCTGTCACGGCTCACTACAGGAGGATGCGGACTCCACTTAGGAATGATTGTTGCAGCATTGTTTGAAGATTATGATTTGTCTATCGCTAAATTAAATACATAGTGTGTCAGATTTATCAATCATTAAACAAGTACAAAGTGTGTCTTGACCATGACCTCAACGAGAACATGAAGGGAACTATTAAAAGCCCTTATGGTGGAAAAGCCAAAACACACTACATGTGAACAGCAAGCTCGTAACACTTATAAGGCAGCAGTCACATATAGATGGATGCATTCCAACACCCCTCACATACTAATACGTAGTGGAGTAACACTCACACTCTACCAGAAGCACTCACACATAGACTAGCAGCCTGGCACTATGGACAACACTCTCAAATCCCAGTAACAATAGCTGTCTAACACCATCAACAGAACTCACAGACCATTAGTCACACACCACCAGAAACATTCTCATGCACCACACAGACTAGCAGTCACACACCACCAAATGCCCTCACACCCTTCACAAACAAGCAGCAAAGTCAAAACATCTTATCATTTTTATGACTTAATATTTTATGGAAACTGCTGGTGATTTTATGAAGATCAATAGGTTTTAGTTGTATTATTGTATTGCATTGTACTGATTTATTATTTTGGGGTGTGAATATTATCACATTGATCCTAGATCCAAAGTAAACATATGGATGGATGAATGAAAACTATGTCTCATGATATGCTAAAACCACTCAGAGCAGGAAACGTCCTTGCACAGCTATCACACTGAAAAGGAGAAGATAAACAGGAGTCAATAAGACCAATGCACAACAAAACAACTTATAGTAAAGACCCATTTTTCCTAGAAAATGAGTGCCCTAGGCATAATAATTGTTGCGAGTGTGTAGGTTTTTGACCAATTGGTGCAGGACTTAAACCTTAATACTGTCATGCAGAAAGATAACAGTTTCCCCATATCTACCTCTTTAAATCAGAAGTCCTCTTTGTAATCCAGGAAACAGCGCCAACAACCGTGTGCATGCATCCTTCGAAAGTGGGACAGGGCTTACAGGTCAAATGATCAGCAGACGTTTCTGTATCCACTCAAACAACCTGGCGGTGGTGCAGCTTCTGACTTAACCTGCCTTGGAGAACGGTCTACTCATCAGTTTAGCACCAATATAGTAACCCTGGGCGGAGTTCGCGGAGTTGCACTACGCGGAACACCGCGAAGTGCAAAAAAAACTCCGTCGCACTACGCAGAGCTCCGCGAGCGGCAGAGTATAATAGAATAATGCCGTTCGCTGTGATTGCACAGTGCCGGATGCTTGTATGCACTGTGCAATCATTGCGAACGGCACCATGCACAGCACAAGCTTTCCTTTTCTGCCGCTCGAGTAGATTTTTACTCGAGCGGCAGCTTTCTCAACGTGAACGGGCAGTTTCTCAACGCGAGCGGTCGCCAGCATACGCGACCACTCGCAATGAGAAACCTGACCCCCCGCGTTGAGAAATCTCGCTGGGATGTTGATTTCCCACGCTCGCCAACTTGATGTTGACGATCAAGAACGAGGAAAAATCTTGCGGGGATGTTGATTTCCACGCTTGCGCTCGCCAACTTGATGTTGAAGATCGCGAACGAGGAAAAATCTCGCCGGGAGGTTGATTTTCCTCGCTCGCAGTCGCCAACTTGATGTTGACGAACGCGAGCGAGGAAAAAAACTCCGCTCCGCAACGCGAAGCGGAGTTTTTCGGAACTCCGCGATCTTCGCGTAACGCGGAGTGCAGACAACTCCGCAAACTCCGCGAGCGGAGCGGAGTTCACCGCCCAGGCCTACAATATAGTACACACTTGCCACTGGTGTCTCTGGCTGGCCTGATGTTTGGGATGTCGTCTCCCGCAGCTCTCTTTAGAGAGCCCTCAACAAATACCAGGGAATGCTATGGCAACAGCCATATTAGCAGTGCCCACAGGTGTGCATTCTATTGGAAGAAGGTTGTGTGTATTTACATAAAACTAATCACCAGGCAACTGCATTGACTACAAATGCAGGACTATTTTGGAGGAGGACAAGAAGTGAGGGAGGAATGATACATTGCGAAGGTTACAGTGTTAAAGTTGCATTTAAATAACACTTCAAAACCTTGAGTGCTTTAGATGGAAAAGTTATGTGTCTGTCGTACAGTTTACATGGATAGTGTCTTGATGTTCTGTACACCAGAGTTTGGCGCCTATTGAGTAATGTTGTTGTGGTGTGGTATGAATTCAACCGAAAGGGTTGAGAGAACGCTTAGAACAGAAACCTACAGAAACGAGCATTATACAATCAGCAGTAGAGTATGCTCTGTGGGGGAGGGTTGTTTCGCCCAAGAATAGCAAGGAGCTACCCATACCAATGGACATTATGCAACTAGCTATATTATATGCTCCGATTGGGTGGGGGTCTTCCAGGAAACAGCAAGAAGGAAACCTTTTTGAATGGTCATTAAACAAGTCAAGCCTACGCCCAAAGAGTCCACGCAGGAGCACAGGAGCAGCTGAGGGGTAGCACACAGGAAAGAGTTTTTATACAACTTACAGGTCACCCACAGGAAATCATTCATACAATTCGTTTATGTGAATGGACATTACACAACAAGCCAAGCGTATGTTTGAAGTGTCCACGCAGGAGCAGATGAGAGGCAGCCCACAAGGAATGAGTTTTTATACAACTACCATGGTATACGATCTAACAGGGCCACCCTTAATTGGCCGAGAGCAACCCATTAGAATGTGCGTTTAACAGGGCACTCACAGGAAACCATTTCTACAATTAGCTTATGTGAGTGGGCATTACACAACAAACCATTGTCTATGTGGAGGAATCCACGCAGGAGCTGCAGGGAGCCCTACCTGACTCCATAGCAAGGATAATTATACACTCAGCCCTACTGCATGGTGTGTGGTTGTGCGAGGTGGAGGAAGGGGAATCAACTAACACCTGCAATAAAAGTGGGTTGCTGTCAGATGTGATGATATTCACACCCCCAAAAACATCCCACACCTACGTTTTCAGAATATATTGGCTGTGAAAATGATTATTTTCCCGAGTTTAGCCCGCAAACATACGGAATAACCTGCACATTTTGCGGCCTAGAGCAAAAACCTGCATGTTCCATTATTTAAAGGATTATTTTTCACCCGTTAAATTCCGGCAGGTCTTACTAGCTGAAATTTGACATGGGTGCATACTTTATCGCACCCAGTAATTACTGCATGAAATAAACATTGCATCGAGGTGTTTGCACGGGCATCGCAATTTGCTAGTCCACTCATAATGAAGGCATAGGAAAGGCAGTGTGGTAACCCCCAGGAATTAGCAGAAAACCATTGGCTTTGGTAGAGGTTCTTGAATTTCACCACAGAGTGTCAGTGAACAATCCATATGAATGAGCATTATACAACCAGCTGTAGTATATGCCTTGATAGAGGGGTCGAGGGTGGAAAAGGAGAGACAGGGAGCACCCCATGGGACTCGGCACTTTACAACCAGACATAGTATATGCTCTCTGTTGGAAGCCCAAGACGGTTATAGGGTAACCCAATGGAATGGGCAACATAGAACACACTAAAGTGAATGCTTGAAGCATCCACACAAGCGTGGCAGAGGACCAACCCTTAAGAAAAGGCATTAATGAACCACCCATAGTATATGCCTTGAGAAGTCCAACGTACAGCCGCCTTGGTGTAAGCTCTAGGCAGTCTACCCGAGAGCAAGAAGGAGGAACCCTAAAATTTGGCACCATACAACCAGCTATATACATGCTGTGAGAAGGCCACCCAGGAGTTACCGGGATCAACACACAGAAAGGACCTAGCTGTGCTATAGGCACTATGGTTCAATCTAGGAGAGGCAGAAGATCAGCAATGCTGTGTGCCTGAGCATTCCACCCAGGAGTGGGTTGGTACAACCCTCAGGAGTGGATGATACCTGTGCTGAGGTCAGGGTGGGTTGTTGACAACAAATCCTGTGGAAAGAGATAAAGAGGTTAGGAACATGAAAGGGGTGAAGAAGATGGCAATAAGGGAAATTTGTAAGTAGAGACCTGGGCAGGTGCTCTGGCCCTATCCCTAATAGCATTGGAAAGGTAAGAGCAAGAAACACATCACAAAAATAGCTGTGGGCTGGCAGTGGCGAGGCAGAAAGTAAGATAGGCACCTTCCCATTGCCAATTGTCCACCGCTATATATGTTTGCCCAAGTGCTTTCAGAATAGATTGAAACATCCTAAGTATGCTACAATATTTAAATGCAACATACCAAATGGAACTGAAAGAGTCACATTGAAAATGACAGACGTTAATTGCCTAGTAAACCTTCCCATGTTTCAGGGTTTCAGGCTGGCCACCCTAGGAAGGTTTTCGGTTCAGATTAATTTGAAGTGTCTTTAAAACCACGAGAGCATCTCTCAAAAACAAAATACCCATTACCCTGAGACTGAGCAGAGTCAAAGGGGTCTATTCACAACTTGCACTTCGTAGTTTGTGAAGTACTACTACTCACGTACTACAAAATGCTATTTACAAACCTATGGGCAGAGACCTCAATCTCTCCTATGTTTTCTATGGAGAGATCTCTGCACATGCAAGTATATGTTTTAGTAGCACATGTGGAAGAGACATTTGGGAGTGCTGTAATATGGGGAACACTTACACCTAATTGGAAGGGGTTTAGGGATGACACCGGAATGATAAGGAGGGGTCTAGGGAGGGAAAACAAATCTGCCTCAAAAGGGTAAGCACATTGTTATTCACAAACTACCCCTCTAAAGCCAAAAAGGTCCCAAAATAGTAGTAAATGTACTCCAACTCAGCCTTCGAGTAAGTCCAGCATCATGCATGGCAGCTCAAAGGTGCTGTAACATACTCCCATAGAAAATAATGGAGGCAGGGGAGTAAACTAATACCCTAATGAAAAGTATGTTATTTAATAAAATTATTTCAGCCTATAATATATATATATATACATATATATCATACACGAAAACAGGAAATCACCGCCGCCGCTCCGTCTCGTCCCGGGTGCTGAGACTCCAGCGGTGGTGAGCCGCTAATTATAAACATACAAAGGCGACGATCTCCAGACGCCAAGAAGTGGAGAGCACACACGGAAGTTTGTACAAACAAAGTGCTTTAATGTGCAGGCCCCCCTGCACTGACAGACGCGTTTCGGCTTGCGCCTTCCTCTATGTCAGTTTCACCCTGGAAACAAGGAAACATTTAAAACTAGCAATGTATCACGTGTGATTCGTAACAAGAAAAGATGGTCCTTAAATCAAAGTTAATTACATGATTTCATGGCGGCCATCTTTGAACGTGGTTTTAAAACATTAAGAAATGTGAATCGTGAATTAACCCATGTGTGTTACTGGTGCAAAATTACTTAATAAAAACAAGAAAATCGGGAGAAAAGTTAATCATTATGCAAACACAAATAGGCAAAAGGATAAATCCATTATTCATAATTATCATTGAATATGATATAAGAAATAAGTGTGTTGCCTATTAAGAATATATGTATAAATACATTTCATCAAAATATCTCCCGTATGTTTTGTGTGTTATTGAGCCCTGAATGGGCAATCGTGTCACTGGGGCACTGTGATAGAATATTTGGAGAAAGTGCATCTTTCTCTAAAATTACTCAAGAGTCTTATTTACTATTCTAATGCTAGTCTTGGAATATGTTGGGAAAAGTAAAAAATTCATCTAATATATTTTTTTAAAAAGGTAGATAAGATGTAATTTTGAATCGGCAGGAAGTGCTGTCCTGGGTACACCTCTCAGGGCAAAAAAGTAATAATGTCTTTTTCACTGGATTCCTCATCTTCAATTTTTTTCTGAGATGAAATCAGGAAGATTTTTCAGCAGTACTTTCAACTGGCACTGACCAAGTAGCCCACCCACACCAGTCACAGGGGTGCAGAACTCCTAAAGCCAATGCCCACATGGTTTGGGATCAAGGGCCACAAGTTTTCTTTTTTTTAATTGTGCAGAATATGAAAAAACAACAAGAAATTCAATGCATCATACGAACAGACATTTTCTTGATTTCAATTGATACTACCAATAAACCATTCATTAAATAGGATCTCAAGATGGAGTAAAAACAACATCTACAAAATTGTTCCCTTCTTAGAGGTTAAAGTGCTATATGGAATACAATTTCGTTACGTCCTTTGACAAAAGTTTTACAATCAAAGCCCAGTAAAAGAGTAGATCACAACTATACTCCTCTTCATGGTAATTAAAGTGATATGAGTGCGAAAGTGCTATGAAATCCAAGTGCTGGTAAACACACGCTTCTAAAATCCTTCCTTGCTGAAGGACTAATCACTTCTAAATTCTTAATTCTAAATCAGCAGCAGATCTCAACTAATCCGCTTCCTAATAATTAAAATGCCTGAAGTGCTACAGTGCAGTGAAATGAGATGTTAAATCCTATATACAATTGGTTACTACTAAAAACATATTTTACTCATTAAATCTCGTCTCTAGGATACCGCCTACACATAATTTAGCAAACTTACAATTCTTACTATTTAAAAAAGGGGGATTATGCTTATAAAACTCAAATGCTTTCTAAATTGCTAGAAACCTATGTAGGCTCCCAACCCGCCATGCATATGCATCCTCAAAAACTAAATCTCCTCATTTTTGTATACCATTGTACAAAGGGGGGGCATTTTGAGTTTTCCAGGATAGTAATATCAAGGACTGTGCAATCGACATGGCAATGCAAATAAAATATTGAGCATACTTACTCAACCTACCAGGTGAGTAGACGAATAATACTAAAGTTGCTTCCAGCTCTATTAACCCCTTCGCTGCTAGGCCTTTTCCCCCCCCTGTGCTAAGCCTTTTTTTGGCTATTTGGGGTAGTTCGCGCTTAGGCCCCTGTAACGTTTTGACCACATAAGGTATCCACGCCAAATTTGCGTCCTTTTTTTCCAACATCATGGGGATTCTAAAGGTACCCAGGGTTTGTGGATTTCCCTGGAGGGGACCCAGAAATTAGCCAAAATACAGCAACATTTTTTTTAAATGGGAAAAAGGGCTACAGATGAAAGCGTCTGGTTTTTTCCTGCAAATGGTATCAAAAGGGGTTGTGGTGCTGAAATCACCATCTTCCCAGCTTTCAGGGACAAGCAGACTTTTGTCAGAAACCAACATTTTTTACACAGTTTTGGCATTTTTCTGGGACATAGCCTATTTTTGCTATTTTTGTGCTTTCAACCTCTTTCCAGTTAATGGTAGAAATGGGTATGAAAGCAATAATGGATCCTGGAAAGCTATACATTTTAGAAAAGTAGACAAAATTCTGAATTCAGCAAGGGGTCATTTGTGTAGATCCTTCAAGGTTTCTTCATAGAAACTAACAGTTAAATATAGGAAAAATTGAAAATTAGTTGAAAAAAACAGCCATTTGTGTCAACGTTTTCACCTGTAACTTCTTCTAATTATGACAGTTGTTTGAAAACAATATACCATTACATCCGCTAGACCTTTCTGGTTGTGGGGATATATAGGACTTGTAGGTTCACCAAGAACCCGACGAACCCAGAGCCAATAACTGATCAGCGTCTTGCAATGGTTTTTATTATGTACCGGGTATATAGCAATTCATTTGGGAAAATGTATACATGGAAAAATCGGTATGAAAGACACCTATGTATTTATGAAATGGGAACAAAATATAGAGTTTAGAAACAGTAGATATTTGCACATTTCCGAAATTGGGAAAACCCATACTAGCATGAGAATTATAGGTCATTTTTCAAAATTACTTCTTTTTTACACATTGTCTTTCATTTGGAAGGCAGAAATGCATCGAAAGTCAATAGGTAATAACAGTTGCTCTACAATTCTTTGTTACCCTAAGTCTCCCGATAAAAATGGTACCTCACTTGTGTGGGTAGGCCTTGTGCCCACGACAGGAAACGGCTCAAAACGCAACGTGGACATACCACATTCTCACAATGAAAAATGACCCTTTTTTTGCAAAGTGCCTAGCTGTAGTTTTTGAACCCTAGCTCTGCCGGCACCTAGGGAAACCTAGCAAACCTATACATTTTTTAAAACTAGACACCCAGGGAAATCCAGGCTGGGGTGACTTGACTAGCTCTCACCAGGTTCTGTTACCCAGAATCCCTTGCAAACCTAAAAATTGTCAAAAAAAAACACATTTTCCTCATATTTCTGGGGTGGAAAGTTCTGGAATCTGCGTGGATCCATACAATTCCACCCACCCCGCGTTCCCCAAAGTCTTCCGAGAAAAATGGTACCTCACTTTTGTAGCCTGGCTGATGAGGGTTTTGAACCCGAAACCGGTCCCAGGATGCTTGTTTCCGGTCCAGGGAAGACATGGCTTGGCAGTTCGGGCTGGACTGTTCCCATGAGGCACAGGGTCAGACTGATTTGCATATGGCCATGTCTGAACTGGGGTGGTGGAGTGAGCTAAAGAATGATGATGGATTAAACCCAGATCAGTTGACTGGGGGTGAGTGTTTGATTTGCTCTAACGCTCCGTCCATCATCCCCTTTGGTATCGCTTTGTTTGCCCTAAGTTGGCAGGGTATGCCCAGACGTGGGTCCCATGCTCACTTTGCCACTGGATTCAAGATAGCCTGGCTGATGAGGGTTTTGAACCCGAAACCGGTCCCAGGATGCTTGTTTCCGGTCCAGGGAAGACATGGCTTGGCAGTTCGGGCTGGACTGTTCCCATGAGGCACAGGGTCAGACTGATTTGCATATGGCCATGTCTGAACTGGGGTGGTGGAGTGAGCTAAAGAATGATGATGGATTAAACCCAGATCAGTTGACTGGGGGTGAGTGTTTGATTTGCTCTAACGCTCCGTCCATCATCCCCTTTGGTATCGCTTTGTTTGCCCTAAGTTGGCAGGGTATGCCCAGACGTGGGTCCCATGCTCACTTTGCCACTGGATTCAAGATAGCCTGGCTGATGAGGGTTTTGAACCCGAAACCGGTCCCAGGATGCTTGTTTCCGGTCCAGGGAAGACATGGCTTGGCAGTTCGGGCTGGACTGTTCCCATGAGGCACAGGGTCAGACTGATTTGCATATGGCCATGTCTGAACTGGGGTGGTGGAGTGAGCTAAAGAATGATGATGGATTAAACCCAGATCAGTTGACTGGGGGTGAGTGTTTGATTTGCTCTAACGCTCCGTCCATCATCCCCTTTGGTATCGCTTTGTTCGCCCTAAATTGGCAGGGTATGCCCAGACGTGGGTCCCATGCTCACTTTGCCACTGGATTCAAGATAGCCTGGCTGATGAGGGTTTTGAACCCGAAACCGGTCCCAGGATGCTTGTTTCCGGTCCAGGGAAGACATGGCTTGGCAGTTCGGGCTGGACTGTTCCCATGAGGCACAGGGTCAGACTGATTTGCATATGGCCATGTCTGAACTGGGGTGGTGGAGTGAGCTAAAGAATGATGATGGATTAAACCCAGATCAGTTGACTGGGGGTGAGTGTTTGATTTGCTCTAACGCTCCATCCATCATCCCCTTTGGTATCGCTTTGTTCGCCCTAAGTTGGCAGGGTATGCCCAGACGTGGGTCCCATGCTCACTTTGCCACTGGATTCAAGATAGCCTGGCTGATGAGGGTTTTGAACCCGAAACCGGTCCCAGGATGCTTGTTTCTGGTCCAGGGAAGACATGGCTTGGCAGTTCGGGCTGGACTGTTCCCATGAGGCACAGGGTCAGACTGATTTGCATATGGCCATGTCTGAACTGGGGTGGTGGAGTGAGCTAAAGAATGATGATGGATTAAACCCAGATCAGTTGACTGGGGTGAGTGTTTGATTTGCTCTAACGCTCCGTCCATCATCCCCTTTGGTATCGCTTTGTTCGCCCTAAGTTGGCAGGGTATGCCCAGACGTGGGTCCCATGCTCACTTTGCCACTGGATTCAAGATAGGCTGGCTGATGTGGGTTTTGAACCCGAAACCGGTCCCAGGATGCTTGTTTCCGGTCCAGGGAAGACATGGCTTGGCAGTTCGGGCTGGACTGTTCCCATGAGGCACAGGGTCAGACTGATTTGCATATGGCCATGTCTGAACTGGGGTGGTGGAGTGAGCTAAAGAATGATGATGGATTAAACCCAGATCAGTTGACTGGGGGTGAGTGTTTGATTTGCTCTAACACTCCGTCCATCATCCCCTTTGGTATCGCTTTGTTCGCCCTAAGTTGGCAGGGTATGCCCAGACGTGGGTCCCATGCTCACTTTGCCACTGGATTCAAGATAGCCTGGCTGATGAGGGTTTTGAACCCGAAACCGGTCCCAGGATGCTTGTTTCCGGTCCAGGGAAGACATGGCTTGGCAGTTCGGGCTGGACTGTTCCCATGAGGCACAGGGTCAGACTGATTTGCATATGGCCATGTCTGAACTGGGGTGGTGGAGTGAGCTAAAGAATGATGATGGATTAAACCCAGATCAGTTGACTGGGGGTGAGTGTTTGATTTGCTCTAACGCTCCGTCCATCATCCCCTTTGGTATCGCTTTGTTCGCCCTAAGTTGGCAGGGTATGCCCAGACGTGGGTCCCATGCTCACTTTGCCACTGGATTCAAGATAGCCTGGCTGATGAGGGTTTTGAACCCGAAACCGGTCACAGGATGCTTGTTTCCGGTCCAGGGAAGACATGGCTTGGCAGTTCGGGCTGGACTGTTCCCATGAGGCACAGGGTCAGACTGATTTGCATATGGCCATGTCTGAACTGGGGTGGTGGAGTGAGCTAAAGAATGATGATGGATTAAACCCAGATCAGTTGACTGGGGGTGAGTGTTTGATTTGCTCTAACGCTCCGTCCATCATCCCCTTTGGTATCGCTTTGTTCGCCCTAAGTTGGCAGGGTATGCCCAGACGTGGGTCCCATGCTCACTTTGCCACTGGATTCAAGATAGCCTGGCTGATGAGGGTTTTGAACCCGAAACCTGTCCCAGGATGCTTGTTTCCGGTCCAGGGAAGACATGGCTTGGCAGTTCGGGCTGGACTGTTCCCATGAGGCACAGGGTCAGACTGATTTGCATATGGCCATGTCTGAACTGGGGTGGTGGAGTGAGCTAAAGAATGATGATGGATTAAACCCAGATCAGTTGACTGGGGGTGAGTGTTTGATTTGCTCTAACGCTCTGTCCATCATCCCCTTTGGTATCGCTTTGTTCGCCCTAAGTTGGCAGGGTATGCCCAGACGTGGGTCCCATGCTCACTTTGCCACTGGATTCAAGATAGCCTGGCTGATGAGAGTTTTGAACCCGAAACCGGTCCCAGGATGCTTGTTTCCGGTCCAGGGAAGACATGGCTTGGCAGTTCGGGCTGGACTGTTCCCATGAGGCACAGGGTCAGACTGATTTGCATATGGCCATGTCTGAACTGGGGTGGTGGAGTGAGCTAAAGAATGATGATGGATTAAACCCAGATCAGTTGACTGGGGGTGAGTGTTTGATTTGCTCTAACGCTCCGTCCATCATCCCCTTTGGTATCGCTTTGTTCGCCCTAAGTTGGCAGGGTATGCCCAGACGTAGGTCCCATGCTCACTGTGCCACTGGATTCAAGATAGCCTGGCTGATGAGGGTTTTGAACCCGAAACCGGTCCCAGGATGCTTGTTTCCGGTCCAGGGAAGACATGGCTTGGCAGTTCGGGCTGGACTGTTCCCATGAGGCACAGGGTCAGACTGATTTGCATATGGCCATGTCTGAACTGGGGTGGTGGAGTGAGCTAAAGAATGATGATGGATTAAACCCAGATCAGTTGACTGGGGGTGAGTGTTTGATTTGCTCTAACGCTCCGTCCATCATCCCCTTTGGTATCGCTTTGTTCGCCCTAAGTTGGCAGGGTATGCCCAGACGTGGGTCCCATGCTCACTGTGCCACTGGATTCAAGATAGCCTGGCTGATGAGGGTTTTGAACCCGAAACCGGTCCCAGGATGCTTGTTTCCGGTCCAGGGAAGACATGGCTTGGCAGTTCGGGCTGGACTGTTCCCATGAGGCACAGGGTCAGACTGATTTGCATATGGCCATGTCTGAACTGGGGTGGTGGGAGTGAGCTAAAGAATGATGATGGATTAAACCCAGATCAGTTGACTGGGGGTGAGTGTTTGATTTGCTCTAACGCTCCGTCCATCATCCCCTTTGGTATCGCTTTGTTCGCCCTAAGTTGGCAGGGTATGCCCAGACGTGGGTCCCATGCTCACTTTGCCACTGGATTCAAGATAGCCTGGCTGATGAGGGTTTTGAACCCGAAACCGGTCCGAGGATGCTTGTTTCCGGTCCAGGGAAGACATGGCTTGGCAGTTCGTGCTGGACTGTTCCCATGAGGCACAGGGTCAGACTGATTTGCATATGGCCATGTCTGAACTGGGGTGGTGGAGTGAGCTAAAGAATGATGATGGATTAAACCCAGATCAGTTGACTGGGGGTGAGTGTTTGATTTGCTCTAACGCTCCGTCCATCATCCCCTTTGGTATCGCTTTGTTCGCCCTAAGTTGGCAGGGTATGCCCAGACGTGGGTCCCATGCTCACTTTGCCACTGGATTCAAGATAGCCTGGCTGATGAGGGTTTTGAACCCGAAACCGGTCCCAGGATGCTTGTTTCCGGTCCAGGGAAGACATGGCTTGGCAGTTCGGGCTGGACTGTTCCCATGAGGCACAGGGTCAGACTGATTTGCATATGGCCATGTCTGAACTGGGGTGGTGGAGTGAGCTAAAGAATGATGATGGATTAAACCCAGATCAGTTGACTGGGGGTGAGTGTTTGATTTGCTCTAACGCTCCGTCCATCATCCCCTTTGGTATCGCTTTGTTCGCCCTAAGTTGGCAGGGTATGCCCAGACGTGGGTCCCATGCTCACTTTGCCACTGGATTCAAGATAGCCTGGCTGATGAGGGTTTTGAACCCGAAACCGGTCCCAGGATGCTTGTTTCCGGTCCAGGGAAGACATGGCTTGGCAGTTCGGGCTGGACTGTTCCCATGAGGCACAGGGTCAGACTGATTTGCATATGGCCATGTCTGAACTGGGGTGGTGGAGTGAGCTAAAGAATGATGATGGATTAAACCCAGATCAGTTGACTGGGGGTGAGTGTTTGATTTGCTCTAACGCTCCGTCCATCATCCCCTTTGGTATCGCTTTGTTCGCCCTAAGTTGGCAGGGTATGCCCAGACGTGGGTCCCATGCTCACTTTGCCACTGGATTCAAGATAGCCTGGCTGATGAGGGTTTTGAACCCGAAACCGGTCCCAGGATGCTTGTTTCCGGTCCAGGGAAGACATGGCTTGGCAGTTCGGGCTGGACTGTTCCCATGAGGCACAGGGTCAGACTGATTTGCATATGGCCATGTCTGAACTGGGGTGGTGGAGTGAGCTAAAGAATGATGATGGATTAAACCCAGATCAGTTGACTGGGGGTGAGTGTTTGATTTGCTCTAACGCTCCGTCCATCATCCCCTTTGGTATCGCTTTGTTCGCCCTAAGTTGGCAGGGTATGCCCAGACGTGGGTCCCATGCTCACTTTGCCACTGGATTCAAGATAGCCTGGCTGATGAGGGTTTTGAACCCGAAACCGGTCCCAGGATGCTTGTTTCCGGTCCAGGGAAGACATGGCTTGGCAGTTCGGGCTGGACTGTTCCCATGAGGCACAGGGTCAGACTGATTTGCATATGGCCATGTCTGAACTGGGGTGGTGGAGTGAGCTAAAGAATGATGATGGATTAAACCCAGATCAGTTGACTGGGGGTGAGTGTTTGATTTGCTCTAACGCTCCGTCCATCATCCCCTTTGGTATCGCTTTGTTCGCCCTAAGTTGGCAGGGTATGCCCAGACGTGGGTCCCATGCTCACTTTGCCACTGGATTCAAGATAGCCTGGCTGATGAGGGTTTTGAACCCGAAACCGGTCCCAGGATGCTTGTTTCCGGTCCAGGGAAGACATGGCTTGGCAGTTCGGGCTGGACTGTTCCCATGAGGCACAGGGTCAGACTGATTTGCATATGGCCATGTCTGAACTGGGGTGGTGGAGTGAGCTAAAGAATGATGATGGATTAAACCCAGATCAGTTGACTGGGGGTGAGTGTTTGATTTGCTCTAACGCTCCGTCCATCATCCCCTTTGGTATCGCTTTGTTCGCACTAAGTTGGCAGGGTATGCCCAGACGTGGGTCCCATGCTCACTTTGCCACTGGATTCAAGATAGCCTGGCTGATGAGGGTTTTGAACCCGAAACCGGTCCCAGGATGCTTGTTTCCGGTCCAGGGAAGACATGGCTTGGCAGTTCGGGCTGGACTGTTCCCATGAGGCACAGGGTCAGACTGATTTGCATATGGCCATGTCTGAACTGGGGTGGTGGAGTGAGCTAAAGAATGATGATGGATTAAACCCAGATCAGTTGACTGGGGGTGAGTGTTTGATTTGCTCTAACGCTCCGTCCATCATCCCCTTTGGTATCGCTTTGTTCGCCCTAAGTTGGCAGGGTATGCCCAGACGTGGGTCCCATGCTCACTTTGCCACTGGATTCAAGATAGCCTGGCTGATGAGGGTTTTGAACCCGAAACCGGTCCCAGGATGCTTGTTTCCGGTCCAGGGAAGACATGGCTTGGCAGTTCGGGCTGGACTGTTCCCATGAGGCACAGGGTCAGACTGATTTGCATATGGCCATGTCTGAACTGGGGTGGTGGAGTGAGCTACAGAATGATGATGGATTAAACCCAGATCAGTTGACTGGGGGTGAGTGTTTGATTTGCTCTAACGCTCCGTCCATCATCCCCTTTGGTATCGCTTTGTTCGCCCTAAGTTGGCAGGGTATGCCCAGACGTGGGTCCCATGCTCACTTTGCCACTGGATTCAAGATAGCCTGGCTGATGAGGGTTTTGAACCCGAAACCGGTCCCAGGATGCTTGTTTCCGGTCCAGGGAAGACATGGCTTGGCAGTTCGGGCTGGACTGTTCCCATGAGGCACAGGGTCAGACTGATTTGCATATGGCCATGTCTGAACTGGGGTGGTGGAGTGAGCTAAAGAATGATGATGGATTAAACCCAGATCAGTTGACTGGGGGTGAGTGTTTGATTTGCTCTAACGCTCCGTCCATCATCCCCTTTGGTATCGCTTTGCTCGCCCTAAGTTGGCAGGGTATGCCCAGACGTGGGTCCCATGCTCACTTTGCCACTGGATTCAAGATAGCCTGGCTGATGAGGGTTTTGAACCCGAAACCGGTCCCAGGATGCTGGTTTCCGGTCCAGGGAAGACATGGCTTGGCAGTTCGGGCTGGACTGTTCCCATGAGGCACAGGGTCAGACTGATTTGCATATGGCCATGTCTGAACTGGGGTGGTGGAGTGAGCTAAAGAATGATGATGGATTAAACCCAGATCAGTTGACTGGGGGTGAGTGTTTGATTTGCTCTAACGCTCCGTCCATCATCCCCTTTGGTATCGCTTTGTTCGCCCTAAGTTGGCAGGGTATGCCCAGACGTGGGTCCCATGCTCACTTTGCCACTGGATTCAAGATAGCCTGGCTGATGAGGGTTTTGAACCCGAAACTGGTCCCAGGATGCTTGTTTCCGGTCCAGGGAAGACATGGCTTGGCAGTTCGGGCTGGACTGTTCCCATGAGGCACAGGGTCAGACTGATTTGCATATGGCCATGTCTGAACTGGGGTGGTGGAGTGAGCTAAAGAATGATGATGGATTAAACCAAGATCAGTTGACTGGGGGTGAGTGTTTGATTTGCTCTAACGCTCCGTCCATCATCCCCTTTGGTATCGCTTTGTTCGCCCTAAGTTGGCAGGGTATGCCCAGACGTGGGTCCCATGCTCACTTTGCCACTGGATTCAAGATAGCCTGGCTGATGAGGGTTTTGAACCCGAAACCGGTCCCAGGATGCTTGTTTCCGGTCCAGGGAAGACATGGCTTGGCAGTTCGGGCTGGACTGTTCCCATGAGGCACAGGGTCAGACTGATTTGCATATGGCCATGTCTGAACTGGGGTGGTGGAGTGAGCTAAAGAATGATGATGGATTAAACCCAGATCAGTTGACTGGGGGTGAGTGTTTGATTTGCTCTAACGCTCCGTCCATCATCCCCTTTGGTATCGCTTTGTTCGCCCTAAGTTGGCAGGGTATGCCCAGACGTGGGTCCCATGCTCACTTTGCCACTGGATTCAAGATAGCCTGGCTGATGAGGGTTTTGAACCCGAAACCGGTCCCAGGATGCTTGTTTCCGGTCCAGGGAAGACATGGCTTGGCAGTTCGGGCTGGACTGTTCCCATGAGGCACAGGGTCAGACTGATTTGCATATGGCCATGTCTGAACTGGGGTGGTGGAGTGAGCTAAAGAATGATGATGGATTAAACCCAGATCAGTTGACTGGGGGTGAGTGTTTGATTTGCTCTAACGCTCCGTCCATCATCCCCTTTGGTATCACTTGTGTGGGTAGGCCTAGTGCCCGCGACAGGAAACGGCCCAAAACCCAAGGTGGACACACCACATTTTCACAGTGAAAAATGACCCTTTTTTTGCAAAGTGCCTAGCTGTAGTTTTTGAACCCTAGCTCTGTCGGCACCTAGGGAAACCTAGCAAACCTATACATTTTCGAAAAGTAGACACATAGGGGAATCCAGGATGGGGTGACTTGACTGGCTCTCACCAGGTTCTGTTACCCAGAATCCCTTGCAAACCTAACAAATTGTCAAAAAAAAACATTTTCCTCACATTTCTGTGGTGGAAAGTTCTGGAATCTGCGTGGATCCACAAAATTCCACCCACCCCGCTTTCCCCAAAGTCTTCAGAGAAAAATGGTACCTCACTTGTGTGGGTAGGCCTAGTGCCCGCGACAGGAAACGGCCCAAAACGCAAGGTGGACACACCACATTTTCACAGTGAAAAATGACCCTTTTTTTGCAAAGTGCCTAGCTGTAGTTTTTGAACCCTAGCTCTGCCGGCACCTAGGGAAACCTAGCAAGCCTATACATTTTTGAAAACCAGACACCCAGGGGAATCCAGGATGGGGTGACTTGACTGGCTCTCACCAGGTTCTGTTACCCAGAATCCCTTGCAAACCTAAACAATTGTCCAAAAAAACACATTTTCCTCACATTTCTGTGGTCGAAAGTTCTGGAATCTGCGTGGATCCACAAAATTCCACCCACTCCGTGTTCCCCAAAGTCTTCCGAGAAAAATGGTACCTCACTTGTGTGGGTAGGGCTAGTGCCAGCGACAGGAAACGGCCCAAAACGCAACGTGGACACACCACATTTTCACAGTGAAAAATGACCCTTTTTTTGCAAAGTGCCTAGCTGTAGTTTTTGAACCCTAGCTCTGCCAGCACCTAGGGAAACCTAGCAAACCTATACATTTTTGAAAACTAGACACCCGGGGGATGCCAGGGAGGTATGGCTTGCGTGGACCCCCCAACGTTTTCTTACCCAAAATCCCCTGCAAACCTCAAATTTAGCTGAACAAATCACTTTTTCCACACATTTTTGTGTGGGAAAGTTGTGGCATCACCGGGCTGACACAAATTTCCTACCACCCAGCGTTCCCCCAGGTCTCCCGATAAAAATGATGCCTCACTTGTGTGGGAGGCCCAAGTACCCACAACAGGCAAGGGCCCAAAACATATTGAGGCGACATCAAAATTGCCTATCACAAAACGACCTGGTTTTGCAAGGGGGGTCACCTGGGTTTTTGGCCCCATGCTCGGCGGCCAGCTATGGAAACCTACCAAACCCACACATTTCTGAAAACTAGACACCCGGGGGGTTCCACGGAGGTATGGCTTGCGTGGATCCCCCAACGTTTTCTTACCCAGAATCCCCTGCAAACCTCAATTTTAGCTGAAAGAAATCACTTTTTCCACACATTTTTGTGTGGGAAAGTTGTGGCATCACCGGGCTGACACAAATTTCCTACCACCCAGCGTTCCCCCAGGTCTTCCGATAAAAATGTTGCCTCACTCGTGTGGGATGCCTAAGTACCCGCGACAGGCAAGGGCCCAAAACGTATTGAGGCAACATCAAAATTGCCTATCACAAAACGACCTGGTTTTGCAAGGGGGGTCACCTGGGTTTTTGGCCCCGTGCTCGGCGGCCAGCTAGGAAACTTACCAAACCCACACATTTCTTAAAACTAGACACCCGGGGGTTCCAGGGAGGTATGGCTTGCGTGGATCCCCCAACGTTTTCTTACCCAGAATCCCTGCAAACCTCAATTTTAGCTTAAAAATCACTTTTTCCGCACATTTTTGTGTGGGAAAGTTGTGGCATCACCGGGCTGACACAAATTTCCTACCACCCAGCGTTCCCCAGGTCTCCCAATAAAAATGGTGCCTCACTCGTGTGGGAGGCCCAAGTACCCGTGACAGGCAAGGGCCCAAAACGTATTGAGGCGACATCAAAATTGCCTCTCACAAAACGACCTGGTTTTGCAAGGGGGGTCACCTGGGTTTTTAGCCCCGTGCTTTTTCCACACATTTTTGTGTGGGAAAGTTGTGGCATCACCGGGCTGTCGCGGGTACTTGGGCCTCCCACACGAGTCAGGCACCATTTTTATCGGGAGACCTGGGGGAACGCTGGGTGGTAGGAAATTTGTGTCAGCCCAGTGATGCCACAACTTTCCCACACGAAAATGTGTGGAAAAAGTGATTTTTTCAGCTAAATTTGAGGTTTGCAGGGATTCTGGGTAAGAAAACGTTGGGGGATCCACGCAAGCCATACCTCCCTGGAATCCCTGGGTGTCTAGTTTTCAGAAATGTGTGGGTTTGGTAGGTTTCCTTGCTGGCCGCCGAGCACGGGGCCAAAAACCCAGGTGACCCCCCTTTCAAAACCAGGTTGTTTTGTGATAGGCAATTTTGATGTCGCATCAATACGTTTTGGGCCCTTGCCTGTCGCGGGTACTTGGGCCTCCCACACGAGTGAGGCACCATTTTTATCGGGAGACCTGGGGGAACGCTGGGTGGTAGGAAATTTGTGTCAGGCCGGTGATGCCACAACTTTCCCACACAAAAATGTGTGGAAAAAGTGATTTTTTCAGCTACAATTGAGATTTGCAGGGGATTCTCGGTAAGAAAACGTTGGGGGATCCACGCAAGCCATACCTCCCTGGAACCCCGGGTGTCTAGTTTTCAGAAATGTGTGGGTTTGTTAGGTTTCCCTAGCTGGCCGCCGAGCACGGGGCCAAAAACCCAGGTGACCCCCCTTGCAAAACCAGGTCGTTTTGTGGTAGGCAATTTTAATGTCTCCTCAATACGTTTTGAGCCCTTGCCTGTCGCGGGTACTTGGGCCTCCCACACGAGTGAGGCATCATTTTTATCGGGAGTCCTGTGGGAACGCTGGGTGGTAGGCATTTTGTGTCAGCCCGGTGGTCCCACAACTTTCCCACACAAAAATGTCTGGAAAAAGTGATTTTTTTCAGCTAAATTTGAGGTTTGCAGGGGATTCTGGGTAAGAAACCGTTGGGGGATCCATGCAACCCATACCCCCCTGGAATCCCCCGGGCCGCCGAGCACGGGGCCAAAAACTCTGGTGACCCCCCTTGCAAAACCAGGTCGTTTTGTGATAGGCAATTTTGATGTCTCCTCAATACGTTTTGGGCCCTTGCCTGTCGCGGGTACTTGGGCCTCCCACAAGAGTGAGGCACCATTTTTATCGGGAGACCTGGGGGAACGCTGGGTGGTAGGAAATTTGTGTCAGCCCGGTGATCCTACAACTTTCCCACAGAGAAATGTGAGAACAAATTTATTTTTTTCAACAAAATTTGAGGTTTGCAGGGGATTCTGGGTAGGGAAATGTTGGGGGACCCACGCAAGCCATACCTTGCTGGACTCCCCCGGGTGTCTAGTTTTCAGAAATGTGTTGGTTTGGTAGGTTTCCCTAGATTGTCGCTGAACACGGGGCCAAAAACTCATGGGACCCCCCTTGCAAAACCAGGTTGTTTTGTGATAGGTAATTTTGATGTCGCCGCAATAGGTTTTGGGCCCTTGCCTGTCTCGGGTACTTGACCCACCCACACAAGTGAGGTACTATTTTTCTCAGAAGACTTTGGGGAATGCGGGGTGGGTGGAATTTTGTGGATCCACACAGATCCCAGAACTTTCCACCACAGAAATGTGAGGAAAACGTGGTTTCTTCCCCCCTCAAATATTGAGGTTTGCAAGGGATTCTGGGTAACAGAACCTGGTGAGAGCCAGTCAAGTCACCCCATCCTGGATTCCCCTGGGTGTCTAGTTTTCAAAAATGTATAGGTTTGCTAGGTTTCCCTATGTGCCGGCTGTGCTAGGGCCCAAAATCCACAGGTAGGCACATTGCTAAAAACAAGTCTGTGCCCAGTGGGCTTTCTGCCGCCCTGAGGGGGAATCGGGGGGGGGGGGAGGGGGTTACCCCAATATGCCCCCTAGGGGGGCATAAAGACTGGCTATGATTTTGGGGGTGGGGCATTGGTATGCCCATTCTGGGCAGCCCCCACCCCCATGCATAAAAAAAGCCAGCGTAATCGCTGGTGCCTAGTGGGCTTTCTGCCCCCCCCGGGGACAGATCAGGGGCCACTGCCCCCATCCGCCCCTCGGGGGGGCAGAAAGGCTGTGGCACTTTTTTGGGGAGGTGTGGGCATTGGCATGCCCATTCTGGGTTGACCTCAACCCTGAATAAAAATAAAAAAAATCCTGGAGGCCTAGTGGGCTTTCTGCCCCCCCCCCCGGGGGGCAGATATGGGGCTATTGCCCCAATATGCCTCTGGGGAGGGGCAAAAATACTGTGGTAATTGTTTTTGGGGCGGGGTCTTATCATGCCCATTCTGGGCAGCCCCCACCCCTACATTATAAAAAAAATCCCTCGTGCCTAGTGCGCTTTCTTCCCCCCCGGGGGCAGATCAGGGGCTATTGCCCCCATCTGCCCCAGGGGGGGCAGAAAGACTGACATTTCCCAGGGGGCGTGGGGGCATTGCCATGCCCTTTTTGGGCAGCCCCCACCCCAACATCAATAAAAAAAAATCCCTGGTTTCTAATGGGCTTTCTGCCCCCCCGGGGGGCAGATTGGGGGCTACTGCCCCCATCTGCCCCCTGGGGGGGCAGAAAGACTAACATTTCTCTGGGGGGAGGGGTGGGGGCATTGCCATGCCCTTTTTGGGCAGCCCCCACCCCAACGTCAATAATAAAATAAAAAAATCCCGGTTTCTAGTGGGCTTTCTGCCCCCCGGGGGGCAGATCAGGGGCCACTACCCCAATCCGCCCCTCGGGGGGGGGGGCAGAAAGGCTGTGGCACTTTTTTGGGGAGGTGTGGGCATTGGCATGCCCATTCTGGGTTGACCTCAACCCTGAATAAAAGTTAAAAAAATCCTGGAGGCCTAGTGGGCTTTCTGCCCCCCCGGGGGGCAGATATGGGGCTATTGCCCCAATATGCCTCTGGGGAGGGGCAAAAAGACTGTGGTAATTGTTTTTGGGGCGGGGTCTTATCATGCCCATTCTGGGCAGCTCCCACCCCTACATTATAAAAAAATCCCTCGTGCCTAGTGGGCTTTCTTCCCCCCCGGGGGCAGAAAGACTGACATTTCCCAGGGGGGGTGGGGGCATTGCCATGCCCTTTTTGTGCAGCCCCCACCCCAACATCAATAAAAAAAAATCCCTGGTTTCTAATGGGCTTTCTGCCCCCGGGGGGCAGATTGGGGCTACTGCCCCCATCTGCCCCCTGGGGGCAGAAAGACTGACATTTCTCTGGGGGAGGGGTGGGGGCATTGCCATGCCCTTTTGGGCAGCCCCCACCCCAACGTCAATAATAAAAACAAAAAAATCCCGGTTTCTAGTGGGCTTTCTGCCCCCGGGGGCAGATTGAGGGCTACTGCCTCTGTCTGCCCCTGGGGGGCAGAAAGACTGACATTTATCTGGGGGTGGGGGCAGTGCCATGCCCTTTTGGGCAGCCCCCACCCCAACGTCAATAAAAAAAAAATCCCTGGCTTCTAGTGGGCTTTCCGCCCCCCCAGGGGGGCAGAAAGACTGTGGTGCCCAAACAAATATGGGGGGAGCAAAGGCCCTTGCCCAAGGGGCCGCTCCCCCCTCCCTGGTGTCTAGTGGGTGGATGCCTGCTTGGGGATCGCCCCCCTGGGGTGATCCCCAAGCAGGGATCCACTAGGGAAGGTTACCATTGGAAAGGGGAGATTCTCCCCTTTCCAACGATACCTCTCCCATCTTTTTTGGTGCTCGGGGGGGCTGAGATAGCCCCACGAGCACTGAAACACTGAAACTAAGTTTCAGTTTCGTTTTCGTTGCAATGACGATTGCGCGCCATGCGCGCGATCGTCATTGTAACGAAATTCAAAAAGAGGCCTGGGGAGGTTGGGGAAGCTCTTCCCCACCTCCTCAGGCAAAAAAAACAAAATGGGAAATCCCTCTGCTGTCTGCAGGAGAGGGATTTTCTGAGCATGTGCTCATGACGGAATGGCTCCGTCATGAGCACACTGGAACTTGTGCTCATGACGGAACCATTCCGTCATGAGCACTGAAAGGGTTAAATGCGTAACTAGGAAACTGGCTCTGTATATACTATACCAAAATGAGGTACAGTGTGCACAGAGTCCAGTGGAACCCCAAAGGTAGGCAGAGGTAAAAGTAGATAGCACCTTACTCTCTATTTGTGGTAGTGTGGGCGAGTAGTACGGCTTTATCAGAGGGTAGTATTAAGCATTTGTTGTACACACTCAATCAGCAAATGATTGCACACACTTAAAGACTGAACTCACACCAATTTGCTTTGTATAAAAATATTATTTAGTTATATTTATTTCTTAGAACCAAGCAAGCCAGGCACAGGTAAGTGATTTATACTCTGCAGTAACAATACAGTTAGAATTGCAGTTGTATATATACTTTGGTTTGGTTACAGTAGAATTACTGAAAATGCAATACCTAGAAATATTGTAAATATACTTTATAATGACGTTTCAATAACAGGTCATGTATATTTCTTTGCAGATTACTTTTCTTACACAGTGTAGTATACCTGGATACTGCACTGGGACATTTCCTGTAAAAGGTAAGTAAATGTGTTTTGGTTATTTGTACACAGTTGTATAGACTTTTATAGATTTTACAACTCCACACTTGGAAACTTTTTCATAGAAAACATTCAATGTTACCCTTTGGGAGGAAATAGAGTTATTGGTTAACAGGTAAGTACTTTGTTGAGGGAGTTGATTTTCTGGGGTTAGACTCAGGTGTCTCCCAGGGTAGAGGATGCACTCTCAAAGCACCCTCAGCGGCACTAGGGCAGCCGGGTGCAGAGTGCTGAGGCCCAATGTTATCCAATGGGGGATAGGGGGCCTCCGGTTGATAGCTGCTCAAGAGCAGGCCACAAGGTTTTGGAAGCAAAGTTCCTGGACTTTAGCTCAGGGCAAATGGAGGTTCTAGTTAGCACTAAAGGTATACCCTCAGCGGCACTAGGGCGGCCGGGTGCAGGGTGTTGTTTTGACGTCGGGTGCCCTGTCACATTCAATGGGGATTCTCCGGTTTGCAAACACACTGCAGGCTCGGGACGAAGGCCTTCTGGGAGCGACCACCACTTGGAGAGGAAAGTTGGGATGCTGGGGGTTGGCTAGACCCCGTCGGTTGGGCCACCCAAGGCCGTGGGGCGTCGGGTGCAGGGGTGTCTTTTAGGGTCGGATCTTCTTACCAGCTCCTGGTCGCGGTTGGGGGGACCCTCCGGATTGAGGCTGAATGCGTCGGCTGGAGGCAGGTCAGGGATCACTGGATCTCGGGTCAGGATCACCGGGGAGACCTCCTCGTGGTGTTGGGCCACTCGAACTCGGGCCGTGGGCGGCGGGTGCAGACTCGCGAATTTTGCCAGAGCTGGAGTGTGTGGGTGAACAAATCCGGTGTTCACAGGAGACAAAGTGTTTTCTTTGGAAGGCAGGGCAGGTCCTCGGGGTTCTTGAGGTTGCGGCTGCAGAACACACCGGAGTTTCGCTTCTGCAGGTTCGAGGTGGGGACAGGCCTGTAGGGCTGGGGCCAAGTCAGTGGGAGTCCTTCTCTTCTTAGCTTCGGCGCCGCTGTTTGATCCTTTTTCTTCTTTTAGTCGTTTTTTGTCTGGGGAGGCAAGGTTCAGGGGTGCCCCTAAATTCTAGATTTAGGGACGTTACAGGTAAGTAAAAGGTTGGGACCACTAGGTCCCTTCCTTGGGGTGGGTACACCCCCTATTATGCCACCCTCCAGTGGGAGGGGGCATCTGCCTCACTCTGGTTGGCTGGGTCCCCCCATCTGCAAGATGGCGGGGACTGAGAGTTGTGCTTCACCTCGCCTCCCCCACCTGAGGGATGGGGTTGGCAAAGGTGGGCACACCTGCCTTCCTCACTTGGTTTTCCCGCCGGTTCTCCCGCCCAAAGTGGGAGTCAGAACCGGTGGGGACCAGTTGCTGGAAGCAGCAAAAGGCCTGGGGAAGCTCACTTAGGCGGCAAGCCTTTGAAGCTTCCCCTTCGTGGACCCTGCCCATCCTGGGGGAGGAGGCTTGGCACCTCGTCCCAGGATGTGCATTGTTTCAGGCCCCAGAGAGGAGCAGGCTCTCGACCCAGGGGTCCAGAAACATGTCTGGTGGTGGCAGCTGGGGAGCAGCCACTCAGCCTGGACACTAGTGTTAGAGGGCATCTTAGAGATGCCCCCTGAAAAATGACCTGTGTGCATTTTTCATTAAATATTAAATCCCACACTGGCATCAGTGTGGGTTTAATGTGCTGAGAAGTTTGATACCAAACTTCTCAGTTTTCAGTAAAGCCATTATGGTACTGTGGAGTTCATAATGACAAACTCCCAGCACCATATACTCTTAATGGCATTACTGCACTTGCAATGTCTAAGAATCGGCTTAGATGCTGTAGGGGTACAGGGCTCATGCACCTGTACCCTCACCACTGGTATCGTGCACCCAGCTAGAGGGGTGGCTGATCTATGCCAGGGCAGTGGGTTGTAGGCATGGAACACAGGGATGTGTGCCATGCTGACTATTCACTTTGTTCTGCACCAAAACACGCAGCCTACAAAGGCAGTGTGTGAGTGTAAAGGTACAGGGCCTCTAAGGGTGGCACAATAAGTGCTGCAGCCCTTAGAGGCCTTCCCTGGTCACAGTGCCCTGGGTACCTGTGGTACCATTTACCAGGGACTGACCTGTGGCCAGAGAGTGCCAATTGGGTTTGGTCTTCAATGCAGTTTTAGGGAAAGAACATAGGCCCTGGGTACCTGATTGGAAGGAGCCCAGGGCACACTCAGTCAAAGTACATGAGCAGTTCAGCAAAAAGTGAGGGCAACCATGCAGAAAGAGGGCACTTTCTCACAGTAACACACTTATTTACCTCCTTGAAATAACTTATGCCAAAATTGATGAAGTACTGAGCATGTAAAACAAATATGTAACCACTCCTCGACTCATTTATTTGACATCGGAAACACTGATCACTGAACATTGATCTCTGAGATGGATTACCATTCATCTAATGTTATCCTGCGATTAGTAGTTCTATTAATTTTGTCTAAATGTTCAGGGATCACAGACGAACTAGTGTTCTTGAACAGCACCCTGCACCAATTAACAACCCCAGTCAGTTTATTTTTGGCTAGGAGGTTCATTACGGTATAAGTCTCATTGCTCATTTGCTATTAAATAGGCTGGTATCCGCATCACGCTATACAAAAGCGGACAAAGCTCCTCCCCATGGTGTAAAATAATTTCCTCCCATGCTATCCACTTTTGCTCAGTAATAAAATCCCCAATCTTAGTGAACCCCTTTGCTTTCCAGGTGTCAAAAATGAACGTAGGCATTCGGGGTCCTAAAAATTTACAATCCTGCATAAAAGTAAACGCATGGCATTGTGGCACACCCCATGATTAAAAAAAAAAGCTTGCACCTTATACCTGATCTTTTTCAGAAGCTTTGCTGTTTTAAAAAAACTGGTAGATCGATTGCAAACTCTTTCAACATCCAGATTAATAAAAAATTATGAAAGATTTTGGTCTCTGGAGAAAGACAGACAATATTGTCCATTATTGATGCTGGATAATAAGTCTGCAAGTGGGGTAGTGTAAGACCTCCCTGTTCTTTGCCTAATTGTAAGACTGGGAACTGCACCCTAAGATGATTATTATTCCATATAAATGTGTTTAAAAGTGAATCTAATTCTTTAAAATATAAATTATTGATCCTTATGTGAACATTCATGAAAAAAATAAAAACAAAAGTAAAATAGACATTTTTACTAAGGCTACCCAACCAATCAACAATAATGGAAGACCATCTATTCATTAAAAGTTTAACTTTGTTGATCATGGCGCTATAATTAAGTTGAAATAGCTCTGAGAAGCTATCCGTTACAAATATTCCCAAATATCTAAGTGGGTGTTGAGGAACAAACTGTGGTTGGAGATCTTGAGGCAGATCACTGACTGTCGCATTAAATAAAAGGAGCTCGGTTTTCGATCAATGTTATAGCCTCCCACGCTAGTATATTCTTGAATTTCATTTAGGACTCCCTGAATGTTAGCCTGTTCGGCTTTTGAGTATAGGTTGAGGTCATCAGCAAATAATTGAATTTTCGCCATCCCTTCAAGTGGCAGGGCAATCGAGTCCTTGTTATGATGCCTCACTTACAAAGGCTCAATAATAAAAGTAAAAAGGATCGGAGACATTGGGCAACCCTGGCAGATGCCTCTTTTAATTTTCCCAGAACCTATTTATTTTTAATCGATCATGACTCTAGCTTCAGTATTCCGATATACATTCCTAAGCATTCTTAAAAACTGACCAGGAAAACCGAATTTGACCATTATGTAAAATAATACCCCCTAATTCACTAAATCAAAGGCCTTTTTGACATCAATCATTATTATGGCCGTTTTCACCTGATTACAAGAGAAAAATACCTGATGGCTTGAATCGAAAAATGTGTATTTGCGGCCATAGATCCATTAGGTAAAAACATTTTGGTCTATATGAATCATTGTTTCTGTAATTGGGGGGAGTTAACATTAATGGGCGATTTGTCCTTCTTAAGAAAACTAAAAATAATTGACTCTTTAAATGATTTAGGAATATCTGCTCCCTTCCTAATTTGATCAAATAAATCTGCTACAAAAGGAAGTAACTTCTTCGCGAACAGCTTATACACTTCAGTTGGAATGCCATAATTCCGACAAACATTTGCATTAGCCATTACTTTTAATGCTTTTTCTACTTCTGAAACAACCATTTTGCCCATGAGGTTATCCCTCTGTGCCGTCGTCAGATTACGTAAAATGAATAGACTAACATATTGACACAGCCTTGATGTAGGTACCAAATCTGCTCTCTTATAAAGATGCTTATAATGCTGAAGAAATATTCCTTCAATCGCCTCACTCTTGGTGGTTTGAATATTGGTGACTGGATTCAAAATCTCAGTAATAAAAGGTCACTTTTCTTCTTAATCCTCTTTGACCAAGCAAGTAATTTACCTTTCTGCTGGCTTTCGTCATAAATTGTCTGTTCATATGTTCTATGATTACTGATCTCCTCAGCCAAAAAGTAATCTCTAAAATTTTGTGTTGCTCTAGCAAGCTGATCCTTTTTTGTTTTGTTACATGTTGACGAGAACTACCGACCAAATTACCTAAAGTGACTGTAGCTACATCAATTGCTGATTGCAGTTCTTGAATTCTCTTCGCTCATAGCTTACTTACATTAGAATTATAGGCTATCAACATCCCCGAAAGCTGGCCTTAAAAGCCTCCCACACCAAAAAATCTGGGTCTGAGTTACAATCAATCTGAAAGAATACCTTTATAAAAATGTTGGTTTCCCCTAGCCAAGTCTGAGCCAATAATAAAGGTTTATCAAATTACCATTTACTTCTTTCTATAGGCCTGGTACTCAATTTAAGTTCCACTGAAACTTTTGAATGGTCTTAAAAAACCTTCGCTCAAATAACAGCTGCTCCACTTTCAACCGATTGTGTTAATATTTAAAAATCTAACCGTGAAGCAGTATTGAAGTGGCATAAAAAGCAGGTAAACTGCGAGTGATCTGGACGCATCATTTAGTGCAAAATCTTGTTTAAAATTCACAAGTATACCTGCCATTTTGGGTTTCAACTGCTTCTTCGCCCTATTCGAAGTATCCAGCTTTAGATCCTGAACGAAATTAAAGTCACCCACCCGAATTAAGGGTCGTTCCGCCCCATAGCAATACAATTGTTTCAAGGCTTCTATCATCTGCAATCGGGTCGTAATAGTTAGTATAATTCAAAACTGATCCTGATACTAAGACCTTGATCCAAATCCATCTTCCTTTATCATCGCTTTTCACACCTACAACATGCCACTTAACATTATTTGAAAGGTAAATTGGTACTACCCTCATTGCAGCTCCTGAAGATGAAAAATATACATGAGAATACCTTCTGGAAACGGCTAGATTAGGGTTATTGGTCTTTAAATGCATCTCCTGAAAAAAACATTACTTCTGCCCCAAACATAGACAACCAATTCATCATAGCATCATATTTCCACTTGTTCAGTAGACCGTTGGCATTGCACAAAACTATTATAATCATTTTCTCAATTTTCTAATGAATAAACTGCCCGTAGCCCCTAGCACAATTGCATGGCTCAAATTCTGTTTGCTTCCCTCTGACTTTTTCCGATTCTCTCCACTACTCTGCTCCTTTTTTGCCTGCAGCCCCCCTCACCACCCACCACCTCGACACCTGCCAAGCCTTACAAACCCTTATCAATGTAATTGCCCGCCTTACTGCGATACGACCCTCTATGTCTGGTACCATGTTATTGAACCTAGGATCGCTCACCCTTTCCCCGAGGGACCCCCCCCAAATTCATTCCCCTATCACAAACATTTTTGAGCCCTCTAAATCTCTTCCCCTGACTGGCTCTGGAGTTTAGAGAGCAGGTCTCGTGCCTCTCCCACATCTGCGAAAAGATGGTTCCGACCCTTAACCAAAACATTTAGTTTTAACTGTTGTACCAGACAGGCCTGAATATCAACTGATTTAAACTGTCCCAACAAAGTTTTGAATTGCCTACAATGTCATGAAGCTGTAGCTGACAGGACAGAGAACATTTGAAATTAAAAGCTTTTTGGAATTGAAAAAGTTTTTCTCTTGATTGCACCAGACAAGATTTGTTCTTTGACTCGATAGTCCGCAAAGTGAACAAGAATACCAGGTGGATATTTGAAGTTTAAAGCATTTTGCGCTGGTGTTCTATGTGCTCTTGTTATTGACAAACAACCTGAAAAGTCTGGTAAAATATGTGTTTTAAATAGAGATTCTACCAACTGAACTGGACCATTCAACTTTTCCTGATTTTCAAACTCTTCTGGAGTGCCAACAAATCTCAAAATTGACCTCCTGGCTTGATTTTCCAAATCATCAATTTTATTCAAAAGAAAGCTAACATTCTTCTGTACCCTCAGAACTCGTTGTTTGACAAACATTTATCACCCGCATCTGAGATTCTCTGCTCTGCTTCCTGAAGCTAACCTTGATTTTGGCTAACCTCTTATGTGGTGTGGCAATCTCCTGAGCTTGCACCTGTTTGAGATATCTAATGTCAATAAGGATCGGCTTGAGCAAAGATATTAGTGGCTTTGAATGTTTCACGCAGTGTTCTTGTACCTCAATTGTGTCTTGTTCAATACCTATTGGCTTAGAAGCCTCCTTATGTACTTCACAGGTCACAATGCTCTCCACATTGGCATCCAGATCTTGAGAGCATGACTGAACCATGCAGAGGAGCCTTTTCACATGAGGGGCCAAACTTTTGACAAGGTATTCCCTAAGGGGATGCTTGTGCAGCTATTGTGGCAGCTGTTTTAACCAGGCGAGGCCTAGTTTGATTCACAAAAAGTAGATACTCCTTTTGCCCAATATAACCACTCGAAGCCTCCAACAACTGCTCAGAGTAGACCACTTGCCCCAGCCCAAAGCCCATACTTCCTAGAGTCGGAAGGGCCATTTAAATCACAGGATCTAACTACGCTGATAAATTGGCCACTGAATTGGTCTCCATATTAACTGATTTATCATCATCCTTCTGAGCATGGACCCTGGCACTCATGGCGGTCAATACTGACTTTTGTGAGACTTTATCTTGAAAGTTTTTTTCTTACCGACGCACTGCCAGCCGGCCCAGGGTACTGGACTTTTTCCCCTTCTGGGCGGTTGAACCTGCGCCGCTTGCTGCCCCCTGGGATACAACTGTTGCATCCTTTATTGTCCGGGTGTATCCGGCCAAACAATTCAATAAGGCAAGATATAGGAGCACTGTGTTTATAGAGGTGAGGCGGAGGTGTAGGTCATTCAAGAATGTATAAAACCAGGTGAGTCACCACCCGCCCCAACTCCTTGCAACTGGCAGACACTCACCTTGGGCTTCTACTTTGCCTGCCGAATCTCCTCTGAAACTCCGATAGCTGCTCCCACTTCACGGACAGTCTGTAGAATAACCACTCATTAGTCTTGGCATGTGCGCAGCTCCATCAATTCACCACTACCGCTTTTCTCAATCACCAAAGCCGCATTCCAGGCCGATGCCCACAGCTGGTGTCAGGAATGTATTTTTTACCCTCTCACATTTCAGATGCCGAACAATCCCCCATAAAATCCGACCACCAGTGAAAACATGCGGAAACACTGTTGAATATAGCTCCCCTTAGTACAGTCTCGAAACCACCGTGTCTGCCCTACAGCAACGACTGCAGCAGCAACTATCCGCATCTGGTAGGGGGAGGGCCATGAGCAATCTATCAAAAAATCATGTGGCCTTCCACCTGCTGCCTCACAGTCTTCGACAACACATTTTCATGTTTATTTTCTCCTTGGGACAAGTAGGCCCAACCCCTGGAGCAGAAACCCTTTGGCTGCCAGTTTACAGTACCACATTTTCAATTAGGGAAGGGCATTGCCTGCAGCTGAGGTAACTCGTGTCCATATGTTAATGCTGTATGAACTTGTATTTATGGTTCATTAATGAAAAGCTTTTATTATGAGAGTGAGCGCTCTAAAGAAACATTGTAAGCTCTGGCTGCACTACTGACAGTGGTTCCGGTATACAATTGTGTTCACATGTTTGAAAAACGTAACAATATGAGGCTACGAATAATGCTCCTAGTATGCTCTCTGATTAGATACAAATACTTGCAGAAGCTTGAAAGCAAGATTGAGGATTCCTTGCTTTCAAAATAAAATGTTTAAAAAAATGCAACTAGGAAAAAAAATGTTTTGCTAAACTACTGTCAAATTTAGGTACCAATTATTTGAAGCATCATTTAGTTGAACATGTTGATGCATACTAGTATTTCCAAAAAATATTCATAATGGAAAACCGGTGTAACCAGTTTCAACAAGATTATGGGAAATATGAAAATGAACAAGCATTAGCAATGCCGATAGGTCTGACATTTAAGGTCAGCCTTTTGGTTTTGTCAATGAGTGCATTGTTTTGACAATGTTTTTGTAACACTTTATTGTTGTGAGAGCTGTCAGGCACTCACCATTAAAACAAACATTGCCAAAAAGCAAAAACAATTTTTAGTCTGAAAAAGCAAACATTGCCACAGTAGTACATGGCACTCAACAAAACTACATTGGGTCAGATTATGATGTCGGTCGGAGTTGCCTCCGACCGACATCATTGCGGAATTATGATGCAACCACACATGGTGCGGTCGCATACTCCCATTTCCCTATGGGAGCTTGTGCTGGCCGGCCGTAGCACAAGCTCCCATAGAGAAATGGGAGATTGTGTTCATCCCTGCACCGCATTGCAGGCACCTCACAGTGCCTGCCACACGGTGCAGGAATGAACAGGGGGGCAGGCGCCCAATCGGAGGCCGCAAAGAGAAGGGGGCCCTGCTAGGGGCCCCCAAACTCGCTTTCAGACAGGCTTTCCATGTCAGAAAGCCCGGCATGGAAAGCGAAAGCCTGTGGGAAACTGAGAATCGTAGTCCCAACGGCAGAAACGCCGTCCATTGGGATTACGAGCCAGTCTCCAACTGGCCGACGGGCTCCTTGAGCCCGTCGAAATCCAGCCGAATGACTGTCCGGTTTCAATTCTGACCACCTAGATTGTAATTAAGCGGTCGGAATTGAAACCGACGATGGCCTGAGGTCGGATGCTTTCCGACAGACATCGTAATAGGACCCTTTTGTGTGCAGATATGCTCCTAGTGAAAGGTGTCACTTACAGTGAAGCCAGTTGATAGATTGAGAGACAGATATAATTTTAATAAAAAACAAAAGGCCTTGGTTACAGCCAGACCTAATTAGGGGACCATTTATTAAAGAAAGTTACAAAAGCGAACCTATGATATATGTCCTTGCATTAATGCAGATTTATTGCTTTCATTAATTCACAAGAATTTACAGAAGTAGGCCAGTAAATCATACTCCAAGTAACTATTTGGAACTGTATTTTAGCACAAGCAAATATGTATATGTAGATTTGCTTGTGGGACAATTGTTTGAGCATTTTACAAGTTCACTTTCTCTCCAACCACTTTTTTCCCAAACCTGGAAGAAGTTTTACTTCTACCCTTGTCAGGAGTACATTTCCAGTCTTTCTCAGTATGGGAAAAAAATTCAAGAATAGCTGGTGAAAACCCATAGAACCTGCAAGTTAGTAGGTTTGCACAGACTCAAAAGGACATTCCAACCCTGGAACTATTGCTTACAGCCGCCTCCAGCTAGAGTATGTAGATCTGTGGAAAGGTGGCAAAATATGGGAATTTGCTAGTATTCAAACCCTACTATAGTATGGCATAAACAGAGAGGCTATTATCAGAGCTATTATATAGTAAGATTGCTGACATAACTTATCGCCGATCTACGTTGCACCAAAGGGACAAGTGGACTTTTCTACAAGACAAGTAGATTTATGAAGCAACCTGTCCTGTGGGCAAATAGATATTTTATTAAATTCCACACACTTGCAGTCACTTTGATAAAGCCACTTTTTTCTGAATCCAAGAAGTCAGGACAAAAGGACAGGGCTAAATCAAATAAAAAACTGAAAGGATACATCACATATACCTCAGCAGATGTGAAATGGGTTGGCGATCAGGAAAAAAAGTTATTTAAGGTAAGAAACATTTCCTTCTATTGGGCATTTGTTACTATTTATTCCTCATGACTGAAAGATTCCCCATGCAGCACCCACCAGGGACATGTGAGAATATGAAATGCTACACTGAGGCCTACCGGAAATACGGGACTCTGTCGCTCTGGCATTTTTCACATAATTACAGAATTGAAGTATTTGCCACACAATCCATGATCTGCTGCTTAATTTGAAGCTTTATAACACAACAAATGGTTTCTACCTCACACATATCAAAAGCTACTAAAAAACACAGCAACCCTTGCTGCTGCGAAGTGGAAGTAGTTTATTGCTTTATTTGAGTTTTACAGTGGTGTTAATGAGGTGAAACCTTTGCTAAGGCAGTGTTAACAAGGGTACAAATGACAAAATAATGAAGTAATAATGTCACAAATTCTGCCTTGTTATTGTGCATAATTTGCCTTTTCTTGACACACAATTTAATCAACTCTTCCACATAGTAGTCTTTTCTTGCCACATAAGTCTAATGGCCCTGGCTATACCCATACCAATAAACTGCTGAAGGACAGCGTTCTCAAATTGCACTTCAATTTCTTAAATCAATATCAAGGCAGTAATGTTTGAAAATGGCATGAAAAGATGATCACGTAGCGGGGCGTGGCTTGAGCCGCCACAAGATGGCCGCGAATCTCTGAGGCTCTGCGCTTCGGCCGAGACCTTCCTCGCTGTGGAGCGGCAGCGTTTCTCCTCAAAGCATCTGGGCAGGCGCTTTTAGCAGTATAGACGTGGGAGAGCAGGTAGCTGTCTTTTTTCATCTTAATGGGCCGTTTTTCGCCCCTGCTTCTCCCGCGTCTTGTTCACCTCAAGGGATACAATTGCGGCCGCCATTTAGTCTGCCGCAGGTCGCGGCGGTGACTGGCTGCCGCTTTCAAGTGTCCTGTCATTCTTTATGCAACGGACAATAGAATAGTTATTTTATATTTTTGGAGATGCTGTGCTGGCAATTTTGTCCCTCATATTGCTCAAATTAAAGCTGATTTCGTTCTGAGGATTGCCAATGACTTATTTGCTGACTTTCTTCTCTCATACAAACTAGCTATCAGCAAAGGAGGGTGAAACAAAGAATAAGCAGGGGATTGTATATGTCTTCCTCTGAGAGTTCTTTTGCTGCACGTCATTAGCTCTGCTAGGTTGCCAACAGTGGTGCAATCTCTTTCCTCATTTGTATATGGAACCTCCTTCTTCCTTCAGTCAAAGTGTTGCCTCTGCCACCATGTCTTCCATACGTAAAAACTCCACCATGGCTGTGTCAAAACGTCAAAAGAAAGAGCCGGGTTCTCCCTCCAAATCTCCATTGCTGTTAGACTTGGCATCTTTTGGCGTGTTTCCCCTGAGTTTTTGCTTTCTGACCTCCCGGTTTTGACTCTGTTTGTGCTGGCTTAGTGTTTCTGCGCACTTTTCTCACTGCTGATCAGTGGTAAAGTGCAAGTGCTCCTGTGGTAAAATGTGTTATGGATTGGTGTTTCCATGATTGGCCTATTTGATTTATGTGTCAGTCCCTAGTAAAGTGCACTGCGTGTGCCAGGGCCTGTAAATCAAATGCTGTTGGTGGGCTGCAGCACTGGATTGTGCCACCCACACAAACAGCCCGTAAATGTGACTCTGGCCTGCCATTGCAGAGCCTATGCGCAGTCTGGTACTGCCATGTCGACTTGGCAAGTACACCCACTTGCCAGGCCCTAACCTTCCCTTTTCTTACATGTCAGCCACCCCTAAGGTAGGCCCAAGGTACCCCTGTGGGCAGGGTGCAGTGTATGTGAAAGGTAGGACATGCCCTGGTGTGTGTGGCATGTCCCGATAGTGAATTACTGCCAATTTCGTTTTCACTATTGCAAGGCTACCTGTTCCCTATAGGACAGAATGGGAAGTTTGTTTATAACATCTTATAAACATAACTGGCCCTGGGAACTAGGTAGGAAAATAAAGTTTAGTATGCCTGAACTCAGAATCTAAAGATGCATCTTTTAGTGAAGGTGATTTTTACATTCTGTGTTTGAAAATACCACTTTTAGAAAGTAGGTATTTTCTTGCTCCGTCATCCAGTGTGCCTCTGCTGGAATGTGGATTGCCTGTCTGGGTTTTGATGACAGAAGGCTGGGGAGCAGGAGTGGCTCCAGATAGTCTAGGTGGGTCAGGAAAGGGCTGAATAGACCTGGGCTGCAACTGGGGAAGGGGGAGGAGATTTCCTTGCACCTCAAAGGGCCTGGTCTGCCTCTGACAATGCCGTCTCCACCTCCTGCCAGGAAGTCACACCAGAGGAGGCAGAACTGGTTCTGGCTGGGCAGAGACACTCTCTGCCTAAGAGATCAAAGGATTTTGGGATATAAATATTGGGGCCCAGATCCCTGAACTTTAGAACTCTTTTGGACCAAGAAGACTGCCAAGAAGAAGAGCTGGAGAAGCTGTGAGGAGGAACTACCACTTTGCTGTGTGCTTTGCTGTGTTGGCCTGCAGTGGCTGCTTCTGTCTTGGGCAGTGAAAGGACTGGACTGAACTTTCTGCAATCTACTTTTGTGAGTTTCTCCAAGGGCTTGAGGTAGAGCTTGCCCCCTGTTCAAGAAGTCTCAGGAACAGCAAAGACTTCAAGCTCTTCTGCCCTCAGCACTGGGAACTGTGTGTTTTGTGCTGCAGCAGAAGAAAAAGCAACCCAATGCCGTCTACGCCGCCGCTGCCGACTCCGTGTCCTGAAGGCACCGCAGAGGGCACCGCCGCAATGGTCTCACCGACGATGCCTGCTGACGCCGCCATTGAGCAGCTGCTCGCACTGCGACCTGTGGGCATCGTACTCCGCACCGCCTCGCTTCACGATGACACCTTGGTATCCCTGACGCCGCTGCTCCACGCCAAAATCTACGTTGCTGCTTGCACTGTGGTTCGAGGGCACCGCTCGTAAAGTTACACGACGCACCGCCCTCATCCCGCACCGCATCCTTGGCCTACCGACGCCGGCGCCATCCACTCCCGTTCGTCAGCCGACGACAGTGCTTCAGCAACGACTACGCCACTGCTTGCACCGCGACCTGCCAGCACCGCGACGAGCACCGCATTCACTTCGCACCGCGACCCTGGTCTCACCGACTACGCCATCTGACGCCGCCACCGAGCCGCTGCTTGCACCGCGATCTGAGGGCGCCGCACCGCTGTACTTCGCACCGCAGCACCCGACGCCTGTCGACGCCAGCGCTCTGGACTTCAACAGAGAGGAGTTCGATCTGCAACGCGTGTGACTTCGAGGGCCCGGACGACTCCTGCACCGACCTCTGGAACCGACGCCTGCGGACGCCATGCTTTCGGAAGCTCAACGAGAGGTCGCAGACGCCCTGTATTTCTAAAAGGTACTGTTTGCGGGTCTTCCCGACACCGTAGCTGGCCCGCGACGCCGCGGTCAGCCAGAACTGTTTGGATTTGTTTGCTCACGACGCCGTGATAGCCCCGGACGGAGCTATCGACATCAAGGAACTGTTTTTCAAGCATATTTTGATAACTGAAGATTTTTAAGTACTGTATCGTGGATTTTTATCGTTTTTGATCTTGTCTTAAGTATATAAAAATATTGGATATTTTTCTAAACTGGTGTGGTGTCCTTTTGTAGTGCTTACACTGTATTACTGTGGGTTATGTGCAAATGCTTTACACACTGCCTCTAAGATAAGCCTGACTGCTCGTGCCAAGCTACCAAGGGGGTGAGCAGGGGCTATTTTAGGAGTGTAACTCCCTTATCCTGGCTAGGAAGAAGGGTCCCTATTTGGACAAAGGTGCAAACCCTTGCCAACTAGAGACCCCCATTTCTAACATTGGTTGTCAGCGGTGAGGATAGGACTTGCGTTTGCACTTGACTTACAGTGATTGGTGTGCACTACTACCATATCGCAGACCATTACGTGCCACATACTGGTCCTTTTTCTTTTTGGCCTATTTTGATCTTGCCAGTTTGGACTTGCTACTTTTATGCCTGAATCAAGAGCATCATCTGTTGCATCCCTGGAAATTGCCTTTGAGGAAGATAGGTTTGATTCCTACAATGTTAAGGAATTGAAATCAATTTGCAAAAACCTAAAAGTCCAAGTCAGAGGCCTCACTAGGAAGGAAGAGCTACAAAAGGCGCTGAGGGCCTGGGTAGCAGCCAGACATGTCAGCGAGCAGTCTGGTGATTTCAGTGGAGAGGCGGAGGAGCCTATTCCTAGGGTGGATGTGCTTTTGGGAGGGGGGGAACCCTCCAGGCCAGGCAGCAGTGGCCTGTCTCCAGAGGAGCTGGAGGACAGGCGGGAAGCAAGGAAGTTCGAGTTGGAGAAACTCAGGATGGAAAGTGAAAGGGAGGATAAAAGAATAGCCATGGAGGAAAGGAAGATGATCTTAGATCATGAGCAAAGTCTTAAAGAGCTGGAGCTAAGAAATAGAGCCAGTTCAGATGGTGGCAGCAACTCATCAAGACAGGCAGACAGAATTGTGCACATCCCTAAGAATGTAGGCAAGGAATTCAAGAAGGGGGACGACATACAAAGGTGGTTTCAGGGTTACGAGGCAGCGATCCACATGAATGGGGTCCCTGAGGAGGATTGGGGAGCAGGATTGTGGCCTCTCTTTCGGGAAGAAGCCCGGGATACTTAATAGCTTTGGGTAAGGGGTATCACCTCACCTATCCCGACATGAAGGACGCCCTTCTCACTAAGTATGGTCTTACTCCTGAAAAGTACAGGGATCAGTTCAGGTCTAGTAAAAAGTCTGATGCAAACACTTGGTTGGATTGTGTGGATGTGTTTTGCCGGTCACTGGATGGCTGGGTGAAGGGCAGTAATGTGACAGATTTTCAGGGGCTCTACAATTTGATTGCATGGGAGCACTTGTCTAGTCTATGTTTTGCAGATCTGCGCCAGCACCTAGTTGATAGTAAGCTGACTGACCCCAGGAAGCTTGCTATGGAGGCGGACCACTGGGTGAGTACCAGGGTCCACAAGAAAGCGTTTGGGGGAGACTCAGCCAAAGGTGGACAGGGTCCCCAGCAGAAAAGTGGGGGGGACAAGGGTAAAGCACAGGAGTTCTCTAAAGGGCCCCAAACTAACACCCAAGGTAAAGGTTCTCATCCCCCCAGAGATAAGAAACAAGGGGTCTCTTCAGGAAAGCCTGCTGAGACCAGCCCCCGCAAGTGTTTTGCATGTGACCAGGTGGGTCACATGAAGGGGGACCCCAAGTGCCCGAAGGGGGCACAGCCGCCCACCGGTGGGCAATCCAAGGTGTTGGCTAGTGTAGTGCTTGGGGAGGAGGAGTACCCACAGGAGGATGGGGATCCCGCAGAAATGACCCTCGTCTCACTAGGGGACAGTGAGATGGTCCCAGGAAACCAGGTGCCCCCCAACACAAAGAAATACAGCACCTGGGTGACCATCAATGGGAAAAGGGTTGAGGCTCTCAGAGATACTGGAGCCAGTGTGACCTCAATCCGGTGTCACCTGGTCTCTGAGAAGCAGGTAGTCCCAGGGGTATTCCACCAAGTAATTGCTGTAGACAATTCAGAGCGCCAGTGTCTGGTGGCGCAGGTTCCCTTCGAGTGGGGGGGGGGTCCTCCGGTCCCTTGAGGGTGGTTGTGAGCCCTTCCATGCCTGTAGATTGTCTGCTCGGTAACGACCTGGAGCAGTCCTTATGGAAGGATGTTAAGCTCAGGTCTCACTTGGAGATGCTTGGGTTGCCAGAGTGGGCATGCGTGCCCACTCGGCCAATGGCGGCCAGAGAGGGTGATCAAGAGGACTTGGAGCCTGAAACAGCGGCCCAAGTCCCTGCCAAGAGAAAGGGCAAGGGGCGCGGGAAACCGGCCCCTGAAGTTCCCACGGACCGGGAGGAGGCGGACCTTGAGGGGGACGCCCCGGTGCCTACAGGGGAGCAGGTAGCTGAACTGGGGGACATCTCTGAGCTGACCCATTGGCAGCAAGAAGGGGGTCCCACCAGGGAGGAATTCTGCAAGGAGCAGAAAGAGTGCCCTCCTCTGGAGGGTCTGCGGCGGCAGGCTGCAGACCAGGCAGCTGGTGATCAGTCCGGATTACATTGGATCTACTGGGAGAATGGTCTCCTGTACAGTGAGCCTAAGGTCGCTGAGCCTGGGTCAGCCCGCGTGCTAGTGGTACCCAAGCGCTTCAGGACCTTCCTACTGGGTCTGGCTCATGACGTGCCTTTGGCAGGACATTTGGGGCAGGACAAGACCTTTGACAGGCTTGTCACCCACTTCTTCTGGCCCCAAATGCAAAGGCAGTCAGATGGACATTGCAGGTCTTGCCAAACTTGCCAGGAAAGTGGTAAGAGTGGGAGGAAGGTCAAAGCTCCTCTCCAACCTTTTCCAGTTGTTGGAACACCCTTTGAAAGGGTAGGGATGGACATTGTGGGGCCACTGGATCCCAAGACAGCCATGGGCAACAGGTACATCCTGGTCTTGGTGGACCATGCCACCCGGTACCCGGAGGCAATCCCTCTCAGGACAACGACGGCGCCAGTGGTGGGCCGGGCGTTAATGGGGATCTTTTCCCGCGTGGGGTTCCCCCGAGAGGTGGTTTCTGAAAGGGGGACCAATTTCATTTCCAAGTATATGACATCCCTGTGGAAGGAGTGTGGTGTAACCTACAAGTTCACCACCCCTTACCACCCACAAGGTAACGGTCTGGTGGAGAGATTCAACCAGACCTTGAAGTGCATGATTAAGGGTCTAACAGAACCCATGAGGCGTAAGTGGGACGTCCTCTTGCCATGCCTTCTCTTTGCGTACAGGGAGGTGCCACAGAAGTCTCTTGGGTTCAGTCCCTTTGAGCTTCTGTATGATCACCCTGTGAGAGGACCTCTGAGTTTGGTCAAGGAAGGCTGGGAGGCAGCTCCCAGGAAAACTCCCCAGGATGTGTTTAGTTACATGCTGGCCTTCAGAAACCAAACTGCCAGCTTCAGGAAACTCGCTCAGGCGAACCTGGAAGCAAGCCAGGAAGAAATGAAGAAGTGGCATGACCAGAATGCCACTCTGGTCGAATTTCAACCTGGGCAAAAAGTGTGGGTCATGGCCCCAGTGGAACCTTGTACCTTGCAGGACAAGTGGACTGGGCCGTTTGAGGTGGTGGAGCGCAAAAGGGATGTCACCTACCTGGTGGATTTGCGGGCTCCAAGGAACCCTTTGAGGGTCCTCCACGTGAACCGCCTCAAACCCCACTTCGAGAGGTCCGAAGTGAGCATGCTCTTGGCGACAGATGATGGGACGGAAGAGGAGAGTGAACCTCTCCCTGACCTCCTGTCTACCAAGGAGCACGATGGGTCAGTGGAAGGTGTGATCCTCTCCCCTACACTGAGCCCAGAACAGCAGAGCGATTGTCACCAGTTGTTGGGACAGTTTGCCCCCCTGTTCTCTCTGACCCCAGGTGTTACTCACTGGTGTACCCATGATGTGGACACCGGTGACAGCCCTCTTGTGAAGCACAAGATTTACAGGTTGACTGACCGGGTCAAGGCCAGCATTAAAGAGGAGGTCTCTAAGATGTTGGCGTTAGGGGTGATCGAGCCTTCCAACAGTCCTTGGGCCAGCCCAGTGGTCTTGGTCCCAAAGGCTGCTCTACCCGGTGCCACTCCAGAACTGCGGTTTTGTGTGGACTACCGTGGGCTCAATGCCGTCAACAGGACTGACGCACACCCCATCCCCAGAGCTGATAAGCTCATTGATCGATTGGGAGCTGCCAAGTTCCTCAGCACGTTTGATTTAACGTCTGGGTATTGGCAGATTGCCTTAACCGATGGGGCCAAGGAGAGGTCAGCATTTTCAACCCCAGAAGGACATTACCAGTTCCGGGTGATGCCCTTTGGGTTGAAGAATGCCCCTGCCACCTTTCAGAGGTTGGTCAACCAGGTGTTGGCTGGGCTGGAGGATTTCAGTGCCGCCTACCTGGATGACATCGCAGTGTTCAGTTCCAGCTGGGAAGAACACTTGCAGCACCTCAGTGAAGTGTTGAAGGCACTGCAGAGGGCAGGCCTCACGATCAAGGCCAGTAAGTGCCAGATCGGGCAGGGTTTGGTGGTGTACTTGGGACACCAGGTAGGAAGCGGCCAGGTGGCGCCCCTACGACCCAAGATTGACACCATTCTGGCTTGGGATCTCTCCAAGACCCAGACAGAGGTGAGGGCCTTCTTAGGACTCACTGGGTACTACAGGAGGTTTGTTAAGGGGTATGGCACCATTGTTGCCCCCTTAACAGAGCTGACTTCCAGGAAGCAGCCCAAAAGGGGATCTGGACTGAGTCCTGCCAGAAGGCTTTTGATGCCCTGAAAGCCGCCATGTGCACGGCACCCGTGCTCACGGCACCCGACTTCTCCAAGGAATTCGTCGTGCAGACTGACGCTTCAGAGCATGGAGTGGGAGCGGTGCTCTCACAACTGAACGAAGAGGGCCTAGACCAGCCTGTAGTTTTCCTTAGCCGGAGACTACTCCCCAGGGAACAGAGGTGGAGTGCCATAGAAAGGGAAGCCTTCGCTGTGGTCTGGGCACTGAAGAAGCTGAGGCCCTACCTGTTTGGGACTCACTTCCGGGTTCAGACAGACCACATGCCCCTCAGATGGTTGATGCAAATGAGGGGTGAGAATCCAAAAATGCTGAGGTGGTCCATCTCCCTACAGGGAATGGACTTTACGGTGGAACACCGCCCTGGCACAGAACACACCAATGCAGATGGTCTGTCCAGGTTCTTCCGCCTTAGTGAAGAGAACTCCCAGGAGGTTGGGTAGTTCTCCCTACTTTCAGCTGGAGGGGACATGTGTTAGACTTGGCATCTTTTGGCGTGTTTCCCCTGAGTTTTTGCTTTCTGACCTCCCGGTTTTGACTCTGTTTGTGCTGGCTTAGTGTTTCTGCGCACTTTTCTCACTGCTGATCAGTGGTAAAGTGCAAGTGCTCCTGTGGTAAAATGTGTTATGGATTGGTGTTTCCATGATTGGCCTATTTGATTTATGTGTCAGTCCCTAGTAAAGTGCACTGCGTGTGCCAGGGCCTGTAAATCAAATGCTGTTGGTGGGCTGCAGCACTGGATTGTGCCACCCACACAAACAGCCCGTAAATGTGACTCTGGCCTGCCATTGCAGAGCCTGTGCGCAGTCTGGTACTGCCATGTCGACTTGGCAAGTACACCCACTTGCCAGGCCCTAACCTTCCCTTTTCTTACATGTCAGCCACCCCTAAGGTAGGCCCAAGGTACCCCTGTGGGCAGGGTGCAGTGTATGTGAAAGGTAGGACATGCCCTGGTGTGTGTGGCATGTCCCGATAGTGAATTACTGCCAATTTCGTTTTCACTATTGCAAGGCTACCTGTTCCCCATAGGACAGAATGGGAAGTTTGTTTATAACATCTTATAAACATAACTGGCCCTGGGAACTAGGTAGGAAAATAAAGTTTAGTATGCCTGAACTCAGAATCTAAAGATGCATCTTTTAGTGAAGGTGATTTTTACATTCTGTGTTTGAAAATACCACTTTTAGAAAGTAGGTATTTTCTTGCTCAGTCATCCCGTGTGCCTCTGCGGGAATGTGGATTGCCTGTCTGGGTTTTGGATGACAGAAGGCTGGGGAGCAGGAGTGGCTCCAGATAGTCTAGGTGGGTCAGGAAAGGGCTGAATAGACCTGGGCTGCAACTGGGGAAGGGGAGGAGATTTCCTTGCACCTCAAAGGGCCTGGTCTGCCTCTGACAATGCCGTCTCCACCTCCTGCCAGGAAGTCACACCAGAGGAGGCAGAACTGGTTCTGGCTGGGCACAGACACTCTCTGCCTAAGAGATCAAAGGATTTTGGGATATAAATATTGGGGCCCAGACCCCTGAACTTTAGAACTCTTTTGAACCAAGAAGACTGCCAAGAAGAAGAGCTGGAGAACCTGTGAGGAGGAACTACCACTTTGCTGTGTGCTTTGCTGTGTTGGCCTGCAGTGGCTGCTTCTGTCTTGGGCAGTGAAAGGACTGGACTGAACTTTCTGCAATCTACTTTTGTGAGTTTCTCCAAGGGCTTGAGGTAGAGCTTGCCCCCTGTTCAAGAAGTCTCAGGAACAGCAAAGACTTCAAGCTCTTCTGCCCTCAGCACTGGGAACTGTGTGTTTTGTGCTGCAGCAGAAGAAAAAGCAACCCAACGCCGTCTACGACGCCACTGCCGACTCCGTGTCCTGAAGGCACCGCAGAGGGCACCGCCGCAACGCCGCACCGCGACCCTGGTCTCACCGACGATGCCTGCTGATGCCACCACCGAGCCGCTGCTCGCACCGCGACCTGTGGGCACCGGAGTCCGCACCGCCTCGCTTCACGACGACGCCTTGGTATCCCCGACGCCGCCACTCCATGCCGAAATCTACACCGCTGCTTGCACCGTGGTTTGAGGGCACCGCTCAAAGTTACAAGATGCACCGCCCTCATCCCGCACCGCAGCCTTGGCCTACCGACGCCGGCGCCATCGACTCCAGTTCGTCAGCCGACGACCGCGCTTCAGCAACGCCGCCGCTGCTTGCACCGCGAACTGCCAGCAGTGCGACGAGCACCGCATTCACTTCGCACCGCGACCCTGGTCTCACCGACAACACCATCTGATGCCGCCACCGAGCCGCGGCTCGCACCGCGACCTGAGGGCACCGCACGCCGCACTTCGCACAGCAGCACCCGACGCATGTCGACGCCAGCGCTCCTGACTTCAACAGAGAGGAGTTCGATCTGCAACGCGTGTGACTTTGAGGGCCCCGACGACTCCGGAACCGACCTCCGGAACCGATGCCTGCGGACGCTCAACGAGAGGTCGCCGACGCCCTGCATTTCTAATAGGTACTGTTTGCGGGTCTTCCCGACACCGTAGCTGGCCCGCGATGCCGCGGTCAGCCAGAACTGTTTGGATTTGTTTGCTCATGATGCCGTGATAGCCCCGGACGGAGCTATCGACATCAAGGAACTGTTTTTCAAGCATATTTTGATAACTGAAGACTTTTAAGTACTGTATCGTGGATTTTTATCGTTTTTGGTCTTGTCTTAAGTATATAAAAATATTGGATATTTTTCTAAACTGGTGTGGTGTCCTTTTGTAGTGCTTACACTGTATTACTGTGGGTTATGTGCAAATGCTTTACACACTGCCTCTAAGATAAGCCTGACTGCTTGTGCCAAGCTACCAAGGGGGTGAGCAGGGGTTATTTTAGGAGTGTAACTCCCTTATCCTGGCTAGGAAGAAGGGTCCCTATTTGGACAAAGGTGCAAACCCTTGCCAACTAGAGACCCCCATTTCTAACAATTGCCTAGATCTCATGGAGGAGATAAAGCATTTAAAACCCTTCGTAGTTGATACCAACGCTACCCTTCAGAGACTGGAGGAGAAATGGTCCATTTTAGAGTCAAGGGTTACGGTGGTGGAGCAGAATATTAGTGACACTCAGGATATGATCCCTTTGGTGGAAGCTATGTCTAGAGAAATAGCTCTTCTCAAACAGCAAACGGAGGACTTGGAAAATCGCAATAGGCGCAACAATCTTAGACTTTATGGTATTCCTGAGGGAGAGGAGGGCTCTGACATGATTGCCTTTCTTAAACTCCATATTCCTAAGCTAGTTGGTCTCAAGGAAGGCACTACTCTCAACCTACAACGTGCACACCGTATTGGTCCTAAACCTGGGGGTTCCTTCTCCACTTCGTCAGTTAGCCGCCCCAGAGGGATAATTGTTCTTTTTCCTGGAATATACTGAATTGTTGATGGTTTTGTCTGCAGCGAAACAAAGGAAGCAGTTGTTATGGTCTGGTCATAGAGTTTTTCACTCGCAGGATGTGGCCCGTGCCACCGCCGCCCGTCGTAAGGAATTCCTTTCCTTCCGCCCTGCTCTCCGTTCCATGAATGCCAGATACGGCCTTGTTCATCCTTGCTTTTTTATAGTCACCTATAAGGAACGGACCCATTCTTTTGACCACCCTGAGGATTTAAAACAATACATTTTTCGTCACAAAGGAGAAGAAATGGACCTTGGGAAAACCTGAATATTGACTTTTCTGTCATGTTTTTGTTTCCCATTTGCTTAATTATTTTCAATTTACAGGTTTAGATGTTTTTCTTTGTCTTTATTTGCCTGTTTATTTGTGATAGTTATATGTTTACTCTCATAAAATACCATCTTCTAATGATGTGGTTTTTCTTAACAGGTATACCTTGTCTAGTACGGATTCCCCTCCTTGCTGTTCTCTCCTCATTGTGCCTCCCCTCCTACTCCCATTGTTTATAGCACTTCACGTATTGGTAAGTGTTTCTCCCTCCTTAATGCATGTATGTTTCCTATATTTGTTCTCATTACTCTTCTCTCTTTGAATTATTCCGCCTATCATGTTTCTCTGGCTGCTGTTCCCTATTTTATTATATTCTTTTTCCTTTACTTATCTATTGGTCTTTGTCGTTTCTCTCTGACTTCGTTGGTTCTCGTCTGTCCTCCCTTCGCGGTTCCCCGCCTCCCTATGTTAACCTTTTCACTCTGGCAACATGTTTTGGTTATTTTGACTGGAGTCCTCCGACTTATTGTCAATCTCTTTTTCTCTATCACTTCTTTCTTCTTCTGATTTCTTTCTCTCTCTCTTCTTCTTACCTTTTCTTTCTTCTGTTTTCTTCTTTATTCTCCGAATTTTTCCAATATATCATTTTTAAGCATTTTCATCTTTTTCCTTTTTCTTGTCCTTTATTCTTTTACGGTTCCTTTTCTCTATTGGATTTTATTGCCTAACATCCTGCTTGTTGGTTTTAAAATTTCCGCATGTTCAATTTTCAGTTTTACCAATTTTACAATGCTCATGGTGCTGCTTAATGTTTTTCCCCTCCCATTATGACTGAGAATGTTCGCATAGTATCCTGAAATGTGAAGGGTCTGTGTAATCCTGTCAAGAAACAAAGGGTACTTACCCACTTATCTAGATTACATTGTAAAATTGCGATGCTTCAAGAGACTCATCTTAATGAAAAGGATATTAGTTCTCTTAAAAAACAATGGGTAGGCCATGTGTATTGCTCCCCTGCTAAAGACAGAAAGAATGGAGTGGTGACATTATTTCCTAAGTCCCTATCTCTTATTATAGAGAAGGAAGAGAAGGATGCTGATGGCAGATGGCTTCTTTTACATCTCATTATAAATGATTCCCCTATTTCTCTTCTTAACATTTATGGTCCCACTGGTGTTGACTCACAGTTTTGGCAGTCCATGTCTCACACTCTTCCCTCCTGCCCTGGCTCTAACCTCCTGGTGGGTGGGGACTGCAATCAGGTCATGGATCCCTTCACTGATAGGAAATCCACTGCAAAATACATTCCTAATAAAATGCAAAAAACCTTTACTAATACTATTCACTCCAGAGGTCTGGTGGATGCCTGGAGATTATATAATCCGGACAGTTTGGAATTTACCTTTTATTCTCCCACTCATAAATCTACATCTACAATTGACTACATTTTTTGAGTCCTCATCTCATTCCCAAATTAATTCACGCTGAAATTGGGTCCATCCTTATTTCCGATCATGCCCCTGTTTTTATTAACTTAGATCTCCCTTCAGAGCCCTCCAAACCCCGTAGATGGCGTTTCACTAACTACTTACTCAAAGATCCCACTTTTATTGGGCGTTTCAAAGATTTTTCGTCAGAATTTTTTCTCATTAATGCTAGTCCTGATATCCCCTTTCATACTATCTGGGATGCTTTCAAGGCAACAGCCAGAGGTTTTATTATTGACTATGTTGCTGTCAAAAAGAAACAACTTCTTAAGGAGTCGGCTTCCTTATTATCCTCCGTTAAGCAGCTTGAGCATACCTATTTCTCTTCTAAAAAGATGATACTCTCAAGAAATTAATCCAAGCTAAAATGAATTTTAACAGGAAATCGACGGAAGAAGCCTCTGGGGTGTTACTTAAAATTAATTCCAAATTTTACGGTGGTCGCAATAGAGCTGGTAAATTGCTCGCTAATTATTTGAAGGTCAAATCTCAAAGATCCAAAATAACTAATATTATTGATGATAACGGTGTTAACCATTTTAAAGATGAGGAGATATTAAAATGCTTTACGGATTTTTATAAGAACCTATACACTCCCAAATCTTCTCCTTCTGACACTGCTTTGGAGTCATTTTTTGAATCGTTACCTCCTCGCTCCTCCCCCTCTTCTTATTGCTCTGTATTAGAGAAAGATTTCTCCCTTTCTGAACTTAAGTCAGCCCTAGCTCAGTTACCTAAAGATAAGGCTCCCGGCCCAGATGGGTTTACCGCTGAATTCTATTCCTGTTTTTCACAGACTCTTCTCCCTTATCTTCTATCTCTCTTTCAGCATTTTATTTCTTATAATGAAGCTCGTGGCTCCTTTCTTGAAGCCATGATCTGCTTAATTCCAAAGAAGGATAAAGATCCCTCATCCTGTGCCAATTATCGCCCTATTTCTTTAATCAACTTGGATTGCAAAATGTTTGCTAAGGCGCTGGCCCTCCGTATTAATCAGGTTATCCCTGATTTAATTGACTTCGAGCAGACTGGGTTTGTCAAAGGCAGAACGCTGGCAGATAATTCAAGAACTTTTTTAAATTTATACATCTTGCGTCTAAGAGTTCCTCCCCTGTTGCAGCCATCACCTTAGATGCGGAGAAAGCTTTTGATCGCATTCACTGGCTTTTTATGATGTGCGCACTGAAGTGGCATGGTTTCGGTCCCGTTATTTTATCTTTTATAAGTTTGTTATTCTCCTCTCCTACCACCTCTGTTTTTGTTAATGGATTTCAATCTCCTTATTTTACCCTCCAACGAGGCCCTCGTCAAGGCTGCCCTCTTTCACCTTTGCTTTTTATTTTATCTCTCGAACCCTTTCTTCATTCTCTACGACATTCTTCTGTATTTCGCGGTTTTTTACACAAATCAATTGAAATCAAGTTTACTGCTTACGCAGACGATATTCTACTATATCTCTCTGATCCTTCTATTTCTTTGCCCGCTTTCACGGATCTTTTACCTTCTTATGCTGCTCTGTCCGGATATAAATTAAATTTTTCTAAATCCGAAGTGCTTTCGTTAAATAAGTATTGTTTAAGAAGTATGTTTGAAGGGACTGATTTTAAATGGAATACTAATTACATTACATGTTTGGGAATTAAATACGCTTCTTCAATTGCTAGAACGGTCCAGCGTAATTTGGAAGACGTTTTATTAAGAATATCTGGTATGGCAAAGAAATGGTCTCCCTTATTTTTGTCATGGTGGGGCAGGCTGGACACTTTTAAAATGATGATTCTCCCTGTTATTAATTTTTATTTGTCCATGCTACCAGTGAGGCTTCCCTTTAAAAAAAATTAAAACTCTTAATGGTATTTTAAGTAAATTTCTCTGGAATGGCCGGAAAGCTCGTATATCTTTATCTTCCTTGTCTGCCCCTAAGGATAGGGGAGGTGTTAATTTTCCCAATTTTCGTCAATACCACTCCTCCTTTTTAATCCGTCAGGTTTTACCCTATCTGTCTTCTTCAGATGAACCCTCCGCGCCGGTATGGTATAGATTGGAGGAATCTGTGGTTCACCCGTTTCCCTTTTCCTCGTTAGCCAACTTTGCTCATTCCCCTCGTTCATTTAAGTCCCCAACTATTTCACAATTTATATTGACCTTTAACCCAGTCCTTAAAAAATCCCTTTCACCTTTGCAAATATTCCTGGATTCCCCTATATGGCACAATAAGTCCATTAAACTCTCCAATCGTACCTTTTTTTGGAAAGATTGGGCGGCTAAAGGGATCATCCAGGTTAAACATTTATTACATGATATGCATTTTCTATCCTCTCAGGAAGTGCAATCTAAATTCCGTTTACCTGCCACTTCCCTTCTTAAATACGATTCTTTAAGATCGATCCTAACAACAGCTTTCTCTTCTCTCTGGAACACCCTACTCTTCTTCTGACCCCTTATTAGAACCATTATCTACTTCTCTCTCCGTTCGGGCCTCTCGTATATATAAATATCTCCATTTCTCTCTTCCCACTCGCCCCAAGAGTAAAACTGAAATTTTATGGGAATCCGATTTGCAACACACTCTCCCTATACACACATGGAACTTGATTTGGACACGTATACATCACACTTCCTGTAATGCTAGTACCACTCAAACTCTTTATTATTTCTATCAAAGGTTGTTTTTAACCCCATTATCTATTTCTAAGTTCAGTTCTGACCTATCCCCCAACTGTTGGTCCTGTAAAAACACTCCTGGCACATACTTACACTCTTTTTTCCTCTGCCCTAACATTTCTCTTTTTTGGACAAAGATTTGTAAATTAATTACCTCCATTTGCTCCATAAACTTTCCTTTTGATATATACTCCATATTTTTGGGTAGTAATTCCATACATTGGTTTGGTGCTCGCAGGATGGGCTCCTTTGTGGATCTGTTACTTGCCATTGCATTTCAGGTTGTCACTTCCAACTGGAAGGATGCTTCCAAAGTCACTTTTTCGGCTTGGTGGAATCTTCTCTGTTCCCATCATAGGCTTGATAGAGCCTCTGCAACTACCTCTCAGCAACTCCTTCGAAAAGAAGCCTTCTGGTCTCCACTTACCAATTATTTATCCTCTTCTGCATTACGTAACAATGACAATACCTTTGTTTTTCAACCGCCATGAGTATAGTGTTAAACCTTTTTCACAATGTTCATATTTGATTGCCATTACTTTGCTATCTGAGATTGTATATTGTTCACTATTGAATATTTTTATTTAATATATTTGGTAAGGATGTTGACTTTTTGTTTTTCTTATCCTCTTTTCTCTCTTTTTCTCCCTATTTTTTCTTTCTTTCCTATAAAACCTAAAATGCTAAATTGTTATGGTACATATCTCTTTAATTGCTCTCCACCTTGGTTCTATTTTTTGATAAAGTTCGCTACATTTAGTTTCCACCTTTCCTTTATCATATACATTTTATGATACCTTTTGCACTTCTTTTATGACAGTTGATATAATATTGTACCTTGTTCTTTATTTGCTTCAATAAAGCTCTTTAAACTTAAAAAAAAAAGATGATCACGTAACTGTTTGGTAAATGTCTAAAATAGAATTCTTCTTACAAGCCCAGATGTCGTATGAGCGCCTCTATGAATAAGCATCGAAAATATGGGTGTTTCGTTCTTTGCCAGCTTGGCAAAGCACTATTCATCTCAAATCCTGAGTTTCTTTGCAGTTTTCTTTTTCTTTGACCCTGAATAGCTATGTCAGTAGGTGGAATGATCGACTAAGATCTTATTTGGCTGTTGACATGGATTGTTAAGTCTTGCATTGATCAAAAAATGTGGTCAACAGGGTTCTTTTTTTACATGATTCGCAGTCCCTTTCCCTTTTGTGAGTTCAACAGGATGGACGCCTTTCACATTTTACTCCCTGTGGCACCCACTACATATCACACAAGAAGGCCCCCAATGCCTTGAGAAAGGGACAGACAAATATTAGTCCAGAGTTATATTGTATTAATCATCACCACCCTTGGATCATTTCCGGATGGTCTACTAGGCGAATGATATAAGCTTACTTCACTCTTGAGGGAAAAAATAACAAACTTCCTTGGAGATGTACTTTGAGATCTCATCAAAATCAATATTTCTGAGATTCAAGGACCATTTACTTCTAAACCCTTTGTTTGGTCTTCTCTCACCAATGTCACTCATTTTTTCAGCTAGTCATACAAAATGTTACAGTTAAAAAGTTCCTGTCTGATACTACCCTATTTTATAAATGAATCACATTTGTTTCAGCCATTTTCTGATAATATCTTTCAAAAATGTTCCGCAACCCGTCCTTCTGCTACGGTCTCACTTAGGAAGTTTTTCTTCTGGTGGGAATGCTTGAACCACCAGTCTTTGCTCACTTCTCTATTGGTTTCCGAATCAGGTATCTCTCCTTCTGCATTAGTGAGTTCTGCTTTGGCACAGGTCTTCTACAGCTGGCAGTGTCTTCTACAAGCATTGTTCTCCAAGCATTGCCCTCCGCTGCTGCTGGAAGTACCTTTTCCTACTGGTGTCTCTTCCTCCTCATGCTGACCTGCTACTGTTTCTGGAAGCGTCTTCTCCCAGATCCAGTCTTCTGGTGCAGTTGGCAGAGCCTTCTCCCAGTGCTGGCCTTCTCCTTTTGTTCCGTAAAGAAATACGGTCCTACCTTATTGGGATCATATTCTTCACTGGCCTTTTAATTTGTCTCCTTACCATTTCTTCTACTTTCCTTTTGGATAGGGTTCCTATCCAGATGATTTAGGTCAGTTCCTGTTCCAAGACCTATGCAGCATTGGGCTCCTCCCTTTCACTGCTCTCTGCATCTAACAGCTTTCTTTTGTTGTGATCTACGTCAGGTGGCATCTTCTCCTTGCACTGGTTGTCCCATACTCGTCGCCAGTGTTAAAACGAAGAATGATGCGCAGGCAAGTCTTGTATATAAAAGGTTGTAGATTTATTCTTAAGATCACTTCTTGGTTACAGGTTACAGGATGTTAGTTTGATCCATTAAAGTGCCCCACCAGGAGCAGCCTCATCGCTGCTCAGCCCTTCCACACCAACTGATTCTCCCTTCAACACAAACACACTGAACATTCTATATGACCTCATCATAGGCTGAGCAGCAAGGCAGAGAACCTCTGTAGGGAGAGTGCATTGGGTAATTAGTACATTACAACACATCTCCCCCCTTATAATGATCGAAAACAATCAAAATGTATGTAGATGCTAAAACACACGTCAGGAAAGGAGGATGCAATAACAACAAAATAATTATACATCAACCCCCCCTCATATAATGACCATAAACAATCAAATGCATGGAGATTGTAAAACATACAAATGACAGAAAAGGAGGATGCATAAAACAACAAAATCATTATACACATCTCCCCCCTTATAATGATCATAAACAACAAAGAATGCAAGGTAAAGAAACACATTCTCAGAACTTAAAAACAGTGGATGCTATCCACCATAACTCACCACAAACTGCGGGTACAATATCACCTCACCACACAGAGTACCTATTGCGCCACAAACTAAGGCACAAGACCGCGGCAGAACAGGGATCTACAACCCTCAACTGCACATACTAATGACAAGACAGGTCTACCTCAAAGAAGAGGAATAAGACTCTACCCATACCAAAACAGGGTAATTATAACTCAAAACACTCTTGAAAGACTCTTGAAACTTAATATGGGTATCTTTAAACCCAACGTGCGCAGCCAAAACGCACAGTCCAAGCACCTCACACGAGGTAACAACCATTCAGAGGGTACCACCAAACCTGATAAGTCAGAGAAGCTTCATAAGAAGTAGTCTTCACACGTGCGCATCCACAACGCACAGTCCAAGCACCTCACACGAGGTAACAACCATTCAGAGGGTATCACCAAACCCGATAAGTCAGAGAAGCTTCATAAGAAGGAGTCTTCTCATGTGCGCATCCACAACGCACAGTCCAAGCACCTCACACGAGGTAACAACCACTCACAGGGTATAATCAAAACCAGTAAGTCAGAGAAGCTTCATAGACACTACAGACTCCCCCTACTGCACACACTTACCCACACACAACAATCAGGGCTACAACTGCATCGCTCATAAAAAATATAACTCTGGTGAGTGATATTTCACCAGAATCCAACTGGAAATACAAACCCTGGACTTTACTGAGTGAAATCTCATCCATAATAACCATGCCCAGAGACCCCCCCCTTTTGCACAGTCCAGACGAAAAGGAAATGCTCACGTCAAAGAAAACCACTTATGATAAGCGCAGCTGTTTTTGAACTCGGTCCACATTCTTCAGAAAAGTTCATTGCCTGACTTAAATTCTTCCATGAGTGATGCAGGGCCCTAAATCCAGAGCTCCCTACCTCAATAGGCAGAAGAATGTCCATAAAACATGCCGGCGACAGGAGATTCCTTCCATTCCTAAAAGAAAAACGTGCAACGTCCAACGTGGTTGGCAAGGATAGATCGATAGGCTGTGTCAAGTGCCAAAAATGGCGGCACGTTACAAACGTAGAGCCGGGTGGCTAACTGCACGTCCTTACAGCAGAGCGTCCTTGGCAGCACAGGAGATTGGAACCGAAGGTGCCACGGACGACAATCGCGTCAACATGGGTTGCACGCGCGCACAAGCTCGCTCCAGGTAATTGCCACAGGCAATTCAAACTATGCGGTAGGGGGCACTTATTTTCGATAAAACACGTCACACCTTCACGGAGATTAATCCAAACAGCAGGGCAGTTCTCCGGGGCCAAATTTGACGGTCCGGTGATATTGGGGCCAAGTTCAAATCAACCAAACACCAACCCAGTTAACTCCGGGGCTCGACATATGCCCCCGATCACCACACCATGCAAGGGACAGGTCTAAGCAACTGAAGCCACAGACACAGAGGGTTCAGAGACATCCCCATCCGCCGCATTTTCAAAACAGCATAACAGTTCAGGAAGGATGTCAGTTTCTCCAGCATACTTCATAACGGTGTAAATTCTGTTTAAATTTAGGCGGGCAGCAGGAACTAACACAAGTCCAAATGTACAGTACACTCTAGTACAGGCAACACAATGCAGGTTACAGTAGGTTACAGCAGGCCAATGTAGGGAAAAATGTAGCAGAAGTCTTCCAAGGCAGCAGGCAGGCAAACAGAAACTGGCACACTTAAGTTGTGGGCGACCGATGACAGGGTCACTGGTGGGGCATTAGGGGTGCCAGGTTTCTTCAAATCCACGGGTTGTAATTTCACTTACTTGAAGTTCCTTTAGTTTCTTCAGTTTTAAAAGTCCATTTTCCATTGAAGTAGCACGCAGGTTCTTTATTAAGAGGGGGAGATGGGTATTTCATATGTAATGTACCTTTTTCTCTTCTCCTTTGATCTTGCTTAGTCTCTACCCCTCTCGTGATGTCGTTTCTGTCATCCCTGGGTTACTGACTGTTTTACTTATCTTTTGCTGTTTAGATTACAGCCTTAAGATGTTTAGTACATGTATTTGTCTTATACATTTATGCTTGTAGTTTTGAGACGTTTTGATTATTTATCTTATCTTCTACTTTTATGTTTATAGTTTCAACATGTTAAGTTTCGTCTTTCGTTTATAAGGAAAGAGATATGTAGTATTCTCCTATTACTATCTATCTCTTATGACAACTTGTTCCTAGCTGCTCAGCCTGTGTGAGTGTTCTGAGTGGAATGTTTGGTGTATGTGCTGTGAGTGGAATGCTTGGGTGACTGGATGAGGATGACAGTTGGTGAATGGGGCTGAGCAGCTAGCAGGCTGCTCCCGGTGGGACTGTTGATGGATATCTAGGACTGCTGTTATATACCTGTTGATGAAGATTTATACTTGTTTATTTACTACTGGAATAAACCTATCTTGACTTCATCACACCAGCGTTGTCCTGATTACTACACTTAATTTTGGCGACGAGGATGGGATCATCAAGTAAGGAGAACGTGGCGAATAGAAAGACACCACCCTTAATGTGAGGGACACTGACCCAAAACAGAAACAGTGTAACACGTAGTGTTGCATGGGACTGACACCCAAGTAAAACAGATATCCAGTAGCACGAAATAAAACATTGTAGGCAAATGAAGCATGTCTAGGCTGTCTGCTGTGAAGGACACTGGTGGGGCTGCAAGGACTTGTGCTCCATTTTCACTGCTTTTATGTTGACACTTGTTCTCTTCTGTGAACATCTTCCTCCTGGAAATGTACTTAGCGCTGTCTGCTCTTCTGTGAACATCTTCCTCCTGGAAATATACTTTGCACTGTCAACATCTGTAGTTTCTGTGTGTGCCTTCATTTTATATCTTCTTTTGAGAGCTAGGTACATGAAGTCCAATTGTAAGACATGGGTTTGTCTCCAGGTCGTCGCCAAAATTATGTTGGTATGAACCAGACATAGCTGAGTTGTATCTTTGTAGTTTCTTTATTAGGTCTTAAGTTACAGGTTGGTTTCCATGTAAAGCAGCCCCACCAGGAGCAGCCTGCGTGCTGCTCAGCCCATCTTCAACTGTCTCACCTCACCACACAGGCACCCAAACATTCCTTGCATCTCTATCACACCAACATTCCACTCAGAACACTCACACTGGCTGAGCAGCTTGGAGCTAGTTAAGATAGGTGTGTGTGTGTGTGTAAGTCACCCTGTGCTTCACCTTGACGTTATGTGTGCATGTGCCACACTGTGCTGCTTTTGCTGCACAAGTTCTTGGGTGTCAGTCCCATGCAACGTTATCTGTTTTACTTGGGTGTCAGTCCCATGCAACACTACGTGTTACACTGTTTCTGTTTTGGGTCAGTGTCCCTCACATTAAGGGTGGTGTCTTTCTATTCGCCACGTTCTCCTTACTTGATGAGTATTTCGTTGGGTGCTGTTCACCCACTGTCTGAGTCTTGGGGTACGTTTTCCCCCTTTACTCCTGTGTCTTGCTCACTTGTTGCTTGTGAGTTCATCTTACACTATTTACCTTTTATTTGTTTACTGTTAAAGGAGGAGGATGGTGTTAGTGTGTGTTTTTATCCTTTCATCCTTCTTTCCTCCTTTTTGCTTGTCTGTTTTCCCTCTCGCGATGTGTTCTACTATGCATCCCTGGGTCTATGGACTGCTTTCACCTTTTGTACATTACTGTGTATAGTTGTTTTCATTTTAGTTTGGGTCTTATTATTTTTCAGTGTAAAAGGGAGAGGATATGTAGTATCCTCAGGTTCTGTATATATGTCCCCTTTCTCTGTAACTAGCTGCTCAGCCAGTGTGAGTGTTCCGTGTAGAATGTTAGTGTGATTGACATGAGTGGGTCCGTAAATTAGAGAAATGGGACTTGAACCCACTCCCATCCCCTTAGTCGGGATTCCACATCTGTAAACAAAACCTACGTGAAAAAGAGATATGGGACTAGGACCCACTCCCATCCCAATGACAGGGATAAAACTTCTGAAACAAGAACCTGCGTGAAGAAGGCAAATGGGACTAACACCCACTCCCATGCCAACAAAACATGAACGTGTGGAATGCAATTCCAAAAATGTTGACATGCAGCAATGACTTGTCAAATTGTAAATACGTAAGATTCTTTTTCCTGTGAGAAAAAAAAACATTTTAACTTTAAAACTTGTAAACATGCACCACAAATTCGTATTTGCACCACAAACTCCTATTTTAAAAATGTCAATGGTGTGCCTGTCACCGCGATGATGAGACAGGCTGTCCAACCAGGAAAAATGAGTGCTGTGGCACCAGAAGTTTGAGAAGACACGGTGTAAAAGATGTAGATAGCACACCCAGTATCTGTAATACACCAAAATCTACAAAAACCAATGTCCAAGTTCTACCTGTATTCGCGTCCATGTCAACGCAGCTGAATTTAGACATCTTGAAGTTTTGGCTGAAACTGGAGAAAAATCCTGTGCACCCGATGTCAAAAAGAAATGACTTCATGTTGCAGATTGTTTATGTCCACGAGTGTAACGAACACACCAACCCGATTCTGTCACTAGATAGAATTAAAAGAAGCTGGCACCCACCACTTCCATTCTCACAGGAGATAGATTGGGTCCAAAGTGTTCTGGTTCCGAGCATTCCCCTGTAGAATGCTTATTATTATGTTTTGAATTACGGTTGAGTTACGGTTTGCTTGTCTATGAGCCAGCTGCTGCGCAGCACCTGATGTTGCATTAAAGCATTACTTCAATTACCTCAAGTCTTTGGTGTATCATTACTACACCAATTATTGGCGACGATCTTCAGGTGACTGCTGAACCCGCGCTGAAAGAAGATTTTCCCTACCTGGCTGGCAGTGAGAAGAACGTGGAGCCGATCAGCCGGATAACGACGTCGCATCTGGTAAAGTTGGCTGTCAGGAAGGGCTCCGCACGCAGCATCGGAGGTACTGTCACTCGGTTTGGGACGGGGTCAGCCGGAGGTGTCTAATGTGCGCAGAGAACTGGTGCGCAGCTTAAAATAATTTTGAAAGCGCCATCTTTGGGGAAGTAACACAGCAGATCTGTGCGTTCCAGACAGTGTTAATGGCCATTTGAAAGTGAAACGCATGCAGCAGATTTGTGCGTTCCAAAGAGCGTTAGCGGCCATTTTAGAGTGAAACGCACCGCGTCAGACGCAAGCGCCATCTTGTCAGGAAAAAGGAATAGACGCTTGCGGTTTGCGAAAACAGCAGCAGCGGCAGTAATTTTAAGCGCCATCTTGAATTGGGACGTATTTATATTTAAAAAAGCGAGACGAGCTGTAAGCGAAAAAAGCATAATTTTGAAGAAGAAAAACGTGGTAACTTTGTGCTTGTCATCTCGTAAAAGTCATAAAACGGTGACAGGCACACCCTCTATTAGCGAGCGGCATTGTTCAGTGCTTGTCATCACGTCATTGTACGGTGACAGGCACACCTCCAAGACAAGAGCAGATTTATTGAGTGTTTGTTGTCTTTAACACGAACACTACCTTCTGCGGATCACACGTCGGTGATACGCTCACCAGCTTGTAAATTAGGTCATTGCGCATTGTGTGCTTGTTATCGGTGACACGCACACCAAGTGGCGGCTACTATTATTAAAAAAAAATAGACCTGCTTATGTAGCACGCATCGGTGACACGCTCACAAGTGTTTTTGAACATCTCATTGTGCATGCTCTTGACGGAGATGATTTAATGCTATATACACCCTGGGAATTGAAGTAGAAAGCGAAAAGGAGACAATTATTATAGAATCTATTCTTCATCACAGGGATATCGCATTGTAATATTTCATTGTCAATGTTAAGTAATTTATAATTATTTTTTTTAGGGGTTTGGGTGACATCAGAATTTACTGTGTACAGTTATTGTTGAAACAAAACTGAAGGTGAGGGTTATCTATCTTTTGGTTAAAAGTTAAAAATGGTACATTGACACATTGTGATTTTGATAAAGCTCTTTTGTATTCTATCTTATGATGCAAGCAGTAACCCCACCCCCACCTTTTCTTGAATCACCTGGGAATCCCCCAATTTCTTGGAAAAAATGGTATGATGCCTTTATCACGTATCTTGGAGCTATAGGTGCTTCTCGCTACAGGGCTGAAAGGAAAAAATATCTGCTTTTACATGCTCTGGGCTTTGAAGGGAGATCAGTATATAAACATTTGCCTCCTTTAGTACGTGGGGCAGAAGAAGAAGACATAGACGAGTTTGTGGAAACGGTTAAACAATTGGAACTAAGATTCGATGTTCAACCTAGTCTGGTTGTAGTAAGACATAAATTTTTCAAGCGTGAACAGAGACATGGTGAAAATGTAGAGAATTTCATTTCTGTTCTAAGAATGTTAAGCGCAGAGTGTCAGTTTGAGACTTTTAGAGACCAACTGATAAGGGATCAGTATATTTGTAAATGTGCAGATAAGAACATTCAACAAAAACTTTTGTCCATGGGCAATCCTTCTCTTGAGGAGACTATACGTGTTGCTAAAAGTATTGAAATGTCTAAGTCCTCTGTGAAAGAATTAGATGAGAAGGTCACTGTCACAAAGGAAGAGTCGGTGGCTGTCGTAAGGTCAAAGGATGTTAAAACAGGTGCATCTTGGCGTCCTGAGAATAAGTTTTTTAAACAAACTAATATCTGTTTCAAATGTGGAAATTTTCCGCACTTTAAATCGGGTCGACCTTGTCCAGCAAGAAATGTAGTTTGCAGGGCGTGTGGAAGGATGGGACATTTCGCAAAGGTGTGTCAAAGTGGGAAGCGTGTTTCTTTCAATGTTGTTGATGCGAGGAAAAATACAAATGATGCTTGTGCTGCAATTGTGTCTAATTCGGAGTGCTCTGGTGAGAATTTAAACAACATTCAAGATGACTTAAGAGATATGGTTGTGGTTGTGGGAGATAAGGGTACCCTTTCCGGTGAAGGTTCAGAATGCGTAGATCCGTATGTTGATGTTGAGATCGGTGGAAAGAGAGTTTGCCTGTTAGTTGACTCGGGGGCAAGAATAACGATGTTGACTCAGGAGTTGTTTAACGAGGCTTGGGGTTCACGCTCATTGATGCCTCCAGATAGGTCCCCAGTATCGTACGAAGGGAGGAGTATTGAACTGGCAGGATATTTTGAGGACACCCTGGAATTTAGAGGCAGGAAGATACTTGGAAAGGTCTATGTTGCCATTAAAGGTCTAAACATCCTTGGATGGTTTCACCAGGGGTTGTTTAAGATGGTTCTCCGACCAGGTACGAGAGATCAGGTTTCGATTCTACGTACAGATGATTTTGTGGACAAAGTGTCTGAACGCTATCCTGCTGTATTTAGTGAAGGTTTAGGCAAAATTAAAGGGTTTACTCACGTCATTAAGGTCAAAAGTGACGCTGTTCCTGTTAAACACAGGCTCAGAAATGTTCCGTTCAGTGTGAAGGATCAGTTGGAACAAGAACTCAGTGGGCTCTGCAAGAAAGGAATAATTGAGCCAATTGAATCGTCACTTTGGCTTTCTCCTTTGGTTGTCGCGAAGAAGAAAAATGGTGAACTTCGCGTTTGTATTGATTTACGCAGCTTAAATAAAAATATTTGGATAGATTCACATCCTCTCCCGAAAATTTCGGACATGCTATCTCTAATTAATGGTTCTAAATGGTTTAGCAAGTTAGACTTGGCATCTGCATATCACCAAGTGGTGTTAGGTCCTTCTTCTAGACATCTTACCGCTTTCGTCTCACCTATTGGATCCTTTCAATATTGCCGCATGCCTTTTGGGCTTGCCTCCGCGGCGGCAGTGTTTCAAAGGATTATGTCTTCCATGCTAAAAGGTATTAAAGGTGTTGTTGTTTTCCAGGACGACGTTTTGATTCACGGTGACTCATGTGAATCTCATGATGACATCATGTTTCGTGAACTAGATGTTTTGCAGGAAAGGGGAGTTGTTCTTAAGAAGGAAAAGTGTGTGTTCAGAGTACAGAAGGTGGAATATCTGGGACATGTCATGTCTCAACATGGTGTTGAGCCTAGACCGGGTCTTGTGAAAGCCATTGTCGATAGTGATGCTCCGAAAGATAAGGCTGGACTCAAATCTTTCATAGGTTTGTGTGAGTTCTACTCACGGTTTATTCAGGATTACGCTTCCAGGGTACAACCTTTGTCCAACATGCTGAAAAGAAATGTTCATTTTATTTGGGATGAGTCTTGCGAGGAGGTTTTTAAGTGGATTAAGATGCAGTTAACTAGTCCTAAAGTTCTCAAACCGTTTGTTTCCAACGCAATGTGTACCATAACTGTTGATGCTAGTGGGTTTGGTTTAGGAGCTGTCCTCACCCAGTGTGTTGACGGAACTGAACACACGTTGGGATATGCTTCAAGGGTTTTGCGTGGTTCTGAATTAAACTTTGCTGTCATCGAAAGAGAGTTATTAGCGTGCTGGTGGGCCATAAGAAAATTTAGTCCTTATATCTGGGGCAAACACTTCCAACTACGCACTGATCATAGCCCTTTGGTATCTATTCTCACAGGAGATAGATTCAAGGAACATACACCTAGAATTGCTCGTTTGACAACGAAGCTACTACAATTCGACTTTGAAGTTTCTTACATTCCAGGAAACAAGAATGTGAGGGCAGATTACCTTTCGAGGTTTCCTGTTAAAGAGGAAGGTGAAGTTGGTGTTGGAGATGATGAGGATGATGGTGAATGTTTTGTTGCATCAATGGTGTTGGATGACATGTGTGCTGTGAATGAAAAGGAGTGGAGGGAAGAACTCTCCAAGGATCGGTTACTTACTGAGGTTATCAACTGTGTGAAGACTGGTTGGCCAAGAGAGAAGAACGCACACTACTCTTTACAAATTTTTGTTAAAGTCTCTATGGAACTTTCTGTAGAGGATGGCCTTTTGGTGCGTGGAGACAGATTGGTTCCTCCAGATGTGCTTAGAGGAGCACATGAGGGACATTTGGGCAGAACTCTTACCAAGAGAAGGCTGCGTGAGTATTTTTGGTGGCCTCAGATGGATAAAGATGTTGATTTGTGTGTTGAAGACTGTGTGATTTGTTCAAATTCAGAAAAAAGCTTTAAAGTCAGAACTCCCCCACTTCATCCCATTGAATTACCTGCCAAACCTTGGGAAAAGATTGGTATAGATCTTGTTGGGCCTTTCAATATGTTACCCTCTTTTTCTAGGTTTGCAATCGTGGCTATTGATTATTATTCTAAGTGGCCAGAGGTTCGTTTCATCGGAGAGCCTAATTCTAAGAATGTTATTGACTTTTTGAAAGATCTTTTCTTGCGGGAGGGGTTTCCTTCCACCATCGTTAGTGATAATGGAGTACAATTTGTCAGTCAGGAATTTGAGTCTTTCCTGAGCCAAGGTGGTATATCTCATTCCAGGAGTGCACTTTATCACCCTCAAACGAATGGATTAGTGGAACGCATGAATAGGGTACTTAACAACTGTGTACAGTGGGCGATAGCTGGGAAGTGTAATGTACAGAATGCTGTTAGGTCCATGTTATGGTTCTATCGCACCACACCGCATTCATCCACAAAGGTTTCTCCCTATGAACTCTTGCGAGGGAGGAAACCCTGTTCAAAAGTATGTCCAGGTTGGATGTCTAAGTGGGTGAAGATGGGTTCAGTGAGTGATGTGGATGAGTGTGTGAGAGATAATGTATCCAAAGCACAGTTTCGGCAGAAAAAATATTTTGATGAAAGGAAAAGATCTGTTCCACAGTCTATTGTTGTGGGTGATGTGGTACGTGTAAAAATTCCTGTCCACAGCAAAAAGGGAAGCACGAAGTTTTCAGAAGCTTTTGTTGTGGATAAAGTGTGTGGTAATGCGGTAAGAGTTAATCAGAAGAATTGGTGGAATGTTTCTAGGATTGTAAAAACAAAAGGCCATTCTGTTAATCATGATTCACGTGGTGACCATGCTAAGACTCCTGTTAGTCAAGATTCACGCTGTGGTAGTACTGGGGGTTTATCTTCCCCCTCATCGATGGGTGTCTTACGTAGAAGTTGCAGACAACGATTTGTGCCTGCCAAGTTCCGTTAGTTCCTGTTCTTTTTGTTTTCTCTCTTTTGTTTTTTTTATGTTGTTTTTCCCTTCTTATTTTGTTGCTTTGCTTTAATCTTCCTTTTTCCGTTTTGTTGTGAGAAGGAGGATAATGTAGTGGTCTTGTGTTTCCGCATTGTTTCTTCTCTTTCTAATAAGAATGCTCGGGACCAAAGTGTTCTGGTTCCGAGCATTCCCCTGTAGAATGCTTATTATTATGTTTTGAATTACGGTTGAGTTACGGTTTGCTTGTCTATGAGCCAGCTGCTGCGCAGCACCTGATGTTGCATTAAAGCATTACTTCAATTACCTCAAGTCTTTGGTGCATCATTACTACACAGTGCCTCCTCCTCATGCGGACTTTCTGCTGTTTCTGGCGACATCTTTTCCCACAGCGGACTTGCTATTTCTGCTCCAGAAAAAAATAAGGTCCTACCCGATTGGAATCATGTTCTTTTCAGTTGTTTTTAAAATTCTACCTACCATTTGTTCTGTTCTTTTTGTGGGTGGGTGTCATGCCCATCTAGAATGGGTCACTTCCAGTTCCAAGACCTGCTCAACCATAGACTCTTCTATTGCACTGTGAACCATTATCTCAACTCCTTAAGGAGGGGGATGAGTAAATAAGTTACAAATTCAAGTCAATAAAAAGTGGTAAGCCAACCTACACTGCCTTCAGTTCTCTTGGGATATAGACTATGCAACCACTCCTTTGTTTCAGATGGGTAAGGCAATGTAAAATTTGGAACATCACTTTCAGAGAACAATGACATTCAGAGGATACCTTTGGAAGGAATGTGAAATTACCCCTCAATTTGATCTTCTGAGGTAGTAACAGACTGTATGAAGTTTAGAAGACAAGCCCTGTAGTTCACACACTATTGTAGCAGATGCAATGGTCAGCAAGAAATCCCTCAGAGTGCAAGAATGAAGGGGTCAAAGAATGCTTCATTTGAAATGTCTACACTAAATAATAGTCACACGCAAGGGGAATAAAATGCATACAAGGGGAAGTATTCTGTACACGTTTCAGAAACCTGGACACCTGGGGAAAAAAACTGGTTTTGTCTGGGGCATGAATGAACATAAAGTGCCACATGACAACCTTTGACACTGATTATATTGATGCCTTCCATACAGAGGCAGGGAGAGCTGCAAAACTCTTCAAAAGTCCCCTGTATATGGGCTCTTCTTGTTCTGTTTGTATCAATCAGCAAGGTATTTCTAATGACCTGTATACACCAGCTTAGGGGAAGGCTAGTTAGAGGTGAAAAACACTTCTACTAGCTCCTCCAAAAATGAATACCACGTCAGTGTTTGCCTCTCTGTCTCAATTATTTCGGGACGCAGTGGCCGGAAGTTCAGGTAAAGGAGTGATGCCTATTGTTGAGACCGAAGGTCTTTTTTATGGGGAGTATACATGGCAGGCTAAGGCTAAGCTGAAGAATAGCCACATACGATGTCTGACTAGAACAATCCGGAGTAATTAGAATCACATCCACCAAATACCCTTTGTTGACTGAAGAACTTTCAGAATGTTTGGTTCTGGTAAAAATACATGATAGGGAGCAAGGAACCACTAAAGAAAATTCATTTTAATTTTGACCTCTCTAGACAAAAGGCGCTTTTTAGATCTCACTTACCAGGCATCTTTTATCTGTCTATAGGCAAAAGCCTTTCGACAGATAGGTGGACCATACCTAAACCGTATAGCGGAATTAGAGCCTGCTCATTGCCTACCATTGGTTGGCTTTATGGTCACTTGCTTCTTATTCAGTGACATGGCTTCCGCTTCTTGTGTTTGTCCCTCCCTGGAGCACAGGCTCTTTGCCATCCTTTTCATTGGCTGACTTCTATCCTCCCACTGCAACTTTAGGGAACCACTTTTTTCATTAAGAACTACAGGAAAGTGAATGTTTTTTCTGGACCACTCCCTCATGTGCTTCTGCACCACCAAATATCCCCCATGCCGTGTTAATCTCTTGCTCATGCACTGCTCTCGTCTGCTACTTCCCCACCAAATACCCACCCCCATGCTCTGTGTTGCTCTCTTTTTTGTGTGCTGCTCTTGTGTTATTCCCTGCCGGTAAATACACCACAAGCTCAATGTGGTTCTCTTCCTCAGGTGCAGCTTTTCCCATCCTTCATTATTCCTTCTCCACCTACAAGGCTTTATTTTTCATCTAATCTCTCTGTCCAATTCCTGTTGCTTCCCTCCACCACCTCCTTCGTTGCTAATATATATCTATATATTTCTTAGAGGGCCCCTCAGCTGCTATTTGATGCTGGGCCACTCTGCTTGCAGAAATAACCTTTAGCACAATTTAAAATATATTTTCATTTACTGTGCCAAGTGGCATCTGCCATCTTGGATCAGTAAATTTTAAAAAAATGGCGCCCATATTTCATTCAGTACACACATGGTTGTGTGGTGCTGCATGCACCCATGTGCAAACTGCCTTACACATGTTTACCCCTACTGAATGACACGGGCATCAGTAGCGTCATGACACTTTTTTTCTGAGGCTGCACAGCTTTGGCAAAAGGCATTTTGTTTTTTTACCAAGCTGCAGTACATCATCACCAAAAAACATTGGCTAAGCCAATAGATCCTAAAGGTGGTACCCACTAGATATGCCAATGCTTGTTCACCTTTGTTGAATGATCTAAAGGCCACATAAAACATAAGCAATTAAGTACATAGAGTATTTTGTGCTATGATAGATATAAAACCAAGTCCCCAAGGTTTACGTGGCTTGATCAATGTAGTAATGTATTTTTTAAATGGAAAGGTGATAGCTGCTATAATTATGTTTTAGAAAAACCTTTTCCTGGTCATTTACTTGTCCAAAGTAGTGATGGACTGTGTATGGGGAGTCTTTCCTTTTATCTGTCTCAATTGATCTTTCATTGGAAAAAATTGTTTTATGTTATTAATCATTTTATAGAACAAAAATCATTTGTTTGTGCATAATGTCTTCATATGCTTTTATGGTCTAAAGAACCGAAATAAAGATGAAACCTAACCTACAACTTAGGGCCTCATTACGATGTCGTTAGGAAAGCATTCTGACGACTCCTTGTCGGAATCATTTCCGATCGACTCAGGTTCGGGGAGTCCGACCGAACGATTATGATGGTTCCAAACACCGTTCGGTCGGACTCCCATTGACTTCAATGGGAGCCTGTGTTCCGACCGACAACACAGGGTCCCATTGAAGAAAGGGGCGGTTGCGGAAAACCTGGCACTCTGTGGCGGGCACCCCATGGTGCCTGCCACACTGTGCATGGTTGTAAAGAGTGGTCCCAAGGGTACCCCCACAGACCCCAAACAAAGGCCTCCGGGTGAAGGGGGGGTCTGCTACGGGCCCCCAAAGTCAGTTTCCGACAGCCGATCTGTGTCGGAGAAATCGATTCGGAAAGGATGTCCGAATCTGACATCGTAATACGTCGGTCAGAAACGCGGTCCGTAGACCTGTACGATTCGGCTCCGACCATCTCGGAGTCTCCGAATGCCGGTCGGAACAGAGTGTCGGACAGACCAAACGGTTACCTTCCATCATAATCTTTCCGTCGGTAATGTTTCCGAGTCATGGGTTCCGACTCGGGTTAGGAAAATCTGATTGCCATTCGGAGCCTTTCCGACTGACATCGTAATGAGGCCCTAAGTTTATATTTTGAGTCTTGAGGTCCGGTCCTGCTCTCCAGATGTACAAGCAATAGGATGACTCTTGATGTCCAAATTAAATCACCTTTTCCCTGGTTAAATCCATATTTCATTGCAAAGGGCAATTTATGGAGTTATGATAATAAGGTTGCTTATGGAACCCTCTTACTGCAGTTGTAGACCCAGATGATGTAATGCCCCAGATTAATGCTTCAATGAATTATGGTTGCCTACCTTTGGTGGCAATGAAAATACCTCCTCCTTCTCCACCGGCGACCTGAAGAGTCGCTACACCCAGTGCTTCTTCTCTTTTGGTGTTTAGCGCAGTTCTATTTCTCCCAATAGGTGCACCTGATCAACAGAGAAGAGAACCTCCCGTCATATTACACCTGAAAAGCCATAAGGGTTTTCTGTAATGCACTTTTCAAACCTTATACAGGACGAGTTACCCATTCACAAATAGTGTATGCACCCCGTTCAATGAACCAGAGGAATCCTACTAACAAGATATTGTCTAGTTGAAATGTGCAACCCTGAGTTATTCCAGGCGAAAAGAGTGTGGACAAAATTAACAACAAACACGTGTTTAATTTTCAAGCAATGAACGGGTACTACAACAAACGACAGGAAATCTAGAAAACATTTAATACTATTTTTCTTAATTCACTTGCATTATTTCAGTAAATATATTGAAAACAGAAAAGTCGCACTGAAACATTCATTTACAGTCTTGTGTAGCTGTGTGTGTGAAAAAAATATTCCATTAAGCAAAATGTTTCTATTACTTGCCAGTAACCTTCATAACTCCAACTCTTTATTCCTCGCCCCAGTACTTACATGGTGAGGAAGGCCACACCTCCTCCAGACAAGACCCCACCTATAAAAAGTTCTTTCTAAAAAAAATGCCCTTTCAAAAAGAATTTTGCCAAATCACTTTATGTTACCCACTCCTTGCGTAGGACATGAAAGAGGATTTCCTGCTAATGCTAAGATCACAAACGAATGCCTTTGCAGAATTTTAGGGAGGTCAGTTAGGCCTTTTAGATGCACTGAATTAATAAACTCAGAACACCAAGATTCTATCGGTTCAACAGAGTTCCTCTGGCCCTTGCTTGGCACTGTGTAATGAAGTACTATGTAATGAAAGTCAGCAGACAAAGATACTTCATGTCGTGTATTTATTAGCCACAGCTGCAGCAGTCCCAGAGTAACTGTCTCACATGGAATCACTTAACATGAAGCCCACACAGAACATTCCACATTCCAATGACATCACATTATGAAGTAATGACCCCAAGATCACCACAATATCTCCCTTCTTTACAGCGAATGGAAACAAAACAAATAGTGAATAAAATAACATTACATCAATACATCAAATACATAAGCATGCAGTCAAATAAATAACAAAAGCGAAACATCAATCACGAAACCTTAGAGGTTTGATAATGTTACGTCTACTACTCCTATGCTCAGGTTCGGGATGAAAAGAACACCTTGGCTCAGAAACGTCAATATCAGAAGAAGAGGATGAAAAAGGAACAACACGAGAATGCAAAGACGACTTGAATGAAACACAAGGATCGTGGGGGGAGACATCATGAGTATGCACCTTCACCACTCTTCCCTTATTCCACCATTCATTTCTGCTGGTTCTCACTGCATTCCTGGTCACAACCTCAATTCTGACAGGAGGTTTAAATTTTGACATTCCCTTAGGAACATGATTGGGATCTTTGACACGAACCCAATCTCCAACACACAATTTTCTTTCTAGAGGTTTTACTCTGTGGAGAGTGTCATAATGACTTTTCATTTTACCCTGAAATTCTTCAACTTTGGGTCTCACCACTCTGTCTATATTTAACATGTGATCACTTTTATGCTGACACTCTCTTAACCATGCAGGACACAACCTAGATGCAGGTGTGCGTCCTCGCAAAATTTCAAAAGGAGAAAGGCCCGAAACAGCATTCGGACAACATCTATGTGACCACAACATTTCTTCAACAGATTTACAAAGATCAAACTTGTTCTGAATGGCCCACTGTATGCACTCAACAAGTGTGCAATTCATTTTTTCTACCAAACCATTGGCCTGTGGATGATATAAAGCAACACACTTGTGTTTGATAGCACTGTTGTCAAGAAAATTTTTCATTTCTGTAGACACAAATTGGACACCATTGTCCAAGACAATTTCCTTAGGAAAACCTTGTCTTAAAAATAGATTTTTCAGAAACTTGATGACACTAACAGTGTTAGGTTCTTCTACAAATTTTACTTCCCACCATTTGCTGTAGTAATCAACAACTACGATAGCAAATCTTAACTTCCGTGGAAGAGTACCAAAAGGACCTATAAAATCTATGGCAAGTTTAGACCAAACTGTGTTCGGTAATTCAACGGGCTGTAAGGGAACTGCTTCGGTTTTAAGACTCTTATCACTAGAGGCACAGACAACACATCCCCGAACACTGGCTATGATGGCAGAATCCATGCTGGGCCACCAATAACTATCTCTGATTTTCCTTTTAGTTATGGTCTGGCCCAGATGTCCCTCGTGACCGTACATAATGATCCTTTCCCTCAATGAAACAGGTGGAATGAATTTGTCTCCCCGTACCAGCATCCCCTTTTCCTCAACTGACAATTCATCTGCTACTTTGAAATAAGGTTGTAACTCTTGTGGTAATGCTTTTTCTTTAGGCCAACCACTCATAACACACTTTCCAATTCTATATCTTTTAAGGATTCAGAAAACCATTCATGTTCAGAGAAAGTTGTGTCATGACAAATATCTACACTTGCAATTAAACATTCCTCATCATTTTCTTCACAGTTTTCAGAGTAATCAGCAAAACTTAAAGGTGAACGAGATAAATAATCCGCTCTTATGTTACCACCTGGGATGTATTCAACAGTGAAATTGTACTGTAGGAGTTTTGAACTCAACCTTGCTATTCTTGGAGTGTGGTCTTTGATAGCTGTCCCACTCAAAATACTGACTAAAGGTTTGCGGTCAGTCTTGAGCACAAATTTTCTACCCCAAATAAAGCATTTAAATCTTTCAACTGCCCAGCAACAACTCAAGAGTTCCTTTTCAATGACAGAGAACATTTTTTCATTAGACCTCAAGGATCTAGATGCAAAACCAATTGTCACTTCAACCTGGCCTTTCATCTGTGCAATGGTAGCACCCAATCCATCATTACTTGCGTCCACAGTTATAATACACTCTTGTGAAGGAACAAACGGTGCAAGAACACCAGCTGAAGAAATTTCTTTTTTAATCCCTCGAACTCATCTTGACACTTTTTTTCCCATGTGAATTTTTTTCCCTTTCTTCAATAATTCTCTTAACATAACAGTTTTGGCCGAGAAATTATGAATACATTTTGAATAAAATTCACAAAGTCCTAAGAACGAAGCCACATTCTCCTTAGTTTTGGGAGTGGGTGCTTTAGTTATAGCATCAACCAAACCAGGTCTAGGTTCAACCCCTTCCTCCGAGATTACATGACCCAGATACTCTATAGTGTTCTTTGCAAATTCACACTTCCCTCGATTTGCTACAACATCAAACTTTTGTAATCTTTCTAAAACTTCACACATGCGTTTATCATGAATGAATTGGTTTCTTCCTGCTATTAAAATGTCATCTTGGAAGGTTACCACCCCTTCAATTCCATCCAATACCTTTTCCAACACTCGTTGAAAAACGGCTGCCGCCGAAGCAAGACCGAAAGGCATCCGTTTAAATTGATAGGAACCCATAGGAGAAACAAAAGCCGTAAGGTGTCGTGAAGATTCTTCAAGCACTATCTGATGATAGGCGGATGCTAGGTCAATCTTAGAAAACACCCTTGCACCTGAAAATGTACTGATGATGTCGTCAATCCTGGGTAGTGGGTGAGAGTCAACCCAAATAACTTTGTTGAGACTTCTCAAGTCCACACACACTCTCAATTGCCCATTCTTCTTCCTTGCGATAACTAATGGACTTAACCATAGAGATGACTCAATAGGTTCTATCACATCTTCATCACACATTTTTTTAAGGATATCTGCTAAGTCTTGACGTACACTAAAAGGCACATTCCTCAGTTTGTGTTTTACAGGTGTAACATTGTCTTGGACTTTAATCTTATGTTTGAAACCCTTAATTTTCCCTAATTTGTCACCAAATACACTCGGAAATTTGTCAAACCATTTGGTGCTGTTTTCACATTTCTCAAATGCCCCCTTGTTTCCTTCACCATCAGTTACTAAAGAAACTTGCACATCTCTGCCAGGTCTAAGAGTCATCCCAAAAAGGCCTTGGTGATACCATCCAAGAATATTTAACCCCTTTTTGGCCACGTATACCTTTCCAAAAATAGTACGACCCTTGAATTTGAGTTGACATTCAAAATATCCTGACAACTCAATCTTCCTTCCATCATATGTTACAGGATTCCTATCTGGAGGGAATAACACACGTTTACCCCATACTTCATCAAACAGCTCATCAGTTATCATCGTCATTCTGGCGCCAGAATCGATAAGGAGTCTCAGATCTTTTCCATCTACTTCGATGTGTTCATACGGATCTACACAATCAGATTCATCATCCTGTACAACCACAATCATATCTCTAATTCCGCTTGAACAGTTTAATTCCTCTTCTGAGCTGTCACACAGATCCCCATCTGGAACAGAATTAATTTTGTCTCTTGGAGTTTGACAAACCTTAGCGAAATGCCCTATCTTGTTACATAACTTACATGTCACACTTCTCGCAGGACAAGGTCTACCATTCAGTCCGTGCTTCGAATTGCCACATCTAAAACAAATGTTTTTCTGTGTAAAAAAACTTTTTTTGTACTCTTTTCTTTTTGTAAATTTTTTAAAACTATTATTTTGCTTAGAAGCTGTGCTTTCATTCACCACAGACACACCACTAGTTTCCTTACGGATGAGTTCTCCAAGTGCTTTGCGTGAAACCTCGATCCCCTTTACTATATCAATTGTTTCAATGAGATTGGGATTTCTCAACGTGAGAAGTTTTTCCTGCACTTTTTTATCCCAACAGCGTACTACTATCTGGTCACGTATGAGTTGATCTGTAAAATTTTCAAATTCACATTCTGCAGCCAACATACGTAAAACAGCAACATAAGTATCTATAGATTCATCTTGTAGCTGCTCTCTTGTGAAAAACGTATGTCTGTTCACAATCAAACTAGGTTGTACATCAAATTGCTTTTCTAATTTCTTTACAGCTTGTTCGAATTCGTCCAAATCTTCTTGATCATGGGGAATGATATACGGTGGGAGATGTTCGTATATAGATTGACCTTCGAAACCTAAATTGTGTTCTAATAAAAACCTTTTTCGCTCAGGTCGATATCTATTGCCACCAATGGCCCCTAAATACTTTGTAAAGGCTCTGTACCAATTTCTCCACGGTATGGGAGGATCCCCAGGAGTCTGAAGAAATGGAGGGGGAGCACCAACATTCTGCATAGTTGCCATGACACTTAAATCTAGAGAAAATATTACTTACAAACCAGTTACTTAGTGATAAGGGTCTGAATATAAAGTGTACACAACTTATTGAGTTAAAACAATTGACAATTCTAATACCGTGTGAATACAATTGTCACTACTGATAACGTGTGCACATCACGGACGTGCATATTCTTCCAATGTGGTTTGAAAGATAAACTACAAATGTGACTTTCTTCAAAGATGGTTACTTCTGACTGCGTGCAAATCATTTGTCAAGCAATTTTATCAATTTTCCTTAATCCTTTGAAGATTTCTCTGCTTAAAGATTTTTTTTTTTTTTAAATGCATCCAGAATAGTCTCTGGAAATAACGTTCTTTTTGTTTTTCTTTTTAAAACTTTGTTTGCACTATGAAAATTCTCTTGTAACTATTGTAGAGATTTGGGCTGTATATTCTTAAGGCACGAACAGAAACAACTTCCTGTGATCTTTCCTTTTGAATGATAGTCAGCGTTCTAGTGTTCAAGATATTCTTTTGAGAGGAAACCACTTCCTGTAGTCCTTCTTCAATTCATATGGAACAAATGATGCGTGTGAGAGCTGCTTGTCTCCCACTCAAGGTAAAATTCAATACCTCACGTCTATTTAAACACGTGGTTTTCTTTCCACTTGCACTTATCCTTCGCGCTTCACTCTCCGCTTTGTCTCCTTTTATTGTTTCGGCGAAAAATAAGGCCTCGCGCTGCTTGACTTCACACGCGCGCACAACAGGCTTTATAATTTATTGCAGCTTTGCGCTTGGCTTGACGCGCACTGCTCGACTTCGCACGCGCTCACAACAGGCTTATCAATGACCATCAGTCTCGCGCATGGCTTGACGCACACAGTGGGGTATGTTTTCTTTGAAATTTACAGTTAATGGCAGACTCGCGCTTGGCTGAGTTGGCTAACTTTACTTTAGTCACAAGAACTCCACATCGATACAAATGTCTCCCGGGTGCCAAATGATTTCACACTTACTCCGCAGGCAATACAATTCAACACAGCTTCTCCGCTAATGCCGATAACTGCCTTACGCTGTATATCGCTGTATATCAAGTACTTGGCGGGAAGGCGTTACTTTGAAAAATAACTACATGGAACCAGCTTTCACAGCCACAGAGGAGAACCAAATTAGTTACCCAGATTATCTCTTCTATGCTCAAACTTTCTCGTGAAATTCAGAAAACACCACTCCTTTTCCTTTTTAGATAGAGCATAGCGCGAAGAGACACGATGGCTGTTTATTTTTTTAAAAGGATAAGTCTTTGTTTTGGTGACAGTAACAGTCCAGCGCTTAACTGCAGCATATAAATGTAAATATACAAGCCTGTTTTTCCTTATGATTGCGATATAATCTTCAGTAGAGTATCTTCTTCCCTGTTGTTTTGTTGAAAGCAGTGGCCCTCACTGCGTGGATCCTTTGCTGTGGCTAAATCGTCGCCAAATTGTAATGAAGTACTATGTAATGAAAGTCAGCAGACAAAGATACTTCATGTCGTGTATTTATTAGCCACAGCTGCAGCAGTCCCAGAGTAACTGTCTCACATGGAATCACTTAACATGAAGCCCACACAGAACATTCCACATTCCAATGACATCACATTATGAAGTAATGACCCCAAGATCACCACACACTGCCCTTCTGATATTGTAAATGTTATTAGCTAGGTAGGTAGAGGTCTTGGTGTAGAGGGCCTTTTAAGTGATTCAATGATATAGGGAAAGAACTGAAGGCATCTCAGTGTCGTCACCTACCAGTTTTGTGGAATAATGCATGATGATACATTAGACTTGGCATACCAATTGCATGGATGTTATGTGGTCTTAAACTTATATTGAGTGAAAAAAAAGTCACAAAACGGTGACTGTTTTAGCCATACTTCCAAGATGTTGAGAATCATAAGCTTTTACGGTCTAATTAGATGACTACTTAATGTACCGAGCTTACCAGATCACGTGAGGCAGAGTGGTGTACTTGCTGGATAGAAGGAACCAGCAAAACATGTAAACAGTTAGCATATCCTATGCTGAGACTGCCATTTTGACTCTGAAGTGTATGTTAATGACCCGTGAGTGTAGAGGCCATCTTGGAATAGGTACAGAAGACCTTCTCTAGCTGGACAGAGTGTACTGTCACCAGACGTATCAGTAACTCCCTCAGCCACCACCAGGAATGATCAGTCTCCTGATCCGAACCCAGAGAAGGTATTTACAAGAATCTGCTGGGTGGCCGCTGTAGCAGCTTGGCGTGTACTACAGTACCAGAAGAGGATCTCTTTTGATGTTCGCCTCAAGTTATTTTGTAACCTTCTCCGAAGCTTCTGTAGCCACTCGTCAAAGTTTCCACTGCATGAAAACAGTACACCGCCCCATGCAGGCCATCGAGTCAAGTTGTAGCCAGGAAATATGATATCCCGCACTGCCTCCCAGAATAAAAACACATGATCGTAAATTAAAGTTCTGTGTCCTTAATTGGTCAGAATTTGTATTTCAAAAGTAAATATGACTCTTTCACGATAGTGAACAAACTCTCTTTTTCTACCAGCAAAGAGGCAGTTGCGCTGCAATGGGTATTTTAATCAATAGAAAAATAGTGAAAGCAGACAAGACAAAGATTTGCACAGAAATCGGTCTCGCATTGATAAGAGTTAAAGCTATTGGCGTTGTAAATGACAATGTCTTTGACCCTTGTGTTTTGGTTTGGAGGGAAGTGGATGTATGTGGTTTGGAGTGGAACTATGTGGGTTGAATTTGAATTGTGTGGGGTGGAATTGTGTGGTGTGTAGAGTATTTGTGTAGTGGAATTATTTGGCATAGTGAATAGATAGGGGTGAGAGCTGCACAGAAAAGATAGAAAGAAAGATAGAGATAGATAGGTAATTGAGCACGAAGTGGTAGATGAACTCCAGACAGAGGTGCAGAAAAGTGTGTGAGAAAGAGAAAGAAGGGGAGAGCAGGCCACAGACGCATAAAGAGGGTGATCCTGTGTACACAGAAGACACCCCAAGAAGAGGAGAGAGTGGGCTTGATGGACGCAAATCTTGAAAAGGCACGGGAAAGACACTGTGCTCGAAGACCTGAAGTGAACCAATATGAGAGAGGCAGGAAGAGTGTGTGAGAGAGCGAGAGTTGTGAGAGAGAGTACGAGAGTGAGAAGGATGAGTGGGAGGGGCACCCAGAGGAGGGTATCCACAGTCTCCACTTGAATTTACTGAGCATGGAATGGAACGTAAAACATAACAAGGAGACGAGTGGGAGAGAGACTGCAGAGTGGAGACAGAAACAGGCAGGGAGAGAACAGAAACAAGCAGAGATGAGCGACACGAGATAAGCAGGAAAAAAGGTAGAGTAAAAAGGTAGCGTGTGAGAGAGGTAGGTTGAGAGAGGTGAGAGAGGAATAAAGGGAGAGGAATACTGATTGGGAGGGAGAGAGAAATAGGCAGAGTGTAGACAGACAGGAAGAGAAAGAAAGTTACCCTGGGTTTGACGAGAACGGGTTGTTGCAGGTAGAGTGAGGTGAGGAGAAGAGGCAAGCAGAGAATGGAGGAACGTGGGAGGTATGCGGCACGTAGATGAAGGTGTAGGGTAGGATACAGACACAGTGAGGGAGGCAGTGAGGGCAGAGATTGGCAGTTTCCCACAAGACAAAGGCAAATAAGAACAGAGACAGATGAGATTAAGCAATTCAGAAAAGAAAAATGGGCAGCAAGGTGACAGGCTCGCAGGGGTTTGGAGAGAGGCATGTAGCCATTCAAGAGCAAATAGAGTCAGGCTTAAAGCTAAAGAGAGGCCCACGCACATCCTGATAGCAAGGGGTTTATAGACAGGAAGAGTGTGAACAGACAAAAAACAGACCGGAACAGAGGGAAAGAGATACAGGCAATAGAATGGCAGTGAATGGAGAGAGGTATTGACGATGAGACGGCGCAAAAAAGGGATGCAGGTGGATCGAACGGGGCAGAGAGGAGCAAGAGACAAGGAAAAGCTAGAGGGGGAAAGGCAAAACAAGAAGAAAGAAAAAAAGATAGATGTAAAGAGACAGTCGCAGACTGGAGGGACGCTTAGAAAAAGACATACATAGAAGAGAGAAAGGGATAAGCGGGAGGAGAGCGAGACAATGGATGAGATATAGGTTTTCTACTGATGGAAAGGAAATGCGGAGATGTGAGAGAGAAGAGTGAAAATGTGAAGAGAGGATACACACAAGCAAGGAAAGACGGCAGAGAGAGCTGGGTTAAAAGGGAAAGAGCAGAGGGCAGAGACAAGGAGAGGAGGAAGAGAAGGAGAGAAGGAAGATATGGAGAGGACATGCATGTGGGTAATGAGAAAGACAGATGGATATTGAGTGAGGCAGAGAGCGGGACAGGCAGGTGCAGAGAGAGGGAGCGGAGGAACAGAGGCAGGAGGTGGAGTGGGATCTGGAGGCGGAGAGTGCGAGAGGCCGGTAAGGAGGGAGAGATGCAGCCAGTGGCCCTGTGCTCGCAGTTTTCAGTCTGCTTGGGGTTGTGTGCAGAAAGTGTCTATTGGGAGCGGGGCCTGATTAGGTTGCAAGTGATACGCGAGGAGGACATGGAGCATGCGCAGTACAGCGAGGTCCGGCTGCGCTTCTGCATGGCGAAAACAGTTTCACCTTGTTAATCAACAAAAACACACTTAATGAGCATCGCAAAACTCCCCCTTCAAAACTATTATAAAATGCAAAAAGTAGAGCGAATTCTACTCAAAGGTCTCTTAGCACTTTGACAGAGCACCGGGTACATTACAAATGGTCATATACATTGTATACAACCCACTAGCCTCATGTTACCAGGTAATTTGCATATCAGATGCTGACTTCTGCGTGGTGAAAACACTTTTGGCCTGTTAGTCAATTTAAACTATTACGTTTGTAAATCTATGTCGCTGCCTCGGCTCAACATCATTGCAACAGTCTTGTAGAAGACCCCTGGCACGAGCGCAACAGGAATATTTGCCTAGCATCACAAGATGTGATTTACCCAACACAACATGGTTGGCTTTTGGATTTTCTGCAATTTTCATATAGCGCTGAATCAACTCAAAGGTATCAAAGCGTTGTACGCGCCCAACGGTTCCATTATCCAAACAGACAATCTGCCCCCGAAGCGGATTGGGGTGGGACGAAAATGCCCACACCAGTAACGCGCCACGAGGCAAGCAGCTCCCTTCGGGGCAACACAAGGACCCAGACGCAAAGAGCTGCCAAACAATGAAACACGGATCAGTGCTGATGGTCTCTTAACGGTACGGCGCCCCATATTCCCCTCCCAGTCTTGAGCGATTGTGCTGCATATTTGCACCCCGCAACACAAGGAGGCCGGAGCAGCCGGCCAAATGTGTGCCACCCAGTGGTAGGAGTAATGACCCCCCATTTTGCAGGGTCATCCCCAAAAAGAGGGGCTGCGAACTCACCACTTTACAAGAAGAACACTGCTTCCGAACCCGATGTGACGCGCCCAAATCCCTGTACTGCTGGCCACCGATGAAAATATTAAAAATTCCGTGAGATAAAAGTTAGGCATGCGGATAAAACATGAAGAGTGGTGGCAATGAAGCGGGCGTCGTGCTGAAAAAATGAAAGCCTCCAAAATCACACACGCTACCTCAATGATTACAGCCATGTTTAGTGAAAGTTGTGCGCCGGAGCTGATCAAGAACACAGTAGCAGTCATGAACAGGAAATGCAGTGAAGGGCCGGAGGTGGTGGGGGATGGCACATCGAGTGGAGGTAAAGGAAAAGTACAGCGCCAGACCTACATAAATAGCTAGAAGTGGACTGGTCCATGTAACTTGGTCAGTCTCAGGGCGGGAACAAAACAGTCAAAAGGCAGGACAAATGTGAAGCACTTACCAAAGAAACCAAAGGAATTTTGAAAGGCAGGCCAAGTAACGAATGAAAATGATAGGCGTGTGATGGGCGTGGTGAAAGCCCACAGAAGAAGATGCAGCATGTCGAGAGACAGCGCATGCACGCTGCCTAGGCTCGACCTAAACAAGGGTTATAACTTGTATACCAATAAAATTGTTTTGCGTTGCAAAGGAAATTTGGATGTACCTGATAAGCAAGTGTCTCAGTTTTTTAATTGAAAGGTAGAAATTCCATAAAGATTAACTGAATACCTATTGTTTGTGTTCTTTGTCTATTTAGAAAAAACAATAAAGCTGCTGGAAGGTGAGAAGACAGAAACGGTGTAATGTTGCAATTATTGTCTGATAGGTAATATCATTACAGACACAATAATTATCCAGAGGGTCAGATGGGCACTTCAAGCATAGCTATTCAACCCAAATTTTGGCACATAATTGCACTGACTCCAGTACTCTGAGGATTCAGTGTGTCAAATGATTTTAAATGAGTTAATAAATAAATATTTAGCACCAGCAACGTGACGTCAATAGGTTTCACCTTTTTTTAAGCAATTCCAGAGCTACTGGCTTGGTTTCCATTTGTATTGTTAAAACAAAATGTGCCAAAAGACAATTATAAAAAGTATTCCCCTTCAGAAGAAGGATAAAAGTCAGCCAATCAGATACATAAGTGTAGGACAAACAAAAGAATAGGGAGTAAAAGCCAATTAATAAGGATCAAGTTACACAGGAAAGTCATCCAGTCATGAGCAGTGTGCAGACCCAAAGCCACCTCTATCTATGTGTATTGTAGATTATAGGTCTTTGACAACATACAGCTCAAACTCCTTATAGGCGAGAATCTAAAAAAATAATAACGTGATAATGTCAATTAAAGTCTCTTTTGAATTCCAAGTGAATTTATTGATGTGTTACTGTGCTGGGAACTGTGATAGCACCTTGTAGCACCAGTCTTGAGTGCGCTATACACACATAGCATTTCGTTCATCTGTTCATGGTCTATGCAAACTTATTTACTGTGTGATGACTTTTGTCCTAAAGTCTGTTTATTTGATGACTGATGATCGTCACTGTTTAAGGAAACTGTTTCTTAATACTCATTAATGCGCAATTTCAATATGGGACATCAGACAGAAATGTGAAAATTTACTCGGGTACCTACGTGGGTCATCAATTTCCTTATTCTGATCCGTAGGAAGCATCTTCTGCCAGTCTTCGGAATCCTCATCATCTGAGAAGTAGAGGGTACAGTCTCGCAGCACGACTGATATCTGAAAGATAAACCATCATGTTTAGCACATTCTGTTCATAAAGGCACATCACAAAAACTACGCTCACCCCTTAGAATTGTGTAAAACAAGTGAAATTGTACACATTTGCACATTAATGACTCACTCACACTGGACCACTACTTTTTACTCATTTTTCCCGGCCCATTGAGACAAACCATGTAGACAACACCACAATATTTGTTGCAAATACAATACAACATAACATTGCATTAACTGCAATAGCACCTTCCTATGCCTGCTATATCGTGGATTGTATAAAAAATGTTAGCAATCAGGTTTTTTCAATGTTACCATTTGAGAAAAAAAATGCTATACATGGTGAACATGGCCAGAGCACAAGGCCTGCATGCATCCAACACAGTAAGACAATCCCATGCAGTCCAATCGCAGGAAGTGACCTACACCCACCCACAGCATGCAATGACTGCTGCAGAGCAAATGGCGATTGCATGAAGTTTCTCGAAAGCTCCTCCAGAGGAAGTGACAACAAGCATTGGCATAGCCAATAGGTCTCGCTTTTGGGACCTTATAAGTATTTAGTTATGCAGCACAACATCCTTTGTGCAACAACATCAACTGTTGCATGGCTAAACACTTATACGGTCACGAAGGCGAGACCTATTGGCTATGCCAATGCTTGTTTGTTTTTGTAATCCAATAGTGAAGCATTAGTGCATGTGCTTGTGTGCATATGTGCATGTGCTTGTGTGTGTTGTGTGCCTGCATACGTGCATGTCCGCGCCTGCTTGTGTGTCAGCAGTCAGACTTGCAAAGCTTTCCTCCTACAAGGCCAAACGCATCAATCGGCGCTCGAGCCTGCACCGCCGCTGCCCCGCTTCATCTTTCTCAGGCACGATAGTTCATCTTAATGAGTTCTCGCAGGCACCTCTGAAAGTTAAGGTCATTATGTTCTGAAGCTAAACTGTTCCTCCAGTTCCCTTTGACAATTTCACACTTTAAAGTGTCATAGACCATCTTTTAAAGCACACCCATTTGAAAGATTAAAACCCATATGGTATTTATAGCCGTGTAACAAGCAGCTAAACCACACTGTAATGAAACAGATTCCTTTGTCTGATAGGAAGAGCCGTGGACAGCGCTAATCAAACAGCACGCCACGAGCGGGCTCTCCCGCGGGTCTTCCAAAATTACTTTAAAATGTCAGTCTTCGGGATGAGCAATGTTGAACATGGAGTGATAAGGCTGGCTATCTCTGCATTCAAAATTAAATTGGACGATCAACATATTTGTCATAGTTTGAGCTGCAAATTTAGTGAACAAATGTTGCAAATAAATAACTGTACATTACAAACACTAGTACTGCAATTAGCAAGTCGGCATTTACTGTTCTAATATGCACAAACATTGTTTGAGTGAGCCTTCGCTGGCAAGCCTTAGAACTGTTGGCTTTTCCAATGCTTGTTAGGACTGAGAACGCCCGGGAGGCTCACCGTGCACCGTGTCGGACTTCTCAAAGGTACCATCAGCTCCTCACTGACAGAATAGGCACCCAGGAACCAAGGGAGGATGCAGGTCTCGTTAATAATTATTTTTAAAGGTTTTATGTTGCCTGACATCTATGCAGAAAACTGACTAGATGTTGGAAAAGCAAAATACAGAAGGGATGCATTCAGCTGAGCCGCGGGGAGAGAGGGACGAGTGAGGTTTATCAAGATAAGTAGGGATGTAAACCAGACATCAAGAGGTTCAGAGGACTGAGTGCCATATATCTTTTTTAGTCTAAAACCCACAAGAAAGGTGCCACAAAGCTGAAAGCCTCTAGACTAGAGTTTAGGTATGACAGTCAGGAGGCATAGGCAAACAGCTGGGGCAAGGGGTAGGGTAATGCATGACTATGCACGGGCTACTAAAAACACACAAATGAAGGTTAAATGGGGGACTAAAACACTCTACCTGATCCGTGTAGTTCCTGTAGCAACAACAAAACACGCAAGCAGTAATGTAAACGATGTCACTAGGAACCAAGAGGTGGTCAAACATGACTCCTAATGGAGTGTGAGAATATGCGAGCAGGAGATCAGTTGTATTAGTAACCATTTTGCTGTATTAAAATTGTATTATGTTTGTAAATATATAAAAATGTTATGCAATATGAATATGAAGACAGCAATGAATTTTTTATGTCTTGTTTATATAGTGTAATAAATACGACCAGAGAATGGTTTCATTATCAAAACGCAAATATGGTTGGCTTTGTGGTTTCGTATGGAGGACGCTGCTGCGATTTTGTTCTGGTCTGGGGAGGGCAAGCTCGGTCTTCCTGTTTCATCACACCGGTCTCGTGACGGTCCCTCACTTGTCTAACAGGAACGAGATGTTGTCAGTTCTCGGTTCCTCATGCAAATCATTCCAAAGGGAGAATGCAACTGTTGGAAAGACAAGGTCTTCCTACCTAAGGGTGTGAGGAAGAAGGGGGGTGACCAACTGCCCCGGATTTGCCGGGGCAGTCTAGGTTTTTCACCAGCTGTCCTGACAGATTTTGGCAAATTTAGCTCACATCCCGGTTTTTAGAGAGGGCCAACTGAAAACAATGGGATGCACGTTTTTATGTGTTCAGAATTAGGACTAGTTATCAACTCTTAACAGAAAGGGATTTAAATAACAGATCCTGGCTTTAAAAACTGCATTATATTTATTTTCGTAGTGCCTCGCTGTGTGCATTTCTTTGTTGATGAGGGCTATTGTGCCTTTTGGTTGGTGTAAAGTTGTATTCCTTATTCTATTTTTGGGTAATGTCCCGGTTTTTGCTTTTCAAAATCTTTTTACCCTAATAACCCTTAGGAGGTAACAAAAGCGACGCCTTACAGTAAATTGAGCTCTTTCTTTCCGAATCTGATTAACAGCGAATGATGCCTTTGTTGGGTTTTAAGGCAGAGCAGGCCCACGTTGAACACAAAACAACCAACAGACACAATCACTGCTCTGTCGGTTGTATCAATAGCTTGCCCTTGAGAGGCTGGCCCATTTGTACGTCGGATAACCGCATTTGTTTCAATCGGTGTCGTACACTAGTTTGGACACTGAATTCTACATTATACAGACAGAATTGCTGATTTGGTCAGGACCTCAAGCAATACAACTATTAACAGATGTAGGTGCCCGCCACTGGTGCCAACAGGAGGTGAAGGCCTTTCACACGAGGGGTGCACTCTAAGCACTGCGCCCAGGGTTCATGTTTATTTCACTCTAAAACATGGGTACTCACAAACTTTCTCTCGGGGGCCAAATTTACAGTGTGGTTTGTGGCCGAGGGCCGCACCGGTGGGGGCGGGGTCAGTGGGGGAGGGGGCGGGGCTAGAGCAAAAAAAAAAACTATGACCATGAGGTTGAACACAGGCCCCTGCAGCGGACGCCTTCGTCCACTGAGCCACCAGACCCGGCATACACACATCTCTCTCTCTCTCTATCTCTCTCTCGCTCTGTCTCCCTCCCTCTCTCTCTCTCTCCGTCTCCCTCTCTCTCTCCCTCCCTCTCTCCCTCTGTCTCACTCAGTTTGTCTCTGTCTCACTCACTCTGTTTGTCTCTGTCTCTCCCTCCCTCTCTGTCTCTCCCTCCCTCCCTCTCTCTCTCTGTCTCCCTCCCTCCCTCTCTGTCTCCCTCCCTCTCTGTCTCCCTCCCTCTCTGTCTCCCTCCCTCTGTCTCCCTCCCTTTGTCTCCCTCCCTCTGTCTGTCTCCCTCTGTCTGTCTCCCTCCCTCTGTCTGTCTGTCTCCCTCCGTCTGTCTGTCTCTCTGTCTCTGTCTCCCTCTGTCTGTCTCCCTCTCCCTCCCTCTGTCTCCCCCGACTCCCTCCCTCTGCCTCCCTCTGTCTCCCCCGACTCCCTCCCTGTCTCCCTCCCTCCCTCTGTCTGTCTCCCTCTGTCTCCTCCCTCTGTCTCCCTCCCTCTGTCTCCCTCCCTCTGTCTCCCTCTATCTGTCTCCCTCTCTCTGTCTCCCTCTCTCTGTCTCCCTCTGTCTGTCTCCCTCCCTCCGTCTGTCTGTCTCCCTCCCTCTGTCTGTCTGTCTCTGTCTCCCTCTGTCTGTCTCCCTCTCCCTCCCTCTGTCTCCCCCCGACTCCCTCCCTCTGCCTCCCCCCGCCTCCCTCCCTCTGTCTCCCTCCCTCCCTCTGTCTCCCTCCCTCCCTCTGTCTCCCTCTGTCTACCTCTCTCTGTCTCCCTCTCTCTGTCTCCCTCGCTCTGTCTCCCTCTCTCTGTCTCCCTCTGTCTGTCTCCCTCTGTCTGTCTCCCTCTGTCTGTCTTCCTCTGTCTCCCTCTATCTCCCTCTATCTGTCTCCCTCTCTGTCTCCCTCTCTCTGTCTCCCTCTCTCTGTCTCCCTCTCTCTGTCTCCCTCTCTCTGTCTCCCTCTGTCTGTCTGTCTCCCTCTGTCTGTCTGTCTCCCTCTGTCTGTCTGTCTCCCTCTGTCTGTCTCTGTCTGTCTCCCTCTCTCTGTCTCCCTCTCTCTGTCTCCCTCTCTCTGTCTCCCTCTCTGTCTCCCTCCCTCTCCCTCTCTGTCTCCCTCCCTGTCTCACTCCCTCTCCGTCTCCCTCTCTCTCCGTCTCCCTCTCTCTCTGTCTCCCTCTCTCTCTGTCTCCCTCTGTCAGTCTCCCTCTGTCAGTCTCCCTCTGTCAGTCTCCCTCTGTCTGTCTCCCTCTGTCTGTCTCCCTCTGTCTGTCTCCCTCGGTCTCCCTCCCTCTCCCTCTCTGTCTCCCTCTCTTTTCTCCCTCCCTCTCCCTCTGTCTGTCTCCCTCTGTCTCCCTCCCTCTCCCTGTCTGTCTCCCTCTCTGTCTCCCTCCCTCTCCCTCTGTCTGTCTCCCTCTCTCTCTGTCTCCCTCTCTCTCCGTCTGTATCCCTCTCTCTCCGTCTGTCTCCCTCTCTCTCCATCTGTCTCCCTCTGTCTCTCTCTCCCTCTCTCTCCGTCTGTCTCCCTCTGTCTCTCTCTCCCTCTCCCTCTGTCTCTGTCTCCCTCTGTCTCTGTCTCCCTCTGTCTCTGTCTCCCTCTGTCTCTGTCTCCCTCTGTCTCTGTCTCCCTCTGTCTCTGTCACCCTCTGTCTCTGTCACCCTCTGTCTCTGTCACCCTCTCTCACCTCACCCCGCGTGTGTGTCAGCCGGGGCTGAGACAGCTTCCCGGGAACACACACAGCCGCACCCGAGTACTTCACAGGTCTTTAAAAGACCATTCAGTTGTTAATGAGGCTTTGTTGTATTTCACCTCTTCTTAGCGCCCCTGCATCTCAGAGTGGAGATGCAGGGGCGCTAATTAGAGGTAAAATACAACAAAGCCTCATTAACAAGTGAATGGTCTTTTAAAGAATCGCCCGGCCCCCATAGAGCTGAGTCTCTCAGAGTCCGCGCTGCGGCGTTTGCTGACACTTTAAAAAATAATTAAAAAAACAGGTACGATGTCTGCAAGGTCCGCGGGCCGCCAAGGAAGGCTTGCCGGGCCGCTGGCGGCCCGCGGGCCGTACTATGAGTACCCGTGCTCTAAAAGCACGGTCCTGCTTTTTTGCATGAAATGCGAGAAAGGCGGGTCTTTACACTCGACTTGCATCTTCGACAAGCATTTATTCAAAAAGCCACCGGGGTTCGAACAGCTCCATCGTTTTGCCAGAATGATTTACTAACAGCCCCCTGTCACCTACAATACAAATTCAAGAGAACCAGTGTTACATGACAACACCGTTTTTTTTTAGGAGGTCGCTTTGGCCAACAAGAAATACAGGGTGCGCCTTTGCGTAGGTCCTCTGGGCTTCTGCCGTGTGCTTGGCTTTTCCTGTAATTACATTAGCAGCACTCGTTCTGCTTCCTTCAAGGAAACAAAGCAAAATGTTGAGTCCGGGGTTGACGGAACTTGCTCTGCAGAATTGACCCCCCCCTTTTTTTTGTGTGCAGATTTATATAGCACGAAGTCGACCCGAAGAAGGTATTGGAGCGCTTTACATAAGCACCACGTTACACAAGGACACATTCACGGGGTGATTAAGTGATTTGCCCGGAATCACAGGAAGCTGACCTACACCGAGGCTCGAACCTGGTTTCCCAGCTCCAAAGTCGACAGCTCTGGTGGCTGGCCGTAAGGCCACAACCTTCTGTCATGTTCATCACAAACTCTAACGGTAGCAGTAACAGTGCGGCCCAACACTCCTTCTTTCCCAGCCAACCCCACAGTAAAAACACTGCCAAACCACCTTACCCAAGGACGACCCCGATAAAACAAAGGTAACCGGGGTTTTCCATCAACTTAGGGTTCTCCGATGGCCGCATCCTCGCACGCCTTGTAACAGGACAACTCGATGATTCTGCATTTGGAATGCGAATGGTTCTGCGTCATAGCAGCTCGCTTTCTGTGAGGAATCTATCCGTGACGCAACAGAACGTTTCCTACATTTAGGATATCGGATCAGTTTTAAGATGAACATGCCACAGGTTCTACAGGAGCCATTTACACTAACGTACTCGTGTTCAGTTGCAGATTAGCCGGGCGCCTTCAAGCAGCGCTAGTGCTACACAATGGCACACATCCAAGTTTGTAGGGTAAAGCTCGATGCACCACTAAAAACCACAGCCTTGTTGTCCTCTAGCCTATGAAACACGACATCTCTCATATGAAGGACGGTAAAAGGCTGTTGCTACTTTTACCATGTGATGCCATGGTTTGCATCAATATAGAAACTCCGAAGTGTGACATTGACAAATGGCGCCATCTTAATTCGACTAAGATCACAATGCTGCAGCAGTAAAAACAAGCGCGCGCGCCTCGCGCTGAAAGGAGGCAGCAGGGGGAGGGGAGAGAGGAGGGGGCCTGCGCCTGTTTCCCTTGCGGGAGCAAGCAGGAACCATCTGTTAATTACAAACAGATGGTTTTAAAGCTCGCTCTCGCAAGGGAATCGCCAAACGTGCACGCGTTGCCATTCAAAGCAATGCAATGCGGGCACGTTTTTGGCAGAAAAAGGGAATCGATTGCTAAAGGTCTTTTTCCTACGCAGCGCATGCGCACTGCGTAGGCGAGACCTAAAAAGGTATCCTACGACAGCAAATGGTTGCCCTTACAAAGCAGTGCAAAGAGGGCTTAGCAGAAACATACTTACCAGCACATTCTAATGCCGCCCTACCCTAGTTAACTTTTGCCAATAACTGTCTCTGCTACATGTCAATTTGGCAAAACTGCTCTTGCCCAAATTTTCTATGGCTGATTTTTTAGGTATATTCAGATCCTGTTATCACCAGTCTATGCGACTATTTTGCATACGGCTTTCTACATGTTGAATCAGAAAATATATGGGTTGAGTTACCTCAATAGGACATATCATTTTCTTGTTACAACAAAAGTGTAGACTCTGTGGCTCAATGTTACCTACATATGTATAATCTTTGAGGGGGCTCATATCACTCATAACATAACAGGAATCACTTCAGTAAATGCTCTCACTTGTAAAGTGTAATAAGAAACAGAGGAACTGGAGAAAAATGTTTACAAAATACAGGAGTTCAGTTGGTGTTTTGCTCCAGTGCAGTGGGCCAGGCCATGGTAGAGAACACAAGTCTAAAGCCCTGATACCCAGTTTATCACAGTACTAGGCACTATTTATCACACCTGATAAAATCTGGGAGTGTGGGTCGGAAGGTCAGTAGAGATAAATATCACCTATCTGAGTTTTTGAGGAATAACATGCAGATTTTGATGTTTGGTGCACCAAAATGTGCATATTACAGTAAATACTGAATTATTTCCTCCAGTTAAATTCTGGCCGGTTTGGCCAGCTGAAATTACATGACAGTTGAGTTACTAACACCGGGAGTGGCAAAAACCAGTGAACTCTGAATCAGACAACATTGACAATCTAGGAATAAGGGCCTTAGAAATATGGAAGGGAACAGATGAAAAGGACTTTTCACATCCAGTATTCCATGGTTTATCTATAAGACTCCACTTGCTTCAAACTTAATTCTGATTTTTAAAAGAACTCTTGGGAATTAAGGTGGCGCTGTGTATTTGACAGCCCCATCATACCAATACCAGTAGGGCCTTAATATAAACACTTATCACTCCACAATTCAAGACAAAGGGCCTGATTTAAAGTTTGATCATACTTTGTCGCATTGCCAGTCAAACTCTCTGTCCGCCCCATTCAATTTAGGGTGGACGGTGTAATGTCTGTTTTTTCCATCTGTCAACACTGGATAAAACCTGGTGGTGTGGGACAGAAAAAAAAATAAAGATCACCACAACAAGGAAGGAAACTCCTAGGTAGTGGTTCATTAGTTTATTGCTTTTCAGAAACAAACTCCAACTTTAGGAGTCTGTTAATGAAAAACAAAAAATGTTAAGACGTTTGGTGAACAGCTGTCAAAATTGATTGGTACCTTGAAGGAGACTAATGTGATAGCAGTTACTTTGAATGGACAGAGATGACCGCTGGCCTGGCGGTCATCTTCAAATTTGGCAGACAGTAGTCCCTTTGGGTGGCGTAGGTAATGTCTTTGACACCTCGATTGGTGGAGTACCATCAACCAAAGCTTAGATCAGGTCCAAGGTGTCTGAACTGGAACGGACTTCTGTAATATACAAATCATTTTCAGTACTCTACTCTCAATATTACTTAGGAACAATTATTTTTTAAAGAAATATATTCTGTTGAATACACGAGAGTAAGCACCAATACATCTTTTGCAAATGACACAAGTGTCTCTTTCATAGCCATTTAAAAAAGTATATATCCTGCTAACTTCCATGATCAACAACCCTTGCACTTTGCTGCACAATGTGAGCTTAAATGACTAACTTTGCACAACAAATGTGATCATATATGCATAAGGATCGAATCTTAAAAGGCATCAATGCCTATTCTTCAAGTGACCACTACACAATGGAAACAGTCAGCTATAGATGTTTCATATTGATGGGGTTGGTTAGAAAAGAAGGTGAAGATGGGTTACCAAAAAACCCTAGGTTCATGGCATTAGGACATCTTCAAGAACCCCCACTGAAGGAATGTAAATGACCAGAGGACAACTTAAAACACAGAAGAGCCAAAAAGATAAGGAGTGGTGCAACTAAACATGGCTGCTGCACCCATCACATGGTACAGGTAGAAACAAGTCGACTCAGTAATGGTTTTAAGGAATTGTTCAACTGGTAGTGTGGAATCCTACTCTTGAAACCACAAACACTCATTTAACTGCCAGGTATGATGACTTATCGATCCTGACCTTTAGGAAGGGCACACATGGCAAACATGTACCCTGTGGGTAAACACCAATATGGTTCTTATTTTGTAACCATAATTTTGGTGCGCTAAAGGGGCCCCAGTTAGATTGGCCTTGGGATCAACAGAACTTGATACCCTTTGAGGCCACATGGTTGAAGCGGTTATTGAAATCTACATGGAGTCTTGTGTTTTTTTTCCAACTACGACAGGCCAATTTGCTCAGTCTCGGTAAGAAGGAGCAAAAAATTCAGCACACTGCTACTAAAAGCGATGAGCTGAACAATGTTAACTTCACCCCTTGCCCATCTTGATACCAGAGGTTCCTTCTAAGACCCTTCTGAATCAGGATCCCAGCTAGAAGCTCTCATCCTTGGTGGCAAACTTAATTATGCAGCATATTTCAGAAGCTAATACATAGATCTGTATTTTATTTCTAGGAAACCGGCCTTCCACACCTGGTCACCCCGTATTTCTTGCTTTTTTCTGGACCCTATATATTGCTGGCTTTAGAACTCTGTGCTTTTTACCCCTGATAACCAGAAGTAAATTGCCTATGTTCCCACTTTAAACATGGTTGAATTGGTAGATTTAACTTGCACATAAGTCCATAGTATATGGTACAAAATGTACACAGGGCCTGGAAGGTAAATGTTGCTAGTGGAGTGCAGCATCTGTTGTGCCATCCACTAAAGGGACAGTGTGAAACATGGCTTCAGGTCTACCATTGTAGCTTGACTCTGGCAGTTTAAACACTGCAATTTGACCTGTCAAATTTGACAGGTTAAAACCTCCATTTTAATAAGTCACCCAAAAGGCAGGGTGCATGGGACTTTAAAGTAAAACAAGTGAAATGTATTGTTAACATGTCCTTAGAGTGACTAGCACCCAAAAGCTAGTGTTCACCAAGGCAGTCCTAGCTGCCCTATATAGAAAACCAGGGAACAGATTAAAAAGTCATAATGCTGTATTTCAGGCAAGGCAGTAACCAGAAACAAAAAACAACAACTATTTTAATTAGTTATTACAAAACCAATTCAATGGTGAAGTCCAATTTTTAATAAATATTTAGGCAGCTATCTTTTCCCTGTCTGAAGTCCCTAAAGGCTCATTTGTATTTGCTTTCCCACTTCTGCCAGCCAATAATTAACATTTGAATAGGTGTCAAAAAAGGTGTGGTACCTCTCAGTTGCAAACAATGGGCTGACCTGAATGGGCACCTCTGAATCTTCCAGAATATGCAGGGTGGGTGGCATTGAGCATCATTTTTGGTCTACATTTCTTTATTACTGTATCAAAGAACGTAACATTGAAGACGATAATAGTGCCATCCAAAACTACATAACCCCTATCCAATAGTGAGAGGGTGTCTCAACTATTACCATGGGCAACCAACCATATCTGCCTATTAGAGATGGCGCAGGCCAACAGCTCAACATCTTATGCTGGAAAAAAATAATAAGCGTCAAGAGGGTACAGTAAATCAATCCACTAGCACTTGGTGATAAGGGAAGCGTAAATATCCAGAAGTGAGGAATGGATCGTTGCCAACATTACATATTCTTTACTGCAAAATTCCAACTACAACTCCCCCAAGTCTAGGATCTTCGTCTTATGAAGGACCCCTGAAGGGCCTAGAATAACTGTAATAAACTCAATGATAAGCTAGTTTCGCAAAAGTTGCCATTTCATACATATTTTCAAGTTAGGTTTGAAAAGTCAGGATGATGCTTGCCTTCCAATACCGTAGGATACCTATTTTGGCAATGCTGTGGCCAACCATCTGTGGACATATGAGAAAGTGGTTATGTCAGAGGTATCATGAGAAGAACCATATGAGTATTTAACGTGGTAGATATGTGGAGATCAGTTTCAAAATAGTACCACATCTGCCACCAGTAGACATCATGCAAAAACAACAGTTGATGGACAGAATGCAGAACAATGTCATACATTCACCCCAGTACCGAGATCTGGGCCTAAATCCATCGTTTTTTTGCTCACCATGCCATTCCAGTTTGAACCCAGCCATATGCAAATCAGTCTTGACCCTGTGCCTCATGGGAACAGTCCAGCCCGAACTGCCAAGCCAGGTCCTCCCTGGACTGGAAACAAGCATCCTAGGACCGGTTTCGGGGTTTCACCCCTCTTCAGCCAGGATAGCTTGATTCCAGTGGCATGGAGAGCACGGGACCCACGTCTGGGCATACCCGTCCCACTCGGGGTGACAAATGCAAAAACAACAGTTGATGGACAGAATGCAGAACAATGTCATACATTCACCCCAGTACAGAGATCTGGGCCTAAATCCATCGTTTTTTTGCTCACCATGCCATTCCAGTAGACATCAAGCATTTTGCATTCCCATTGGATGTGGACAATATTACTGTCACTAACCCCACATCTCCAGCATCTGGACTCATTGCAAAATTAAGTTTTGTAAAGTTTCACTGGTGACAAATGCCAGCGATGAAGGATTTTCAAGAACGTGTATTTCAACCAGGGTTCCCTCAACACTTTCTTATAATCTGCCAGAATTATGTCCCACTCATCCTTATTGAGTTCAGTATGAAGTCACATTTACCACAATCTACGCAGTGTAGAGGACGAGTGTGGGTGCCGTTGTACATATGGAATAAACTGCTGTTTCCTTACCAGTGTTGGCTTCCTTTCAACATGCTTTGTGAAAAACAATGATTGATCAATACAGTGTACAACCCTGTAATGACCCCTCCATAATCTTTCTGGGTATGTAGGTAGAGGACAATAGCGGAGAAGTCTAATGTGACTGATGGCTTCCCCAACTTTCTGGAAAGAACTTGTAGTAATTGGATGTATCTTCATTTGGGAGTGATAGGGAGACCATATTCCTGCTGTAGTTCTGGGAAAGTTTCCGGGTGACCCAGGGAGACGTCAATAAGTTGTATCTTATGCACTTTCTATGTCGACCAGTTAATTTCCTCCCCCTCATTGTGATGTGTGCATTGTGCCATAAGGGTGTTTTAGAATTTAGGCGGTCTAGGATCTTTGGGAGCTTATGGACTTGTTTCCATGCATGTTGAGAAGTGTATATGGTATATGATACCATTGATTGGGGGATGACTCGTGGCGGATTTGTGAATAAAACAACGAGATAATCTCATGTATTTAAGTTATGTTTTTCAACTGCAACCTAAGAAAGTGTCGCTCTGTGCGCCTCCATCATATACACTGAATGGACTAGCTGTTGCACCAGCCAATACCTTTCTATATGTGGTAGGTAAGGACCACCCTTTTCAGTAGTTGTGTATAGTTTGGAACCTTTTAGTCTCGGCTTGTCCCCCCACCCCCCCAATATAAACTGGGAGATGACGAGCATAATACCTTTAAAGACAGGGTTGGGGTATGAGAAGTTGTATCATGCCAAAGATGTCATTGAACTTAGGTATCATATTCATTTTGATGATTTCGACTCTACCCCATAGGGGGCTGTTCAATTTGTCCATTTTCGAAAGTCTTGTTTCATTCTATCTATGATTGGGCAAGTATTGTCCTGTACCATATTTCGTAGCCCTTAAATCCCAAGTACTTCAGTCTGTTACATAGTCATTTGAAAGACATGTCCCCCACGAATGCCTTTGTGGTGGTTGGAGTTAAGGATAGGGCTTCACACTTAGACCATTTTATTTTATAACTCGAAAATTTAGAAGAGGAATTGTGTCACTAATGTGGGAGTTGATGTGGATAGGTGTGATAGAATTAGAAGGATATCATCTGCAAATAGAGAGCCTTAATTTCTCCTGCCTTAGAGCTGTTCGTTGGCCTGGATTGCAGTTGCAGGGATTCTAACGCTAGTTGGAAGAGTAATGGTGACAGGGGACAGCCGTGTCAGCCTCCACAATGCATTTGAAAGTAGGGCGAACTGAATCCGCCACAATGAAGAGACGTAGTGGAGTTATGGTACATTCCCTTACTTAATACTACAAAATTCTGTCCAATGCCCATCCTCTCCATCTTCCAGAATAAGTAGTTCCATTTTTAACTTCTCAAACACCTTTTCAGCATCCAAAAAGAGGAGGACTTTCTCATCGGGGTCGTCCCTCACCTGCCAGAGAAGGTAGGAAAGGGTACATTAGTGGAAGAGCACCCCGGTAGAAAACTCGCCTGTGAGGGTCGTAACAGTAAAGTGATAATCTTTTTCAAATCGATTGGGTAGGACTTTAGCTAGAGTTTTCATATCCACATTTATAAGTGATATAGGTCTGTAACTGAGGAATTCTAAAGGGACCCTTTCCCGGGTTAAGGGATGACTTATATTCCAGCTTGGATAAAATAGTCATTCACAAAACCCTTTTCCAGGGCTTCATTAAATACTGAGGCTAGGATGCTAATAATCAGTGATTTAATCCTATTATAAAATTCCATCGAGAAGCAAACCTCTCCTGGTGCCTTCCCAGTTGCTATATCGTCCATCGCCTTCGCGACTTCTTCTGCAGTTATTTTGCCTTCCAAAATGTCAGGCTAGGCCTGTGTGAATTAGGTATCTTTATCTGATCAAAGAAGTCATTATGCTCAGCTATTCTGGGCAGTTTTTGGATGTATATAGAGTCTCATAGTACATCTGGAATTCTAATGTGATATCAGTCGGGTGCATAAGAAGAGCCCCATTGTTATGTTAATTTAACTTGCTATAGCGCACACATCCCACCTGAAGGTATTTCAGCGCTATGCTTAAACACAGGTGCGTCCGTGCGCTAGGTTAAAATAGAGCGGTCTTAAATGGTTTCCTAAATTTGACGTGATCTGTGCCGGAGCGGATGTGATATGGTAGCTTATTCCAAAAGGAAGGGGCAAGATAAGAGAAAGACCAACCTCCGCATCTAGCCAAGTGGATACAGGGGACAGTAGTTAAGGGTTTGTCCTTCGATCTCAAGTTCTTGACTGGGCGATAATAACTGAGCTTCTGATGTAAATGACCAGGGCCTTTTCCTAAGAGGGATTTGTGTGTAAGGCAACAGAGCTTGAAGATTGTAGTTTTCCTTATTGGCAGCCAGTGCAAGGCTCCCAGTAGGGGGGCAGATACAGAACCTGAAGGAGGATTACATACAAGCCGGGCTGCAGTATTTGGGACTACTTGCAACTTAGGCATGAAAGACTCATTTGCTGATGCACGTATGGCGTCCATAGTCCTATGTACTAATTATCAGTGCTTGAACTAAGGTTTTCCTAGAAGAGAGAGGAAGAAAAGGAAACGTTTTCCTCATCAGACGCATCGTATTGAAACAGTTACAACTGATGGATACATGTTCTTTCATTGATGAAGATTGATTCAGTTTAACGCCAAAGTTCTTAACTGACTGACACTAGTGTCACGAACGCCTAGAACTGTCCTGGAGGAATTGATTTGTGGTACTTGTGAGGCCTATAATCGACCTGCTTTCTTCCCTCGTTCATAGTGTCTCAGAGGATACGAAAAAGACACTTCTCTGCCTCTCTAGTATATAATGAAGTACCATTTAGCAGCCAGGAGTGCCCGCAGAGTGACTTGTGTTGGGATTTTGAGTAACTAGTAGTCAGGGTTCGTATTTCGGTCTCTAGATGGATTCTAGACAGATTGGGGGTTCAGTTGGCTTGTGTTTTTGTCAGCGCGGAGTCCCTCTTCAATAAATCTCGAATAGTGGCCTTCCACGCTCCCCATAGTGTCATTCATTGTTCTCCTTGAGATATTGATCGACTTGACTATGTAAATGTTTCTGGTCTTTGTGGTATCTGTAATGTGAGAGATTCAGCAGCCAAGGTCTCTTTGGGGGTGCTCGAAGATTTCGCTCTACTTGAATATCATATCTATAACATCGTGATCAGATACCTCACATGGAATTAGGGATGTACTGATTAGTTTTTGTAACAGATTTGACTTGATTAAAAAATAATTGAATCTGGTCTGAGTATTTTGTGCACGTGTTGTGAAAGTGTAGTCCCTGGTGCTCGGATGGAGTAATCTCCATGTTTCTTGTAGTGCACGATCTGTCTCTACTATGGTGCAGGCTGGGTTTACCAGATCGGTCTAAAATAAAGTTGATTGCTTAATTCCAATCCCCGTCCATGATGACTTTTGTGGTACCGAAGGATGGGAATAACCTACTTATGTATAAAAATACATTTGGACTTATCGTCTACTGGGGCATAGATAGAGCCTACGATTAGAGGGACTCCGTGTAGAGTGGAACAAAAATGTACCTCCTATCTACGTCAGACTAGTGGTATAGTTTAAAAGGGAATGATTTCTGTAACAAGATTACAACTCCTCTTTTTCTTGGGCGTGATGTGTCACCTTGGAAGTCACCATCCTTACGTGCAGCACAAGCATATAGAACCCGCCCTCCCTCTCCCGCTTAAGCACCTCATTCTCTTTTGGCATAAGGTGGGTCTCCGGTAAAAGTCCTGTGTTCTGTTTCTTGTGACCCAGCAACGTGAGAGTTGTTTTCCTTTTTTATAAAATGCATGAAGCCATGTGCATGAAGGGACAGTACTTGTAATGGTTCCAGTGTTTGGGGTGGCATTTTGTCATGTGGCTTATGTATGGGGCACACGAGTGGGCCTTAGGTAGCAGGAGGATGAATGTCCGTGACTAGGAGCTACAACAGTTATTATTCTTGAATGTTATGAGTGTTTAATCAATTAAATCCTGCTGTCCAGATACAAGATTGAATGGGGCACTGAATCGAGCAATAGTGGGTTAGATTGCTCAGCGCGCACTAATCAAACAGGGGAAGAAGAAGTTTGATGCCAGTTGTTATGGTTTTGAACAAGAATGGCTGGGTAAACTCACACAGCAGGGGGATGGGATATTGCTGTCTGGTTCTATAATCTAACAGCTCAGCATAGTGATTGCTCAAGGGCTGGGGGCTAAATCATTTGTCCTTGAGGTTAAGGGTGGTGATGATAGCGGGCCTAGGTACCTATCGGCAGCAGTCTATGCACGAACAGCCATTACAGACATTGACATAAGAGAAGTGCAAAAGAAGGGGGGTCTCTGTAATTGGAATCAGGAGCCCTGTAATGTAGGCACTAAGGGTGAGAATTCAGCTATGAGCATTGCGCTAACCTAGTCGAGGGCCCTTCCAGTGTACATACCAGCCTCAGCATAACCTACGTTGGACCTGTAAAAACACATAGGACCCACTGGTGGGTCGCCAGCCGGTTGTTGGTGAGTTGCAAAACTTCAAGCAATAAATAAAGAAGCCTTTAAACTCTGTATTTATCATGTCACCTGCGCTTCAAAGACCGAGGTCAAATGTCAGACTATGGCCCTGATTACAAGTGTAGGCGTTATTTATAGCACGTGATATATAACGCTACCACAGGGTATGCTATTTATCGTGTGCAATAAAGAACACCTATTAAGAAGTTGTAGGGAATAACAGGTGGATTTGGGTGTTTAACGCGCCAAAATGTGCATTGTACAGTAAATACCATACAATTTCTTCTGTTAATTAACGCCAGCTGAGGTGTTTGATAATTATCGGATGTGTTAAATACAGCCAAACTCGTAATTCCGACCTGTTCGTAAACAGGATTTATGCGCGGGTCGAAATTCACCGTCCCACTCTTAATTGGTCCCAAGTCTTCTGACAAATTGCTGCTTAGGTTATTTTAATATAGGGATTGGTGTTTACAATCTCCTCTCACATTGCAGTTAGAGCATGGGTACTCACAAACATTTTTGCAAGGGCCACAAAGTTTGGTCTGTGTTTCTAAAGTTAAGTGGTGCAGGACAACTTAGTTAGTTCCTTTCTTTAAATTCAAGTAACCTTTATATAAAGGCTTGCTGGTATATTTAACAGCTTTTTAGTGATAGTGCGGAGTCGAGTGGTGCTGCTGTTGATCAAGAGACCGCGTGTAAAGGTCAGGAGGGCCGCATACGGCCTCCGGGCTGTACTTTGAGTATCACCGAGTTAGAGAAAGAAAATTAAAGTAAATTGTGTGACAATCTTGCTCTAGCTCAGAGAGAGTGAAAGGAAAAGCTGTAGGATGTCATTTTTTTGTAACACACAAAAAATGTAAATACCTGTAAATGATTCTTACACATTCTGCAGTTAGAAAAGTCTGATGGAAGCAGAGATTTTATAGAATCAAAACCAATCAAGACTCTTTACTTAGTGATGCACAATTGATAAATATTCACTGTAACCGGATCTTCACACATTATAATAAGTGTGTAAAATAGCTTTATCAGTAAAACTGTGTCTGTGCAAATTTAGAGGACATTTCAACGGAAAATGAGGCGTCTGTAAATGACAGATTGCTACCACACAATGCTTTTGTTACATTAAAAAATCTCCCCTCATGTCCATTAAAGCTAAGTGGGCCCAAATGTTTCCCATGCTAAAAATTGGGTTGTGGGGAAGCACTGCTCTAGACTATTTATTAGGCGAGTTAGGGCCCCATCATGTTGTGTCCATTATGGGGTTGTTTAACTCATCCTAAAAGGATTCCAGAGCTCCTGGGTCAATGTACTACCCTGTGCGACCTGGAACGTGATGATCATGTTTGCAGGCTCTAAAAGTCTGTATTTAATGTTTCTCTTCCGCTATCTAGATTGTAGTGCTAAGAATGGTTTCATTTGGACATTCGTAGCAGCAGAAAAGTTGTCTGTAAGGACAGCTTGGCTGTTGTCATATTGATACCGACCGCGTTTGGTCACCATTAGGACAATCTGCCTTGACTACTGGTGTCGTACACTGCAGGCCAGGATTTGTCAGGGATGGGCACTACTGGAGGTGGTACGGGATCGGACTTGGTGCACCCTTTGAAACTCTGGTGGTGAATCAAAGGTGGGGTCCAGCAGCATTGGGAGCAGGGTGCCCAAGAAAACCAGCATATTGTCTTTTTTGGCCTGTTCTGGTATCGTCATAATCATTATAATATCCCGTCAGCTCTGGTCCTCCATGTCTATAGCTTTGATGTAGTAGACATATGTGTGAGCCCCATTACGGTTGGTTATCCATGTGTGTTTCCACCACTAAAGGTTGTGATTATTCTTTGAGGTGGGTCCAGAGACGTCAGTGAGACCAGGGCTGCGGTGTGAAGAGGGGCGATGCAGCGTGTGGTGTCCACAGGTCACGATGCAGGCAGCGGCTCGGGGACAGCGTCCAGCGACATCTGTGAGACCAGGGCTGCGGTATGAAGCGGAGCAATGCAATGTGTGGCAGGGGTGTGGATTTTAATAAAATATCTACTTGTCTATGGGACAGGTTGCTTCCTAAATCTACTTGTCCTGTAACAAAATCCACTTGTCCCTTTGGTCCCATGTAGTGCGGCAACAAATTATGACAGCAATCTAATTAGATGAGAGCTCTGATAATACCCTCTCTGATTATGCCAGAGCTCATACCCTAGTAGGGTTTGAAAACTAGCAATTACCTTATTTTGCCACCTTTCCGCAGATCTACATACTGGGGATGGAGTTAGTGGTACGCAGTAGTTCCCAATAGTTGGAATGCCCTTTTGAGTCTTTGCAAGCCTACTAACCTGTATGTTTTATGGGTTTTCATCAGCTCGTCTCTAATAATTTCTCATACAGAGAAGGTTGGAAATTTACTCCTGACAAGGGCAGAAGTAAAAAATCTCCTAGGGTAGGGAAAAAAGTGGTTAGTGAGAAAGTGAACTTGTAACTGCTCAACAGACTTTCGCATTAGCAAATCCCCACATGCATATTTGCATGTGCTAAAATGTAGTTCACAAATATTTTCTAGGAGTAAGATTTCCTGACCTACTTCTGTAAATTTTTGTGAATTCATGAAAGCTGTAAATCTGCACTAATTAATGCAAGGACATTTACCATGGGTGCATATTTGTGACTTGATGAAACGGGACCCTGTTTAGGTCTGGCGTTAGCCAAGATATTTTGTTTTTATTAAAATTCTATCCCTCTCCGTTTACTGGCTGGCTGCTTCTGAGTGGCTGCATTCTGCTCTTTCACAAGGTGCAAAGTAGTTTTATTCGGTGTCAGGAACTACTGGGGCAGTTTGTGGTTTTAGAGACCAAAGAGATTTTTTGTTTTACCGATGTTTGCTATAATGATGAGTTCCCGGCAGCTCCCACAGCAATAAGGTTTTACAAAAACCATGTCAAAATAAGAAACACATTGACAAAACCAAAAGGCTGACCACCAATGTCATATTATATTGGCTTTGTCAATACTTGTTTATTTTCAAGTTCCTATAATTTTGTTGAAACTGGTTATACCGATTTCTGAATATTTTTTGGAAATACTAGCATGCATCAATACATTGTACTAAATGATGCTTCAAATAAATGGTACCTACATTTTCACAGTAGTTTAGCAAAATTATTTTCCTAGTTGCATTTTTTTAATGAACATTTTATTTTTAAAGCAAAGAATCATTAATCTTGCTTTCAAGCTTTTGCATATATTTGTATCTAATCAGAGAGGATCCTCGAAGCATTAACGTAACCTCATATTGTTAAACTTTGCAAACATGTGTACGTTTTTATATTGGACCACTGTTAGAAGTGCAGTCTGAACTTACAACATTTCCTTAGAGCGCTCACCCTAATAATAAAGGCTTTGTATTAATGAACCATAGATACAAGTTCAAATAGAATTAACATGTGGACAGAAATATTACCTTAACTGCAGACAATGCCCTTCCCTAATCCATAATGTGGTACTATAAACTGTCAGCCAAAGGGTTTGTGCTGCAGGGGATGGGCCTACTTGTCTCAAAGACAAAATAAACATGAAAACATGTTGTCCTTGACCCCAAACAATATGTCCTGGGAGCCAGGCTTTAGGAATTCCACACTCCTGGTGTGGTGTCCACATGTCACGGTGCAGGCAGCGGCGTTGCTGAAGCGCTGTCGTCGGTAGACTCAAGGTTGCAATGCGAAGCTGGGCGCTGCTTTGTGTGGTGCCCACAGGTATCGGTGCAAGCCGTGGTGTAGGTTGACAATGTTGGAGTCGATGGCGCAGATGTCGGTGGACTAGGGCAGCGGTCTGGGATGAGGTGATGCTTCGTGTACCTCATGAGCGGTGTCCACAGGCCACGGTGCAGGCAGCGGTGTCGATGTCTGCATGGAGCGTCGTCATAGGGGAGGCCAGGTGGGGATGTGAAGTGAGGCGAAGCGAAGTGAGATGCCCACAGGTCACGTGCAAGCAGTGGCTCGGTGACGGCATCAGGCGGCGACGTCGGGGAGACCAGGGTTGCGGTGCAAAGCAGGGCAAAACTCTCTGTGGTGCCTTCAGGTCACAGAGCCAACAGTGGCATCGTTGATGGCGCCGTAGTGGTTTTTTGTCTTTTGCAGCACAAAACACACAGTTCCCAGTGCTGCTGGTAGATAAACTTGAAGTCTTTGATGTTCCTGAGGCTTCCAACAGGAGCCAAGCTCTACTTCAAGCCCTTGGAGAAACCCAGTCAATAAGGTGCAGAAAGTTCAGTCCAGTCCTTTCACTGCCCCAGACAGAAGCAGCAACTGCAGGCCAACCCAACAAAGCAACACACAACAAAGGGGCAGTACTCCTCTTGCAGCTCTTCCAGCTCTTCTTCTTGGCAGGTCCCTCAGTCCAAAAGAGTTCTAAAGTTCTGGGATAATAGGTCTAAAACTCATACCCCTTTTTCCCTTTGAAGTCTTTGTTCAGAAAAGTCTCTCTGGCTCAGCAAAACCAGTCCTGTCCTCCTTGCTTCAGCCAGACTATAGGAGGTGGAGACAACATTGTCAGACCTCGAAAAATCCTAAAAATGGTACTAGACCTGCAGGTCTAGTGACTTAAATAATCTACTCGACCTAATTATAATGCTCTTGACCCATAAACTGGTTTCAAATTATGTGATCCTGGGCAAGTATTTTAATTCACTGAGACGCCATTTTCATCTTGATCACATATGAAAGCACCTTCAAATACACGAGTTCAGCACGTCTGCTGTACAGAAAACTATTTTGTTTGATTTAATAAACTAAACATTAGTTCTATATAGAGTACAAATCTAGCCACATAAAGAATACACATGACCGCTAACTTGCCTCCTAGTTCATTAACTTCATGTCATCAGGGTGGGGGCAGGAATGTTTCTCAAATCATGTTTAAAAACTATCACTTTTCATAAATACATAACTAAAGCATAAAGTAGCAGCACACTGTCATTTGTAATCAGCAAAATTTGTCACCGACATGTGGTTTTAAAATTATTTAGTGTACAATGTTTGGAAATAAAGTGCCTGCAAATAGTTGTCAGAGGACAACCACATTTTAGAACAATGCCAACTAGGCTTTAGGGGTAAAGTTGGCACAAATGAGCAGTGTTTAAATCTTAATTTGATCGTAGGGAAGTACACCATTGCACAGCACTCGCCACTTTATTTAGCTTTTATGGACCTGACCTCAGCTTTTGACTTTGTTAACAGGTCCCGCCTATGGTCTATACTCCTAGCTTATGGCTTGGACGACGCCCTTGTTCATTTTCTGGCCTACCTTCATACAGACCTGAAAGCGCGGGTCAGGATTGGTGGCGGGGGAGAGGTGTCCAATGATATCAGTGTAGGCAGAGGTGTCAGGTAAGGGTGTGTTCTGGCCCCCCTCCTTTTTATCATTTACATAAACAATTTACATAAATCACTGATTACACTAACCGATGATGTCGCCAGAATCAAAGGCAAAACTCTCCTGGTGCTTTTATACGCAGATGATGCGGTTTTAATTGGTCGCACACCAAATGCACTACGCACTTTAGTTCGAGGATTTACAGATTTTATGACCGGCCTAGATTTATGCACAAATTTTAAGAAATCATTCATAATGTCCTGTGGGCCAAGGAAATATCCTCTAAATTTCATCTCTGTGGGAGACCAAAAATTAACCTGCACTGCTACTTTTCCCTATCTGAGGATGGTCTTCGCTGCGAATGGTACCTGGTGTGAACATATGGCATATTGTAAAAATAAGTTCTCGAGGCCCTTTAATTCAATCCTCAGTCTCCCCCGTCCTAAAAGATCGGGCACAATTCCAGCCATTTTAAAGATTTTTAACCCCTTCGCTGCTAGGCCTTTCCCCCCCCTGTGCTAAGCCTTTTTTTGGCTATTTGGGGTAGTTTGCGCTTAGGCCCCTGTAACTGTTTGACCACATAAGGTATCCACGCCAAATTTGCGTCCTTTTCTTCCAACATCATGGGGATTCTAAAGGTACCCAGGGTTTGTGGATTCCCCTGGAGGGGACCCAGAAATTAGCCAAAATACAGCTACATTTTGGGTTTTTTGGAAAAATGGGAAAAAAGGGCTACAGATGAAAGCGTCTGGTTTTTTCCCTGCAAATGGTATCAACAAAGGGGTTGTGGTGCTGAATTCACCATCTTCCCAGCTTTCAGGGACAAGCAGACTTTTGTCAGAAACCAACATTTTTTACACAGTTTTGGCATTTTTCTGGGACATAGCCTATTTTTGCTATTTTTTGTGCTTTCAACCTCCTTCCAGTTAATGGTAGAAATGGATATGAAAGCAATAATGGATCCTGGAAAGCTATACATTTTAGAAAAGAAGACAAAATTCTGAATTCAGCAAGGGGTCATTTGTGTAGATCCTTCAAGGTTTCTTTATAGAAACTAACAGTTGAATATAGGAAAAATTGAAAATTAGTTGAAAAATACAGCCATTTGTGTCAACGTTTTCACCTGTAACTTCTTCCAATTATGACAGCTGTTTGAAAGCAATATACCGTTACATCCGCTGGACCTTTCTGGTTGTGGGGATATATAGGACTTGTAGGTTCACCAAGAACCCGACGAACCCAGAGCCAATAACTGAGCAGCGTCTTGCAATGGTTTTTTATTATGTACCGGGTATATAGCAATTAATTTGGTAAAATATATACATGGAAAAATCGGTATGAAAGACACCTATGTATTTCTGAAATTGGAACAAAATATAGAGTTTAGAAACAGTAGATATTTGCACATTTCCAAAATTGTGAGTACCCATACCAGCATGAGAATTATAGGCCATTTTTCAAAATGACTTATTTTTTACACATTGTCTTTCATTTGGAAGGCAGAAATGCATCGAAAGTCAATAGGTAATAACAGTTGCTCTACAATTCTGTGTTACCCTAAGTCTCCCGATAAAAATGGTACCTCACTTGTGTGGGTAGGCCTAGTGCCCGCGACAGGAAACGGCTCAAAACGCAACGTGGACACACTTTATTTTTATAGTGAAAACTGACCCTTTTTTTGCAAAGTGCCTAGCTGTAGATTTTGAACCCTAGCTCTGCCGGCACCTAGGGAAACCTAGCAAACCTATATATTTTTGAAAACTAGACACATAGGGGAATCCAGGATGGGGTGACTTCACCGGCTTTCACCAGGTTCTATTACCCAGAATCCCTTGCAAACCTAAACAGTTGTAAAGAATCCCACATTTTCCTCACATTTCTGTGGTGGAAAGTTCTGAATCTGCGTGGATCCACAAAATTCCACCCACCCCGCGTTCCCCAAAGTCTTCCGAGAAAAATGGTACCTCACTTGTGTGGGTAGGCCTAGTGCCCGTGACAGGAAATGGCCCAAAACGCAACATGAACACACCACATTTTCACAGTGAAAACGGACCCTTTTTTTGAAAGTGCCTAGCTGTAGATTTTGAACCCTAGCTCTGCCGGCACCTAGGGAAACCTAGCAAACCTATACATTTTTGAAAACTAGACACCCAGGGGAATCCAGGATGGTGTGACTTGACTGGCTCTCACCAGGTTCTGTTACCCAGAATCCCTTTCAAACCTAAAAATTTGACACAAAAAAGCACATTTTCCTCACATTTCTGTGGTGTAAAGTTCTGGAATCTGCGTGGATCCACAAAATACCACCCCCCGGCGTTCCCCAAAGTCTTCCGAGAAAAATGGTACCTCACTTGTGTGGGTAGGCCTAGTGCCCGCGACAGGAAACGGCCCAAAATGCAACATGGACACACCACATTTTCACAGTGAAAACGGACCCTTTTTTTGCAAAATGCCTAGCTGTAGATTTTGAACCCTAGCTCTGCCGGCACCTAGGGAAACCTAGCAAACCTATACATCTTTGAAAACTAGACACCCAGGGGAATCCAGGATGGGGTGACTTGACTGGCTCTCACCAGGTTCTGTTACCCAGAATCCCTTGCAAACCTAAAAATCTGTCCAAAAAAAACACATTTTCCTCACATTTCTGTGGTGGAAAGTTCTGGAATCTGCAAGGATCCACAAAATTCCACCCACCCCGCGTTCCCCAAAGTCTTCCGAGAAAAATGGTACCTCACTTGTGTGGGTAGGCATAGTGCCCGCGACAGGAAACGGCCCAAAATGCAACGTGGACACACCACATTTTACAGTGAAAACTGACACTATTTTGCAAAGTGCCTAGCTGTAGATTTTGAACCCTAGCTCTGCCGGCACCTTGGGAAAGCTAGCAAACCTATACATTTTTGAAAACTAGACACCCAGGGGAATCCAGGATGGGTGACTTGTCTGGCTCTCACCAGGTTCTGTTACCCAGAATCCCTTGCAAACCTCAAAATTTGTCAAACAAAACACATTTTCCTCACATTTCTGTGGTGGAAAGTTCTGGAATCTGCGTGGGTCCACACAATTCCACCCACCCCGCATTCCCCAAAGTCTTCAGAGAAAAATGGTACCTCACTCAAGTGGGTAGGTCAAGTACCCGCGACAGGCAAGGGCCCAAAACCTATTGAGGCAACATCAAAATTACCTCTCACAAAACAACCTGGTTTTGCAAGGGGGGGTCCCATGAGTTTATGGCCCCGGGCTCGGCGGCCATCTAGGGAAACCTACCAAACCCACACATTTCTGAAAACTAGACACCCGGGGGAGTCCAGCAAGGTATGGCTTGCTTGGGTCCCCCAACATTTCCCTACCCAGAATCCCCTGCAAACCTCAAATTTTGTTGAAAAAAATCAATTTTTTCTCACATTTCTGTGTGGGAAAGTTGTAGGATCACCGGGCTGACACAAATTTCCTACCACCCAGCGTTCCCCCAGGTCTCCCGATAAAAATGGTACCTCACTTGTGTGGGTAGGCATGGTGGCTGCAACAGGAAATGGCCCAAATCGTACTGTGGAGACTTCAAAATTACCTATAACAAAACTACCTGGTTTTGGGGGGGGGGCACCTGGGGTTTTGGCCCCGGGCTCGGCACCGTCTAGGGAAACCTACCAAACCCACACATTTCTGAAAACTAGACACCCTGGGGAGTCCAATGAGGTATGGCTTGCGTGGATCCCCCAATGTTTCCCTACCCAGAATCCCCTGCAAACCTCAAATTTAGCTGGAAAAAACACATTTTCCACATATTTTTGTGTGGAATCACCATGGCGGCACAAATGTCCTACCCCACAGCGTTCTCCTTAGTGTCCCGAGTAAAATGATACCTCGCTTGTGTGGGTGTCCAATGCAGAATTGGCTAAAAACGTATTTTTAAAACAATGTAGCGCTTAGAATTCTCTGTGCTATACCCTTATTCCCTATGTTTTGGGCTCTTCCCAGTCACGGGCCCTTGCCCCACCCACACAAGTGAGGTATCATTTTACTCGGGAGACTGAGGGGAACACTGTGGGGTAGGACATTTGTGCCGGCACGGTGATTCCACCCAAAAATATGTGGAAAATGTGTTTTTTTCAGCTAAATGTGAGGTTTGCAGGGCATTCTCGGTAGGAAAACGTTGGGTGATCCATGCAAGCCATACCTTGCTGGACTCCCCCGGGTGTCTACTTTTCAGAAATGTGTGGGTTTGGTAGTTTTCCAAGATGGCCGCCGAGCCTGGGGTGAAAAACCCAGGTGACCCCCCCTTGCAAAACCAGGTTGTTTTGTGATAGGTAATTTTGATGTCTCCTCAATACGTTTTGGGTCCTTGCCTGTCGCGGGTACTTGACCCACCCACGCGAGTGAGGTATAATTTTTATCGGGAGACCTGGGGGGAACGCTGGGTGGTAGGAAATTTGTGGATCCACGTAGATTCCAGAACTAACTTTCCCACACAGAAATGTGAGAAAAAAGTGATTTTTTCCAGCTAAATTTGAGGTTTGCAGGGCATTGTCGGTAGGAAAACGTTGGGGGATCCATGCAAGCCATACCTCACTGGACTCCCCCGGGTGTCTACTTTTCAGAAATGTGTGGGTTTGGTAGGTTTCCCAAGATGGCCGCCGAGCCCGGGGCCAAAATCCCAGGTGACTCCCCTTGCAAAACCAGGTTGTTTTGTGATAGGTCATTTTGATGTCTCCTCAATACGTTTTGGGCCCTTGCGTGTCGTGGGTACTTGACCCACCCACGCGAGTGAGGTACCATTTTTATCGAGAGACCTGGGGGAACGCTGGGTGGTAGGAAATTTGTGGATCCACGTAGATTCCAGAACTTTCCCACACAGAAATTTGAGAAAAAAGTGATTGTTTCATCAAAATTTGAGGTTTGCAGGGGATTCTGGGTAGGAAAACGTTGGGAGACCCACGCAAGCCATACCTCCCTGGACTCCCCTGGGTCTCTAGTTTTCAGAAATGTGTGGGTTTGGTAGGTTTCTCTAGATGGCTGCCGACCCCGGGACCAAAAACTCAGATGCCCCCTATGTATCCGAAAATGACCTGGTTTTGCAAGGGGAGTCACATGAGTTTTTGGTCCCGGGCTTGGCGGCCATCTAGGGAAACCTACCAAAACCACACCTTTCTGAAAAGTAGACACCCGGGGGAGTCCAGCGAGGTATGGCTTGCATGGATCCCCCAACGTTTTCCTACCCAAAATGCCCTGCAAACCTCAAATTTAGCTGAAAAAAATCACTTTTTTCTCACATTTCTGTGTGGGAAAGTTCTGGAATCTACGTGGATCCACAAATTTCCTACCATCCAGCGTTCCCCCAGGTCTCCCGATAAAATTGATACCTCACTCGCGTGGGTGGGTCAAGTACCCGCGACAGGCAAGGGCCCAAAACGTATTGAGGAGACATCAAAATTACCCATCACAAAACAACCTGGTTTTGCAAGGGGGGTCACCTGGGTTTTTGGCCTTGGGCTCGGCGGCCATCTTGGGAAACTACCAAACCCACACATTTCTGAAAAGTAGACACCCGGGGGAGTCCAGCAAGGTATGGCTTGCATGGATCCCCCAACGTTTTCCTACCCACAATGCCCTGCAAACCTCAAATTTAGCTGAAAAAAATCTCTTTTTTCTCACATTTCTGTGTGGGAAAGTTCTGGAATCTACGTGGATCCACAAATTTCCTACCATCCAGCATTCCCCCAGGTCTCCCGATAAAATTGATACCTCACTCGCGTGGGTGGGTCAAGTACACGCGACAGGCAAGGGCCCAAAACGTATTGAGGAGACATCAAAATTACCTATCACAAAACAACCTGGTTTTGCAAGGGGGGTCACCTGGGTTTTTGGCCCTGGCTCGGCGGCCATCTTGGAAAACTACCAAACCCACACATTTCTGAAAACTAGACACCCGGGGGAGTCCAGCAAGGTATGGCTTGCGTGGATCCCCCAACGTTTTCCTACCCAGAATGCCCTCAGGGGGCAGAAAGACTGACATTTCTCTGGGGGGGTGGGGGCATTGCCATGCCCTTTTTGGGCAGCCCCCACCCAAACATCAATTTAAAAAAAATACCTGGTTTCTAGTGGGCTTTCTGCCCCCCCGGGGGGGGCAGAAAGACTGTTGTGCCCAAAAACATATGGGGGGAGCAAAGGCCCTTGCCCAAGGGGCAGCTCCCCCCTCCCTGGTGCTAGTGGGTGGATCCCTGCTTGGGGATCGCCCTCCTGGGGTGATCCCCAAGCAGGGATCCACTAGGGAAGGGTACATATTGGAAAGGGGAGATTCTCCCCTTTCCAACGATACCTATCCCAAGTGTTTTGGTGCTCGGGGGGCTGAGATAGTCCCACGAGCACTGAAACTGAGTTTCAGTTTCGTTTTCAATCTAATGACTACAGCGCACCATGCGCGCGTTCGTCATTGAATTGAAAATCAGGGAAGGGCCTCGGGAGGTTGGGGAAGCTCTTCCCCACCTCCCGAGGCCCAAAAAAAAAATGGAAATCCCTCTGCTGTTTACAGCAGAGGGATTTCGTGCCCCTGTCCTCATGACGGAATGGTTCCGTCATGAGCACAGGAGCACTGGTGCTGATGACGGAACCATTCCGTCATGAGCACCGAAAGGGTTAAGACTCAGTGCGTACCTATAGCTACCTATGGGGCAGAGGTATGGGGTATTGCTAAATGTTCTTGCGTCCAATTAGAGGAAAATAGATTTTGCAGAAAACTCCTGGGCGCTCCAATCTCCACCCCCCTGTATATATGCCACAGTGAACTAAAATTAGGATATATCGAAGATTTCATAAGGGCACGCCCCGCACTATTCTGGCTAGCTATAATGAAGAACCCCGAAGCATCTCTCACAAGGGACATAATAGATAATTGTATTCGCTGCGAGAAAGGGATGGATATTCCATGGCTTGCTGGGGTCGTTAAGAGTTTGGAAAGCGTCAATTTTGGTAGACTGTTTTTTAATCCGAACACAGCTGCAACAGTGGTTAAAAAAGTTTTAAAGTCAGCACTGTACGCACTTTATAGTGCGGAAAGACTAGACAGGGAATCTAAGAAACAAACTGTCGCTAAATTTATACCCATTGAGTATCCTGAATACTGTCTACCTAGCTATATCGTATTACCAATGTCCCAATGGGAGAGAGGCTTCCTCTTCCGTCTAAGAGCTGGGACTGTAAGATATTTGCTCTGCTTTCCCTTTGGGTATAATGCAAAACTTGACTCCCTGCCATGCCCATATGATGGTCATAGCGGACAAACACTTTTACACTTTTTATTCTTCTGTAAATACTATATGAAATATGCACAATGGCTGTTAATTCCATTTTTTTTTTAAACTGTCACCTATTAATTTAACTGATGCTCTCAACTGTATACTCAAGTTGGATAATGTTGAACTGATCTTGCGCATTGGCACTTTTTTGAGAGTAGCTACTGGGGCTCGGAAATCTATGTGCGACCTATGAAGTTTCTCGTATTTTGCTATCCACAATATGCACTTTACCCATGCTTACTGTATTTTGCCACATTATGAACTTGACACGCTATTTATTTTTTCTAATGTGTTTTTATCTTGTATATGTTTTACTTTTATGGATACGTTGTTATCCGAATAAAGTCTTTGGATTGGATTGGAAAGTTGTCATTTGCACATCACCAAAGTAAAGTATTCTTATTACTTTGCTCCTATCTAATTCTTTGTTTGCATCACACTTCTGAATTACAAAAAAGTTCTTTCATAATTCCTGTTATATTTTGAAATACTTGTACCATTCATTTACAAGCAGTTTAAATGTTGTTGGAGAAAAAAAACTGACATTTTACATCTTTTCGTTTCACAATTCTTGTCAGCTCACTTGACAAAATCCATTAACTGTAATAAGTGAAAGAAAACTAAAAAACATTTTTCAGGAACAGATAGGCAAGAATTAGTAAAAAGTCAAACTGACATTTGACCTCTGTCCTTGAGCAGTCAGCAAACGTGTCAAGATAAAAACAAGATTTAAAGGCCTCTTAATTGCTCATTCACTTTCTGAATGAGCAGAACACCTGTTTCTTCCAGCTTAAGTTTGCTCGCCAGCAAGGACGAGTAAATGCTAAAAATAGCTCGACCTGATAAAATCTCACTCACAATTGCGAGCAGGCGAGTTGATTTTTCGAGACCTGATTGTGCAGAGCAGCCACAGCCTATTCAGGTGTCAGTGACAACTCCTCCCACCACTTTAGCCCAGGATGGCCCATCCGCTTATGCAGGGCACATCTCAACTCCCTTTGTGCGAGTATCTGGAGTGAATGCACAAATAGCCCCTGTCAGTCTAAAACCAGACAGTGAATCCAGCAGCAGGCAGAGGCACACAGTATGGTTAAGCAAGAAAACGCCCACTTTCTAAAAGTGGCATTTTCAAACACACAATTTAAAAACCACCTTTACTAAAAGATGTGATATCAAGTTCTGAGCTCAGGGAACCTAAACTCAGTTTCTCTATCTTTTCCCAATTGAAAGTTACACTTGTAAAATGTTAAAAGGCAGCTACAATGATCACCCATGGGAAAGACAGCCTTTCAATAGTTAAAAACGAAATGCATAGTATTTCACTATCAGGATATCTAAAACACACCAGACATATCCTACCTTTACCTGCCCATGGGGCTACCTTGGGCTTACCTTAGGGGTGAAGTATATGTAATAAAAGGGAAGTGTTAGGCCGGGCAAGTGGATGCACATGCCAGGTTGACATGCCAGTTAAACACTGTGCGCACAGACACTGTAGTGGCAGGTGTGATATACATTTGATAGGCTACTTGTGTGGGAGGCACAATCAGTGCCGCAGGCCCACCAGTAGCATTTGAATTACAGGCCATGGGCATACTCAGTGCACTTTACTAGAGACTTACCAGTAAATCAAATATGGCAATCATAGAAAAACAATCATAACACAATTTACAGTAGGAGCACTTGCACCTTAGCACTGAATAGCAGTGAAAAAGTGCGCAGACACACTAAACCAGCAAAAACGTAGTCCAGCATACCATCAAAAACAGGAGGTCAGAAAGCAAAATGACAGGGGATACACCCCAAAAGATGCCAAGTCTAACACTACTCAAAGGGGATACCTTTATTATTAGAGGTTTTGTCATGCATATGGTTATATGATTCGTCATGCTGTTTATCACACAGTTGTCATGAAGTTGGTAAGAGGTCTGCCACAAAATCTGTTTTGCAATCAGCTATAAGAAGTTGCCACAAACGGTCATCAAATCGGTCCTGAAGTGGTTGAGCTATCTTACATGTAGGCAATCATCCTGGTGGTAGTGCATGCAGTTGTGGAGTAGTTAATCAAACAGTCATGTCGATGGTCAGGCCTGTGGTCATACGAGCGCTATAGCGTGAGGCCATGCATGTGCCATGCCTTTGTGCATATGCATATATAAGTGTACACACATAGATACATATATGCACATAACAACTGCCTGTTATCAACAAGAATTTTTGCAGCTCTGTTGAGCTGAGAAAACAGGCCAAATTCAACAGCATAGTCCAGACAGCAATACATTCACACTCCAGTGAAGTGTTGCTCTGCAAAAGGTCAGTCAATTTGCTCCACAGTGCAACCAGGAGTTCTTGGACAACGCATGTACTACTGCAAGAAAGAAGAAGTGGTGACAAATGCAGAAGCAAGACGGCCTGATGACAGGAAGCTCTTTGCACAGGCTGAGACAGCCTACAATAACACTACCAACAAATTCTGAAACACAAACGGCCAATAAGGCCACCAAGTGTTGTGTCAACCTCATGCCTAACCAGCCTCTCAAACACTCCAGTGAAATAGGGAACAACCACAAAGTCTTCATGGAAAAAAAACTGACAAAACTGACAATCTGTACATTGAAACACCAACCACAATAACTTCACCACACTCTGAATTGACATCTCAAAACATATCAGCTGACTGAAAGCATTCTGCCTTTCAGGATGCCATAATTTCTGAATCACAAGTCAAAGACTGCTCTACTATACAATGTCTGGCGTAGCTATCAAATAAATAATAAACAGTCACCCTATCCCTCACAAAGGCATCTTTCTTCACAAACTCCATGCTCTATGACACCCTGACGTTCTCTGAAACTGTCTGATCACCCACTTACAGTTCCTGAGCAAAATAAATCTGAGACGGCCATTCCCACTTGCTTCACAAGAGATCTGGTGCAACATGTGCCTCCTAGACTACCAATCTGACTTCAGACTTCAGTGCACAAACAGACTAAGCTCTCCAGAGCTCAGAAAACAGTTACCCTGATCTCCTTATCCCACTCGACATCCCAGCAGCCTTTGATACTACTGAACATCAGTGGTATCAAACCATGTAGAGAGGGTGTACAACTGAGTACACCATCTCTATATGAACTCTCTTGGTGTGCTCCTGGCTGACAACAATGTTAATATTCATCAGTATGCATACCCTGCTCTGGTGGAAGATTCCTCTGGAAATAAAATGACATCATCTGTCTAAGGACCGGATTGTCCACAATCCAAGTATGGGTGTCAAAACCCATCTCAAATATCAAATAACCCATTGAAGATAAAATATATGTTCACTACCGGCAATGACAAGCAAGAAGATGTGCAAGAAAAGCACTTTGCAACTTCATCCCACGACTCATTGATAGTGCCAAGCCAATGGGATTCTAGGGACATCAAACAGAGATTCAGACTAACGTCACTTGGTATCAATTCTTCCTGTGATGCTAAAAGCAGGCTTTTTCCCAGGCATCAAAATCTAGAACTGAAGTCTAAACAATGGTCCAAGAGAAAGTTGTTCTTGATAGCATTCCAGTATAACACTACACCTCCGGAGAACTCCATCTCCCCTTTACCCACTCACATCACCACCAAAGTCTTCTGCATTGTCTTCAAGCAACAACCCATACTTAGCAGATCAGTATATTTGGTGGGTTTCATAACACTGACAAGATCAGCTTTGTCAGAGTGAAGGCCAAAGAACACATGTAGGAAAAGGCAAATGAACATGTATTCATCTGCTACACATGGAGGATCTTGAATCTATCCCAGTCCATGCTTGGCATGACCGTTCCTCCTTCAGATTGAAAAGAACTGAAGACCAAACTCTAAAAACACATTTTACGTGTATAACCTCCACAGCCTTAGGTAGTCTCCGATTAAAAGCCCTGCCCACCCCACCTAACACCACTGCCAGATTTGTGTAGCAAGAACTTGGCTAGCCCCACAGTACTGAAGGCCTGGAGACCTGTTTGAGCCTCTTCGATGGATTTGCGGCCGCCCACCAATAAATGAATCAAACTGCACCAGAAAAACACAAGAAGTAATTTACTGATGGTGTGCCGCCAGAGATTTAGTTTTGCGCATCTGCTAAGATTCCTTACTGAAATGGAGGTTCCCATCAGCATATGAACATTAGCATCAATGCAACATCAAGTGCATCACAGAACAGGAAGCCTATTGAAGTTGCATTCTATGTGCTCTGCCGACAAGCTAGAAAACTTTACAGCTCAAATGAGGACTGCCTTTTTGATCGCCCACATCTGTTACCTGCCTTGCAATAAAGTTAACGATCCCAACATGCCAAAGGTTTTGGTTAGATTTCTTTGGGGGTTACTATACTGGTAACCTTCCTGAACCACAAACTGCCCATTCTCCGTAATTCAATTGTTTCACCCATCACATACACCTCATCTCACATTTAGAGGCTCAACAGGTTGAGAAGTATGGGTCATTGGGACATCTGCTTCAGAGAGAATATCGCTGCCTGAAAATTCTGAAGGCTGGAGCAGGCGGTTCCATGGGTAGCAGCAGATGGGAGCTGAGGATAAGCTGTCAGGGAGCCTTAAAGGGCTGCAAAAAAGGTTCTGGGACGCTAGTGTAGATTGTCTAAAAAGCTCGGAGTGTGGAGAAGGGACTATGAGGATATCTTTATCCATGAAGCCGCTAACTGAAGCAAACACTTCAAGACAAAAAAGCATTGCATCAATCCCCTGCCTTACCCTCTTATACAGCACTTCACAGTCAAGTGCACACCATCAACGTCTTCAGTCAAAAAAACTCTGAAAATCCAACAGCACTTCAATACCACCTCGTCTGCTTCTCCTTTTAGACATACCCCTTCCTACAGCATCCCACAATGGTCATCTTTCTAAGCCATATCTCTTGCAGATCTTGCCAAAATACTCAACTGTCTCAAAACCCCGCCTATGAAGATGTTGTCTTACCCTCGTCCTTCAGCTTTGCTCCCTCCAGAGAAGCTCTCTCGTCCTAACTTATTGTCGTTAACACCTCTCTCACGGATGACATCTTCCTAGAAGCTCTCAAGAAACACCAGATTCATCCAAACCTGAAGAAACAAATATTACATCCTGAAGTCGTTGCCAACTGTTAGAGCTGTCATCCTTGGGTGGTCTTCCCCCAAAGTTTTGCCCTTTGCCTCCCACTTTTTGCTGTATCTTTTTTTGGCTTTAGGACTCCTAGCACTTTACGACTGCTAACCAGTGCTAAGGTACATGGGCTCTCCCCTAAACATGGTGATATTGGTGTATACCTGATTGGCATATTTAGTTTACCTGTAGGTCCCTTGTAAAGTGGTACCCCATATACCCACGGCCTGTACACTAAAATCCTACTAGTGGGCATGCAGCACTAGTTGTACCACCCACACAAATAGCCTTTCAAACCTGTCTCAGACCTGCCAGTTTCCTGCCACTTAGACTTAACATTTAAAACCTTGCCAAGCCTTAAACCTCCCCTTTTATTACACATAAGTCACCCCTAAGGCAGGCCCTAAGTGACCCTAAGGGGTGGGTGTTGTGTAACTAAAAAGCAGCATTTGTACTTTTACGTGTCCTGGCAGTGACAAACAGCTACATTCGTTTTTCACGGCTGTGAGGCCTACTCCTTCAATAGGATAGAATTGGGGATGCCTTAAAATACTTTTTAAGCAGTAATTACTGATTGGAAAGGATTAGCGACTTCATGTTTAAGATCTTTGGAATGGTGATTATAAATCCTCTTTAGTGATAAAGTTGGATTTCGTATTACCATTTTAAAAACACCACTTTTAGAAAGTGGACCAATGCACACAGTCTCCTTGGTCCCGGTATAATTATTTACCCATTTGTTTCAATATTTTCTCATAACATTTAACACTTTTAAATGTCTGAAAACTTAGCGACACACTGTTTAGTGCAAACAAATAACTATCATGGGTGCATTCAAAAAATGTTTAAACAATTATAACACTCAAAAAATTGTGCTTCAACAAATTATACAATAAAACATTGAGTTATCACAGTTGCAACTCACTGTAACCATTTAAACATTACACCAGTCTCAGGTTTACAGCATAATGTCTTAACACAGAGCACTCTCATTGTGCACTATTTAGTTTCATTTTACGAGAGTTGCTCGCCATGGGGAAAAAAAGCCTAACGTCTGAGGGGATGAATCAAAGTTCGATGTCCCTTACTTGTTAGTTTCTACAGCGGTTTCACGATCCGGCAGACAGCCTCGCTGAGTTTCGGTAAGCGTCAAGAAAATTTATCTTTTGATTGCAACAAAATATCTACTGCCCGGGTGAACAAAACACATAAACGGTTTCCCCTTGCCTCCCGCCCTCAGATCCACTAAATCCAACGCGACCGAAGGGCTCTTCGCGTCTTCGTGGAAATAAGGACAAAGAACCAAGTAAGCAGAAAGGCTTTAACACGCTACAGTAGCGTATATTAGAAATCGTATTGCACTCGAGTAAAACCTTATTTCTTATTCACCGCAGATGGGTCCAGTTTAAACTCAGAATAGTACTTATGACGACAGAAAATCAATACCGGCAGTGAAGCAGCACCACATTATAATCCAGGTATTATCATTTTAATACCAAACAGCTGAACATAACAGAGAAGGGAGAAAAATACTGATTATCATTTTTGCTTTATTTTTTTATATTTTTAGATTACACCGTGACAATGCCCTGAAGATAATCCCATGAATGAAACAGGGATTTGAAATGCGTCAGCACTTTCCTCTTCATTATACCATGAGGGATTAATCTACAATTTGAGTGTAGGCACTGTAGAGGGACATCGAACTTTGATTCATCCCCACAGACGTTAGGCTTTTTTTCCCCATGGCGAGCAACTCTCGTAAAAGGAAACTAAATAGTGCACAATGAGAGTGCTCTGTGTTAAGACATTATGCTGTAAACCGGAGACTGGTGTAATGTTTAAATGGTTACAGTGAGTTGCAACTGTGATAACTCAATGTTTTATTGTATAATTTGTTGAAGTACAATTTTTTGAGTGTTATGATTGTTTAAAAAAATTGAATGCACCCATGATAGTTATTTGTTTGCACTAAACAGTGTGTCGCTAAGTTTTCAGACATTTAAAAGTGTTAAATGTTATGAGAAAATATTGAAACAAATGGGTAAATAATTATACCGGGACCAAGGAGACTGTGTGCATTGGTCCACTGTCTGCTTAAATAAACAGCAGCTATTCAAAAGTGGTAGCCAGATCGTCTTTTTCTATAAAATTTAATCTAAGCCCCATCTGGCTATCAGTATAGGGCTTAACCCCCTTAATCGTAATACTTTTAGAAAGTGGACATTTCTCTGCTCTTATTTTGTTCTGTGTGCCTGTAGCCTGCCTCCAATACACATCTGGGCTGGGTGACAGCTACACTATGTTCATACTCTCTAGAGAGCCACAACACAGGAAGGGCTGGGTGTGACAGGCGATACATCTGTATTCATCTGCATACTGATAGTCTCCCTAGACAGGGAGAGGGAGAGGAGTTTCACGCTTACATCTGAATATGTTGTGTCCTGCCGTCACACAAAGGGCTGATTCACCCCCTACTGGTAGTCTGGATCCATGGATGGGCTGAAATGGATTCTTGTGCACTTCAGAGGGATCTTTTGAAGTCACCCCCTACATCAAAGGCCCTTTGGAGTATAAGTACTAGGGCTCTGGCCCTATTAAATCAGTACACTACTGGACCTGGAAGAAACTCTGCTGGAGTAAAGACTGCTGTGCTGAAGGATTGCCACTCTATTGTGCCTGACTGTTCTGAGGAACTGCTTTCCTTCTTTGTTGAGCTGCCTTGCTGACCTCTGCCCTGCTAAAAGAAAAAGGACTAAGCCCCAGAATAACTCTAAGGGCTTACTGACTTGCCTCCTGTTCTCCCTGTTGTCTAAGGGACATCAAAGACCTTGTGATCTGCTTACTTGCAACTCATCGTACCATCCTGCAAAATACCAGCGCTCCACTCTGGGAGAGCCAAATCTCCTCGTGTGGATAACTATCACGCTGGGCTCAGGGTGTCGTGTGTTGCCTTAGCAGAGGCTCTGCATGGTGGGCCTTCCTGATCGTGACCGCCTTTTCCCCAGAGACACGATGATCAGCCCAGCTCATCTCCTTTAAATCGACGTTGCCTGAATCAACACTGCACCAAGGGAATTCCTCAGCGCTCCCCTTTCATCCGAGCATGCTTGCTGAGTGACGCCGGGGAGCCTGTCCCAACTAACAGCCCCTGCCCGAGGAGCCCGAGCAGGACACTGTGCCCTGAAGCCAGTGAGCAAGGCCGGCAGTGGATCTTTATAGATACCCTTTGAGTACACCAGGCTCGGGTGGGCCCTGACCACCAGCAGCTTGCCCCAGCCCCGTGTGTAACAGTGTTTTTTCTTTGGCTACCTGTAACCGGACCCGAGCGGTCCTTGCAGCTATGTGGCACTCCCCGTAGTCCACTGCGTTAAACACATTCTGATCGCAAACCCCCAGTGGGACCCTAATTACAGTAGAAGAAGCGCACTGGCTTCTAAGACTACAGTATTACACGTATTTTGAAAACGTTCTTATTTGAAAGCACTGCTTTTGATTTGATTCATTTCAAAGTCATATCCCTTGATCTACTATTGGATTTATTTTCGTTTTTAGTCTTACTTAATTCAGATAAATGGATTCATGGCATACATAAAGTACTGAAAATGAATTGATAAATAGTCATTTTTCTGAACCTGTGTGGAGTCATTTTGTGGTGTAACTCATTGTGTTACTCTGTGTGTGTGTTTTGCAGAAATACTTTACATATTGCCTCTTATGATAAGCCTGTCTGCTCTGCACCAAGCTACCAGAGGGTAAGCACAGGTTATCCTTGGTCTGTATCTAGCTTACCCTGACTAGAGTGGTGGGTTCTGCCTGGCTTAGGTGCATACCATAGCCAACCAGAAGCCCCATTTCAAAAACCAACTAACAACCCACCACTCACCCACCCTTCATCAGAAAGATCATTGAGAAACCACTCAATTCCAAGATCAGATCACAGCCAACCATTTGTGTACGACTACCAATCTGTCTTCAGATCACAATGCAGCTCAAAGATAACTACCTTGCACATCAGAGATGATGGCCACAGATGAAGAGGCCTCCTGATATTGCGTACTTCTCAGATGTCTTTGATACAATCGAGTAGGCCACCCTAATTCACACCCTGTAGTCTTGAAAGGGATTCATTGGCAACGTACTTGAGTAGTTCTCATTCTATCTATGCAATTAGCACCAGTTTGTTCACATGGGTACTTCCACGACCCACATGATCTCTATCACCACAGGGTTCTATCGTGTCCCCAGCATCTTCAACTACTTTATAGAGCTCTTTGGGGCTCTACTGACTGATAAGGTCATCAAAATTCAACAATATGCCATTGATCAACAACTGCACTTAAAGATCTCCTCTACTCCAGACGCCCAACACATCAAACATTTCCATCTAAACCTGGATATCCAACAGATACCGGAGGCTAAACTCCACCACAACAGAAAATTCCTGTCATTTGCTAGAAAAAACGAGCAACAGCTAGTCCAAATGTTTCTCAATGGAACTACATTTGTCATCTTTGTACCCAACTTTCTTTCACTGCCAAGCACTTGAATTCACCTAGGACACAAACCTTACCCTCAAAGAACGCATTGCCATTAAAATAAAGACGGCCTAGTACCAGCTCTCTCAGCAAAGAAAAGTGAAACAGCTCCTTCCAAAATGGAAATTCAGAACTGCTGTTCATACCCTCTTACCTTCGCATCTGAATGGTGGCAACACCCTTCTCCATGGACTCTCAGACTCCACAATGGCTTCCCTTGAGGGCATGGTACATGCCACAGCAGGTCTCATCCATGGCCTGAAGAAATGTGATTCCACCACCTCTATCCCAATGGAGCTCCAATGGCTCCCCTTCCCATCCCAAACTATATTCAAAACATGCTTTATCAATTTACAAAGTGGTCAAGACCAGCATCCCCACCTATCATGAGGTCAAGCTCTCCATCTCTGGTGGCTCCCAGCAAACCTGCAGCCAGGACACTATCAGACCGGAGAGAGAGAAAGAAAGAGAGAGAGAAAGAGAGAAAGAGAGAAAGAGAGAAAGAGAGAAAGAAAGAAAGAGAGAAAGAAAGAAAGAAAGAAAGAAAAAGAGTAGGCTTTTGCTATATATGACCCAGGATCTCTGGAACAGCATCCCTGTTGTCTATTAGGTCCGCCCAACGCTGCTACAATTTAGGTAAGCGCTGATGACACACCTCTTGAAATTATTTTTCCAAATCCCAAGCGAACCAAGAGGCTTTACTCGGAGAGGGGAGAGAGAGAAAAACATTTATTCCTATGGGACTGTAGCATACAGTCTCCTTAGCTAACAAAATCACACCTTAGGTATCCTATCACATTAGCTTTGTTTGAACCCAAAGGTCAGGGACTAGTAAATGGTACGTCCTCACTGTGACAGACAGAACAAACAATCTTGGTTGTTTTTCTAAGTAACCCTCTCCCACTGTGTGGCTTGCTTCATCAGCGGGTCGCATCATGGCCCCTAAAAGCCAGGATGGGCTCTACCGTATTCCAGTGAGAACCTATAAGATTGTTATCTGCCAAGGTCTGAATAAAACAAAATAGCTGAAAACCAAGGTATCCCTTTTATTAGAGGGTGCTTTACGTGTAGAAAAAACCAAATTCTTGGGTGCACAAGGAACTTATGATCCTGCACCCTAAAACCAAGTCGACATGTTTCAGCCCCTATTGATGATTGGCTCAGAAGGGTCAGCTGAATTTCATCAGAACTAGAATGTGCCCCGGTCTGCCCAAAAGGGAGTGGTTATTTCTCTGTCGTGTTCCTATATAATTTGGGGTGGACAAACAGAAAATACACAAAAACATGCACAATGGTTACTCGCCCTATTGTACAGTCAGTTACATAAGGTTCCTGTAGAAAAAGAGGGACAATCCAAGGAAAATATATAATTAAAGGCGTGCTTATACATAAATATATTGTAATGATATGCTTCCTTGTGAAAGCATGCGTCACACCACAAGACAAAATAGCACTTATATATGCGGACACATCGAGTGGGACAGAACAAAACAGACATAAAACCCAGAAACGCATACTTGCTTCTGTGGATTGTAAAACAACATATAAGTGTGATCACTCAATGCAGTTAATTCCGTGTGTGGAACCCCTTTTTGGGAAATGTCTATTGTGACATAAGCAGATGGGGGGCATGCCCTTGTAGACACACACTGTACAGAGATAATAGTAAGTGTTTAAAAGCACTAACTTCAAGGTAAATGACCAGCAAAACAGTGCAATGATATGCACTTGCCTGATCAAGTTTAGAAAAAAACGTGGCTCCAGCAGGATTTGCAAATAGATCGGAGATCTTGGGCAAAGGATGAGCATCCACCCAAATCTCTTTATTAAGAGAACAGAGATCAACACAAATAAGCAGCTGACCACACCCTTTGCGTGCCACCAGCAAAGGTGAAAGCCAAAGAGAAGACTCTGCCGGTTCGATAATTCCCTTTTTCACACACCTGAGTTCCTTTTCCAGATCCTCTCTGATACTGAAGGGAACACCTTTAAGCTCGTGCTTAATAGGCACCACCCCTTCTTTTACCTTGATTTTGTACTTGAAACCAAAAATGCTAACCAAGTCCTTTCCAAATACGAGGGGAGATTTTTTAATCCAGTCACCGTCTGCATCCTCACAGTCTACAACCAAAACTTGTTCTTTGGCGCTTGGCTTAAGCACCATTCCAAACAAACATTGATGAAACAAGCTTAATATATTTAGACCTTTAACTGCAACGTACATTTTGCCTTAGATCTTCCTCTCTTTGAATTCCAACACATCCTCAAAATAACCCACGAGGTCTATTTTACGTCCTTCATATGAGACAGATCTATAGTTATGAACCCCAATGTAGCCCAAATATAGGCCTAGGTAGTTGTACGACCTTTTACCTACATTTGTACTACCTTGCGCTACAAACCGGTTCTGGCGCTGACCTTTTGCCTCGTTAGGTGCCGAATAAATGTTGTGTGGTTTTCTACGAAAACTAGCCTCCTTTATTATGCTTGAGGATTCTGAGTATCAGAGCAGGGTTACCATCTTCTGCATAATAACTCTGTACAAGGGTCACCACTATCGTCATCCTTGTCTGACATACAATGATACATCTAGGTAGAACCCCTGAGGGTACCTTTCGAGTATATAAGTATCACCTCTTCGCTGGGTAAACCAGAGGAGAAGCTTCCATGCTGACACGGGACCCTGAAGTCCCTGCACGCAGACACTCCAGCAAGCAGTGGTCTGACATCCCTTGCAGGGTGTCCATCTCGAGACCAAGACGGGGTCCTTCGTTCTCTCACATCAGCTAATGGGGTTGGCTTTATCTTAGGGGGATTCTTGGCTTTACACCTACATAAATGCTAGGTAAACTTAGCTAAGGTTGCATCGTAGGAGTACTCTTGATTACTGCCATGTATCTATATGCCTACATATAATCACTGTTTTAGCACCATGGTAGAATTCTATCTTTTATTTACTCTCTCGGTGCTTGTAATCGTATACATCTGTTTCTGTCTAATGGTTGTTGCAGCACATGTATTTTATACTAGAATGACGCTGGTTCAATAAATGCTTATTGAAAACGTCCCCACCGTTTATTCTGTATATCTCTCTGAGACAGAGTGAGCACGAGTGACTGAGCGAAAAGTACTGTACTGTTTCCACAATCCCTGAGGGGTCAGGGTTGTCATGTTTGATAGTTGCTAGAAACTTTTCGCTCCTTTGTAAGGTTGTGGGGCTTATAGTGGCACTGTAAACTAGCTGGTCAACAGACTAACATATCCTTAGGGGGTGTCTGGAATCAGTCTGGACACCAATCCCTTAGTTTATGTTGTCTAAAAGCGCAGATCTGATATAGATTTATAGTAACTACACGACATGGCGCCGCCAACGTTGGTTTGGTTTTCATTTAACTGTCAAATCTGAGTAGTTCAGTCGTGCTTTTCTCAGAGCCCCCTACTCACATTTATCCAGAGACGGCTGGAGTGGGGAGGGAAGATCCGCTGCAGCTGAATAGGTATATCCTATGTATTGGCTGTAAGTATATTCAAGCTTAAAGGATTATAGTTCCCTACATTGTGCATAAACCCTTATCTCTATTTCCTTGAAAAACCTTTCGAAATGTCTGTCCAAGGTGAGGCTTCGGCAGCATTACATGCAAATGCAGCAGAGGATGAAGCGCAGGAAGGTGCCATAAACATTTCAGAAGATTGCAGAAATGCACTAACTTTAAAATTAGCAGATTTTGGGGTCCCAGCATTAGGTGGGACTGTGATTGAGGCACACGAGGCTACAGAACAGAGGTGTTCTATTCTTGGGTCAAATTCCCACCTGCAGATGCACGTTCACATACATTTCATTCTTACACTCCCGATGTAATACCAGATGAATACAATCCGTATGAGGACATAGAAGTTCCGCTTACTTACTAAGAGCATATAAATTGGTTTAAAGGCGCTCTCCCACACAGAACAGAAAAAGTGAGACTCAGTCCGCTCAGTAGAGATGGAGCGACTTGGCCAGTTCTAGCTGCCTACTAGACATTGACACATTACCAGCAGCAGACTTACGTCCACTTCACAAAGAAATAATAAAACTTTACAGAAATCTTACACAATTCGTGATCCGAACCCTTACACTTCAACCAACAAGGGTCACTCCAGCAGGTCAACTACAAGGAACCGCAACAAAAATCACTCCACAAACGCTGAACGCGATTATGGGAAGAATGCCCACCAAACGTGAGCAAATGCCATTCTGGATAGCACAGAAAATAGCACAGCTTGAGGCAGTGTTTCCACACACAAGTCCGCAAGAAAAACGTAGAATACTAACAATTTGCTTGCCAATGGGGGTAGCCTCCCTGATAGAGGATTGTACCACCTGGGGTACTGTTTTCACTGCTGTCTATACCAGAACGCTCGGCACCCCATCAATAGCAGTCATACCAGAAGTATTGAAGCAAATACAGAATGAGTACGGGGCAGAACCTGCCCTGGACTTAGGGATGAAATTGATAGGCAATTTTTCCCAGGTATAGACGATTATGTTAGCAAACATAAAAAGGGAGGCAGCAGCAGTAGCTATACGCCAATGCCTGAGGGAATACACTTCTGCACAATAGGAGAAGGAATTGCCTAAAATTATCGAAGAGACCTACGTATCGCTGGGTAGAGATAATTTGGGGGCTAGACCTTTAAAACCAAAATTAATGGGTAATCTTGAAAAGGATAACTCCAAGCAAGCACCAGATTCTTCTAAGAAGAAATGGGATAATAAACAACAAGAAAATAGGCAGAATGCATCACAATCATGGGGGTTCTCCTCAACAGGAGCCCTCTGACAAGAAGTATAACCTTAGGTACCATGATAACATTTAAAAACCTGACAGGTATCAGGATACTTATACACGTTCTTCTTGTTCCTTTCTGGGTTCATCAAAAAACTCTGAGCGGGAAGGACGGTCAGAACACAGATCAGAAGAGCGAGTTAAGCCAAGAGACACACATCGTACTTCAGACTACATTATCAAAAAAGAAGAAGATGAACCCAAAATTAAACCTCAATTTAAAAAGAAGAAAGTAGCTGGCCTAAAATAAGAAATGCTCAGGCTACTGAGGACTCAACTTCTGAACGGGGAATGGAACCAGGTTAAGAAAAACATGGGGTTTCCTGTGGTGGAGAGGCCTTCCTCTTCTCAAGGACAATATGTTGCTACAGTTTCGCAAACCTCTTAATGTAGGTCTTCTGATTCATCAGTATATTTTGGCCGGGATTCAGGCACCCTTACAGGTCGACTGACGAATAAGCAGTGCTTAATTTGTAAAATATGAAGTCCAGGTGCTCAAATGTTTGTCTTAGACCACACCCACTTTCTAGGCTCCGCCCACTTCTTCCACTGCCTCCACCCACTTACTCTGTTGGCTCCACCCAAATCCTAAACTGGCATTGCTAAAAGTTAGATGTAATAGCTGAATTTCAGCAATGGAGCCTTCCTCATAGTAAGGTTTTGATAGGAGGTTCCTCTGCCCTGTGCTTAACGACTGCTAGTAGAGTTTGGGGGGGAATTCTCCCCTAAAAAACATTTTGTAAAAAGAAAGACCAAAATGATGCACAACACATTTTCCATTGCATATTTAGCTGTATTAACTTTCAAAGCATAATAAATCGTAAATGATGACCTGACATAAGCACCCAAGCCAAAAAGCATGGAAATGTCACTCATAAGCCCTCAGGGCAGAAAGCATGGAAATGTCACACGTAAGCACCCAGGCCAGTTAGCATGGAAATGTCACACATAAGCACCCATGCCATAAACCGTGGAAATGTCACACATAAGCACCCAGGCCATGAACCGTGGAAATGTCACACATAAGCCCTCAAGCCAGAAAGCATGGAAATGTCACACATGAATACCCAGTCTCAGACCAGGAAGCATGAAAATGTCAGACAAAGGCACTGTGGCCAGAAAGCATGGAAACGTCACACAAAGGCACCCAGGCCAGGGGCGCTGGAACAATTTTCAGAGTGTTGTCCTAACAATTACCACTCTTCCCTTCACCTCTCTCACGATCTTACTTCTTTCTTACTACACCTCTCCTTCTCTACCTCTTTTTTTCTGTCCCTCTCATCTTTCTGTGCCCCTTTCCCAGTTTCAACCCACTCTCCCTTCCTCACCGACACCCATCCCTCTACTTCTCCCTCTCTTTATGAACTTTTATATCTCACCTCTTACTCTCTACCTCTTTACCTCAACGACTCTCTAGCTTTGTTTCACCTTCAGCTCTCTTTCACTACCTCACCTCTGTCTTTTTGCTTCACCTCTTCTCTCAAAATCTCCTCTTTCTGCCCTTCAGCACTCTAATTCTACCTTTCTTTCTACCTCTCTACACCTGACCTAATCATTCTAAGCCTCACTTCACATTTTACCTCTTTCTTTTCCTCACCCTGATTTCTCTAGCTAGAACCCCTATATAGTTCTCGTACTGTAACTGCCCACATTCTACCTGCCACTGCTTTCACTACTTCTCTCTGCCTCGAGTGCTCTCTTACTAACCTCTTTCTACATTAGCTCTCTGTCTAACTCACCTCTCTTGTACCCTACTACCAGTCCCTAAAGTTTCTTCACTATATTTCTTGATGTCTCTCCGTCTAATGGGCATCTCTAGAGGAGGGCTAGATAGGACCACCTGTGCAATAAAGGTGACCAAACTGCAGAGGTGGCTCCAAGTCCAAAGCACACGATTCTGCATGCACCTGGATTGTCTGACAATCCTACAGTCTCTTTCCTTCAAACAGCTTTTTATTTTCTCATCCACACATTCTGCTGGACAGAACAGCTGAAGACATGTAAATGACCCAGGTCCCAGACTAACTGCATCCTTCATTTCTATATTGAGAATTTCTGACCATGCAGTGCCACATCATAAATGAATGCTCAACATAAACAAACAACAAATCAATGCCATTAAGGGCATTGTACTTGAACACAGTGCCCGGCGCCGGAGGCATGGTTGCTCAGGGCAGGCCTGGCCTCGCACTCGTCACTCGGTGGTTCACTTCCCAGTTCAGATTCACACATATGAAGTGAACTGGGAAGTGAACCAATGAGTGACGCGTCTAAGGCCTACCCTGAGCAATCATGCATCCGGCGCCGGGCACCGTGTGCAAGTACAATGCCCCGGGCAAGGACTGGGAGGCTGGAAGTGAAAGCAAACGTGAGTTTAAAGAAGAAACATTTGTGGAATTACTGAACAGAAAGTGCGCACACAGACTTAATAATAAAATGATTTTTCCATTCTGTTTGCTTTGTATATTTTCCATTTTGTAGCAATGTAATTAATATTTTCCACTAATGTAAAAGTCACTTTATTTTTTTCACCTTTAGAGAATGAAGGCGTTAGTTCAGCTCTATTAGAATGCACACTTGTTCCCAGCATGCCTTACGCATGTGTGGTGGCAGCAAGTATTTAACTGATTGAACAAACTTATGGATATTCACAATAGAATAGATTTTTGCACCGTGTCCAAAACAATATTACGGTTTAAATAATTGTCCCAGCAGTGACAAAACACCTCCATATCTGACGGGGTTGTAGTTTGTCTACTGGGGAGACCGTCAGTTTTTCAAAGACATCACATAATTAGTTATTTCTCCCATCCTACCTGAATCTGTAACATCTTTAAACATTCTTCATATATATATGTTCATACAGTTTCTCTTTACTGCGGCATACGTGATCAAATCACAGAACCATATTTTTATGTCGTGATTGACTGTCTCACTATAAAATGTGTTTCCTCTCTTCTCTCTGTGGGCACTTGAAAGGCGCAGCATGAATGCTTCATTTTCTTATTGGTAACCCCATAACTCCGATTATACTTGGACAACAGGCACTAGAAACCCCGATCACGTCGACACCATGCGCAAGAAAAAGCAGCATGACCATAATTTTTTTTATTAATACTAACTTACTGCGGTCGTCGGTCGGTTACTGCTGGACTAAAGGAATTCCTGCCTGCTTTCTCCCGTCCGGCGGGCACATAGTTATTGTGCTCGTCAAAGTCATTGCTGAAAAGGCAAGAAGCAATGCCACACTGCCCCGGGGGCCCTAGCATTGCACACGGTGCCCCGCCCTTGCCTGGAGCCAGTCACAGTGGTATGCAGTAGTGGTGGCATGATTGCTCTGGCCTGGCTAGGGCGGCTGGCCTCTGAGTTGGTTTAGGTGACCTGACATCACACGCTGCCTGGAGCGAGTGGCATGCAGTGTACTGCCATGATTGCTCGGGCCTGGCGCTGGGGCGGCAGGCCTCCGACTTGGTTCAGGTGACCTGACATGACGGCGACACCACGCGCAAGAAAAAGCAGCGTGAGCATAATTTTTTTAAATTAATACTAACAAACTTACTGCGGTCGTCGGTCGGTTATTGCTGGACTGGTGGCACAGCACTGCCTTTATTAAGAGGCCTGCAGGCTGCTGCGCAGCTGAATAAAAGGGCCCACCTGCTTGACGTTGTGCTATAAACTGCTGTGCTGCTGCTACACTCGTCCACTGCAGTGCATGTGTGTGGGCGTGGTCCACAATACGAGGGAAAAGTTTACGCACGCCAGCACACGCTGCCCGCCGTAGCCCCCTACCCCCATAGAACCAAATGCAGCCCAATTAGGGCCCCGCCCACCAGCAACACTTCAACGGAAAGCAAATCTTAAATGGATTTATTTATCAGGCTCACTGCGCTCTCTCAGCAGCACTGCACGTCGTCATCAACACTCTTCTTCTTCTTCATGGAAGGACTGAGGAGACTGTCTCAGCTCAGACTGTGACAGAGTGTGTGAACAAGACTGCATGCAGTAAGCTGGCAATTATGTTTAATTTACTTTGACATGACACATGACGTGCAGACTGCAGTGATGTAAGTTGGCGGTGTAGACCCGGCCCTGATAAAAAGGTGCTGGTGCTAAGCACCGGAAACCACCGGCACAAATTAAGCACTGCGAATAAGGGAGTATATTTGTGAATGGAATTTGGTTACCTCAGACAAGTGGGTCCTCAGTATCATCACAAAGGGTTATAAGATAGAATTCCCCACTCCTCTGGGATGATACGCACTCCAGTTCCCAAGAACACTCTCAAACGTCAAGCTTTAATGGAGGGAATCGCTTTTCTCATGAAGAAAAGAGTGATTTGTCCTGTGCCAAAAGAGGAAAGAGGCTAGGGGGTCTATTGGATTGTCTTCCTGGTCAGGAAGTCTTCTAGGCGATATCACCTGTTGAGAGGCTTTAACATTTTAAATCTCTACATTCCAGATGTCAAATTCAAAAAGGAAACCTTTCAGAGGATTGTTCCATAAATTCTGTTCCGAAGTTTCATGATGATATGGGATTTAATGAATATCTATCTTAATATCCCTGTGGCAAAGAAGGACTGTAGCTGCCTGAGATTTGCAGAAGGGAGTCATTATTGGCAATTTATGGTTCTTCCCTTCGACATAAAGTCAGCTCACAGGGTATTCACAAAAATGATGGCTCCAGTTGTTGCCTATCTTCATTTACAGGAAATTCCTGTTTACCCTTATTCGACGACTGGCTTCTTCATGCTTCTTCAATTCAGGAGACCTTGGAGCGCACAAAGGGAGTGTTGGACAGACTGGGCCTTCTCCTCAACTTACTCAAATGCCAGCTAATGCCTTCCCAGGAGACCAGATTCATAGGAGCCATTTCCAGAACGGATTTGGTGAAGAGTTCCCTTCCTCAAGAAAGGATCAAATTTATGCAAAGTCTGATCAGATTTCTCCGAACCAGGACAGAGGCTCTGGCACAGCTATGTTTGGAAGTCCAAAGTCATATGACGGCATGCGTGTTCACAGTCCCCTAGGAGCATCTACATCTACGCCCGTTCCTGTAGCATCTACACAAATTCTACTCTAAAAGGCTCAGTCCCTAGATCACTTGATTATCCACTTCAGTCAGGTCACACAGGAGTTGGAGTGGTGGCTGGATCCTCAGAATTTTACCAGGAGCATGCAGACCCCTCCTACCCCGGTGGTAACCTCGAATGCCAGCAAGATCAGTTGAGGTGCCACCTCCCTCAGTCAGACATCAGAAAAAAAACTTCATGGTTGGAACAGAGGAGGTCGTCGAACTGGAGGGAACTTATGGCGATCTACAGAGTTCTCAGACACTCGAATCTCATCAGCCAGAAGGATGTACTGGTGAGATTAGACAATACAGTCTCCATTGCCAACATAAGCCAATAGGAGAGCACCAGATCCAAGACTTGAAATCAAGTGGCAACACTGATTGGTCTTTGGGCACAATCCAATCTTCTGAGTCAGACAGCATCTCATATTAAGGGTGTAAGCAACACTCGGGCAGATCATCTGAGCAGGCCATTTCCTTCATTGATGAATCTGTTTTTGTCTCACAGGATCTTTGACCAGATCTGCAGGAAATTCAATCATTCATTTCAACTCGGAGGTTCTGAGGATTAGAGCAAGGTTCAAAGAGGAGGAAGCATGGGGCACGGACGCTCTCCTGGTGCACTGGCCCCAGACACTGATCTATGCTTTCTCTTCATTTCCACTAATCACAAGAACTTTGGCGAAAATTCAGCGGGAGAGAGCAGAGGTGATTTTGATAGTTTCTTCCTGGCCGAGACGATCTTAGTTCCTTTTTCTGAAGCGACTGATCCTCCATGGCTTCTCCTGTCAATTCGGTCTCCCTTTGAGACTACTTGCCCTCCACATCTACGTCTCATTCTTTCGACTCAGAGGTTGGGAGGGTGGACCTTTTATGTAAGGGTATCCCAGCAGTTTTGGTCGAGACCATTTCAGAGGTCCCGAAGGCCTCGACTCTCAAGGCCTCCTCTAGACATTGGGATACTTTTCACAAACGGTATTCCTAGCATGATCTCTTGGTTTCTTCCTAATCTTTTTCTGCAGTCTTGCCATTTTTGGTGGACGGTCATCAACTTTCTCTTTCTCTTTCTACTCTTCAATCTCACTGGTTCTCTATCAAAGCTTTTAAAGAGTTTTCTGAACCTTAAGGTGAAATTGATACTCTGATTCTTTTTAAGAGTTTTTTCTATTCCGAGACCTTTGGTGATGTCCTCTCCTACTTGATATTTGCCCACTGTTCTTGGGTCTTCACAAGCCCCTCCTTTCAAACCTTTAAAGGACATCGGCTTGAAATATCTCTCCTAAAAGCTTCTTTTTCTCGTGGTTATCACTTCTGCACAGAGGACCGGTGAACTTTTGGCTTTACTCTGTCAACCTCCTTTTCTCAGATTCTTTGAAGATGGGGTCATTCTCTATCCGGATCCTTCTTTTCTACCAACGGTCAACACTTTTTTTAAATGTTTCTCAAGCAGTCATTCTCCCTTCTTTCTTTCCCTCTCCTTCCTCTGAGGAGGAAAAGGCTCTTCACTCTTTGGATGTTAAACGTGCCCTCTCCTTTCATCTTAACAAAATGGTAGCTAGAATATAATCCGTACTGTTGTCCTGTTTGCTGCTGCTGGGAACGTGCACCATTAGAAACCGAGGAGTGCAAGCAGTTTCCTTATGTACAATACCTACTCAAAGACTGACTCCAGTCTGTTACGCGCCGGGTGCTGACGTCACACACCGAACACGCCGAAACCCCACACAAACCCTGGCGGCTCCTTCTCCTGGCCCCCAGCCCATAGTTCCTGGCCCTCAGTCCGGATTCTAGTGGGTGCATGACAGATGGACAGACCCTGGAGTAGAGCAGGAGCTGAGGGGTACTGAGTGGTGCATGTTCCAGGAGCTCGGTGAAGCGGGCGTAGGAGGATGCAGGTGAGGCCCTAGGGCCGCGGTTGCCTCCTAGTAGGTGTGGAAGCAGCCGGCGTTAGGCAGGTGCAGCTTGCGTCTCCTGATGGGGCCCGCACTCTTTCTTTACTCCCTTCATTTCTCATATTTGTCCCACAAACCTCTTCTGGGGGCTCACTGTTATCATATTCTTAGTGGAACTAAGTTTGGGCTAAGCTTTGTACTGGGCGTTTTTTAGGGCAGGTGCCTCATACAGTTAAGGAGGATGAGCTGAGTATTACCCTGTCATTTCTTGGACTTAAACCACCTGTACAAACGCCGTTTTAAAACGTTATAATCTATAGAAAGTAGTGGCCCCATTTGTGGTGGAAATGGTGGTTGTTCTGCCCCCCCAAGCCCTCCATCATCTGTTGGGCCTCTTATGCTCCTAAGCTGTTGTTACTCCATGGTGAGTCTTGCCTCTTAGACTTTGAGAGCTCTCCTTCTACGGCTTCTCCAGCTGTTAAAAAGGCCGGTTGAAGTGGGGAGTGTGGTCTCTCCTGAGGCTCTTGATGTTGCAAAGGCCGGATCGAGCTACAGAGACTACTCCCTTATGCATCATAATAATACTCTTGTTGTCTGACCATAATTTTGGAAATCTTGGAAAATTTTGAAATCACGCCGGAGAAAATTTAAATTGCCTAGTCGGGAAGTTGCGAAGTTTGTAAGGCCTAGAGAAAAGTAATAATGACAGACAGAAAGTTGAGATCGGTCGATTGCTCTAGGGTAGAGCCTGTACAAAGACTAAATCAAACCCTTTCTGGATTAAAGATGCTTCTATAACAATGTTGTTAGGGGAAAAACAGATATTTCAGCTTATGGGAAAAGGAAAGGGAAAAGGAGAAAGATCCCAAAGCGGAAACAAATGTATTGTCTGAATCTAATGGGGGGTCTTATATTATTATTGTGGGTGTTAATGCTGTTGCTGATGTTGGTGTTAATTTGCATTTTATGGAACCTGATGTCATGTGGGGAGAACAGCCTGTATCACAGAAGGATCCTGTATGGTGCTGTGGGGGTATAAATAGCTTTCCCTCCCATCTGACCCCTTCAGGTCCACCTCTATCAGTGTCAGTGACAGTGATTGATAATCCACATATAATCATTCGAATTGTTCCCTGTCCTACGTTAGTAAAAAATGTCCAGGGTGAGGATTTTACCTTAACAGATTTGGATATAGACCACTGTAGGAGACATGACTCGCATGATACTAGTAAGATTGTAGAGACTGTTGGTACACCAGCTGTGATAGCCCTATGGGATTGAAATTGTTTAGTAGTACTCCTTTAATTAATTCTTCTTTGATATCTCATCTTTCTGTGCCACCTGATTTTGTTATAAGTGGCATACAACCCAGTCAACCTCCAAATGAAGAGGTAAAAGTTTCAGATTCTTTAGTGTGCTTAGAACGGTTATTATCATCAATTCTAAAGCTGTTAGAAAAAATTGTTGGTGGCTCTGACTGTATTTGGATACGGTGACTCAAATATTGAAGGAGCTGCTAAGAAATAAAAAGGAAAAGGAAATTTATCTCATTGAACCAATAGAAATAGAAGGGGTTTCTGCCAAGGGCTGTAAAGGGACTGCTCAGATAGATGTTGGTTGTCAACTCGATTTTAGTACTCAGGCAGGTAACCCACAATGTACGAAGCTGGTTCAAAAAGCTTCTATTTCAGAGAGTCTTCCGGAACCTACATTAGAACCTATACAATCTAGTTCTGATACTAATCCTAATAGGAAAAATCTGGTGGGTACATCTAGAAGGGTTGAACAGGAAGTCTTTCCAATTTTTAAAATCCAATCTAGTCATGAAAAAAATGTTGGAGACATAGGTGCCCCATGAGCAGTAAACACGGAAGTGAAAATCTGACGTTTCTTTGCTATTTTCTTGTCTGCTGACCCAATTGTACATATTCTCTGGTATTGAGCCGGTGGCGGGGTAAACAGAGAAAGTTTCATATCCTACGACCATCTAATTAGGTATAATTAGCTACCACCTACATTTTTTGGTTCATTCGTACATTCTCTGTGGGGGAGCAGACAGACGTTTAAACTTTCTAAATTTGTTGAAAGAGGTGGCAGTAAAAAGCCTATCACAGTGCAGCACAGAGCTGTGAAACTTGGAGACTCTAGTGCAAATGTAAAATTTCTCATCCCTTAGTTAAGCTACTATGACCCCAGTGACTAATGTTTTCCAGTCTCCATTGCATCCGCCGCCCTGTATGGAAATACGAGACTAAATTCCCCCATCTTTCCCCCTGCTTAGGTGATGGAACTGCCTTGTGCACCAACCAGTATAGCTTTGAGTCGTTCAAGCGCCTCCGCTGTGCTAAAGTAAATTTAGGCCACGCTGCCCACCTTGTGGAGAAAAGAGTCACTTTCAAAATCCTCACTCACACCTACAAATGCCTACACAACAACGGACCCAAATACCTCAACGACAGAATCAACTTCCACGTACCCAAAAGAAACCTCCGATCTTCCAACCTCGCACTGGCCGAAACCCCGCGCATCCACAGAGCCAGAGCAGGCTGAAGATCCTTCTCGCACATTGCAACCAAGACCTGGAATGAGCTACCGGCAGACATCAGACGCGCCCCCTCCCTGAACACCTTCAGGAAGACCCTCAAGACCTGGCTCTTCGGCTAAACAGATCTGCGGACCTCCCCCATCCCCCCCCCCCTCAGCACCTTGAGACCCTCACGGGTGAGTAGCGCGCTGACAATTCCCTGATTGATTGATTGATTGTGAGGACATGTTTTTTTTCACTCACTGGGTAACGCAAAGCTATTGGCATTACATTGTTAGCCCTAATGGTGTAACGCAATGTCTCTCAAGATGGCAGAAAAGCTGTCCTTTAGGTTAGGGGTACACCACGGTCATGTTGGTGTGTCTGTGATAACTGTGATGGAGGATGTCGGCCGTGAGACCTGGTGATACTGATGTGGCATGATATCCAGGGAGAACATCAGAAGTGAAGATAGTGCATGGGCAAGATTTCTGCTCATGGCTAGTGTGGTGTTGTGCTCTCCTTCTGTTTTTTTTTTCTGGTCTAATTACTGGCTTTTGCTTCACCCTTGTATAAGGGTGTTGAAGAACCTACTCCCATCATTTTAGGTCGAGCCTGGGCAGCGCATGCGTTGCTCTGCAAGCCATGCTGTATTGGAGTATGTACTTGAATCTCCGCCCATATTTGTCATTTGCTTGTGTCATTGTCCTTCGTAAATGCTAGCTTTTGATTCATTATTAGGCTTTTTAGTCCCTACTTAGTACCGCCTTGTATTTATTTGTAACCTCCCATGAGGACTTGCCCTTTTACTTCGGTTGTTACACAGTATGTCTTCTTTACTCTGTAAGCACTATTTTCTATAATGAGTTTCTCTTACTGCAGGAGGGTCAATCATTTGGAATGCAATAGGTCTCGCATTTACGGGAGTTTGAGCTATTGGCATTGTAAATGACAATGCCTTTTTATTTATGTTTTAAAAGCCAAAACATAAATAAAAGGCATTGTCATTTAGCTCAAACTCGTGTAAATGCGAGACCTATTGCATTGCGGATGCTTGTTATTGTATGGTGCAGAACTGACTGACGTATCTAAATGGGCCTTTTTAAACACAACGGAAGGTCGAGTTCTTAGAAGCCTAGCCTCAGTTAATTCAGCATTTTCTGAGGCGGCCCTCAGGCTAGAATTTGGATTGAGAAGCACCTGGGCACAGGGCCTTGCAGGGGTAGTGTGCTGGGCCGTGGGCTAGCAAAAAGCGACCATGGTACACTCAGGTTTAAGTTGCGAAAAGAAATTTCAAATGGACTAAAAGAAAATTCATTAATCTATAAAAAAAATATGATTGCAATAGATTTGTTGCAAATAGACCAGTCTTTGATTTTTAAGTTTTCGTATGGACAGGAAGGCCAGTATTTTAAAGAAGGGTTACCATCCGGCTATTTATTCCTGTTTTATAAACAAAGCACAGGCTTATATTTCGTATAATCTGCCGCATGGAGTGCGCTGTTTTTGGATATTGTTGAGGCAGGGCATGCTTACTTTAAATCCCCACCTGGCTAAATGGTATGGTTCATCAGTGGTCTGTAATGTAGGCAAAAACGGCCTTCAAGATATTAACAATGTATTATTCATTTGTCCTGTTTGTTATTATGTAGGCGGAAATGGCTGAGGCCAATATGTTTACAGTTTTCTATCCTCTCAGCCTCAGCTGTATTACAATCACTTTATGATGGTCCTAATGAAATATTTTGAAATATAATTTTTTATTTTTTAAGTGTTTTTTTAAAATTATATTAAGGTGCAGTATGTAGGTTGTAGAGGCTGATAGAATTTTTTTTATGAGGGTGATTTTTTTATTTTGTATGTATTAGTCATGTGTATTGTTCGATTGTATTCTTGTGGTATATAAATTATTTATATATATTGTTAGACCTGGCATCCTTGGCGTGGGTCTCCCTTCCATTTTTTATGATGCCTCCTATGTTACCGATCCATTTTTGCTGGTGTTAGATGCTTTGGGCACTGTGCCACTGCTATTCAGTGCCACAGTGCAAGTGCTCCCTATGATAAATTGCGTTATGTATTAGTGACTCCATGATTGGATGATTGGTTTACTTGTCAGTCCCTAGTACAGTGCACTGAGTGTGCCCAGGGCTTGTAAATCCAATGCCGCTGGTGGGCTTGCAGCACTGGTTGTGCCACCCACAGAAGCGGCTTGTAAAATGTGCCTCAGGCCTGCCATTGCAGAGCCTGTGTGCAGCCTAGGGCTGCCATGTCGACTTGGTGAGTACACCCACTTACCAGTCCCTAAACCTTCCCTTTACTGCATGTTGGTCACCCCTAAAGTAGGCCCTAGGGCAGGGTGCATTGTAAGTATATGGTAGGACATGCCCTGGTGTGTGTGGCATGTCCTAATAGTGAATTACAGCCATTTTCGTTTTTCACTATTGCAAGGCTACCTGCTCCCCATAGGCCAGAATGGGCAGACTGACTATTACACCTTATAGTCAGAACTGACCCAGGGAACATGGTAGAAAAACGAATTTAGTATGCCTGAACTCAGAATGATAAAATACATCTTTTAGTGAAGTTGGTTTTAACATTCTGTGTTTGAAAATACCACTTTTAGAAAGTGGGTATTTTCTTGCCTAAACTTCTAAGCCTGCCTCTGCTAGGTTGTGTATTCCTTGTCTGGAGATTGAGTGACAGGGGCTGGGGGTGGCTACAGGAGACAGGGTGAGTCAGCACAGGGCTGAATAGAAAGATCTGCATCCAGAGTGGAGGGAGGAGTTGCACCTGGGTCTGAATAGGGCTGTGCCTGCCTTCCACAATGCTGGCTCCACCTCCTGCCGGGCGGCTGAGCACCCTGCCCCACATTCTGAAAGGAAAGAAGGAGTCAGAAAAACAAAGTGCTCCAGGACTGACCAGAACTGGTTTTGGACTAGGCAGAGGCCTCTCTGCCTTCAGAGAACAAAGGAAAACTGGGTATAAAAAGGGGACCCAGACCCCTAGGAAATTAGATCACTTTGGGAAAACAAGAAGAAACCTTTGCTGAGGAGCGGAACCAAGAAGAAACTGAGGAGAAGACTATCCCTAAGCTAGAGGGATCTGCCTGCAGTGGTTGCCTGACTGCCAAAGGAAGGAGAAAGGACTTTGTGTGCACTTTTATTCAACTTGTAAAGTATCTCCAAGGGCTTGAGAAAAGAGCTTGCCTCCTGCTGAAGTCTCAGGGACAACAGACTTCAACCACCAGCTCCCCAAGAATCCTTTGGAAGTGCCTGCTGCTGTTCTGGGCCTTCTGAAGGGACTGCGTGTCGCAAGGAGCTGGAAGCGCGACTCAAGAGGAAGAAGCGTGTCGCCGTCGCTGCTGCTGCCGTCGCAACTCCGAAGGAGGGTGTCGCCGCTGTAGCTGTCGTATTGCACCGCATCGAGAGAAGCGTCCCGCAACGAAGAGGAAGCGTGTCGCCGTCGCTGCTGCTGCCGTCGCAACTCCGAAGGAGGGTGTCGCCGCTGTAGCTGTCGCATTGCACCGCATCAAGAGAAGAGTCTCGCATCGAGGAAGAAGCGTGTCGCCGTCGCAGCCGCTGCCGTCGCAACTCCGAAGGAGGGTGTCGCCGCTGTAGCTGTCGCATTGCACCGCATCAAGAGAAGCGCCTCGCATCCACGGAGAAGCGTGCCGCCGTCGGAGCTGCTGCCGTCGCATCACGAAACAAGGGTGTCGCCGCTGCAGTTGTCGCATCGAGCGGAAGCGTCTCGCAACGCCGGAGAAGAGGGTCGCCGCCAAAGCCGCTGCCGTCGCATCACGGAACAAGGGTGTCGCCGCTGTAGCTGACGCATCGAGTCGAGACTTCTCGCAACCTCGGAGAAGCGTGCCGCATCAGGAAGAACTTGACGTCTTTATTTCTTTGCACCAGAACTTTGTCGCATTTCCATCGCTGCAACATTGCTTGTTGTGGAAGCGTCCCGCATCGTAAGGTACATTGACTTAAAGTGTCGCATCTTAAGAACTGAACTGAACTAAGCTAAAACTACCATTTTAAGTACAGTATTGTGGATTTTTGTCGTTTATGGTCTTGTGTTAAAACTATATAAAGAATACTTATTTTTGATATAAACCTTGTGTGGTGTCCATCTGTAGTGTGTCACTAGATTACTGTATGTGTTCACAAATGCTTTACACACTGCCTCTGAGATAAGCCTGTCTGCTCGTGCCAAGCTACCAAGGGGGTGAGCAGGGGTTATTTTAGGAGTGTACCCCTTTACCCTGACTAGAGGCGAGGGTCCCTATTTGTCACAAGTACCTACCTGTGCCAACTAGAGACCCCCAATTCTAACATTGGTGGTCAGCGGTGGGGATTCTGGACTTGCATTTGTGACTCATGTACAGTGATTGGTGAACACTACTAGTGAGTGCAGACCAAAACGCGACCACATACTGTTGGTAGATTTGTTTTTCTAGGACGTTCCATTTTTGCCAAGTTCAGCCATCATGAAACCAGCATCCATAGCATCTGTTGATTTTGATTGGGAAGAAGAGAAACTAGAATGCTACAATGCAAAGCAGCTGAAGCACTTCTGCAAAAGATTTAATGTTGCAATTACCGGGCTCACCAGGAGGGAGGAGTTCTATAAGGCGCTGAGGGCCTGGGTAGAAGCTAGGAAAACCCCTGAGATTGAGGAAGGGGATAATAATGCAGATGTGCAGCTGGAAGGGCCATTGGGTCCAGGGGAAAGGAAGGCACCTTCCCCAGCAGGTAGCAGTGTTTCTGCCAAAGGTCTGTCCACAGAAGAGCTGGAGGACAGGGAGAGAAATAGGATGCATGAGTTGGAGCTGGCCAAAATGAATGGGCAATTGGAAATTAGGAAACTGGCCCTGGAAGAAAAGAAGATGCAGCTTGAGCATGATAGAAGTTTGAGGGAGTTGGATTTGAAAGCTAGGAGCTTAGACATTACTCCCTCTGGTGGCAGCACACCGTCAATGCCTGTGGAATCTAGAGTATATATTCCTAAAGATGTGGTCAGAGAGTTTTTAAAAATGATGACATTGGGCAGTGGTTCAAGGCCTATGAGGTAGCCATGTCTTCCCACCGGGTCCCTGAGAAGGATTGGGGAGCGGGGTTGTGGGGACGGTTCCTTAGTGAGGGGCGGGACACACTGCTAGATCTGCCTTCTGATGTCCATAATTCATATCGCCACATGAAGGATGCTTTAATGTCTAGGTATGGTTTAACTCCTGAATTGTATAGGCAGAGGTTCAGGGGTTGCACGAAGATAGAGAACAGTACCTGGGTTGAATATGTCACTTTTTTCTGCAGAGCATTGGATGGTTGGGTGAAGGGTAGCAAAGTTGATGATTTTCAGGGGCTCCTTGATTTGATTGCATGGGAGCACTTGTCAAGTAACTGTTTTCCAGAGCTACGCCAGCACCTGATAGATAGCAAGCTGACTATCCCTAGGAAGCTTGCTGAGGAGGCGGACCGCTGGGTCAGTACCAGGGTCCACAAGGGTCACGTGGGAGACTCAGCCAAGGGTGGGCAGGGTCCCCAGCAGAAGAGTGGGGGGACAAGGGTAAACAGAGGGAGTTCCAAAGAAGGCCCCAAAGTAGTCCCCAAGGGAACCAAGGGAAAGGTTCCCAGCCTCCCCCCAGAAACCCACAGGGGCCCCGACAGGTCCACCTGTTCAAAGGGGACCCCTGAGATGCTACAAATGTGGGGACCTGGGTCATATAGCGAGTGATCCCAGGTGCCGCCAGTTTGGAAAGACCGCACCCCTGGTGCAGCCCCCCGGCAGATGGCTAGTGTAGCCCTGGGGGAGGAGATGGATGCCCCAGAGGGGTGGGGTCCCGCACAGATGTCCCTTGTCTCATTAGGAGACTGTGAGATGGTCCCCAAGACCCAGCTGCCTGATAACACTAAGAAATACAGGCAGTGGGTGACCATCAATGGCCATAGGGTGGAGGCTCTTAGAGATACAGGAGCCAGTGTGACAGCTGTCAAGTGTCACCTGGTGTCTCAAGAGCAGGTTGTCCCCCATGCATTCTATCCAGTTGTTGCCGCTGACAACACAGAGAGTCACTGCAAAGTGGCTCAGGTTCCCTTTGAGTGGGGGGGGTCTCTGGTACTCTTCAGGTAGCTGTGAGGCCCGCCATGCCTGTTGACTGTTTGCTAGGGAACGACTTGGAGAGCTCACCTTGGGCGAAGGTGGAGCTAAGGGCTCATTTGGAGATGTTGGGTTTGCCTGACTGGGCGTGTGTGACCACCCGGTCCATGGCAGCAAGTAAAGGTGCTCAAGAGGACCTGGAGCCTGAGAGGGAGGCCCAGGTACCTGCCGTCACGAGAAGAGGCAGGGGGCGCGGGAAACCGGCCCCCGAAGTTCCCACGGTCCAGGAGGAGGCAGACCCTGAGGGGGATGCCCTGGAGCCTACAGGGGAACAGGTAGCTGAACTGGGGGACCTGCCTGAGCTGACCCATTGGCAGCAAGAAGGAGGACCCTCCAGGGAAGAATTCTGCAAGGAGCAGAAAGAATGCCCTTCTCTGGTGGGTCTGCGGCAACAGGCTGCAGACCAGGCAACAGGTGATCAGTCTGGGTCACATTGGGTCTATTGGGAGAATGATCTCCTGTATACTGAGCCTAAGGTTGCTGAGCCTGGGTCAGCCCGTGTGCTGGTGGTACCCCAGTGCTTCAGAGCCTTCCTACTGGGGCTGGCTCATGATGTTCCATTGGCAGGACATTTGGGGCAGGACAAGACCTTTGAGAGGCTTGTCACCCACTTTTATTGGCCCCAAATGCGCAGGAGTTCAGACACTCACTGCAGCACGTGTCAGACTTGCCAGGCAAGTGGAAAGAGTGGGAGGAAGCGCAAGGCTCCTCTCCAGCCATTCCCTGTAGTCAGCACCCCCTTTGAACGGGTGGGTATTGACATTGTGGGGCCACTGGACCCCAAGACAGCCATGGGCAACAGGTTCATCCTGGTCTTGGTGGACCATGCCACCCGGTACCCGGAAGCCATACCTCTGAGGACAGTGACGGCCCCCGTGGTGGGACGAGCACTGATGGGAATTTTCTCCCGAGTGGGATTCCCTAGCGAGGTAGTGTCTGACCGGGGGACCAACTTCATTTCCAAGTATATGAAGTCCCTGTGGCAGGAGTGTGGGGTAACCTACAAGTTTACCACTCCTTACCACCCCCAAGGAAATGGGTTGGTTGAAAGGTTCAACCGAACCCTCAAAGGCATGATTATGGGTCTTGAGGAACCTATGAGGCGTAAGTGGGACGTCCTCTTACCATGCCTGCTCTTTGCTTACCGTGAGGTGCCACAGAAATCTCTAGGGTTCAGCCCCTTTGAGCTTCTCTATGGACACCCCGTGAGAGGACCTCTAAGTTTGGTCAAAGAAGGCTGGGAGCAAGCTCCCAGGAAACCTCCCCAGGATGTATACAGTTACATGCTGGCCTTTAGGAACCAAACTAGGCGTTTCAGGCAACTCGCTGAGGCGAATCTGGAAGCCAGCCAGGAGGAGATGAAGCGGTGGTACGACCAGAATGCCACTCTGGTAGAGCTTCAGCCTGGCCAGAAAGTATAGGTCATGGCCCCAGTGGAGCCCTGCGCGCTCCAGGATAAGTGGACCGGACCCTTTGAGGTTGTAGAGCGCAAAAGTCCGGTTACCTACTTGGTGGACTTGCGGTCTCCCAGGAACCCCTTGAGGGTCCTGCATGTCAACCGCCTGAAGCCCCACTTGGAGAGGTCCCAAGTGGGCATGCTCTTAGCGACAGATGCTGGGATGGAGGAGGAGACTGAGCCTCTTCCTGACCTCCTGTCAGCAACAGAGCAAGATGGGTCAGTGGATGGTGTCAACCTCTCTTCCACCCTGACCCCTGAGCAACAGAATGACTGCCGCCAGTTGCTGGGACAGTTTTCTGATCTGTTCTCCCTGGTTCCCGGTGTCACAGATTGGTGCATCCATGATGTGGACACTGGGGACAGTACGCCTGTGAAGCACAAATCTTACAGGGTGACTGACAGGGTGAGAGCTTGCATCAAGGAGGAGGTCTCCAAAATGCTTGCGTTAGGGGTGATTGAGTCCTCTAACAGTCCTTGGGCCAGCCCAGTGGTCTTGGTCCCAAAGGCTGCCGCACCGGGTGCCACACCAGAACTCCGGTTCTGTGTGGACTACCGAGGACTCAATTCAGTCACCAGGACTGACGCGCACCCCATCCCCAGAGCTGATGAGCTCATAGATCGGCTAGGGGCTGCACGGTACCTCAGCACGTTTGACTTAACGTCTGGGTACTGGCAGATCGCCTTGACTGATGGGGCAAGAGAGAGGTCCGCATTCTCCACACCAGATGGGCACTACCAGTTCCGGGTGATGCCCTTTGGGATGAAGAATGCCCCTGCCACCTTCCAGAGGTTGGTCAACCAGGTGTTGGCTGGACTGGACTCGTTCAGTGCCGCCTACCTGGATGACATCGCGGTGTTCAGCGCCAGTTGGGAAGAACACCTGCGCCACCTCTGGGAAGTGTTGATGGCGCTGCGGAGGGCAGGCCTCACGATCAAGGCGAGTAAGTGCCAGATCGGGCAGGGTTCTGTGGTGTACTTGGGACACCAAGTGGGGAGCGGCCAGGTGGCGCCCCTACAACCCAAAATTGAAACCATCCTGAATTGGGAACCCCCCAAAACCCAGACAGAGGTGAGAGCCTTCTTAGGACTCACGGGTTACTACAGGAGGTTTGTCAAGGGGTATGGCAGCATCGTTGCACCCCTGACAGAGCTGACTTCCAAGAAGCAGCCCAGGAAAGTGATTTGGACTGACACCTGTCAGAAAGCTTTTGAGGCCCTGAAAACTGCCATGTGCACGGCGCCCGTGCTCCTGGCACCCAACTTCTCCAAAGAGTTCGTAGTACAAACAGACGCTTCAGAGCATGGTGTGGGGGCTGTTCTGTCACAGATGAATGAGGAGGGCCTAGATCAACCCGTAGCCTTCATCAGTAGGAGGTTACTACCACGGGAACAGAGGTGGAGTGCTATTGAGCGTGAGGCATTTGCTGTGGTCTGGGCACTGAAGAAGCTGAGACCATACCTGTTTGGGACTCACTTCCGGGTTCAGACAGACCACAGGCCCCTCAGATGGTTGATGCAGATGAGGGGTGAGAATCCAAAGCTGTTGAGGTGGTCCATTTCCCTACAGGGGATGGATTTCACGGTGGAACACCGCCCTGGTACAGAACACGCCAATGCTGATGGTCTGTCCAGATTTTTCCGCCTTAGTGAAGAGAGCTCCCCTGAGGTAGGGTAGTTCTCCCCACATTTCAGCTGGAGGGGACACGTGTTAGACCTGGCATCCTTGGCGTGGGTCTCCCTTCCATTTTTTATGATGCCTCCTATGTTACCGATCCATTTTTGCTGGTGTTAGATGCTTTGGGCACTGTGCCACTGCTATTCAGTGCCACAGTGCAAGTGCTCCCTATGATAAATTGCGTTATGTATTAGTGACTCCATGATTGGATGATTGGTTTACTTGTCAGTCCCTAGTACAGTGCACTGAGTGTGCCCAGGGCTTGTAAATCCAATGCCGCTGGTGGGCTTGCAGCACTGGTTGTGCCACCCACAGAAGCGGCTTGTAAAATGTGCCTCAGGCCTGCCATTGCAGAGCCTGTGTGCAGCCTAGGGCTGCCATGTCGACTTGGTGAGTACACCCACTTACCAGTCCCTAAACCTTCCCTTTACTGCATGTTGGTCACCCCTAAAGTAGGCCCTAGGGCAGGGTGCATTGTAAGTATAAGGTAGGACATGCCCTGGTGTGTGTGGCATGTCCTAATAGTGAATTACAGCCATTTTCGTTTTTCACTATTGCAAGGCTACCTGCTCCCCATAGGCCAGAATGGGCAGACTGACTATTACACCTTATAGTCAGAACTGACCCAGGGAACATGGTAGAAAAACGAATTTAGTATGCCTGAACTCAGAATGATAAAATACATCTTTTAGTGAAGTTGGTTTTAACATTCTGTGTTTGAAAATACCACTTTTAGAAAGTGGGTATTTTCTTGCCTAAACTTCCAAGCCTGCCTCTGCTAGGTTGTGTATTCCTTGTCTGGAGATTGAGTGACAGGGGCTGGGGGTGGCTACAGGAGACAGGGTGAGTCAGCACAGGGCTGAATAGAAAGATCTGCATCCAGAGTGGAGGGAGGAGTTGCACCTGGGTCTGAATAGGGCTGTGCCTGCCTTCCACAATGCTGGCTCCACCTCCTGCCGGGCGGCTGAGCACCCTGCCCCACATTCTGAAAGGAAAGAAGGAGTCAGAAAAACAAAGTGCTCCAGGACTGACCAGAACTGGTTTTGGACTAGGCAGAGGCCTCTCTGCCTTCAGAGAACAAAGGAAAACTGGGTATAAAAAGGGGACCCAGACCCCTAGGAAATTAGATCACTTTGGGAAAACAAGAAGAAACCTTTGCTGAGGAGCGGAACCAAGAAGAAACTGAGGAGAAGACTATCCCTAAGCTAGAGGGATCTGCCTGCAGTGGTTGCCTGACTGCCAAAGGAAGGAGAAAGGACTTTGTGTGCACTTTTATTCAACTTGTAAAGTATCTCCAAGGGCTTGAGAAAAGAGCTTGCCTCCTGCTGAAGTCTCAGGGACAACAGACTTCAACCACCAGCTCCCCAAGAATCCTTTGGAAGTGCCTGCTGCTGTTTGGGGCCTTCTGAAGGGACTGCGTGTCGCAAGGAGCTGGAAGCGCGACTCAAGAGGAAGAAGCGTGTCGCCGTCGCTGCTGCTGCCGTCGCAACTCCGAAGGAGGGTGTCGCCGCTGTAGCTGTCGTATTGCACCGCATCGAGAGAAGCGTCCCGCAACGAAGAGGAAGCGTGTCGCCGTCGCTGCTGCTGCCGTCGCAACTCCGAAGGAGGGTGTCGCCGCTGTAGCTGTCGCATTGCACCGCATCAAGAGAAGAGTCTCGCATCGAGGAAGAAGCGTGTCGCCGCCGCAGCCGCTGCCGTCGCAACTCCGAAGGAGGGTGTCGCCGCTGTAGCTGTCGCATTGCACCGCATCAAGAGAAGCGCCTCGCATCCACGGAGAAGCGTGCCGCCGTCGGAGCTGCTGCCGTCGCATCACGAAACAAGGGTGTCGCCGCTGCAGTTGTCGCATCGAGCGGAAGCGTCTCGCAACGTCGGAGAAGAGGGTCGCCGCCAAAGCCGCTGCCGTCGCATCACGGAACAAGGGTGTCGCCGCTGTAGCTGACGCATCGAGTCGAGACTTCTCGCAACCTCGGAGAAGCGTGCCGCATCAGGAAGAACTTGACGTCTTTATTTCTTTGCACCAGAACTTTGTCGCATTTCCATCGCTGCAACATTGCTTGTTGTGGAAGCGTCCCGCATCGTAAGGTACATTGACTTAAAGTGTCGCATCTTAAGAACTGAACTGAACTAAGCTAAAACTACCATTTTAAGTACAGTATTGTGGATTTTTGTCGTTTATGGTCTTGTGTTAAAACTATATAAAGAATACTTATTTTTGATATAAACCTTGTGTGGTGTCCATCTGTAGTGTGTCACTAGATTACTGTATGTGTTCACAAATGCTTTACACACTGCCTCTGAGATAAGCCTGTCTGCTCGTGCCAAGCTACCAAGGGGGTGAGCAGGGGTTATTTTAGGAGTGTACCCCTTTACCCTGACTAGAGGCGAGGGTCCCTATTTGTCACAAGTACCTACCTGTGCCAACTAGAGACCCCCAATTCTAACATTGGTGGTCAGCGGTGGGGATTCTGGACTTGCATTTGTGACTCATGTACAGTGATTGGTGAACACTACTAGTGAGTGCAGACCAAAACGCGACCACATACTGTTGGTAGATTTGTTTTTCTAGGACGTTCCATTTTTGCCAAGTTCAGCCATCATGAAGACACAGCATCCATAGCATCTGTTGATTTTGATTGGGAAGAAGAGAAACTAGAATGCTACAATGCAAAGCAGCTGAAGCACTTCTGCAAAAGATTTAATGTTGCAATTACCGGGCTCACCAGGAGGGAGGAGTTCTATAAGGCGCTGAGGGCCTGGGTAGAAGCTAGGAAAACCCCTGAGATTGAGGAAGGGGATAATAATGCAGATGTGCAGCTGGAAGGGCCATTGGGTCCAGGGGAAAGGAAGGCACCTTCCCCAGCAGGTAGCAGTGTTTCTGCCAAAGGTCTGTCCACAGAAGAGCTGGAGGACAGGGAGAGAAATAGGATGCATGAGTTGGAGCTGGCCAAAATGAATGGGCAATTGGAAATTAGGAAACTGGCCCTGGAAGAAAAGAAGATGCAGCTTGAGCATGATAGAAGTTTGAGGGAGTTGGATTTGAAAGCTAGGAGCTTAGACATTACTCCCTCTGGTGGCAGCACACCGTCAATGCCTGTGGAATCTAGAGTATATATTCCTAAAGATGTGGTCAGAGAGTTTTTTAAAAATGATGACATTGGGCAGTGGTTCAAGGCCTATGAGGTAGCCATGTCTTCCCACCGGGTCCCTGAGAAGGATTGGGGAGCGGGGTTGTGGGGACGGTTCCTTAGTGAGGGGCGGGACACACTGCTAGATCTGCCTTCTGATGTCCATAATTCATATCGCCACATGAAGGATGCTTTAATGTCTAGGTATGGTTTAACTCCTGAATTGTATAGGCAGAGGTTCAGGGGTTGCACGAAGATAGAGAACAGTACCTGGGTTGAATATGTCACTTTTTTCTGCAGAGCATTGGATGGTTGGGTGAAGGGTAGCAAAGTTGATGATTTTCAGGGGCTCCTTGATTTGATTGCATGGGAGCACTTGTCAAGTAACTGTTTTCCAGAGCTACGCCAGCACCTGATAGATAGCAAGCTGACTATCCCTAGGAAGCTTGCTGAGGAGGCGGACCGCTGGGTCAGTACCAGGGTCCACAAGGGTCACGTGGGAGACTCAGCCAAGGGTGGGCAGGGTCCCCAGCAGAAGAGTGGGGGGACAAGGGTAAACAGAGGGAGTTCCAAAGAAGGCCCCAAAGTAGTCCCCAAGGGAACCAAGGGAAAGGTTCCCAGCCTCCCCCCAGAAACCCACAGGGGCCCCGACAGGTCCACCTGTTCAAAGGGGACCCCTGAGATGCTACAAATGTGGGGACCTGGGTCATATAGCGAGTGATCCCAGGTGCCGCCAGTTTGGAAAGACCGCACCCCTGGTGCAGCCCCCCGGCAGATGGCTAGTGTAGCCCTGGGGGAGGAGATGGATGCCCCCGAGGGGTGGGGTCCCGCACAGATGTCCCTTGTCTCATTAGGAGACTGTGAGATGGTCCCCAAGACCCAGCTGCCTGATAACACTAAGAAATACAGGCAGTGGGTGACCATCAATGGCCATAGGGTGGAGGCTCTTAGAGATACAGGAGCCAGTGTGACAGCTGTCAAGTGTCACCTGGTGTCTCAAGAGCAGGTTGTCCCCCATGCATTCTATCCAGTTGTTGCCGCTGACAACACAGAGAGTCACTGCAAAGTGGCTCAGGTTCCCTTTGAGTGGGGGGGGGTCTCTGGTACTCTTCAGGTAGCTGTGAGGCCCGCCATGCCTGTTGACTGTTTGCTAGGGAACGACTTGGAGAGCTCACCTTGGGCGAAGGTGGAGCGAAGGGCTCATTTGGAGATGTTGGGTTTGCCTGACTGGGCGTGTGTGACCACCCGGTCCATGGCAGCAAGTAAAGGTGCTCAAGAGGACCTGGAGCCTGAGAGGGAGGCCCAGGTACCTGCCGTCACGAGAAGAGGCAGGGGCGCGGGAAACCGGCCCCCGAAGTTCCCACGGTCCAGGAGGAGGCAGACCCTGAGGGGGATGCCCTGGAGCCTACAGGGGAACAGGTAGCTGAACTGGGGGACCTGCCTGAGCTGACCCATTGGCAGCAAGAAGGAGGACCCTCCAGGGAAGAATTCTGCAAGGAGCAGAAAGAATGCCCTTCTCTGGTGGGTCTGCGGCAACAGGCTGCAGACCAGGCAACAGGTGATCAGTCTGGGTCACATTGGGTCTATTGGGAGAATGATCTCCTGTATACTGAGCCTAAGGTTGCTGAGCCTGGGTCAGCCCGTGTGCTGGTGGTACCCCAGTGCTTCAGAGCCTTCCTACTGGGGCTGGCTCATGATGTTCCATTGGCAGGACATTTGGGGCAGGACAAGACCTTTGAGAGGCTTGTCACCCACTTTTATTGGCCCCAAATGCGCAGGAGTTCAGACACTCACTGCAGCACGTGTCAGACTTGCCAGGCAAGTGGAAAGAGTGGGAGGAAGCGCAAGGCTCCTCTCCAGCCATTCCCTGTAGTCAGCACCCCCTTTGAACGGGTGGGTATTGACATTGTGGGGCCACTGGACCCCAAGACAGCCATGGGCAACAGGTTCATCCTGGTCTTGGTGGACCATGCCACCCGGTACCCGGAAGCCATACCTCTGAGGACAGTGACGGCCCCCGTGGTGGGACGAGCACTGATGGGAATTTTCTCCCGAGTGGGATTCCCTAGCGAGGTAGTGTCTGACCGGGGGACCAACTTCATTTCCAAGTATATGAAGTCCCTGTGGCAGGAGTGTGGGGTAACCTACAAGTTTACCACTCCTTACCACCCCCAAGGAAATGGGTTGGTTGAAAGGTTCAACCGAACCCTCAAAGGCATGATTATGGGTCTTGAGGAACCTATGAGGCGTAAGTGGGACGTCCTCTTACCATGCCTGCTCTTTGCTTACCGTGAGGTGCCACAGAAATCTCTAGGGTTCAGCCCCTTTGAGCTTCTCTATGGACACCCCGTGAGAGGACCTCTAAGTTTGGTCAAAGAAGGCTGGGAGCAATCTCCCAGGAAACCTCCCCAGGATGTATACAGTTACATGCTGGCCTTTAGGAACCAAACTAGGCGTTTCAGGCAACTCGCTGAGGCGAATCTGGAAGCCAGCCAGGAGGAGATGAAGCGGTGGTACGACCAGAATGCCACTCTGGTAGAGCTTCAGCCTGGCCAGAAAGTATGGGTCATGGCCCCAGTGGAGCCCTGCGCGCTCCAGGATAAGTGGACCGGACCCTTTGAGGTTGTAGAGCGCAAAAGTCCGGTTACCTACTTGGTGGACTTGCGGTCTCCCAGGAACCCCTTGAGGGTCCTGCATGTCAACCGCCTGAAGCCCCACTTGGAGAGGTCCCAAGTGGGCATGCTCTTAGCGACAGATGCTGGGATGGAGGAGGAGACTGAGCCTCTTCCTGACCTCCTGTCAGCAACAGAGCAAGATGGGTCAGTGGATGGTGTCAACCTCTCTTCCACCCTGACCCCTGAGCAACAGAATGACTGCCGCCAGTTGCTGGGACAGTTTTCTGATCTGTTCTCCCTGGTTCCCGGTGTCACAGATTGGTGCATCCATGATGTGGACACTGGGGACAGTACGCCTGTGAAGCACAAATCTTACAGGGTGACTGACAGGGTGAGAGCTTGCATCAAGGAGGAGGTCTCCAAAATGCTTGCGTTAGGGGTGATTGAGTCCTCTAACAGTCCTTGGGCCAGCCCAGTGGTCTTGGTCCCAAAGGCTGCCGCACCGGGTGCCACACCAGAACTCCGGTTCTGTGTGGACTACCGAGGACTCAATTCAGTCACCAGGACTGACGCGCACCCCATCCCCAGAGCTGATGAGCTCATAGATCGGCTAGGGGCTGCACGGTACCTCAGCACGTTTGACTTAACGTCTGGGTACTGGCAGATCGCCTTGACTGATGGGGCAAGAGAGAGGTCCGCATTCTCCACACCAGATGGGCACTACCAGTTCCGGGTGATGCCCTTTGGGATGAAGAATGCCCCTGCCACCTTCCAGAGGTTGGTCAACCAGGTGTTGGCTGGACTGGACTCGTTCAGTGCCGCCTACCTGGATGACATCGCGGTGTTCAGCGCCAGTTGGGAAGAACACCTGCGCCACCTCTGGGAAGTGTTGATGGCGCTGCGGAGGGCAGGCCTCACGATCAAGGCGAGTAAGTGCCAGATCGGGCAGGGTTCTGTGGTGTACTTGGGACACCAAGTGGGGAGCGGCCAGGTGGCGCCCCTACAACCCAAAATTGAAACCATCCTGAATTGGGAACCCCCAAAACCCAGACAGAGGTGAGAGCCTTCTTAGGACTCACGGGTTACTACAGGAGGTTTGTCAAGGGGTATGGCAGCATCGTTGCACCCCTGACAGAGCTGACTTCCAAGAAGCAGCCCAGGAAAGTGATTTGGACTGACACCTGTCAGAAAGCTTTTGAGGCCCTGAAAACTGCCATGTGCACGGCGCCCGTGCTCCTGGCACCCAACTTCTCCAAAGAGTTCGTAGTACAAACAGACGCTTCAGAGCATGGTGTGGGGGCTGTTCTGTCACAGATGAATGAGGAGGGCCTAGATCAACCCGTAGCCTTCATCAGTAGGAGGTTACTACCACGGGAACAGAGGTGGAGTGCTATTGAGCGTGAGGCATTTGCTGTGGTCTGGGCACTGAAGAAGCTGAGACCATACCTGTTTGGGACTCACTTCCGGGTTCAGACAGACCACAGGCCCCTCAGATGGTTGATGCAGATGAGGGGTGAGAATCCAAAGCTGTTGAGGTGGTCCATTTCCCTACAGGGGATGGATTTCACGGTGGAACACCGCCCTGGTACAGAACACGCCAATGCTGATGGTCTGTCCAGATTTTTCCGCCTTAGTGAAGAGAGCTCCCCTGAGGTAGGGTAGTTCTCCCCACATTTCAGCTGGAGGGGACACGTGTTAGACCTGGCATCCTTGGCGTGGGTCTCCCTTCCATTTTTTATGATGCCTCCTATGTTACCGATCCATTTTTGCTGGTGTTAGATGCTTTGGGCACTGTGCCACTGCTATTCAGTGCCACAGTGCAAGTGCTCCCTATGATAAATTGCGTTATGTATTAGTGACTCCATGATTGGATGATTGGTTTACTTGTCAGTCCCTAGTACAGTGCACTGAGTGTGCCCAGGGCTTGTAAATCCAATGCCGCTGGTGGGCTTGCAGCACTGGTTGTGCCACCCACAGAAGCGGCTTGTAAAATGTGCCTCAGGCCTGCCATTGCAGAGCCTGTGTGCAGCCTAGGGCTGCCATGTCGACTTGGTGAGTACACCCACTTACCAGTCCCTAAACCTTCCCTTTACTGCATGTTGGTCACCCCTAAAGTAGGCCCTAGGGCAGGGTGCATTGTAAGTATAAGGTAGGACATGCCCTGGTGTGTGTGGCATGTCCTAATAGTGAATTACAGCCATTTTCGTTTTTCACTATTGCAAGGCTACCTGCTCCCCATAGGCCAGAATGGGCAGACTGACTATTACACCTTATAGTCAGAACTGACCCAGGGAACATGGTAGAAAAACGAATTTAGTATGCCTGAACTCAGAATGATAAAATACATCTTTTAGTGAAGTTGGTTTTAACATTCTGTGTTTGAAAATACCACTTTTAGAAAGTGGGTATTTTCTTGCCTAAACTTCCAAGCCTGCCTCTGCTAGGTTGTGTATTCCTTGTCTGGAGATTGAGTGACAGGGGCTGGGGGTGGCTACAGGAGACAGGGTGAGTCAGCACAGGGCTGAATAGAAAGATCTGCATCCAGAGTGGAGGGAGGAGTTGCACCTGGGTCTGAATAGGGCTGTGCCTGCCTTCCACAATGCTGGCTCCACCTCCTGCCGGGCGGCTGAGCACCCTGCCCCACATTCTGAAAGGAAAGAAGGAGTCAGAAAAACAAAGTGCTCCAGGACTGACCAGAACTGGTTTTGGACTAGGCAGAGGCCTCTCTGCCTTCAGAGAACAAAGGAAAACTGGGTATAAAAAGGGGACCCAGACCCCTAGGAAATTAGATCACTTTGGGAAAACAAGAAGAAACCTTTGCTGAGGAGCGGAACCAAGAAGAAACTGAGGAGAAGACTATCCCTAAGCTAGAGGGATCTGCCTGCAGTGGTTGCCTGACTGCCAAAGGAAGGAGAAAGGACTTTGTGTGCACTTTTATTCAACTTGTAAAGTATCTCCAAGGGCTTGAGAAAAGAGCTTGCCTCCTGCTGAAGTCTCAGGGACAACAGACTTCAACCACCAGCTCCCCAAGAATCCTTTGGAAGTGCCTGCTGCTGTTTTGGGCCTTCTGAAGGGACTGCGTGTCGCAAGGAGCTGGAAGCGCGACTCAAGAGGAAGAAGCGTGTCGCCGTCGCTGCTGCTGCCGTCGCAACTCCGAAGGAGGGTGTCGCCGCTGTAGCTGTCGTATTGCACCGCATCGAGAGAAGCGTCCCGCAACGAAGAGGAAGCGTGTCGCCGTCGCTGCTGCTGCCGTCGCAACTCCGAAGGAGGGTGTCGCCGCTGTAGCTGTCGCATTGCACCGCATCAAGAGAAGAGTCTCGCATCGAGGAAGAAGCGTGTCGCCGCCGCAGCCGCTGCCGTCGCAACTCCGAAGGAGGGTGTCGCCGCTGTAGCTGTCGCATTGCACCGCATCAAGAGAAGCGCTCGCATCCACGGAGAAGCGTGCCGCCGTCGGAGCTGCTGCCGTCGCATCACGAAACAAGGGTGTCGCCGCTGCAGTTGTCGCATCGAGCGGAAGCGTCTCGCAACGTCGGAGAAGAGGGTCGCCGCCAAAGCCGCTGCCGTCGCATCACGGAACAAGGGTGTCGCCGCTGTAGCTGACGCATCGAGTCGAGACTTCTCGCAACCTCGGAGAAGCGTGCCGCATCAGGAAGAACTTGACGTCTTTATTTCTTTGCACCAGAACTTTGTCGCATTTCCATCGCTGCAACATTGCTTGTTGTGGAAGCGTCCCGCATCGTAAGGTACATTGACTTAAAGTGTCGCATCTTAAGAACTGAACTGAACTAAGCTAAAACTACCATTTTAAGTACAGTATTGTGGATTTTTGTCGTTTATGGTCTTGTGTTAAAACTATATAAAGAATACTTATTTTTGATATAAACCTTGTGTGGTGTCCATCTGTAGTGTGTCACTAGATTACTGTATGTGTTCACAAATGCTTTACACACTGCCTCTGAGATAAGCCTGTCTGCTCGTGCCAAGCTACCAAGAGGGTGAGCAGGGGTTATTTTAGGAGTGTACCCCTTACCCTGACTAGAGGCGAGGGTCCCTATTTGTCACAAGTACCTACCTGTGCCAACTAGAGACCCCCAATTCTAACATATATATATATATATATATATATATATTTCCATACCAGTTGCCCAAAGACGAAGCCGCACTCCGCTGCAGGTAAGTAACAACTTAATTACTGAACATGCGTTTTCCCATCCTGCTTTAGTCTACGCGGCCTGACGCGTTTGAAATCCTTTTCACTTCTCATCAGAGGCCATGTCAGAACCCCTTGCATGCTGGTACATCTTCCCTCTGCGTGTGCTATCAATTTATTGGCTACCCGGTTCGCCAAATTTGAGTTATTCGCCTTTCTCAAAGCACGCTGGGACATGTAGTCCATTTATAATCTTTACCCTCCAGTGGGTTTGGGTTCTAGCATATAGTTAGAGACGCTATTTCCTAGCCCTCCAGTGGGCTTCCAGGATGAGACTGCGCATGTTAAATTAAAAGTCCTGCTGCGCCTTTGCAGAAGCGAGTTTTCGCCCCTACAGGTCCTTTAGATAATTCAATGGCGGTGCGTCGGCTTCCACGGCTTGGACCTGCCGTGATTTTGTATTTCCATACCAGTTGCCCAAAGGCAGGCCGCACTCCGCTGCAGGTAAGTAACAACAATTACTGAACATGCGTTTTCCCATCCTGCTTTAGTCTCGCGGCCTGACGCGTTTGAAAGTCCTTTTCACTTCTCATCAGAGGCCATGTCAGAACCCCTTGCATGCTGGTACATCTTCCCTCTGCGTGTGCTATCAATTTATTGACTACCGGTGCGCCAAATTTGAGTTATTCGCCTTTCTCAAAGCACGCTGGGACATGTAGTCCATTTGCATAATTTTTACCCTCCAGTGGGTTTGGGTTCTAGCATATAGTTAGAGACGCTATTTCCTAGCCCTCCAGAGGGAAGATGTACCAGCATGCAAGGGGTTCTGACATGGCATCTGATGAGAAGTGAAAAGGACTTCGAAACGCGTCAGGCCGCGAGACTAAAGCAGGATGGGAAAACGCATGTTCAGTAATTAAGTTGTTACTTACCTGCAGCGGAGTGCGGCTTTAGATCTTTGGAAGCAACTAGTATGGAAATGCAAAATCACGGCAGGTCCAAGCCGTGGAAGCGAGCGCACCGCCATTGAATTATCTAAAGGACCTGTAGGCGAAAACTCGCTTCTGCAAAGGCGCAGCAGGACTTTAATTTAACATGCGCAGTCTCATCCTGGAAGCCCACTGGAGGGCTAGGAAATAGCGTCTCTAACTATATGCTAGAACCCAAACCCACTGGAGGTAAAAATTATGCAAATGGACTACATGTCCCAGCGTGCTTTGAGAAAGGCGAATAACTCAAATTTGGCGCACCGGTGGCCAATAGATTGATGCACACTGCAGAGGAAGATGTGCCAGCATGCAAGGGGTACTGACATGGCCTCTGATGAGAGTGAAAAGGACTTCGAAGCGCACAGTCAGCGAGACTAAAGCAGGATGGAAAACGCATGTTCAGTAATTAAGTTGTTACTTACCTGCAGCGAGTGCGGCTTCGCTTTGGGCAACTGGTATGAAATACAAAATCACGGCAGGTCCAAGCCGTGGAAGCGGCACTTACCGCCATTGAATTATCTAAAGGACCTGTAGGGGCGAAACTTCGCTTCTGCAAAGGCGCAGCAGGACTTTTAATTTAACAAGCGCAGTCTCATCCTGGAAGCCCACTGGAGGGCTAGGAAATAGCGTCTCTAACTATATGCTAGAACCCAAACCCACTGGAGGTAAAAATTATGCAAATGGACTACATGTCCCAGCGTGCTTTGAGAAAGCGAATAACTCAAATTTGAGCGCACCGGTAGCCAATAAATTGATAGCACACGCAGAGGGAAGATGTACCAGCATGCAAGGGGTTCTGACATGGCCTCTGATGAGAAGTGAAAAGGACTTCGAAACGCATCAGGCCGCGAGACTAAAGCAGGATGGGAAACGCATGTTCAGTAATTAAGTTGTTACTTACCTGCAGCGGAGTGCGACTTCGTCTTTGGGCAACTGGTATGGAAATACAAAATCACGGCAGGTCCAAGCCGTGGAAGCAACGCACCGCCATTGAATTATCTAAAGGACCTGTAGGGGCGAAAACTCGCTTCTGCAAAGGCGCAGCAGGACTTTTAATTTAACATGCGCAGTCTCATCCTGGAAGCCCACTGGAGGGCTAGGAAATAGCGTCTCTAACTATATGCTAGAACCCAAACCCACTGGAGGGTAAAAATTGTGCAAATGGACTACATGTCCCAGCGTGCTTTGAGAAAGGCGAATAACTCAAATTTGGCGCACCGGTAGCCAATAAATTGATAGCACACGCAGAGGGAAGATGTACCAGCATGCAAGGGGTTCTGACATGGCCTCTGATGAGAAGTGAAAAGGACTTCGAAACGCGTCAGGCCGCGAGATTAAAGCAGGATGGGAAAACGCATGTTCAGTAATTAAGTTGTTACTTACCTGCAGCGGAGTGCGGCTTCGTCTTTGGGCAACTGGTATGGAAATACAAAATCACGGCACGTCCAAGCCGTGGAAGCTACGCACCGCCATTGAATTATCTAAAGGACCTGTAGGGGCGAAAACTCGCTTCTGCACAGGCGCAGCAGGACTTTAATTTAACATGCGCAGTCTCATCCTGGAAGCCCACTGGAGGGCTAGGAAATAGCGTCTCTAACTATATGCTAGAACCCAAACCCACTGGAGGGTAAAAATTATGCAAATGGACTACATGTCCCAGCGTGCTTTGAGAAAGGCTGAATAACTCAAATTTGGCGCACCGGTAGCCAATAAATTGATAGCACACGCAGAGGGAAGATGTACCAGCATGCAAGGGTTCTGACATGGCCTCTGATGAGAAGTGAAAAGGACTTCGAACGCGTCAGGCCGCGAGACTAAAGCAGGATGGGAAACGCATGTTCAGTAATTAAGTTGTTACTTACCTGCAGCGGAGTGCGGCTCGTCTTTGGGCAACTGGTATGGAAATATATATATATATATATATATAACGTATTCCCCTGAAACGAAAGTCACTTTATATTTTGCTCTGTATAATATGCTGCTGTTAGCTGGAATTACGTCAAATGTAAATGTTTGAATCTTGGATATTGTTTGTGATTGTCATCTCATGATGTGGTGGAATATTTTATTATGTGTAATCAATTGGAAACGAGAGAGAGAGAGAGTTTATTTTTTATATGTGGACCTCTTTGGAATTCCGTAATCATAAATAAAATCTGAAACTTAAACTGAAACTTAATGGGTCTCAAGGGTGCAGGAAGACAGATGGACTCTTTGTGACTTTTGGGCAAGCAGATCAAGGCAGAAAAGCAACATTAGGCAAGCCCAGCAGGGCTCTCACTGGAGGTGACTTGATTCAGGGTAGATCTAAGTTTATGGGCTGTGCTAAAAATGTTGGTTTAGGGTATTAAATTTGGTTCTGGGGTGAATTACTTTGGCTTTTAGTTTCACAGATTCAGTGTGCATTAAATCATTTGATGTGCATACTTTGATGTGTTTTATCAAAGGCTTATAATTTGGTATGTATCATGATGTAATGACTGGGATGTGGACTAGGGACATAGAGGTATTCCCTGATTACTAACCGGTAACTTGCCTTACTCTTAGTCCTACTCATCCTCGTCAAAGTCATTACTATCTCTCTCACCCTCATTTAGAGCCTTTGATTTTGCTTGGATATTTCAGGAGGATTCTGGGTAAGTCATGCCTAATATGGCACCCAGGAGGGTGGGTAGGGCTTACTAAAATTCTCCTGTGTTTTTTTTCTATCCAGATGGTTGAGTCACCCTCATAATGTAATGTGACTAGTAAGACTAAGAGTAAAGAAGATCACCGGTAAGTAATCAGGACATTAATTATTAGTGGTACATGTGATACAGGTATCAGGCTTATCAGTAAACCCTCTGTGAGATTCTAGCACCAAATCCTCGTAAAATAATGTCATGACCCCCGACCAACATAGGTTACAAACATCAGGTAACCGATGAGTGCCTTGTGTGCACACAGAAGAGTGGTGCCATTGAAAGCAATCCATAGGCCGGTATCTGACGTTTCCTCTTTCAGAACAAGGTTATGAAAATTCAAGATAATCTCCTACATCAAGAGCAGCATCCCTGCCATAAATAATGTCCCATTTGAAGCAGGTGTTTTAGATGGCAGGTCTGCAGCAACTTTGCAGAGAAGTACTGCGCTGAACCATGAATCGTATTGCAAGCAGCACAAGTGCTAATGTTCTTGTGTTAAAAAGAGCAGCAATGCTAAGAAATGCCCGCACTGTACAAATAAACGTAAAGCAGCAGCTACAATGCTGTCTCATGTTAAACAGTGCTTTAAATGGGACGGTACTCACCGGTACTTGAGTACTGGCACTTCCGAATTTACTTGCCATCAGTACCGGCACATCTCTTTATCCAGGGAGAGTACCGGTACCCGGGAGACATCCATTACCACGCGGGCATTGCATCGCAATGCCTTTACATCGCGGGTATTACAACGCAGTCGTTACTAACGACTTGCGCTGGATGGCGCTCTAACCTAAGGAATAGTATGATTTACTATTCCAACACCTTCCTACTGTACGTAGACTGGTGTTGGAATAGTAAATCATACTATTCCCAAGTCAACGCCCTCAGCGCAAAGTCGTTGTAACGACTTGCGTTCTAAAACTGCGATGGCAATGCACGCGATCATTTTGATCGTGTTGTAATGTCACATATTCCCGGTACCCTGATCGGCGGCACGGCAGGCTCAGGTTAGGCATCTCCTCCAGCTCAGGGAAGGGCAGGACTTCCGAGGGGTTTGTAAGTCACTGAGCCCCTCAGTGGCCTTGCAGAGTCCCTGCTGAAGATTCCAGCAGCGCCCACTTGAATGTCCCCAGACTGCAGGGGGTTGAGAGGGCCTAGATCACACTGTGATTAACAGGACAGGGTCTAGACAGACCCTGCACTGTCGATCAGATGCGCAAAGCCCATTCGGCTGAAAGTGATTTCACCCCCTCTCCATTAGGTGAGTGAAATGGGCTTGGACTGCCAGACAGTCATCCAGTCCCATTTAGTGTATTGCACTGGCCCTACTAAAGCGTGTGGCAGCGCAATACAATCCTCGACCTTCATCAAAGACGGTTTTCTTTTCATCTTTTTGTTTAGCACAGGAGTTTCTTCCCTTTGTGTGCCCCCCAAACACTAATTACTGCATTTACAAGATAACAGGGACTGACCAGGGTATTGGGACAATGAGTGTGAATTTAGCCCTGCCCGTAGGGCAATGCACAGCAGGGAACGTTGGAACACTCCAGGAATGAGCTCCCATACCAACTGGTGATGTATTTGGTTGGGGAAAGACGAGACAAACATAGAAGGACGAGGGAGGGAGGAATGTAAAGAGGTGAGTTGACAGGTGAAGTTGGGATTGCCGCTTTTTCAGATAAAAATGCTAGATATTTGCTGAATTCCGAAATCATGAATGGACTTAGAAATGGTATTTTAACACAAATTTGTGTACTTTCAAAAATCTGGTGCATTTCTTCTTAACATATATATCTTTGGATCATATATATATATTTGACAAAGACTGCTTGTGCAGTTGAAACGTGTTACCTGGATTAACGTGGCTCGAAAATAAATCCTTTTCAGCTATCCCGAGCGTGCTGGAGTCTGTCTCTTATGTGGGAACAGTCGTTTTGAATATATATATATATATATATATATAGGCTGGGGTTCTGATTAGCAGGGCCCCAGCCAGACTAAAGTCGAAAAACAGTGAAGCATCAGCAAAAAGTGGGGGTACCCATGTGAAGCAGATCCTACTCTCCTACAACCAGCACTTCCTATTTTTATCAGTGTTAGCACCGGCACTTCTTTACTGCCAAGGAGAGTAACGACACTCATGAAAGGTAGGCTCATTGACTGCTAGTGCTGGTGATCACTAGGCTTTCAGGGTTGGAAACTATCTTTGACAGCCAAGGCACTTCTGTAGTCCTGAGCTGAGCCGCTGCTGAACTATTCAGCAGGGGCTCATATGCTTGATATCCCTGTGTTTACCATCACACCCTGTTTGACAGTGGAGGGCCCATTTAGACCCTGTGCTGTTAATCACATTCACACTATTGTGTGAATTTGTGCAAACACAAGTATGGCGGCAGCACTCTGACAGCGGCAATTAAGAAAGCCATGGGAGGTAAGTGTGAGTGTTTGCTTATGTCTGTGTACTTGCCTGCTTGCGTGTGCCTGTTTTTGAGTGAGAGAAAGAGGGAGAGTATCAGGACACTTTCAGGAGATATATTAAAGGGAATGTGTGAAATGCTTTTGCGTACATGTCTGCTTGTTTCTTTCTGTGTGCGCGCGCTTGAGAATATATAGTATTATGTCAAACAACAATAAATAACAGTAGGGCATTAAGAAACAGCAAATATTACAAAACAAGGAAATGTTAACATATCATCCTGTTTGGCTTTCACTTTGTGTAATGAGTTAACCTGTTTTGTTTACATAAACGCATTTCATGCGTTTTGATATGTGCTGCAACTGGTACAGAAGCAATTATGTACCATCATATCTTGGTTTTAGCCCCGCCCCTAGCTCCGCCCACTTGCCACACCTATAGCTTATTTTACTGAGTACCTGCACTTATCTTTCCCATTTAAAGCACTGATGTTAAGTACTGCAATGGACAGAGATCTGCGCAGTTCGCGGCCATTAAAGCACCGAGTGTGTCCTATCTGGGAAATAATAGCTTCTTCCCAGATGCCCAACAACCACGGCCCAATCACTCCCGTCTCTTCTTACGCTGGATATATCTATGTTCTGACCATTTCCATGGACCCTGGACATGACACAACTCAGTCTCTCCCCTGCATATGCCAGTAGAGTACACAAATGGAAATGGGGGCGGAGTGTCACGACCCCTCCAGGCTCCTCCTCTCGTAAGTAATGGCCCCTCCCCACACTGAATCTGAGCATCATGATTGATTTAACCTGTTTCTCAACACTCTCATTTTGGCTCAAAAGGAGAAACGTAAAGTCATTGGCGCACAAACACAGAAATTCTTCAGAGATTTAACCTAGGAATAGACTTCAGAAGCCCTCGTACCAACGACTATATACGTCAGTTAACCTCACACACATATCTCACCTGGCTCGGGTCACCTTTGGCCATCTCCTGCATCGATAGTTTGATTATCCTCACATTAATGAGTATACTACAGAAATGTCACCGGAGGAGGGGCCCGCGATTTTTTTTACTGCCTGTCCGAACTCACAAAGCATCAATCCCACCTACCCGGCTCTCATCAGTGGCTGCCATTGGAGGAGGTGGAGCTAGCTTCTGCCTCGCCCTCTATCGGAGCTATTAGAGGGGGGTACATTTTGGATCAAGTAGAGAGAGAGGAGGAGGATTTAGTCTATTAGCTGCAGACGCGAGATGCATAGAGTAAATGTGGTGTTGTGTGTGCTCTCCAGGCCAGTAATACACGGGATAAGCAACCCAACATGAGGATTCAGGCTAACTATTTAGATTGCCTTTTGTCACAAAATATACTTGCATGTAGTAATAATTGAGAAGAAGCCTCAAATTAAAATGCATTGTGTTTTTATTTTTTTACAGTCCTGTGAGATTTGTACAGTGTAATGCAGGGAAGAGGCGTCACTGGATTGGGACTACAATTCCCAGTAGCTCTAGAGCAGATCAGCAGGTTTTCGAATTTCTTCCGGTTCCGGGTTGGAGGCGACCAGTGGAGTCGCATAGGAATAGAATTCGTACAGTTCAACTTTTCGGTTTTTAAAAGTTTTATTTGGTTCAAAAAGCTTCCGTAATGTGTAGTCGTGCTGTCTAAAGAGCTGCGTTCTACGATGTGCAAGATGCTGTAATTTTTCGTGTCACAGTATACGAGCGCGCGACTACAATTAGCAGAATTCAAATAAAGTTTGAAGAAATATAGCTGCCAAGGTTTCATATTGATATGTGACTTTTTTTTAAATGCCATTGTATTTATGAGTGACATTTCAACGACTATGAGTGGCAATTTCTCCCTAACAAAATCAAACAATGAAGACGAGGGAAACCTATAAATATCAGGAATTAGTGAAGTAGTGAAGACTGACACAAGGTACGTAGAATATATCCTTTATTGAGCAACCTCGTGGGACGCAGGTAGACTTGTACTGTACATACACCAGTACTTCCCAGCGTCACTCTGACCCCCACATTCCAAACTATTACCTATATAGAAAAGTTGGTTAGAGTCGGAAGCAAAGCAGAGGCGATCGGATTTTTATGATCTACTGGCGGGAGGGTAACTTCACAAACTAAACGGACCGTTTTGACAAGGTGAACCCCTGAATTTGTAGAGCATCTTTGCGAGTCCAGTCCGCAACTTGCAGTTTGGCACTCACCGAGAGCACAGGAGAAGACGCCGACTGCCGCGGTACCGCTGAAGCACCCGGCCGTCCCCCAGCTGATCCTCACACCGCGGGGGTTCCTGATTTCCGACGTCACCTCAGTCCCGTTCAATGTGTCGGGAGCGGGAGTGACGTGCGGCGCAGTGTGCAGTGAGCTGTGACCGGGGAGCAGAGAGATAAGATCAGTCCTGCCGAGCCCCAACGAGCCTCATCGAGCTGCAGAACCACTACTGCGGAACCACCCTCTCGCTTGACAGCGTATGGCGGTGAGTCTTGCGGGTGTGTTGTGGGAGCAGTGGCAGAGGCAGCGGTAGCAGGGGTGAGGTCTGTACCAGGCCACGCCAGGACCGGGTCCAGGTCAGGACCAGGACCAAGTCTAAGGAGGCGCCACAGTGATACACCAGGGGAAACACCAGGGGGAACAGCGACCCCGGGACACTGGGAGCCGAGCAGCAGCAACATTAAGGGAGCATCAAGGCACATTGAGATGCAGTCAGGAGCCGAGGAGCTTTAAGAGCCTTAAGAGCTACAGAAAGTAGGACCAACGAAGCGCAAGCATAAGCCATACATCATATTGAATATCCCAACATATCCTGCCACGTGTACCTAACTGTTGGCCCGCTTCTGACGCGGGCGTGGACAAAGACTGGGACAGAGCTGGGCAAAGCTGGGACTAAGCCAGGGTTGGCTGGGACTAACTTGGGCCACAATAGGCAGCTGCTGCTGACCGATCGTCAACAGAAAAAAGAAAAAAAAAACAGCTAAATTAGAACTTGAAAATCGAAAGTCAAAAAGCTAAACCCAGTCACTCACCCACGGAGGATGAGATCGGGCAGGGTCAGGCGGACGCCGAAGCAGCCTAAAAAAACCCAAAAGGCGAAGAAAACCCCTAGCACCGATCAAGGGAACACAAAACAAAATCACAAACTACAACCCAAGGCAGACAAAAAAAGGAACATCAACAGCCGCACAAAGCCCACTAATCTCCAATTGCAACCATGAACAAGAACCAGGAAGGGAGAGGGACAACAGGAATAAACAAGGCCTTCTTCTTCCTGAAAAACCCAGGGGCCACACTCTTCTCGACTCCACGAGCTCTGCCAGGTCTGCCTGCCCCTCTAACCCCTCAGAAGGCAGATCACAACAAAGGACCAGCTATCGCTCTAAGTGTTTTAACTGCCCAGCTATCCTTGGGTCTAACAGCCCCTTCCGAGGACCAAATGACCTCAAGCGGCCAAAGCCCACATCAGGATGACAGAAAAGTAAATAAACAACAACATAAGGAAACCGAAGAGAACAAGCAGTTGAGAGAAACTACCCCGGCTCGGGTCGGCACAGGGGAAATTCCAGCATCAGCAACCAAGCTGGAGACATCAGCAGAGGGCAGTGGCAAACTGAAGGCAACAGCCACAACTCCTCTTGTCATAGATAGCAATTGGAGGAAGGAAGGAGAGAAGCAAGGAGAAAGCTCAACAAAACCAGAATTACACGCAACCCCTAAAACTGTACTAATTTCCACCACAAAATTCACATCATCTAGCGCCCTAACAAAGTCACCAAGAATTGAACCAGTCGTCAAACAGTCATGGAGAACTGAAGCCCAGATACACAAGGCGCAAAGGACAAGCATAGCAGAAGCGAACGACTTGAATGACTCTGAAAATTCATGGCTGAAGTTCCTAAGCTCCACATCAAGCCCAACAGTTAACAAGGAGACTTCACAAGACTCAAGCAAAACCAAATCCAAATCCAAAACAGTAGCGGCCATTAAATCCCCCAAGTTTAACGAAGGGGAGCAGACCATCCAGGAGGATCACCAGGATAAAATACTGGATATAATTGGAAGAGTAACGACATCAACCCTGAACTCCAGCAATAGCCTACTATATCGAGAGCAAAATCTGGGAGCTGGTCACTTATCATACCAAAAGATTGCACACAGTGCCGCCATAACCCACCTGGAGCTTCTCACATCAGTAATAGAAACTCTCCAGTCATCCGCAAAGGCACTTAATTGGCAATCGGACAAAATGGACTTTCAAATAGACCTAATGAACACCATAGCCCACTATATTGCAGGGATAGACATTAAACTGGACAAACTCAATAAATTGATAACAGCTCAATCAAAATACACACTAGAACAAAGTCCCTGTTCCTGCAGCCCAATTATAGATAAGCTGAGCCTCCTTCCTAATCTTTTAGAACAAATTCTAGCACTCAGACAATCAAGCACGCCTCGTTTCCAGCACAAAGAACCTGACAACAACACACAACCAACCTCTCTCAAACAGACGGACAAAGAAAAACAAACAGCAACAATCTCGGAAAAGGCAGGCCCCCCGTCAAACTTACCTGTCTCATCTAAACAAACTATACCAACTAGACGACAAAAAAAATGTGCAAGGAACAAACTATCAGCAGGGAACACGGAGCATGGGCCGAAAATGTTCCCTATATTCACCACATCCAGAAAAAAAGATTACACATTAAACACCACAAGATTGTCTGAGGACCCAATGGACACATCAACTGAGGCACCAAAAAAGCAGTCCCTAGCTAAAACAGGAAGGGACGATCTAATCTTAAAGGAACAAAGTGACCACATCACGAACAGTATAGCAGAGTCCATACAAGACAGAAAGGACAAAGCAGTAAGCCCCAAGATGAGCGCGGGCCCTGCAACACAGAAAAAACAAACACCAAGCCCACAGAGCAGTACTCGTACAGAGGGTGTCGTGAAAATAAGCGCTTGCAAAGGCAACATGGGTAACCACCAAAAATTGAACACACGGACTGCCCACATAGCACTGAGACAAGGCAACAGAGAAAAAAAAAAAAGAAGGGCAAAACAAAAAACCCATGCCGCATGGGCTTAAACCCTGCGCCAAACAGGAGAAGCGGACGGAAGGAACAACACGTACCTCACCCGGAAAAGAGATATTAAACCTTCAACAGAGCAAGACACAAAGTAAGGTACGAGGGAACAAGGACCGATCCCAGTCTGAACACACAGGTAACAACCTAGAGGAAATTTCTAGTACTACAAAAGCCCCGCAAGGCAACGACACTAAGAAACCCCCAGGTGGGACAGTCAAGAGCCCACTTTCCACCTCAGCTATAAAGATTGTCCTACATCACGGATGTCGAAGTGTAAATATAAACAACAAGGGAGAAGCTGCCCCCTGGGAAGGTGCACAGGCAATTCACACGAGGGAACCAACTCCCGAAAGTAACATCAACGGTGCAATTGGGAAAGAGAACAACCAGGCCAGTAGGCCACCGTTAACAATTACACTACAAAATGCCGAAACAAGCACTATGTCGAATAGCGGAAAGCGTTCAATACAAACACCTATCATGACGGGACCACGCCATGAAGCCAGCTCCTACTGCAGGACAGACCACGGAGCCAGTGCCGGCAGCTGGACAAGGAAGGATGAACAGCACCTCCAACAACTGCTACTAACTCCGGAATACGAAACCCAGGGGTTGCACGACACACTAAATAGGGGCAACATACTCAAACTGTTTGCAAACATCCAAGGGCTACAACACCTAAACTCAGCCCATCTACTTTCAGTGGAATTTTGTAAGCTAGAACACAACAAGACGTTGGAACAAACTCTCACAACATGGCAAACGGAGGAGATAATTCAGCTAATAATGACCTTCAAGCAACAGTTCGACACCTGGGGCATAAGACTCTCAAGACCAGCAAAACCACGCTACCCAGGCCCACTCAGGGAATCATCGGTGGTGGAGGGAAAAGCGGGGCGCACGCCAGAGACAAAGGAACAGGTACACTCAGTACTTCTGAATGCAAGAGGGTACAGCCCACCACCGGCAAGACAAAGCGTGGACAACTCAGGAAGACGAGAAAATACTCAAGGCGCCATAGATCACTGGAGCTGGCTAGCCGGCACGCTGAACAAGGAGAAAGACAATTGACCCTGCCTCAAACAGCCAACGAACAACTGTCAAGACACCCTCCATTTAATATCATGGAACATAGCCGGCGCCAGGAAATTGCTAGAAGACGTCTGGCCCCTTCGAAACTGGGCATCATGCGACATAATCGCCTTACAGGAGACTTGGGCACGAGAGGAGCTGCCACTTGTCGGGTACACGCACTTCAGCACCCCAGCAGAAAAAAGCAGCAAGCATGGCCACCCTAAAGGGGGGCTATCAGTCTACGTTGCGACAGACATCAACATCAGATCTGAGCAAATAGCCCCACACGGGCCAAACGTACAACTAATAAAACTGTCCTTTCCCGGCAGAGGGGCCCCCGTATTACTAGTAAACATCTATGTACACCCATACGCGAAAGAGAAGCAAGCCCAGATAAACCAGTTAATAACCACGATCAACGCCATACGAAATACCAACCCTTTCTGGGAAATCATCTTAACAGGTGATTTTAACTCAAACTTAATCTACACTCCAGAAGAGGACGACAAGCTAGCAGCAGACAATGAATTCTGGAACGTGAAACCCCAATACCAACTCAAACCAGAGCGCCTCGACCCAGAAGGGCAACAACTGGTAACAACCTAGGAATATCTGGGCCTGCGGATCCTAAATGGTAGAACTCCAGAAGACTACCCTCCAAAGTATACTCATCTTGGAGGGACCACACTATCTAGGCTTGGCTATACAGCAGTATCACTTCCACTACTGCCCTTTCTCCAACAGTTCTCAATTGAATTCATGACAAAAAGCGACCACTCATACCAGCATACCTATTTCAACTTAAAGCCTTCTAAACACCAAAATAGTAGGATAATTGTAGACAGCTCACTCTCAACCAACCTGAAACGACTGAAATGGTCAACAGACAACATTAAAGACCTTCAAGTAAAAGTTCAGAGTATGAAAATAGAAAGTGAAACTAGCGCACACAACCAGATTCAAAACTGGGAGAGTTTCACAGAAGAGCTAACAACAATTATGTCCGTCACACACAAAAAAGTTCGGACATCAAAATACAACAAGCCACTTTCAATGGAACTGCTTAAACTCAAGTTAGAAATAAGGAAAAACGCAAGGATACTTAAAAAAACAGCTACGTCACGCACAGACTGGGACCAAAGACAGAATCTCAAGAAAAAATACAAAAAGGCATTGTGGGAACATAAAAGAATAAGGGAGGACGACTTTTGGGCAAAATTGCTTTGCACGGCAAAAAACACCAACTCAAGTGCATTTTGGAGAATAATAAATGGGCTAAATCACCCCGCAAACCCAATTACTTCAAGCGTACAAGAAGCCGATTGGGCCACACTAATAACAAAGAGATTCACAGACACAGAACCACTGAAACATCTAGAATGGAGGCAGAGGACACAAGTGTCACCCAAGCAGTGCAAAGAACAACTAACCAGCGACAGGCGGGCCTCACAAACTACAAACAGCTCCCCAACCTGTGGATGACCTACATTGCACAACACAGAAGAGGCATACTTGAGAGAAGAACGGAGGGCAGTACAAGCACCAGGAACGGGCCAACGGCCTACACTACACTACGCAGAAGAGGCACAATCGAGTGAGGACTATAAGACAGAAGACGCATTCGGACATCCAGGCTTCAGCGACAAAGACGTAAGAAGAACACTTAGGAAGAGCCGTGGTAGCGGGGCCCCAGGTCCAAATGGCATCCCCTCAATAATTTTTAAATCTGACCCAGACTTCTGGAGCGGAAGACTACAAAAACTGTTCGATGAAGTAAAGAGAGAACGTCAAATTCCGTCCAGCTGGCAAGGCTCAGTAATTACTCCGATTTTTAAAGGTGGAGATAGAACTTCCCCAGCGAGTTACAGGCTGATAGCACTTTTGGACGTGGACGCGAAGTACTATGCCTCATTACTCTTGGAAGAGCTGACTACTTGGTCTGACAGCTCAAAACGAATTCCGCTTAATCAAACAGGCTTCAGGAAAGGGTGTGGGACAACAACAAATATTTTATCACTCTCACTGATAGCCGATAAATACAGCCGAAGGAAACAACAGCTGTACCTCTGTTTCATCGACCTAAAGGCGGCCTTCGACAGCGTGGACCGTAACATTCTATGGGGAAAATTGCGCAGCTGGAACGTCCCGGATAAAATACTCAGAGGAATATTGCTCTTATACTCCAACACATGGATGAGAGTAAAACTGGGAGATGGAGCAAGGCTATCAAGAAAGGTTAAAACCAGCAAAGGGCTCAAACAAGGTTGTGTCCTGGCCCCCCATCTTTTTAATCTTTTCATGGCAGACCTCGCGCCAAAGCTCAACAAGATCACATCCCAGCCACCTAAATTAGGCACCCTACCCCTAACCCACTTATCCTACGTAGACGATGTCGTTTTGATGAGCTTAACCAAGATCGGCTTACAAAGGTCACTTGCGGGAATGTTGGAATTTATAGCCAACAATAACTTAGAGATAAACATCACAAAAAGCAAAACAATGCTTATCACCAGACGACGGACTGCCAAACAACAATTCCAACTGGAGGGCAAAAAGTTAGAAGTAGTATCTAACTACAAGTACCTGGGGTTCTACTTCGATAACCGGCACAACCATCAGCAGCAAAAAGCCTACATTTCTCAGAGAGCAAATGCCTTATCATTCGCCTTCAGGTCCTTATCAAAAAAGCTCAAGGGGCCATCATTCAAACCCCTACTGGCAACAATAAAAGCCAAAACGCTACCTACGCTATCATACAGCAGCACAGCTCTCCATGGGAAAGACGCTGACCAACTAAACAAAGCACAAGTGGCAATCTACAAAAGAGTCTTTCAAATCCATCAGGGAGCTTCACCAGCGCAGACCAGACTAGAATTTGGGGTAACAAACGAAACGCTGGGAAGAATGTATGCAACCATCAAGCAATGGTATAGCTTGAAACAAAACATAGCAGCCTCGGAACTGAATAAGGCTCTGTGGGACGAAATAGAGGAAGACGCAAAGTCCCCATACAACCATACCTAAAAAAGGCTCTAACAGACACTTGCACAAGAGAACTCTGGGAAACCAATCTGCCCTACCCGGCCTTCAAGCAAGCTATAAATAAATCAGCAAAGCTCCACTCGTTGCTAGCAGAAAAAAACCACCTTTAGCACGAGAAAACATGCCTGGATGGTAATATCGAATTACAAATCACTCACCCCAGCACCATACTTAACTATTACGTTCTCGGTCCACAGAAAACTACAAATAATGGCCCTGCGTCTGGGTAAATTCCCATCCACCATGGACCAGCCAATTTGGGTCCACGACGGGCCTAAAGACTGTAGACTATGTGGGAGCAGTAAAGAGGACCTTGTCCACCTTGTCTGTATTTGTCCGAATTTATCTCAAGCACGAGCCACTTTCCTAAAAAAAGCCATGAACACTAGAGGCATAAGAACATGCAGATTGGCAATTATGGCGACCTTGGACCCAACTGACACTCCATTGAATTGCCAACTAATAAAGTTCCTCTCAGCTCATGCACAAGCACTAAAAAGTAACCCTGTGCCCTGCTCACAAAAAGCAAATAAGAAGGCCAACTCAGAAGCAGACCGTACTCCCGAACACAACGCAGAATAATATCAGAACATTGGGAGGAACACTTTTCAGGGATTAATTAATGCTCCAGACTTGCCAAACTGTAAACTATGCATGTTAAAAATGTCTTCAATGTCATTCTTCACACACAATTATAGTAGAAACAAAAGGTTTTTATGATTTTTTAGGAAAAAAGGAAAAAAAAAAGGGAAATAATAACAATAACTTTTTTTAATCGCAGCATTCGGTTTTAGTAAATGTATTGTTATGGTTTTAATCAACTGAAACAAACTTTTTTTTCATTCATTCATTCATTTCCTATATACCTAGAACCCACTAAGCAACCTTCTGTATGACTAATACAAGAAAGTTAGACATTCTACTCTAGCCCATTACCACACATTCCTTCATTTATAAAATAAAACAAAAAAATTGAAAAAACTAATTTTCTATAAATAGAATGTAGGAACTACGTCTCCCATACAACTATAAATAGAAACAATTACATACTACTATCATAATCTTTTAAATTCTTAGGCCTCTCAATACTCCTCCCTAAGGTACTTGTTCTGATTTCTTCTGAAGGACAACTCTGACTGAACAGATTATTCCGACTCTCCACCTCTCTCACACAAATCCTATCATTTCCACAAACATTAAACTGTTCCTCGCCTGCAATGTCCTCACCACATGCAACTTCAGGATTAGCACACATCCACCAGTACTTGTCTATCCAATCGTTCTCATTGTACTTCCTTTCCTCCATCCTACGAATTTCACCCCTTGTTAACGCCAACCAACTCATATGACAAATACTGCCATCATCCAATTCCACCGCCCTATTTCTTACTTTTACCATTTGTTTAGGCGTGCTAAATTTGCTTTTTCCTTTTGCAACTTTCTTAATTGACTTCTTCATCCATCCAGGGTTTGCTTTAGAATGTGGTACTCGTCCTCTCATCAACCCAAAGGGACTCTCGCCCACCGAGTCATGAGATGTCACTCTATATGTCCAAATCATTTTGATCAATTCTACTTCCCAATCTTTCTTTCCTTGACTAGCCAATTGCAAAATACCTTTAATCAATCTATTTGTTTTCTCCACAGCGCCATTTCCCCAGGGAAGATATAACGCTGGGAATTTGTCCTCAATATCTGCAATAAAATTCCAAATTTTTTCTGATCTAAACTGTGCTCCATTGTCCGTTAATAAGGACGCTGTAAAACCCTCTTTCAAAAATATGTTATCCAAAAACTTGATCGCTGCCTTAGTGTCCACTTTGTCCACTACTTTTACCTCCATCCTTCTAGAGAATAAATCCATCAACGCTAAAATGTACTTGCAAAACTCATTACTCCATGTAATAGGTCCCATGATATCAAATGCTATTTCTTCCCATAGTAAATTGGAACATCTTAAAGAACCAAGTGGAGGATTTAAAATCGTCTGAGATTTATCAGCTCCTTCACAATCATCACAGGAATGTACGAACCTCTCTGTTTCTATGTCCACCTTGGGCCACCAATACAATGCCTTTGCATTGCGTTTGGTACATGCCATGCCAGCATGTCCTTGGTGACAAAGTGAAACAATTTTATTTCTGACATTTGGAAGTATAATTTTGTCACCTCTCACTACAAAATTTTCCTCAACACCTAGTTCATATCTGACTTCCCAATATGATTTCATCTCACCCAATACTTCTGTCGTATCACACTTTCCCCATCCTTTAACCACTCTCTCCCTAACTTTTTTTAAGGTACCATCCTTGTCATATGCTTACACCCACTCCTGCAAGCTTTTGACCACATTTACCATAAATATTCTGCAACACAGGTGTGATATGGGAGCACCAGGGGACGGGACCTCCGAGAACTTCAAGATGGCGCCCAGTTTGTTTCAGCCCGGGGAGGAGGTTAGCGGTCGAGAGGCGGCTGTCGATGGGATGATGACGTCTTCAGACGGGGAGAAAAAGGAGGAGAGACCGGCGTGTGAGGAGGCGAGCACAGACCACGAGGAGGAGAGGAGAGAACGCCAGTGGGGAGTGCCGACGAAGGGAGCAGCGAGGGAGGCAAGCGGAGAATGCTTTAAGGAGCTCTCTAGCGAGAAGACCCCGCGGAGCCCAGAGAAAGAAGAAGCAGCGCCGAAGAGGGAGGTTTCCCCAACACCAGCTGTCTTTGTATCCGGACGTCCCTAGGAGAAGCAGGACGCCACGATACCCCACGTTACGGTCCCGGAGGACCGTAGCCCCAGGCAAGTGCCATTCCTGCATTTCTGGAAGAGGTTGGCTGGGAGGGGAGGAAAAGGGAACTCTGCATGAGAAAGGGGCACAGTCTAGGGCCGCTCCCTCAATTCCCCCCACTTCCCTCACATACCGCGGTGATTGCTACACAGGTGGTGGGTTAGCACACTAATCCTAGCCAAGTACAAAAGGACTGACTTGTGGTTGTTTGTGTTTTCTGTTTTCTTTTGGGGACTCCGGCTCCCCCTCCTGGTGGGGAAAAGACCAGAACTAGAGGAGTACTGACCTGGTGAAGAAGGATTCCCCAGTGACTGCTGAGAGCCAGAGACGTTTATTTTGCTTATGTACAGTACCACCTTGCTCATGTGTTTTCCCTGTGTGTGGAGGCTTTGATAGACTCGTGGTACACTATTTCAATAAAACACATACTAGGGGTTTTATCACCTCTTCCTAACCAAGTGCTGGCTGGTCTTGTGCTTATGTAGAGACTGAATACTCATTTCCGGGGAGGGGAGTTATACCACAACAGGTATCATTCCAATGATTCAAGTTAGTCTCCCTGATGGGTAACATCATTCTGCTTAGAAAATCTGCTGTTACTTTTTTTGCACCAGGCATATACTGGACCTCATATGAAAAATCCTGCAAATGCAATCGTGTAATTCTTGCTGAGGCACCAGATAACCCTTCTTTTGTTAACAGCTTGGTCAAAGGTTTATGGTCTGATCTTACCACAAATTATCTTTCCCACAAGAATTTTCAAAAATGCTCAAGTGCCCATACACATGCCAGAGTCTCTCTTTCTATTACTGAATACTTCTCCTCTGTTGGGGGAAAGAGACCAGTGTCAGCTGGTGCCCTCTCCGGATATGACGTTCATTGGGGCTTGTTTTTGCACCAACCTCAACAGGGTGTTCCTGCCCGGTCCAAGGATTTGGGTGCTTCAGCCCTTGGCCCAGGAGGTGATGAGCAAGTCCTGTCTGACAGTGCACCTGTGGTTACGGATGTTGCGCTACATGGCAGCAGCAGTGTTTTTGGTACCTTGGGCTCGGTTTCACCTCCGCCCTCTGTGGATGTATTTGCTGTCGGTGTGGGATTCTTGAACTAGCAGTTTCGATCTTGTGGTTCCATTGTCCCTGGCAGTGCGCCAGCAGCTGGAGTGGTGGGTTGTGCTGGACAATCTGGATCGGCGGTGCCTTTGCAACCACACCCCTCGGTGTTAACAACGGATGCCAGCACTTTAGGTTGAGGGCGACTCTGGGGGACAGGTCCTTGTAGTCCCGCTGGTCTCTGAGGGAGGGGCAGCGTTCCTCCAACTGGATGGAGCTGATGGCTGTTTCCCAGGCTGTTTTGGGGTTTCTGGACCTGCTGGAGGGTCACAACCTGGTGGTACGTTACTATAACCTGGTCACTGTGGCTTATTTGAACAATCGGGGGATACGTTCCAGGTTCCTCAATGCTGTGGCTCTGCCTTTGTTCCAGTGGGTGGAGCAGCACCTTCAATCCCTGCGGGCTGTACATATTCGGAGGGTGGACAATAGGGTGGTAGATGCCCTCAGCCCGGTGAGAGACAGCTCAGGTGCACCTTTCCTGGACCTTTTTGCTACCAAACACAATGCTCATGTTCCTGGGTTTTGTTGTCTGGTTCCTCAGGACGGGGCCTGGGGGGTGGATGCTCTGGGGTACCTTTGCCTGTCCGCCTGTTGAATGCCTTCCCTCCAACTGCTCTGGTTTCCCAGTTTCTGACTCATCAGCTGAGCGAGTCCAGGTTGGTGATTGTGGCGGTGCCCTTTTGGCCCCGTTGGTCGTGGTTCCCCAGTCTCAAGCTGATGGCTGTTCAGGGGCCATGGATGGTTCCGTACTTCCCCTCTCCTCTACGGTCTGTCCCGTCTCTGGCTTTCCCGAGGCTCCATCTCTCAGTCTGGAAATTGAGAGGAGAGAGTTGCAGAGCAGGGGGCTGTCTCAACACCTAGCGGTTGCTATCCAGCAGTCCCGTAGACCTTCCACTCTTAAATCCTATGAGAGGCAGTGGGGGAATTTTTGGCATTAGTGTAGTTTCTGCCAGCTGTCTAAGTTGGACTGTTCCTTGATAGATGTGTTAAAGTTTTTGTGGTAGGGGTTTGAGAGGCACCTGGCGATGCCTACCGTACGGGCGCAATGGGCAGCCATTAAGGCTTTTCAGGCCCCGTGGGGTAATCTGCCTGATGTGGATGATCTGGTGATTCGCTTGCTGTGCAGTTTCCATCTTACCCGTCCTGTGGTGAAGCCACTGTTTCCCTTATGGGATTTACTGTTGGTGTTGAAGTCTCTGGTTTCTGCCCCCTTCAAGCTCTTAGAGTTGATTGATATTAAGTTTCTCACCTTCAAGGTGATTTTCTTGGTGGCGATCACTTCCGCTCAGCGGATTGGTGAGCTGGATGCTCTGATGGCCAGGGAACCCTACATGTCGTTTTCTGAGGATGGGGTGGTTTTGAGGTTGGATGCCTCTTGTGCCTAAGGTGGCTTCTGAATTCCCTAAGTCCCAGGAGCTGGTTCTTCCAGCTCTGGCGGTGTTTCCTAGCTCTTACAGTGATTTGGATTGGTCCCTGTTGGACGTGAAGAGGACGCTACTGATCTATCTGGAGCGCACTCTGTCTTTTTGTTAAATCTGAGGCCTTGTTTGTTTCTTTTGGGTCCTCTTCTAGAGGGGAAATGGCCTCCTTTCTGTCCATCAGTTGGTGGCTGAAGCAGTTGATTGAGCTGGCTTATTTCCTGGTTGGTGCTCCTCCTCCGGCTGGGGTGCAGGAGCACTCCACAAGGGGGTGGCAGCCTCCTGGGCGGAATTGCGAAGGGTGTCCATTGCTGAGGTTTGTCGGTCTGCAACGTGGGCTTCCTCCAATACCTTTGTTCGCCATTATCGTCTCCAGAATGTTTTGGAGGAGAATGCCAATTTTGGGTTAGAGGTGTTGCAGGCTGTGTGCTCCTAACTGTGTTTTGTTTTTCTGTACCTTCCTTGAATAAATGCACTTGTGTGCGGCTTATGTGTGTGGTCCTGGGTGTTTTGTTTTGAGTTCGGAAGGCTGGGTGTCAGGCCTTGGTATTCTCCATTTGTCATGAATGGGATGAGGACTTAGGGACCTGGGGGTAATGCCCTTTTACTTACCGGTAATCTTCATTACCCCTGGTCCTGTTGTCCTTGTCCAATTCATTACGCCCCAACCTCCCTCCCGAACTGTTGGCCTTCCATGGTGGACTTGGTAGTTCAGAACAAATGCTGGGTAAGTACTATTATGTACTTCCAGTGGGAGGGGTGGGGTAGGGGTAACCAGCATTCCTTGTGTTCTTTTTTCTGTCTGGGAGAATATACCTCCATTTGTCATGAATGGGACGAGGGCAACGGGACCAGGAATAATGAAGATTGCTGGTAAGTAATAGGGGAATACCTGAAATGAATTCTTTGAGAGCACAGATTAATCTCAATAACCAATGGACTGACCACTAACTTTGGGGTTCCATTTAGAGTGTTTCTCGCTGTAAAGCACTTTAATGCCTTGTCAAGGGTAGTGAGTGAAATATAGATGAAATTTCAACATGATAACAAAACGAGCAGAGGGCCAAAGCTTACCATGACAATCAGTTCTTCACTTCAGGCAGAGATGAGCAAGCTGGCAGCATATAAATGTCAACTGCTGACGAGTGGCTGACAAACATTTTACACAACTGTACATCAGAAATCACAACTGTACATCAGAAATCACAATTGAGTGTCTACAAATTCCTTGGGGACAAGATGTCAATGCGATTGTAAGTAATAATTTGCGATAGTCTAAACCCTCCTTTGCCCCTCCTCCGCCCTGCCCTGATAAGTAACACTTGGCAGAGCTTCAGTTATTATCCTTGCGGTATGTTTGTACTTGTATCACTAATTTTTTACAAAGTTATATTTATAATCGGAAATCATTATAATGATAGCAAATTATTGTATATAAAAGACTAGTAATTAGTTACATTGTAAATACATTAATTTGCTTAAGACACAAGAATAGCTATGGATACAATCTATTATAATTTCATGCATTTGATGCTAATCATAACGAATTTTATTATTTTATTATTTAAATATTGAGTGGTTTTAAGTATCTTTTATGGTTGACATTTTGCCAGTATAAAGATTTAAGTGAATCGAATTGAATTATAATATGTTAACACAACTGCCTTTTGCAATTGAGAACTTTCTATGTGCTGGCAAGATAACCCAGTGGATTCATGTGCCTGCTGCAGAGTCGTGTTCATATCGTCAGACTTAAACTTGTATTTCAAAACCCTTTACTACCCCTTGAGCAGTGGCGGCTCCTCCGCTAAGGAGGAGGAGCGTCGCCCCACTGCTTTTTGGCGTGACACAAAGGGAAAATAAAATATTAATAACTCACGTTATTATCATTTTATTTTCTCCTACTTCCGCCTGCTTTGCATTAGGGGGCAGGGGAGGAGTGTTAGCACCCTCCTAAAGTGCGCATTGAGTGCTTGGCCGGCCCTCTCGGGCCGCCCAAAACAGTCTTGCACACTTTGCATGTTCTCCGTGCAGGCTGCATTACAGCCTACATGGAGAACATGCCCAGGCCCCCAGTCAGCGTCTGAGGGGCGAAACACGCTGCTCAGACCAATCACAATGCTTCTAAGGCAGTGTTGTGATTGGCGGACTGGTCGCCTGGGTGTGCTTCCGGTAAGGCAGAGCGAGGGAGGACTACAGAGGGTAGGAAGTGGCGAGAAGGTAAGTGTTTAGGTCGAGCCTAGCGCAGCGCGCTTGCGCTGCTCTAGGAAATCGACCTCTTGGAATCACTTCAGCTTTTGTAGAAGCTTGTGCGTGTGGTGCTCACACGCTATTGGCATTTGCGTCTGGCTTTAGTACGCAATTGGCCAAAGGTGTGTGGATGTGAGAGAGGGTCCGTTTTTACCATGTAACAAATGCCCCGGGCCATCCTTATCACGCAGTCAGTATGAACCCCTAGGTAGGCCCTGCGGTATCTCTGCAGGCTTTTTGTTAAATTGACCACAGCTCCAACCTTTTGGCTTGATTTCCATGACTCACACACTTGTTTCCTTCATTTTAGTATGAGCGTTCCTGGGCACCCCGCCTCAAGTTAAGCTGCCCCTTAGCCACTAAATCACTCCCTCGAACAGCCGGCAAAGGTGCCCCCTAGCCCCCTCCCAGGCCCCTAAAAACGCTCCCTCCCACATCTTGGTGCCGTGACTCGGATTCGCAGTGCCAGCTGACAGGAGACCGCAGACGCAGATCGACCTTTGTGCCTCTTCCCTGGCTGGGCCACAGAGAACAGCGCTCGGGTAAGTGATTTGCTGCCTGACGTGCTGGGTCTGGGGTGAGTCAGAGAAGGGCGCTTGGGAGACATCTGTGTTCTGCGATTTTGTTTTGTCCTGTCTCACTGGTCTCGCTTATTTAAAGAACATTCCATATCTGTGGAAGCGTGTGGGTTGTGTATTCTAAGCCAAAGGGTGGCGTTAAGACGTTGTTTGGTTTATGTGTTTTTTTTTGTCATACATAGAGATACATTGTTACGGTGCCCCTCTAAGAGAGAGGAGTCTCCGTCTAGGGTTGACAAGGAAGGGAGGATTGCGTCTGGCATCTTTCAGTGTTCAGTTGTATGGTTTTATAAATAAATATATGGAATTCCTCTGTCCAGTTACAAGAATTAGCAGGGACGGGAGGATTGCTCTCAGTCAATAGTCCTGAGGAAGAAGAGGAATCCCGTAGCTGTCTAGCTAACAGACTTACGATTTCCTCTTGTGTGTAAAGGAAGAAAGTGGTTTCCCCGGGAGATTTAAGAGGTTGCATTTTCGCTGGTTATAAGCATTTTTCTGTGTTTTCCTATTTGTGTGAAGCAATAAGATAGAAAGCGCTTTATCGCCCTCAAGCGGCCAAAGTACGCAATTGTCGTTTAAAAATGCCAAATGTTAAAGCATATGCATTGTTTTATTTTTTATAACATGTTTGTTTAGTGCTATGCATCTTCAGGATTGTGCGTCATTCATTAGCATTTCTAGGGTTGTTTTGTTTTACTTATTAAGTGTTACAGTATAAACATTTTTGTGTGATTTTTTGTATTTAAAGCCGCTGTCTGGCACAACGGCCGATCTATTAGTGAGACCATAATATCTAGGTGCATATTCATTGCTCTGTTGATATATCTGTTTATTACATATGCATATATTTTTGTATGAGCACGTTTTGTCAATTTAAAGTTGACTGGCCTTGTACCAATTCCTTCATTAAAGGGTAAAGGCCCGCTAGGTAGGGTGTTGCTGTGGTCTGTAAAACACTTTACACTAGCCTTACTGACCGCCGCTAGTTATTGTTGCTGTGGTCTGTAGTAATACACTAAGCCTCCCCTCACTAGCACTACAGACCCCGCTAGGAAGAAGTAGGGGACATTTTTGTGCCACTCAGCTTTCCAGAACTTTTCTTGTGCAACACTGTTGTCAAACTTAATGGATAGAATACATGGTTACAGAACACACAAGACTGCAGACACCATATATGTACAGGTGTGTATGGTAACACCAGGATTAGAAATACACACAGTAGTGAACACTTCTTGGCCCCGTAATCCTTTGAGAAGCAAGGTTCTAGTTGCTTGCTTGAGCGATCACCCCAGTGCCCTCCAATTCCCTGACTTCACCCCGGAAGGTGTCTATAACGGTCCAGACAAACAGGAGATTAAGGAGGCTTTTTATCTTGTCATCAAGGAGGCACTAGGGGACGAGCTGATGCTTGACCACCCCACCTCTTTGAACCGCTGACACATAGGAACATCGCTATATTAATCTCATTAAAAAGACACAGATGAGTCATAACGAGCAGCGACCGGTTGAGATAGTACTACATATGCTAGATGACAGAATAATAGCAGTACACAATCCAGGCACAGAGACACTCACTACATTACAGCCCTACCAAAGCGACTTGGTATCAATAGCGTGGGACCTGCTGGGAATATCATTTACACGGGGAACTGAACTAAAAGTATCTGCACTACACCTTGTGCAACTACGCCTCCCAGTGCCAGCCAATAGACCTCCTACACTTGAGGGACCACAATATTCACAAAGTTTCCCCTCTGTGGAGGACATTCAAGACATCCCACTGCCAGAATCACATGTGTCCCCATTGACTTATTTCAATATTGAAGACTCCTCCACAGAATATATCCAGCCAGTAGGAAGTGTAGAAAGCAGCAGGAACACGGATCTCACCCACCACCACTCACCGACATTATCTCCTTCAAGCACCACCAGCCTAGGGCGGGAGGGAGGTTCCCAAGATACTTGTGCCCCATTAGGCTGTGAACATCACTCGTCTTTGCTGCAGGCACTGCACGACCCTAATTTGCCCCTGGTCTGTGAGCATCACGCACTGCAGCTGCATGAACAACTGCAACACCCCTCACCAAGTATCGCAGAGCAATTACAACGCCCCTCAACAACAACACATTACCCATTATTGTGGGCATATCTGCAAAATCGTCAGCTAAGAGGAGAATAACATTGCCAATCCACAACCACTGATCACCCTTCTCAATAAAAGATAGCTCTAGGGAATGAGTGAATTACCCACACAGTATCCAGTATCACAGATCACACTATATATAGTAAACGGGTGTGTTGTTGCTCTGTCTGAGGAATCTTCAGCATCCTTTGTTCAGGTCTCATCCCTAACGTGTTCAGTCCTCTTGACACTGCTCTCAGCCCTGGGGATTAACGTGACACATCTGCAGGAGGTGAGACTGTCAGTAACACCCAGTAGTGTTATAGCACCACTCATTAACATAAACACGTTATAGAATAATGGTTACTCCACTTCAACACGTAATAAACACCTTCAAAGCTCAGGAGAAGCGCATCATGAAACACTGTAAGGAACTATACAAGTTCACGCAACATTTGCTACACCCATGGCCAAGAGAAGGTACATTTAATATGACAGTTCTAGACCACGCTGCAACATTCCTGGAGGCAAAGTACTCCGGTACAAAATTACAAAAACACAAAGATACACTGGCTCTGTGGAGTATCTTCAAAGATGAAGATAAGCCAGCCCTAGTACCTACAACCCCCCCACCAGCTTACCACCAAAACGACATGTATACAGAGACTGTACTAAAGGTTGAGTTAGAGCCCTTATCAAATGACAGAGCAGCCATAGGTCATGCCGACATCTCTGTCCCAGGACCCTCACCCGGATCACAGGACAGTACCCCAGAGAACGCCCAAGACCCACTATTATTGCGAGCTCAAAGTCCAGTAACGCAGGGTGCAACATCAGGGATGCCAGGTCAGATTGACGCACAGTTTACAATAAAACTTACGCCAGCGTCAAACTCTGCAGCTCCCCAGATAGAAGAGGATTCAGAGAGTGATGAGGCCTCCAGTGTTTCACAGCACAGTTCCCATATGTTGCTCCCCAGGCCTAGTCCCTCGGCCCCCACGTTCTTCACTGAGGATCGTGACCCCCTAGGCACAACAACAAGACATTATGGCCCGTTCCTCACTCCCAGGCAGCAGCAGTTCCCTTCCCATTCACAGACCTACTATGAGGGACGGCTGCCCCACAACCCTGGTCCCAAGCAAGGGGAAGAGCATTCCCCAATGCACTCACTAACATTCAATGAAGGAAATAGGGATAACGAACTGCAGTCCTCTGAGGTAGTCACTGAGGCAGACATTAGTAGATGGAGGACGGAGCATGACTTATTTCAGAGAGCAGGTAGAGGGGCAGGGGACATGTTACACGACCCTCGCTCACCCAGCCCCATTGGCGCTGCCGCAAATATTCGGCGGTTGTCAATACAGGTAGACAAGGTAAAGAATCAACTCACTGAATTGATGGATGGCATGGGTCAATTTGGTAAAGAACACCAACCAACACTCAATGAATTGGCTAGTACTACAGGCACATCAGCTCCACATAGTAGTGGGGTCCCAATCATCCCGTCACAGCCGGTACAGTTAATAGACTTACATCATGAAGCCCAAGGTATAGCCACACTCCCCACCAGCACATCAGCTTCTCTTACTGCTACCATAAACATGCCCCAAACTCAGCCAACAGATATTAGCAATGGCTCCCAGATGACACTACCAACTGTGCTTCCACCTCAGACATCACCGTTAGTAGTTGCATCACCCAGGCTAGGGACGCCACAGCTAGAACTGGACAATTTAGACCTCCCAAGTGCAATTGAACGGGCTGAACACAGACGGGGAAGGCACAGAAGACCAGAAATAGAAAGACTTGCAGTGTTGGGTACCCATGGGCGCCCTGATGACATCCCTTATGAATATGATGTATCAGGTAAAGCGCGTCTGCGCACCACCAGAGCTAAGCCAATGCACCACATGGCCCTTAGCAGACCACCCCAATCATTGACTAATGGTCTGACACCAAATGAGATAGTAATACTCGGAGAGGGGTCAGACTACTATGTCAACCCCTTCTCAGATAATTTGGCAGGCTGGACAGAAGCTAATGCACCCCAAATGAATGTCTGGCCTCAAGATGGGTCATTTGAGCCACAAGACATGGCCACAGCTGAAGAATGTATCTTCTATGGGGCAGGAGATGACGATTGGGAGTACGGTTACATGCGCCCAGCCCTAAGGGTCTGGCAGAAATAAGCGCGCCAATATGATCACACACGACCCACAGGGGTGACGCACCAGATGCCCCTACTGTTTAAAAACGTCAATGACCGCCCCATCTATGTCCCCTGGACACTGATGGACAAAGAAAATTTGAAAAAAGAACTCCCGCCCCTCACAGAGGGCGCTGGGAAGTGGATACAAGCTTTTGAGAAACACACTACAGGTATACCATTGGCTATTGGGGATGTAAAAAGTCTGCTCACCTCCTTGATTGGGGAGGATGCAGAAGACATGTTCACACACATTGACAAAAGACTTTCCACCACTGATACACAATGTGACGGTAATTCCTTCAATAAAATTAGGACAGCAATATGGAACCAACTGCGCCGTAAGTTTCCCGATGTCCCTGACATTGGATCTCTGATGTCGCAAACAATGCAAACTAATGAAGACCCAGCACAGTACATTTCAAGAATGAAGGAAAAATGGCATCAGGAGCTAGGAGAGAAATGGGACGTGACTGGAGGCAACTGTAGGTTCTTTTACCACACAGTGAAAAAGGGACTGCCCACTGCAGTACAGGACAAATTAGATGGGATAGTAGCAATGGAATGCAAACCATGGCCAGAAATACAACACCACATCATTCACTTTTGCAAAAGGAGCAGGAACAGGAGAAAAAGAGGCAGTTAGCAATTGAAAACGCAGCTGCTAAATTAGTACAGCAGAAACTTAAGAAAAAGGAGGCCCCTGACACAATCATGGTAGCTACACCAGTGAGCCAGATGACTGCTGTCACCAACTTCCCACAAAATGCCCTGAATGCACTAGGAAACAACACACAGGTAGTAGCACCACCTGTACAGGTACAGCCCCCCTATGACTATGCACAACAACAGTCATATGCCAATGGACAGCAACAGCAGTATTATGGTAATCAGCAGATGAGGCCTGCGAATACAGGGATGCGGGGAGGAGGTAGAGGAATTGGCTTCCAAAGGGCTGCACCACAGCCAGGAGCACCACTATGTTTCTATTGTCAACAACCTGGACACTTTGTGAGAAGTTGTCGTACTAAAATGCGGGATGAAGGGAGGGTAGCAGTCAGAGGACACCCACAGCAAGCTCAGATCCCAACTCAATACCTGCAGCAGCAGCACCCACAGCCACCTCAACCCCAAGTAGTGTACTCCTATCCTTCTCCAGCACAGCAACAGCCCATGCAACAGCAGGTACAATTACAGACTCCCGTGATGACACAAGTACAGCCCCCGATGCAACAAGCACAGCCACAGATGATACAGCCACAGCCACCTGTATACCAATTGATGCCCCAGGCGCAAGCCCTTGTTCCCCCTTGGGGCCACAGTACTGTCCTCTACCAATCCATTCTCACAAGGCACCATCCAGCAGTACCATGCTGGAGGGTATTCGAGATAGGACAGCCCACAGACAACTCTTGTGTGTCCCGTGTTATCGTGCCTCACAGATTTTAGAGAGGACCCAGTTGTGTATGTCACGATTAACAACAAAACGTATAAGTTCATGATTGACACAGGTGCTACATTTTCTTGTATCAGGGAAGGAGCACTGCCCATCTCCAATTATGTTGCAGACACACAAGGTTTCTCTGGGGCAATAACAAGGGTCCCTTTCACCAAGCCAGTACCGATGGAAATAGGAGATAAATGTGTTGAACAGCGCCTACTGTACTCAACACAGTCCCCAGTAAATCTCTTGGGACGTGATCTCATGGCCAAGTTAAATATGACAATACATTTTGATGAGAATGGCGTAATGGTTTGTTCCATTCCTGGCACACAAACGATCACAATGATGACAGTCACTGTGGATTCTTCCCTAAAGGAACAGATAAGAGCCCGCCCAGTGGACGAACACGCATTCTCCACTGTGGTTCACATCATTGTTGCCAATACACCAGAAATGTATGGCCGCACTGTCCAACTTCCAAAAGAGTTTCTCTTTCGCCCACAATGTCAGGACACCCCAGCACCAGACAGCAACATGATCCTACACATAAATGCTCTTGAAATTACACCTAAATATGGGGCTTTTCTAGCAATTGACGACAATGCCCACACCTGGGCCTGCGTCATTTTTCTGGAAACTGAACAATTGGTGAGAAACATTTCAGATGACCAACTCTTTGGCCCTCCGGAAGAATATGATAAAATAGAAATTGTCTACTGCAATGAAGTTCCTCTCTCAGTAACAGTGGAAATAAGGACCCCAACTCCAATGACACCGGTCGATACCACACGTGACTCAGACCTGGCACAAGTACCATGCAATTTGTGGACAACAGGTCCAAACGATGTGGATCTGATTAGATCAGCTGCACCATTCAGAGTCACACTGAAACAAGGCGCCATCCTCCCCAGAGTGCGCCAGTATCCCCTGTCCAAAGAAGCAGAGGAGGGCATTGCCCCCACAATACAGGCATTGCTAGACCAAGGTGTAATATACCCCTGTGTTTCGCCTTGCAATACCTGTCTGTTTCCTGTGAGAAAAGGGAAAACTAGTCAGTGGAGGCTAGTTCATGATTTGCGCTCCATTAACAGCATAGTGGTACCCGAATTTCCCATTGTCCCAGACCCCTCAGTAATACTAACAAATATTCCTCAAGATGCACAATACTTTTCAGTCATAGACCTCAAAAATGCCTTCTTCAGTATCCCATTACACCCTGACAGCCAGTTCTTATTTGCATTTTCATTCAAAAATAAGCAATTCACCTATACAAGGTTAGCACAAGGTTACTGTGAATCCCCCAGCGTCTTCAATAGAATTGTCAAGGATGATTTGTCAAATTTCCAATGTGACAGCACCCTGCTACAATATGTCGATGACATACTACTCTGTAGCACCACAGAGCAGCAGTGCCGGCAGGATACAATTGCTCTGCTTACAACACTGGCACAGAGAGGGTACAAAGTAGACAAACATAAACTGCAGTACTGTCAGGAAGAAGTGCAATACCTAGGTCAGCTGATTTCAGCATCAGGGAGAAGAGTTACCCCAGAAAGAGGAGAGGCAATTAGAAACACTCCAGAGCCGCAGACAGTCAAAGATATGCAGAAGTTCCTAGGACTAGTGAACTATGTTAGGCAATGGATCTTTGACTATTCTACCATCACTGCACCACTCCTGAAAGCCGTTAAAATGGCTAAAGACAGACATAATAAGATTGACTGGACACTTGAAATGACAGCAGCCTTTTCACTATTGAAGGATGAGATTACAAATGCACCAGTGTTAGGCTCTCCTGATTACATGAAAGAATTCTATCTGTTCACTCACTGTAATGGACAGGTCATGACAGCAGTCCTCACCCAAAAATACCCCATGGGCCACAAACCAATTGCATACTTCAGTGGCATGTTGGACTCAGTAATGAAGGGCCACTATCCCTGTGAACAAGCTTTAGCGACCGCAGCATTTGCTGTTGAGAAAAGCACCCCCATAGTTATGGGTTCCCCTCTGACATTGTTCACTGAGCATGCTGTTTTTGCAATAATACAAAAAGCTAAAACGACTCTTACAACACAAAGAGTGTCAGGCTACGAAGTGATACTGTCATTGCCATCTTTAAAAGTTGTTAAATGTCATACTGTAAATCCAGCCACGTTCTTTGCCCATCCCATTGCTACCACAGATGATGACACCCATGACTGTGCCACATACTGTCCAGATGAGTCAGGAACAGCAAAGGAGGACCCATTGCCAGACAGTACAGTTTACTTTGTTGATGGTTCCTCTACCATTGATCAAGAGACAGGAATAAGATATACAGGAGCAGCAGTGGTCAGAGCACAACAGAATGGCTCCTCTGATTCTCTAGACATTGTACAGCAGATAACATTGCCATCACATTACTCAGCACAAGCAGCAGAATTAGTAGCACTAATAGCAGCCCTAAAACATGGAACAGAGAAAAGAATTACTGTATACTCCGATTCTGCATATGTCACCACGACCACACATTCCAGCATCTTGAGATGGAAGAGGCGTGGCTTCCTAAAAACAGATGGCAGGCCTGTGATGCACAAACAGTTACTTGAAGAGCTAATAGATACATTGACATTGCCAGCAGAAGTAGCTGTAGTAAAGTGTGCGGCACACACAAATGGCCAAGATTTTGTGTCTAGAGGTAATGCCCTGGCAGACTGGGCTGCAAAAGCAGCCGCCAGAGGACCCCAGCTTATACCATCAACATCCCCAGCATCACCACATCACTGTGCCCCTATCCTGCTTGCCCACGATGAACCTTTGGTACAGGAAGATACACAAGATACAGTTGATAACACCTGTGATTTGCCACTCCCACATACCCCTAGTACTACCCCTCCATACACTATTGACAGTACTCAGCTATACGATCACATTGCACAACTGCACCTCAGAGAGGTACAGGAGAGTGCCCCACCTGAAGAAAAAGAGTTATGGAAGAAGAGGGAGTACAACAGGATGCTTCAGATTTCCTTTACAGACAGGCAATGACAGGAAAGCCTGTCATGCCACAAGCGTTATTACAAATAGCACTCACTCAGTTACACCTTCCTACACATGTGTCTCGTGATAACATGTCCGCTACTCTACAGGTAGATTGGTTCATCCCCAATGCTTATGAGCAGATACAACTCTTTGTTCATCAATGCCTCATTTGCCAGCAATACTCACCTAACCCAACCATGAAAACAGTTGCTTCAACAATACCAAAACCTAAAGGTCCATTTAGAGAGCTTCACATTGATTATGTAGACATGATTGACAGATGCCAGAACTACCGATACCTCATTGTGGTGGTATGCCCATTTTCACGGTGGATTGAGGCTGGACCATGTGTCCATTGTGACGCAAAGGCCGCAGCTTCCTTCCTGCTTCGAGAGGTCATAAGTCGCTGGGGCTTGCCCGACGCCATTCGGTGCGACAACGGCAGCCATTTTTCAAACGCCATCTTTGACATGATCACCACAATGTTAGGAATTAAACATAAGTTGACCTCAGCCTATCACCCACAAAGCAATGGTATTTGTGAGCGCCTCAACGGCCTGCTCAAAGGTAAAATCAGTAAGATAAGTGCCACAATTGGAAAGAAATGGCTCTATTGCCTTCCCATTGCTCTGTTTGCCCTCAGAAACACTCCCAGTTCTCATCATCACCTCACAAGCTTGTCACTGGCAGATCAATGAACGTAGCAGTTCCCTCCACCAGACCCAAACTAGATACTGAAACTTCTTCTGAGATTATAAAAGCTGAATTGTTTGATTATTTATGTGCACTAACACGTGCTGCAAAGTTCCTTTCTATTCAGATATCAAAGACAAAGAACAAGGGCCCTATTTCTGATGAACTTCCACCTATCTGCCCTGGGACACAGATCTTTGTAAAGAAAGCAGTCCGGAAGTGGCGAGACCCCAAGTACGACGGACCTTTCAAAGTCGTGGACTTTTCACCCACAGCTGTCCGAATAGCTGAGAGGAAGGCATGGATACATCGGAGCCTCGTGAGGATCCACCCGGCACCATCCCAGACCTGATTGATGAGCAAGAGGAGGCCATCTTGTTCCCACTGACTATTCGAGAACGGGAGGATGGCGATCACATGGTGGTCTATGGACTAAGACGCAGTGACAGTCACACCCCTCGTGCAGAAATGCCATTCAAAAAGATATGTATTGTCGGCATTATCTTCTTTGTTACATTTATTTTTACAATTGCTATGTTCCAATGGCTTGCAGTGCTTTCACACTGCCAAAATAGAGAGAAGTGTGGAGCCGGCAAAAATAGAACTGCCGCTACCACAGTGCGCCCCAGGTCCAAGATACTTCCTGGTACCACACAAACTGAGAAAAGCACCATTAGTTACGAAAAAGTCCAAAGTCCTTTGACACAGGTACTAGCACCCCCAAGAGTGAGGAGAGTTCAACATCCCAGATCAATTTGACTAGTAGCTATTATGTCTATGTTCCCCCCACTGACACCTTCCACACCCCTGACAACAATACAGGATGGGACGTGGCACTTGAGCTCACCCCTGAACACAAGCACAAATATAGGCGAAGCATTAGGTATACATTACGCACCCAACGTAAGAAAGCGCCGGTCCCACCAGTTTCAGACTGGGTCAGTAATCTCCAGAACACGGTTGTTTACACTTTCGAACAGCACTCGATGCCTGACATCCCCTACCAGCGCCCTGACAAGCCAGCAGGGGATCATGGGGTCCATAACGCACTATTAGACAACCTATGGTACAGGGACATGATGGAAGTTGGGAAGAAGGTTACAAATGAGTCCTGCTTTGTGTGCTCACACATTCCCCACGCTGTAGGCGCAGATAGACTGATTTTTCCCAAAGAAGTCCCACCACCCACCGCCAAATGTCTTCTCCACCTGTTTCTTTGTCGTATACATGGTCAGATTCAGCTTCATTCGGCTGCAGTAGACGAAGCACTAGTGAACACTACAGAATGGGATTACAACTATGTTACATTCACTGTTGTTACTGATCCACTGGTGTTTAAAAGGAGAATGGAAGTCTACTATAGCATGAGAGTGCCTATTGCTACAATAGAAGTCTGGGAACAGAACTTTAAGAGATTAGGGTACTTCACCTTTACAACACCTCCATCAAAATGTCACTCAAATGACCATATTGCAGTCAACCATACAGCTACCAATTGCCCTTGTCAGTGGAGAGCAGTACTGCGCCTAAAAGCCAATATTTATTTTAACAGCAAGTGGAATGGCCCACATGATTTGCTATGTAAGGCAGCCTCCTTAGGACCCCCCATTGTGGATACTGAGCACACGCACAATATTGATTGGGATCTTGGGGAGGAGTGCGCTGAGGCATGGGCACAGGAAACTAGAAGATACACCTTCAATGAGGGCACAACATACAAACCGAAAAGAGCATACAAGCTAAAATCACCTCTTCTTTGCTTCCTAGGTAAAGGTACAGTTCCTGTGGGCCGGAACACCAATTGCAACAACACTATTTTTAATTTGGACCTCCAGTACGGCACCTCCAGCCTCATGGACATCTATTGGGCTTGCGGAGAACATATATATCTGCAGCTGCCCCCCCAGTGGAACGGACTCTGTACTATGGTAACAATGCATGAACTGCATCTGGTCGTACCAGCAGCCAATATTTCCCACATTCATGCCCACCCGATGACAGGTGATATCACCCTGCTCCACCGACACAGGAGGGGCATCATGCACTATTTCTCACATGGCCCCTTTCACGAGATCCCACAAGAATTCCACCTTTTCAACGATGCTGAACTTTTCTTTGGGGGCGCTTTCCACCTGTTCCAGACCAAAGCAAATGCCCGCTGGCTTCAAGTGACAAGATATGAACTGATGCAACTTATCAACAACACCCGTGACGGGTTCAACGCCATAAAGGAGGAACTACCTCCCTTGAGGCTTATGGTCCTGGAACACCGCTATGTTCTAGATCAGTTAACTGCGATAAATGGTGGAGTATGCGCCAAGATTGGGAAATCCTGCTGCACGTTCATATTGGCTAATGATGCTGATAACGGAACACTTACAAAAGCCATTGAGGACTTGGACAATTTGGGGAAAAAGATGCATGAGGAAGGAGGTGCTGAGGCAGACGTTTTTTCTAATTGGTTCAACCTTGAATGGATGCCTTCATGGCTGTCTGCTGTACTGAAAATGTTAATGCCTGTTTTATGTGTGTTGTTGCTAGTGTGTTGCGGTGCACAGATCCTTATACATTGCGTCAAAAGATTCAGCTCTAAAATAGTTGGGATGAACTACGCAGGCACTGGAGTTTACTCAGGAATAGACAGGGGACAAGGGAATGAGGAGGACATAGCTATGTTAAATATAGTAGAACTCACCATCCCTACCTCTAACACATCACCAGTTACTTCTGATCGCCATTACCAGGTGCCAAATTCACCCCCACTTCCCCCGGGGAGACACATGGTGCATCCATATGAGACTATGGCTGACAGACAAGAGGGGCGCTATTCACACCTAAGTGCTGACTTAAATATAAGCCACAAACTGCCCCCACAGCCAGCTAAATATGCCGTGAGGATGGTGTTCAAAGATGAACAAGATGAGGGAAATGAGAGAGGGTCCGTTTTTACCATGTAACAAATGCCCCGGGCCATCCTTATCACTCAGTCAGTATGAACCCCTAGGTAGGCCCTGCGGTATCTCTGCAGGCTTTTTGTTAAATTGACCACAGCTCCGCCATTTTCTGAGCAGCAGGCTCTAAGCCTGTCTGACCACAAATCTCAGCCAGCTTCTCTCTGCGAGGCACACTGCTCCAGGCAAGATAGCCCCCACCCTACCCGTGTGCAAAGTTCATTGTCTCTTTCTTCACCCTGCCGAGATGTAGGCCACCACAGCCCGGATGTGTCTGGGCTGTGAGAACAGAGAAGTTCCCAGACCGGGGTGATGAATGTGGCAACTAGGACATATATCTATATATATATATACTCTATTCCTTACATTACATTTTTTCTGCTTGCTCTATGAAATTTACGGCAAGCGTTTGGCATGAGAACATAACCTTTCACCTAGTCTATGTTCCGCGTTTAACTGAAGAAGCTCGACACGTCTGATAAATGTGCGAACTGTCGCTATAAGTGACGTAGGTAGGGCTGACGTGGGAATAAGCACTTCTGCTTCAGTTCCCAGCACTAAAAGGTATAAAAGACGAGTCCACGGGGTTCTTGTCGGATTACCTCTTTGTCTGTATGTAGGTGACAGACTGTGTAGGTCTTCCCCAAGAGCTCTTGTTTTATTTTAAACTGTATTATTTTATTTGAAATATACTCTGCATTTATCTGTTTGATATATACTTTGTCATATGAAATGCCTTATTTTTCTATGTTGTCTTTAATTCTAATTTTCTCCCTTTTATAATTAAAATGCTTATATTGTGATTGCAGGGTTGCTCTCTTTTGGGTTTAAACGTGAGTATGCTCTGCATTTTAGAGCAAATAAGTGGTGCACTCTGAGAACATTTTCCTTGATTTAAAGATGATGTTTTTCATATTACATTTATAAATGTGTCTTTGAGATTTGTATTCTGCACACCTCATGTTGCATTTTATGAAGCGTCTCTCTTCTAATGCTTTCAAGATTTCCATGTAAAACTGCCTTTTGATTTACATGACTCTCTGTAAGTGCGAGGTCACCATATCTTGTATTTTGTATTTTTAATGCCTTTTTCTTGAAGCTGCGCCTTCTAAATAAATCTGTTAAACCTTTTGGCTTGATTTCCATGACTCACACACTTGTTTCCTTCATTTTAGTATGAGCGTTCCTGGGCACCCCGCCTCAAGTTAAGCTGCCCCTTTGCCACTAAATCACTCCCTCGAACAGCCGGCAAAGGTGCCCCCTAGCCCCCTCCCAGGCCCCTAAAAACGCTCCCTCCAACAGATGTCCCAGCTTCTTGGGAAATGTTTACTCCCAGAGCGTTTTGCTCTCGGGAGCCAGCAGCGGCGCGCAGGGGCCATCTGTTTTTAATTAGCGTGGCCACGCTTGTCTCCCACGCAGTCTCTCTCCCCCCTCAGCCACCGACGTCACCGATTCGCACGGTCTTCCAACACGCTGATAGGCTACCATCTATTGTAGAAGTTGGAAAGAGGCGGTACTGTCCCCACGTGGGGGCCTAATTGTAACTAGACTCCACCCTTTCCACACTGTTGTGCTTCTCTGCATGTGAGAAGAGAGGGGGGCATGCAGTGCACTCTCAGCGCGTGAGCACGCTGATAGGCTACCATCTATTGTAGAAGTTGGAAGGAGGCGGTACTGTCCCCATGTGGGGGCCTAGTTGTAACTAGACTCCACCCTTTCCACACTGTTGTGCTTGTCTGCATGTGGGAAGAGAGGGGGGCACGCAGCGCACTCTCAGCGCGTGAGCGCGCGCCAGAAAACTGCCGCTGGCCCCAATTCATCGCCAGGATTAAAGGGTGACCCGGCCGTCTTTGTTCCGCTGTCGGTGCCTCCTGCCTCCCCCCTTCGAGGCATATGTGTGGCCTCCGTTGCACCCATACCTTGAGGGCGAATAGCAGCAGCAAGCAGCGCCACCTGACTCCATGACACACAACTGGTGGGTAAATTGGGTTCTTTATCACCCCTTAATATTCCTTCTTAATTTGTAGGGCGCGCGGCACACAGGGACTTGTGGGGGAGGGGCTGGGGGACGCACATCTTGGCTCGGTGGTTCGTGCTCGCCGTTGTCACTGTGACTGTCTATGTGCGCGCGGGAGCGAGCGGCGCGGGGCACTGTGTGTAGCGCGGGGTGCAGCCTGCAACCTGCTGAAAGTATCTCACGTTCTGGGCAAGCGCACTGGAATAGTTGGACAGCACATGCTAGTGTTTATTTACTAAGAGGAGGTGCTATTGTCTCTCCGGGTCTTCAGTTATTCGTTCCCGGTGCGCACCGCTCAGTCACTGCAATACATCCTCCGAAGAACAACCCCTTTAAGGTGATATAAGAATGTACCAGCAGCACATCGAGGAGATGAGTTGGGTCTTGTATTAGAGTCATTTGGGACAGTGTTTGTTGAGGTGAATCTTCTCATTTTGTTTTCATTTAGGGAGATTCTAACCTGGCTCGCAGCTCCAAAGTCGGCAGCTCTGCCCGTATCGCCACATCTCCCCTGTCTGCTAATTACATCTCGCATTTGTACCGCTTTCAATAACACTTCATTCCCATAGAGAGTGTCACTGCCACGTCATTTCAAGTTAATCATAAGCTTTAAAAACGCATGAATTATAGCTTTATGTTTCCTAAAGATCTCTCAGTCTTGCACCCCAGGGTAGCTTGCAATCCCCGTAACGATGTAGCTTTACGCTGTTGCTTTACGCTTTATTCTGAACATTTTTATTCATTTAGCTCCTTACGAAACCATCTTGAATGTATTTATATAAACACATTAATTCGAACCTGCTTCACATTTAACGCGAGGGAAAGCTAACACAGTAGCACGATGTTTCTCCATCCCTGCAGCGTGTCCCTGCAACATCACAGACTCAGTGGCGCGCCTGGTTTTTCTCACCCTTGTGTACTCCAGGAGCTTTTCTTTTTCAGCCAACACCACCGCATTTGGCCACGTCAAAATAGTTGGAACAGGGGTGATATGGAAGTACATCTTAAGGTCCATAAAGGCCTAGGAGACAGCAGAACCTACAGTATGTCCAAGACTCCTCCAAAGCTGGCGGATATGAATTAAGCTTGCCTCAATTAATTGAAAATAGAGGTGCTTAGTGGACCCCGCATTCTTGTGACTCAAAGGGCCTACCTCCATAAACTCGATCTTAAATTCTGTGACAAAATGCTCTTCGATGAACTGCATCTTTTCTGGCGTGGGCTGTCAGTGCTGCTCTTAATTGTGAGGACTACATTGGTATTGCTGCTCTTCTGCTGTAACTATTGGGTCATGTGGGGCTCCCATAGAAAATCATTTCCCTGGGAGCAAATTTGGAAATTACTTTTAAATCACACTCGCTCCTGGCACAGTTTCACATGTTTGGCTAGGTGTGGTGGGGAACGGGGTCCCCAAGCAGGCCCCTGCTGTCACTTTCCTGGCCCAGCAGGACAGCATCATAGCAGGTATCAACAACAAGGGCTTCAGTATCCTGGAAAGGTGCCAAACTCACTGACATCCGGCTGTTCAGGTATTTCCATCTTCACACCCTTCCTCCATATCCTAAAACCCCTTCCCACTCCATAACTAATACAACTTCCCTGTACTTCCTACTAGTCCCTTCTCACCTATATCCATATCGACTGATCTCACATCTTTCAAATAACCTCCTGACCCACTGGTCCCCCCTGCCCACTGATTCTTACAATCCACTCACCTGCTCCTCCGCAAATATATCCAGGCCCATTATGCAACCCTTCCTTGTCTTTCATTTCAACCTCCCTCTACCCAAAAACACCCCTGGCCATTGGCATATAATGCAGTATTTCTTTCACAGATTATTTATTTCTGCTGCTTTCTAAAACAAGCATTGGCCTAGCCAATAGGTCTCGCCTTTGGGACCTTATAAGTGTTTAGCCATGCTACAGTTGATGTTGTTGCACCAAGGATATTGTGCTGGATAACTAAACACTTATAAGGTCCCAAAGGCGAGACCTATTGGCTATGCCAATGCTTGTTTTATTATTCCCGCTTCCCCCACTTTCTCCCCCTCCCACCCCATCCCCCTACCTCATGTGTCTTCCCCCCTCCTGTCCCCGCCCCCTACCTCCGATCAGTGCCAGCCGCCGCTACCCTTGAGTATTGTTTGTAGCAATCTATGCTATTAAAACTTTACTGTGTTCTTTTGCAGCCCAGTCCGGCCCTATTCAAGAGCACAGTATTCATTAATGCTTATGTGTTCAAGTACTGAGACCAGGCTTTCCGGAAAAAGTACCACATAATTGACAGAGAGAGTTCCTGTGTTTGAACGATAACATTTGTGGAATGCGAGCAAGCTGATGCATGTAGCAGCTGGCTGTGCGATGTCACATTCCAGTGGCATACCCCAAAACATGGTGGGCCTCATTTACGAACGTTTGCGTAGGGCAGCATCGCAAGCCTTTCTGCTGTGCTGCCCTACGGCAAAAGACAAGGGCAGTCATGCACCATATATATCAGATACGTCGCATTCCTGTCCTTTCCCCCTGCTCAGGCGCACAAATGGCTGCAATGCGTCAACACAGGCACCGTTGCACCATGGTGCAAGGGTGTCTGCATTTTAGGGGTGATTGCTAAACAACACATGGAGGTGATTTCCTCTTCCTATGTATGCTGCTGAATGTTGAATGCAGCACCTATAGAAAGAGGAAAGAGTTATTTCTCCTCGTTGCGTCCCCGCCTACACCACCCCTGGGGAGGAGTAGGATTTTGACACATTCCCAGGGTTACGAAATCTTATAAATCTGGCAATGTGTCAAAAACCATGTGTGTTACATGGTAACACCCACTGTAACACCCATGGCACGGCTCCCTAACACAGGGTGAGGCAACGCAATGACTTGCGCTGCGTTGCCTCAGTCCATATCTACAAAGCCATGAAAAGCTGCTCAGGGTGGCTTTATGGCCCTGCAGTGTGCATCACCGGAGCGTGACTAAAAGTGACGTCCCAGCAGTGCAGGTTCCTCGTAAAGGAGGCCCGAGAGCATATTTACAATATTTGGCATAGGACATGCCGCAAGCCTTCTAGGTGCACTGCCCTATGTAAAAAAAAAGGCAGGAATGTGCCGTATCTACAACAACAACTGTCCTTTCTGCCAGCACCAGCGCACAAACTGCAGCCAAGCACCAATGCAGACACCCTTGCACTATGCTGCAAGGATGTCTGTGTCATTGGCATGATTTTTGTTGTGCAGGAAAGGACATCTTCCTACACACAAACAATAAAAGGAGGTCTTTTACTCATTCTATGTGTGCTTCAGAATGCAGCAGACGTGGAAAGAGGAAAAAACAAAGAGAAATGTTAAAATTTCTCCTCGTTTCGCCTGCTTTGGGAAGGCGTCCATTTCGGCGCTGCCCCAGATTTACGCTATGTTGTAAATCTGGAGCAGTTAAAAAAACCAATGGTGTTGAGTAGGAACACTCACAGCAACACCCATGGAACGCCCTTCCATGCAGAGTAAGCATGGCCTTACTCCATATTTACAAGGCCATCAAAAGCCACGCAGGGTGGCTTTGCGTGGCCTTGTAAATATGAGCCGGAACACTGCACCACCAGATTGTCACGAAAGTGATGCTCTGGCGGTCTAAAATATGCCCCAGGGTGTGTGGAGACGGGGCCGGACTCAACAGGATTGGATCTCTGTCAGCCAGGCGCGGCCAGTGCAGGTAAGCACAGTGGGGCGGGTGGGGGGAGTCGACAGATGATGACGAGGGAAAATAAAAAAAAATAAAAAAACACTTACCTTGTGCTCGCTGCATCGCCGACATTGGCGAGCGCAAGGTAAGTGGTTTTATTTTTTTAAATGTTATTTTCCCTAGTCATCGTCCGCCAACTCCCCCCCACCCGCATCACCGCACTTATTTGCACCGTCCGCTCCTGCTGTCAGCAGCAATTTGACAGAACAAGCCATTCAATAACTAAAGCGCTTTCTTCTAGCATGTCTTTTGTTCAGATAGCGCCAGACAGCGTTGGGGATTTGCGCGCTTTAAAAAATTCCCTAACATTAACATGATGAACAGGTAGAAAGTGGCACTACAGTCCCAAGAAAAGAAGAGTTAGTCCTCTTTGGCCTTCTAGATGTCCCGCCCTTCTGCCGCACGTGAGCGCTAATGCCCGACTATTTCTATGTAGTCATTATATTGAGTGTAAATGGTGAAGCATCCCATCTAGTACAATGTGGTGAGTGATGGGGCAGATGGTTATCATTCATCAAGATGAGGCTATATCTACAGGGTTGAGAACCCCTAAACTTCACTATGCAGGTGATAGAGCGCTTACAGCACTCTAAATTGTATGCGTGCACTATACTCCTGATACAAACGCACTAATATATCTTTTGTCGTGTGCAGTGTTTTATGATTATTAAGATGCATTTATTCACGTCATATTAGTATTAAAGTGAAGTGAGCACATTTAAGTAGGATCTTGCGTGTATTAAAAATATAATTCCTGTATGTGTAATGTGCAGGATGACATTGTATTCACATAATGTAACCATGCTGAGTTTAAGTTACCCGATTTGTAGGCCCAAATTATAGGTTGTTTTGAGTTTCGTTTCTCCTTGGCTGCTCAAGTATTAATTACATAAATTCTGGTGTGCTCGAAGACAGTGTGTTCTCATCCTACTGCAGGTGCAGGAATTCGACCTCGTTATTCTTAGATTTAAGGAGATACCTGGAATGTCTTTGAAGAAGACTGAAAGGCGAGAAGGGAGGACACCTTTGTGCATAGCCTATCTGGGAACTAAGGCCACCGGAAGAAGAGTCAACTAATTAAAGCTTCTGTGGAAACTTACTGAAAACCGTTGCAAGTGGAAAAGTTTAACACATGACGTATTGTGGGCTGATTATTGTCTTTTTGTGTGATGCGCAGGGACAGATTTGGAAGACTTCTACCAGCTTTCGGAGGAGAAGGAGCATCTTAGAGCGAGCTCCATAGCTTTAAGCTATTAGACCCATTTTGACGTGAGTACTTCTTAGGAAGTCAACACGTGCTGACACCTTTGGGATATGATACAAGGGAGATAGGTAGGATTCTCATTGATAGTAGAGTAGGGAAAGATTTTGCTCCTTCTTAAATGAAAAGAGAATTGGACTCCGCTTCCATTCTTTGCTGTATTTTGATTTTGGAGTTCATCATATTATGCCTTCTGTGCCGAATGACTTATATTCGTAAAATCGGCTCTGTATTGATTTTCCTGTACCTCTATACGCTAATATTGAGGTGTGTTTATATTCAATTATTTTTGGCCTTATAATAAATCCACAAAACCTAAAGTCGGAGTCTGTGGTCTATTACAGCATGACTAAATCGAAAGTATAATTTTGAATTGTTTTCCTCCCTTCTACCACTTTTAATAGGCAAATAAAAGACCATCTGCATTAAATCTAGTAGGGAAAAGTAGGAGTAAAGGTTGGCGTAATCAAATGGTAGCAGAGGATGGTTTGCCTCTAAGAGTGAGGGGAGAAAGAGAGTAGGAGTAGGGTCGGTAGAATATTAAGGCCCTGGACACGGAGTAGACGACGGCGGGCATTGATGGAAGTCGGCAGACGTTGACGGTGCGGCGGAAACAGTGGTGGTGTGAGTATGAAATTGTGTGGTGTGTTAGATTGCGGTGATGAAATATTTGTGTGATGTCTTGCGGAGTTGAGATGCACGTCGAGTGATTGTGAGTTCATTGGTTTACTGGTTCGGACACGTGCGAATCAGGAAGTTTGGTTAGCAGACTCAAGAGAAGTCCAAGATCCCGGGATAGTTTTGTATTTGTAATTGTCTGATCAAAATCGTGGGCGTCATGAAGCGCTATCGATGATCCACTTGTGATAGGGAACTTTGTGTGAAAGGAGTACGTCGCGATAGAAAGCCTCAGGTACCGGGGGTGAACTATGGCGATTGAGTGACCAACGCAGGTCGGGGGTCACAGCGGATGACTGTTCTTGTAAGAGTGTTATATCGAACTTCTAGAGGATGGATAATTACTTGTTTATGTAACTGTAAGTTATTGTGACTGTGTTAGGAGCAGTTACTTGGTTTAATAGCTTTTGGTTATACAGTTACTTGTAGTGTGAATGTGTGAGCGAATGAAATTGTAAAGGAGGGTGAGCCGCTGCAAGGAGCGAGTAGTGACGTCAGTGTGCGCCGCGCTGGGATTGGTCGGTTGGTGTAACGCCGCGCTGGGATTGGTGGACGTTCGTTCGAAGCTGAGTATTGAATTTGGAGGGCAAACAATCGATTTTCAGGATGAGATGTTTTAGGGTGCTGCAGGATTTGTGTAGAGGTGATACAGGAGTGGTGACACGGGTAGGAGAAGAAGCTCCGCCTGAGGATAAACCGGCGCATTATATGGCAACAAATGTAGGACTCCATACTATAGTTTGGCTTCAAAATTGGCATAAAATTACAGAAAAAGAAGGGGAATTGGCTTTTCCTCGTTATGGGTCATTTCGTATGGAGGTGCTGTATCAGCTAAGAGGAGTGATGTCTGCTTTGAAACCTCCGCCTAGACCAACTCAATTTTAGGCATTGGATGCTGGGATGAGAGCAGCCATGGCAAAGAGAAGGGAAGCTTCTCAGGGAAGAATGAAAAAAGCAATGAAGGCATACCAGGATGCCAGGTGGGATGCACAGCTGAAGAGATGGAGAGTAGACACCATAGAGGGAGAACGATTGTATCCATTTCGGTTATTAGAAGAAGCGTCTAAAGGGCAAAGTAAGACAGAAGAGGAAAGTGATACAGATGACAGTTTTCTAGATAGACTGCTAGCAGAACGTCCTCCACCTGATGACTCTAGACTGGAGATGGAGAGAATACAGCAATCAGAGGAAATCCTATGGGTGAGACAAACAGGTTCAGAAGAGCAGACCACAGGAGTCAGGGGGAGGATTTCAGTGGAAATGAGAAGAATTCCAGGAGGGTCTGGAGGGATAGGGTACGCAACCTCGGAGTCAGGAGAGACTGCCTGTAACAGGCGATTACCAGAAGCTCTTTCGTTACCAGTTACTATTGGACCGGTGATTTCAATATACAACCCCAGAGAGTCAACAACAGACAGAACAAGGTGAAGAGACTATATCTGGAGGGAGTCTTACCATGAGTGAGACGGGCATGGCTCAGGTACCAGTGGAAGCCAGTACTCCACTGCCAGCTACGCTGATCCTTCAAGGATGGACAGTGGGTCAGAATGAAGACAAACAGGGGCTTTAGCAAATTCTGAGTCAGCCTTCAGAATGTGGGTTCCACCGGTGAGGGAGTCACAGATATTGAATGATGAATTGTGGTTGAAACAAGAAGCACCTAGAGTACCTTTCGGCACACATAATTTATGTGAGCTTATCCATTGGAGAAGTCGAAGCTGTGAAAGAGAAAGTCGCCCAGTTGTGAGGATGAAGGAGAGTGGGAGTCCAAGGAGAACACAAAGTTGTGACAGGGAGGAATTGGGAAGTGAAAGAGGTCAGAAGGTTTTACATGTTGCAATAAAGGCACCATTGTTAGATGTGGTAAGATTAAAAGCAGAAATAGATGAATTGATAGAAGGAAATCTGCCATGGGAGAGAATTGACACATATGACTCCAGCAAATTGCTATTTGTAGCTAAAGATGTTACTAGGAAGGCAAAGCGAGCTCATGATGCATTGTCCCAGTTGGTACGAAAGTATGAGGTAGATCTACCAAAGACTAAAATAATGCAGGGAACTTGTAGATTGCATTATACGGATAAGGAATTGGAAGAGAAACGAACGGTAGGATTAAGAGCACAAATTAGGGAATTGGTGATAGGGATGCGAGCGTGGAGAGCATTAGACAAATGGGAAGAGAGGTGGGCCAAAAAGAAAAGTGTCAAGAAAGGAATAGGAGACACTCCCGCCTCCGGGTGGAGGGACGGGATCGGCAGGACATTACCCTTTGAGAGAAGTGCAAAATGGGGGGTACGTTCATGTGCCTTGGAGCAGGGGTGATTTGGCAGCATTCACCAATGATTTTCCTCAGCTGAGGGAAAAACCTGCTGATTGGTATAAGCAAATCGATCGGTTTGTTAAGATCTCCAAGGTGCTTTGGATTGATTTGAATACCTTGTTTGATATAGTGGTCCCAGGAGATTTATGGACGGCGTGTAAAATTGCCATTGATTGGCCCGCTGTAGAACCAGCCAGAGACCCGAAAAATCATGGTCCTTCTCCCGAAGTAATGAAGAAATATGAGCAAGTGATTACATGGTTACAATCCAAGGTAGCTCCGCAAACAGTCGATTGGCTTAAAATCGATCGTACTACTCAAGATTCTAAGGAGTCGGTACATGACTATTATGAGAGACTTTTAGTGGCTTTTAAACAGCATAGTGGATTGGATACAATTGAGCAGAAAGATATGGGACAGTTTGTCTCAAAATTTGTGCTCGGACTAAGATCTGATGTTAGCTTGATGATACAAACACATTTGATATCTTGGCAGACTAAGACGGTGGATGAAATCCTACGTTATGCAAAATTCTGTAGTGATCAAGTAGAATCGGCACAAAAGACATTGAAAGACAAGTTGATGTTGGTGCAGTTGAGGAATGCCGAAAGGCCTGATCAGATGCAAGGGGTTGGAGGAGCGATGGGTCGAGGTAGAGGAAGTGGTAGAGGAATGGGTCAACAGATGGTATCCCAACCTGGACAGGGAAGAGGCAGGGGAATGGATGCAGGTACAGGAGGTGATTGGGTGGCGAACCAAAAGAAGGTCACTGCTTGTCATTATTGTCACAAAATCGGGCATTGGAAGCGCGAGTGTCGATTGAATCCAGCAAATCAATTGCAGAATGAGGGAGAGGGACAGATGTCAGAGACTTTGAATACTGTAACTAGACCTAGGTCTATGTATGGGGCAGGATATGAGCCGCAAATGCAGATTCCTCAGCCTCCAACAATACCCACTCATAATCAGGTGTATCATCAGATGCCCTATTTTGAAATATGAGACAGATCTGACCAACCACAAGATCTTCATGAGTGTCAGAGGGGGGTGCAGGAAGAATGCCCTTTGGATGCGATCCTGGAAGTAGATCAAAATGGACCGTTTGTAGATGCAGAAGTGAATGGACACTCTGTTACCTTCTTATTAGATACTGGAGCTGCGCGCACCACAGTAAGAACCGAAGAGGTTCCAAATTTGTCCCTGTCAGGACAAACGATCCAAGTGGTGGGAGTTACCAATCAGAAAATGACTAACCCATTGACAAATGAGTTACCTGTGAGGATAGGACCGTTCCGAGACAAACATCAATTTGTAGTTTGCAATTCAAGCCCAGTCTGTCTGTTGGGACGAGACCTGTTGTGTAAACTAAATTGTACCATATCTTGCACTCCGAGGGGTGTGGAGTTGCAAACTTGTGATGATGACGCTGATTTTAAAATGGCTAATATGAGCTTGTGTACAGAAATGTTCATGGTTCTTACGATAGAGGTGTTGCCACATGATTTGAGAGATTCGGTTTCCCCAAAAGTGTGGGATTTTACAGGTGAGGAGATAGGATTCATTTGAGGGGTTGAACCTGTTAAGATACAGGTCAAACCAAATGCAGAATTTCCACGAACTCCGCAGTATAAATTAACTCCAGAAACTGTGGCTGGAATAAGACCTGTAATTGAGTCTATGATTGCACAAGGCATTCTCAAGGAGATACGAGGAAGTCCCTGCAATTCACCTATTATGGGACTGCAGAAGCCTAGCGGCAAGTACAGAATAGTACAGGATTTGCACAGAGTTAATGAAATTGTGATTCCATGTTGTCCTGTGGTACCGAATCCAGCTGTTATTCTGTTTCAAATACCATGTGTAGCAGAATGGTTTACAGTCATAGATTTATGTCAGGCATTTTTCTCCATACCATTGCATGAAGACAGCCAGTTTTTATTTGCATTTAGGATGGACGATCGTGTGTTAACATGGTGTAGAATCCCTCAAGGGTATACAGAAAGCCCCTCTATTTTTTAGTCAGAGTCTGAAGAAGAATCTTGAAGGGCTAATGATGACCCAGAACTCAGTCCTAGTGCAGTATATTGACGACCTTTTGGTCGCTTCAGAGACTGAGGATGCTTGCAGGATTGATACTGTGGCTTTGCTGAATCATTTGGCAGACAATGGACACAAAGTGTCTCCGAACAAACTCCAGTATTGTCTGAATGAAGTACAGTATTTAGGTCATCGGATTGAGAAAGGGAAACGGAGGGTGTCACCAGATCGCATAGAGGCGATTCTTCAAATGGGAACTCCGAAAACACAAAAAGAAGTCTGCATGTTTTTGGGAATGGTCGGCTATTGTCGACAGTGGATCCCAATATTTTCCTTGCAAGCAAAGCCACTGTTGAAATTGACTCGAAGGGACATTAGCGATCCGGTACCATGGGATGATGAGTGCCTGAGAGCCTTCCTCGAGCTGAAAGAGAGCCTATGTCGCGCTCCAGCTCTGGGAATGCCGGATTATAATAAAGCGTTTTCGCTCTTCTGCTGTGAAAGGGAAGGATGTGCATTAGCGGTCCTTGTACAGACACATGGAGATGCTCGCAGACCAGTGGCTTACTTTTCAGCTACATTAGATCCAGTAGCTTCTGCATTGCCCGGATGTCTCAAATCCATTGCTGCAACAGGTGTCAGCATTGAAAGATGTGAAGGCATAGTGATGGGTCATCCGCTTACTGTTTATGTGCCTCATTCAGTAGAGTTGCTAATGACAAGAACTAAGACACAGCATTTAACAAATAACAGACTTACAAAGTATGAGCAAGTTATATTGGCTTCTGAAAATGTCACTTTGAGACGTTGTACCACCTTGAATCCTGCTACATTGTTACCACTTCCGCAAGAAGAGGAAGACGATTGTGAAGAGCATGACTGCCTGGATGTTACTGAGCTATCTACCAAACCCAGACCCGACATTGTTGATGAACCTCTGCCTGAAACTGATTTGATTCTTTTTGTTGATGGTTCATGCTTAAGAGACAATGAAGGGTGTTTGAGAGCAGCGTTTGCTGTGTGCACCATCTTGGGGGTGGTGGAAGCTGCCTGTTTGAAAGGAGTATACTCTGCTCAGGTGGCTGAAAAAATTGCTTTGACACGTGCTTGTATCATTTCAAATGGAGTCCGAGTGACTATCTATACGGACAGCCAATACGGGTTTGAATTGGTTCACGACTTTGGCCAGTTATGGTCACAGAGGGGATTTTTGACATCTTCAGGATCCCCAATCCGTAATGGAGAATTTGTGCGCCAGTTGTTGGAAGCTTTGCAAAAACCCAAAGAGATAGCTGTAGTAAAATGTGCAGCCCATGGGAGGGGAGAGGACTTTGTTACAAAAGGAAATAACTATGCCGATGAAGTAGCGCGTTTTTGTGCTATACATGCTTGTGTTTTCAATGGAACATATGTAGGAGAGAGCACAGAAGAGACTGAGCTCAGCATGATGTTAGCTATAGCCGACACCTGGGATGAGGTAAAGCGACTGCAGGATGAAGCCTCAGAGGAGGAAGTTGCATCATGGGGCAGAGCAGGCTGCGAAAAGAGAGAAGATGGCATTTGGGTGTCAACAGATGAGAGAACAGTATTACCTAACTGTCTATTGAGCCCAATGGCAAGGCAGATTCACGGAGTGGTTCATCTTGGGAGAGATGCCATGGTGCGAGTGTTCAGGCAAACTTGGTTCAACCCACGATTTTGTTTGCATGCTGAACCGGTGTGTCACAGGTGTGTTATATGTCAACAAATGAATGTTAGAAAGAGAACTGTGGTCGCAATGAGTCATATTGGAAGGTCAGGAGGGCCTTTTAATAGGATACAGTTGGACTTTATTGAGATGCCTAGGTGCAATAGGCTGAGATATGTTTTGGTGGTAGTGTGTATCTTTTCGCGTTGGGTTGAAGCCTATCCAACTAGACGATGTGACAGTCTCACAGTGGCAAAACTGTTGTTAAGGGAATTGATACCACGCTTTGGATTTCCGACCTCAGTTGAGACTGATAGAGGAACACACTTCCATAGTGAAATCATGAAATTGTTATGTACAGCTCTAAACATTGATCAGAGATTGCACTGTAGTTACAGGCCTGAGGCATCTGGCCTTGTGGAGCAGATAAATGGCACAATCAAGATGAGGGTGTCGAAGGTTTGTTCGTCGACTTCATTGAAATGGCCAGATGCGCTACCATTGGTATTAATGAGTCTGCGTAGTACTCCTGATAGGAGGACAGGACTCTCCCCTCATGAGATATTGATGGGAAGAGCTATGCGATTGCCTATGGTGCCAGCTACAGCACTGATAAACATCACAGATGATTTGGTTTTGGATTATTGTAGGGGACTGGCTGATGTGGTTAATTCTGTGTCCCACCAGGTTGAGGCTGCAACTGCATCCACCTCGAGAGACCTGCTGCATGATCTTAATCCTGGTGACTGGGTGCTTGTTCGAAAGCACGTGAGGAAGAGCTGCCTTGATGCTCGCTGGCGAGAACCATACCAAGTGATCTTGGTTACCAGTACAGCTGTGAAGTGCGGAGGATTGCCAAATTGGATCCACGCTTCGCATACTCGTCGCGTTCCAGAACCTGAGGAGGCAACGATTCCTCTTGCTGAAAATGCTACAGAAAATTAAGAAACAGGTCAAGTCGTAAGGATTCTTGACGGGGCTGAACAACCAACTGAGCAAGAAGAAAGAGATTCAGCTGCTCCAGAGTTGAGATCCGGAGATAGACGAAATTGCAGAAGTGAATGTTGAACCAGATCGAAGTGAACGGCCTGGTGCAGAAGGATCAGATCGAGAGGAAGAGAGAACAGGTGCGGAAGCAGAAAAGTGGCCAACAAGAAAAGAAAGGCTGAACATAAGGCTTGCATCTGAGAAAAATCTCGCTCCAATTCCTGAAACGTCTGAATCAGATCAAAGTGAAACTGAGGAAAGATCGGATGGTCTAAGACGATCTAGAAGAGAGAGGGTACCGTCTCAAAAGTACGCCTCTCCTGAGTGGACGTACCTGGCTGCAAATGCAGAAACCGAAGAACTCCGGAAGGTTGGGGACGGGTACAGTGAGTTACGGAGGGGACACCCTCTCAATTGAAATGCAGCTGTTGGTCCCTGGAGTTGAAGCCCTTGGAATCCTAACTTTGACAGCGCCCGATCCACCAAGGCTAAGTGGTTTACGTTTTTTGATTCTTAACCAGGTTGCTTTCCCCACATTTGGTCGACAGCCCACTGCACAGGAACTGGGAGAGATTCGTGCAGAAATTCTGCAGCTTGTTCTTACCATACTTGGATCTAATATCATTAATGTTGAAGCTTGAACTTCGAAAAAAGAACTCATTAGGCTTTAGAAAGAAGATAACCTAGGCCCGAGTGGAAGAAGATTTAAACTAGGGATTTTCAGTAGAAGAAGAACTGAGGGCTAGGGCTGACTACATCTCTTCAATAGGACATAGATATTGGACTGAACACTGCAATAATCGAATGGGAAAAGGACAATAATAAGACATTGTAAATACCAAAATAAGGCAAGAAGATAAGAAAAGAGACTTTGATTTGTTTGCGCTACGAAACCGAAGGTGGTTCAAAATGGAATCTGGAAATCCAAGACGCAAGCAGAAATGCATAATTGGTACCCTTATCATTGTGGTACTTATTGTCATAACTTTGGTGATTATTACATCTTTAGTTGAGTCACACGATGCCGAAAGGAATGGGGAACAGACAACACTTACCCCACCTACTTCAGAGTTCGAAGAGGGTGCATCCGCAAAAGATAGAGAGATGATTAGGGAAACTAGTCGGATGTTACATATAGATTTGTCAAAAGGTGATTTCACGTTGAATGCATATGCTCGTTTGTTGTATGAGTATGTTGACACAATGGAAGCGAAAGATTGCTATGTGTGTATGCAACTGCCAGCATCCGTAGAAGAAGGCATTCGATACCATCACTTACCTGTGACCTATGGCATTACATACAGCGTGTTATTGAGTATGTTTTACAGTAAGGCACATTTTGAGTACTACTTCTCCAATTATGATGTGGTACTCTCAGAGGTTCCAGTTCTTAAATACATGAATAAATATGATTACTATAAGCAGGTAGAAAGGATGTCTGCATATTTTGTGCCTACTATTACTTTAGATACATCTTATGCCCATAGACACAATTTGACCTGCATGTTAACTGACATTGAAAAGAAGTTTGTGGATCAGGTAGAGGATCGACATAGACAGACCTTATTTAGACCAGATCTGAAGCACAAGGTGATCCCATGGACAAAGGAAGAATTAGATCATAAGGCAAAGGGGAGTTCTGGTCCAATAGCTTTAGATTTCCAGCAGAAAGGAAGACTATGCATTAGACACCAGTCCACATACTATGACAAAATATTTGTGGGTGAGAGTAATTGTGAACACATTTTCTTGATTGAAGAATCCATTAGAAAGGCGCTGTTGGATAAATTGACCATAGTGCCAAATGTGTATTTTGTGTGCGGTAAAAATGCTTATGTGAAATTACCCAAGAATTGGTATGGGACATGTTATTTGGCTGTAGTATTTCCCAAGATCTTCCATGTGGATGATTTATGGCCTTTGGAAGGGAAGAGATCCCTTAGAGGAAAACGTGGTGCAAGTGCTGGAGAAATTATTGGGGATGTATTTGGAGCTATGATACCTAGTTTGGGTGTGATTTTGAATGATGTGAAGATTAGAAAGCTGGCAACTCTGGTAGATAAGCTCTCTGTGAATATGGCCCAAATCCTATTACTTGTTGATGGGGAGATGGTTTCGATAAGGGCTATGGTTCTTCAAAATCATCTTGCTTTAGATGTATTATTAGCAAAGGCTGGAGGAGTCTGTAAATTATTGAAAGTTCAACAGTGCTGTACTTATATTCCTGACAATAGTCAGGATATAAGGAAGTACATTAGCAATATTTCAGAGATACATCAAGATTTACGTGATCTAGCTGCTGATGGACTCTGGGAACAAATTGGCAAGGGATTTGGCAAGATAGGAAGCTGGTTTTGGAAGTTTGGGACAAGGAATAATAGGATACATCTTATTTATTTATTTATTTATTTATGAGTTTTATAGAGCGTGAACTTGACCCGTTAGGGTATCAGAGCGCTTTACAGGAAAACATAGCCGTGTACAAATTAGGCATAGCATTATCCAGTTGCGGATTGAATGAGAGAGGGTAAGGTGCAGGGTACACAGGGAGATAGGGCATGTATTTACAGATTAAATATCCGAATACTCAGGAACGAGGTAACATTTTTACAGATTAAATATCCAAATACTCAGGAGCGAGGTAACATTATTACAGATTACGTTAACCAATGTTCGCGACAAGGCCCCCAGTTTCTGATGGGGTGAGCTAGATAATCCGAAGGGAGGCAATAGATGGCCATAGTTCAGGGCTGTAGTAGTTGTAGAGGCAAAGATTAAACGAGAAATTTACCCATAAGGAATGTTTTGGCATCCTTTTGAAGCGAGTCAGAGAGGGGATTCTTCTGATGTCCGGTGGGAGAGAGTTCCATATTCTTGGAGCAGCCCCGGAGAAAGCCCGGTTGTAAGTTTTTTTTTTCCGAAAGCGTGCAGGTTGGAGCAAGAGGTCTCTGGCAGATCGTGAGTTTCTGATTCCACCGGAGATCACAAGTTTCTGCCTCAAATATGCAGGAGAGTTAGAATATAAGGCTTTGTGCGTGATGCATGCTATTTTGAGCTGTATTCTTGCCTCCAGGGGAAGCCAGTTGAGAGCTTTCAAGTGTGGGGAAATATGGTCGTATTTCCTCGAGTCGGTGAGTAGTCTGGCGGCCGCGTTGAGGCAGGCTTTTAGAGGTGCCAGGGAGATCTTGGGTAGGCCCGAGAGGGTAGAGCAGCCATATTCCAGTCTAGAGATGACAAGTGCTTGGACTGTCATTTTTAGGTCGGGAGCATCGAGGAAGGGTTTCAGTTTCCTAAGGTAGCTCAGGTGGAATCTGGCTGATTTGGCCATTGAATTTATGAAGTCCCGCATGTTCAGGTTGCTATCGAGGGTGATTCCCAGAGATTTGGCCGAGTCTCACGATGGTTGGTGAGCAATTCAAGGCTGTAATAGCCTTAATCCATGATTGAATCTCAAGGTTGGTATTGGGCGGGCGATCAGGAGAAATTCAGTTTTCTTTGCGTTGAGTTTGAGTTGATTGGATGCGAGCCATTGGACAGTGAGTTTCAGGGCTTCGTTTAGGGAGAGGATCTCTGCGAGCGATGAGGTTTTGATGTAGATCTGAGTGTCATCAGCGTACATGTGATAGGAGATATTGGCAGTGCGTAGTACTTCGGTGAAGCGGTTCCAGGTAAAGATTGAAGAGGGTGGGGACAGTATTGAACCTTGAGGGACTCCAACCGTGACCGGGGATGGTGCAGATAGGTTGCTGTTGACAAGGAATCTCTGGGATCTGTTTTTGAGGAAGGACCTGAACCATTCTAGAACGGTGCCATCCAAACCCATCCTAAATTTGAGGCGTTTGAGTAGTTTTTCATGGTTGACCGTGTCGAAGGCCGAGGATAGGTCTAGGAGGATTATGAGACAGGCCTTGCCCAGGTCAAGGGCCTGGAGAGCATCATCAACGATGTGGAGCATAGTGGTTTCGGTGCTGTGTCCTGGTCTAAATCCGGATTGGAAGTCATCAAGCAGGTGGAAGTTGTTGATGTGTTGACTTAGTTGCTGCTGCACACATTTCTCCATCACTTTGGCTAAGAGGGGATGTTGGAGATGGGTCTGAAATTGTCAGGGGAGGCTGGATCCAGCGACAGCTTTTCCAGAATGGGGAGGACTTGGCCGGCTTTTAGAGAGTCGGGCACCATTCCCCTGCCGGAGAGAGGCGTTAATTATTGTAGTCCAGCTAGGAATAATGGATTGAGCGACGGTAGCTAGGCAGTTGGAAGGGAGCGGGTCATTAAAATGGTTGTTAGGCTTTAGGGAGGATAGGATTTTGGACACTGAGTCGTCATCATAGAGTTTGAAGTCAGTCCAGTGAGCATTGTTTTGGGTGGAACCAGTGGGGGCGATGTGGCTGGAGGAGGCGGGTCAAGAGGTGTTTGAGGGTGAGTGGTGGAGTTGAGTTCAGCTTCCAAGGGCTGAGATTTTGTCTGCGAAGAAGGAGGAGAATTCCTCTGAGGATATAAGAGACTTGGGGTTTTCTTTTGAAGTTTTGGCCAGTATATTAGATTGGTGTTTGACCAGTTCGAAGAGCTTTTGGGGCCTGTTCTTGGCCTTCTCTAGTGCAGTTCGGAAGAATTCTTTTAGACTTGAGTATGTTCCTGTTGTAGGAGTTTCTGGCCTGGCGGAGGAGTTTTAGGTGTGCGGCAGAGGGTGCTGCCTCCAGGATCGTTCAGCTTGTCGGAGGACTCTCCTCTCATTGTTAAGGGATCCCGTGAACCAGGGGTTTCTGTCTTTGATTTGGGTTCTTTTCAGCTTTAGTGGGGCTAGATCATTCAGGATGTTCGAGATAGTCGCCGAGTAGTGATCGTTAAGACCGCTGACTGTTGTGATATGTGAAGGGGGAGGTCGGATTTGCAGCGAGCCTCGAGTTCCCTGCGGTCTAGGTTCTTAGTGTCTCTGATCCAGCGTTTAGGAATCACTGGTTGCGGTGCCCTTGTTTTGAGGGTGCCCGGTAGGAGGAAGGTGATGGCGTGGTGGTCAGACCAGTCGCATGGGTCTATAGAGATAAGTTTGACTGTTGATTCTTTGGAAATAATCCAGTCAAGAGTGGCCCCTTTGAGTGAGTTGGAAGTGAGCAGGCCTGGGTCAGGGCTTGATCGGCCAGAAGGTCCTTGATGGCGTTGACATGTGAATCCTTTGGATCGTTCCAGTGCAAGTTAAAGTCACCAAGGAAAATATCTTTGATATTGTTGGAACTCTTAGCTGTGATGATTTCCATGAGGTGGTCGGTGAAAGAGTCGCTCATGCCTGGGGGTGGTAAAAGATGTGCAGGTTGCACAGTAGGGTGGAGTTGCTGTGAATAGCGAGGGAAAGGTATTCACAGGATTCAGTGGTGTCCGCCAGAAGTTCCGTGATCAGAAGGTTAGAGCGGTAGATGCAGGCGACGCCTCCTCCTTTCTTGTTAGATTGTCTGTCTAGCCTTGCGATGTTGTAGTTAGGAGGGACTAGGATGTCCAGGTGTGGAGATGAGGATTCGTTGAGCCATGATTCTGTAAGGATCGCTAAGTCGAAATTTTTGAAAAGGATGAGATCGGCAATATCCGCGGCGTGTTTAGCTGCCGATCGGCAGTTAATTAAAAGGGCAGATAGAGAGGATTTGGAAGGAGGTTCGGAGGTCTGGGCGGATAGGTGAACAGGCGCTAGATTGTTCTTGACCATAAATCTGTTGCGGAGGGTAGCTGGTCTGTTGGGGTTGATAGTGACCGTGCAGATGGCGTGTTCTGCCTTAGCATCTAAAGGATGAGGGATAGCTGGGGTAGGGTTGTAGTCTCGGGAGGATGGCGAGGATTTCCATTTCAGTGAGATCTAGTGGACTTGGGATGGCAGAGGTAGAGTTGTAGGATAGGACAAGAGCATGGGTTTCTTCCTCTGAGAGGTGGCATGGATGTTTCATGGGGCGAAGATGTCTCAAGGAAAGCGGAAGAGGTTGTTTAGAGAGCTCAGTCAAATGTGGGGGGATGGCGTTTGGTAAGGGCATCAGGTTGGCGAGGAGAGTTCAGCGAGGTGGAGGAGGTTCATTAGTTCCAGGATGGAGATATGAATGCTCTGGGTTAGTTTGGCAGCTCTGGCGTGCAGAGAATCGATGTCCCTATGAGAAGGTGGTGTTAGAGGGCAAGGGGGCAGTGGTTCGGGAGCAGTACTGACAGTGAGAATAGGTGATAGGGGGAGGGATTTGTATGGCCTGTGTTGTAAGCGATAGGATCTATGTTAGAACCCTTTGCGTGTTGGGTTGAGGGCAGGAAGGGCAGGTGGGACTTGTATCGTAAGTCTTTGGGGGCATACTGGTGACATAGTCTACTGGGGAGCTAGTGGAGCAGGGACCAAATGTCTAGGGTGATTCTGTTAGCGAGGCCGGGAGACGTGCTGTAGTGGTTCGGGTGGTCAGCGATGGGAGAACTAAGGGGGTTTGTGAGTGGCTGGCCATGCTGGATGGGCTGGTTGGGGACTCAACGGTGCGGGAAAAGTAAGCGCGACCTGTATCGTAGCTCCTTGGGGGCGTATCAGTGACATGGTATACTTGGGGAGCTGGTAGGGAGGCGACCAGAGGTCTAGAGGTGATTTTGTTGACAGGACCGGGAGACGTGCTGGAGTGGTAAGGGTAGCTGGAGTTGGAAGATCTTAGAAGGGTTTGTGGGTGGCTAGCCACATTGGATGCGCCGATGGGCTGGACGAGGGCTCAGCAGGGCGGGAGTTAATTACCCTGCTAGTGTCGTGTACGTGTTTTCTGGAGGAGGGCAAAAGGTCTGCAAATTTATTTAAGTTTTTGGATGAGGCTTGGATCATAACGATGCCGTTTTTATAGAGGGTGATGGTGAGGTCAGCTTGCAGGGTTGAGGAGGGTACTATGGTTAGCTTAGTACCGTACGGGATGTTCTCTGAGTAGCACGTACATTGAAATGGTGAGCAAAGGTTCTGCGCCAGGCAGAGGTTTTTCTAGAATAGAAGATGAGGTCATTAATGACTCACGCCGTTGTCTGCGCTGTAACGCAGGTCAGAGATCAGTGTCTCAGGGTGTCTTTTCAGGGTGGAGTGTTTGAAGGATTTTATGGCGGTTTTGGAGAGGTTAGGGGGTAGACCAGAGTGTGGAGTTTTCCCTCGTTGCGGACAGGCCAGTCCCTGCCATGCTGGCTCGGGTCGGCTGCTTGGGCACCAGTAGGGACAGAGATGCAGCAAGGTGGGCGTATCCACCGTGCGGGTGCCAGAGATGTACTGTGACAGTTCTACAGGGGAGCACACTATTAGTGTAGGAGCCTTGTTGGTAGCTGATGAGGATGCAGGTAGGTGGTTGGCCGCTCTTGAGAGATAGCTAGTGAGGGTGAGTATAAACACGATGTAATAGGAGCCTCAGTCATTTCATGGTCAGGCAATGGACGGTGATTGGAGTGTCTTCAACTGTTGCCATTTTAGGGTCAGGCAAAGAGCAGTCTGCCAGTGAAATGGTTACTGTGTAGATACCGGCAGTAGATCACAACTCTGGGCAGTAAGGAGTTTACGTAGCGCTAACTGCTCGCCTTCAATGATGTTCCTATGACCAGTCAGGGACGAGCAATGTTCCTCGAGTTTCCTGAGGGGCCGCCATTTTAGGTCCAGGCAGCCGTAGGACCCAGCACATTTGTATATTTAGTAGGAGGTGAAGCGCACAATAACCTGGCGCCGTCGTGTTACCACTTTCCAGAGGTGGACTTCTAGGGGTGGGGAGGTAGGGCTCACCAGACAACCTCGCGTGGGTTGATGGGTTGGCGAGTTTGCCGATGGGCCGCCATTTTAGGTCCAGGCAGCTGTACCTGCATTTTATAGGAGGATTAGATATTGCCTGGTGCTGATTAACCGAGGTGGACTCAGTTACATTTTTACTAAAAGGCATGAAAATGAGGTGGGGAGGCAGGGGCTCATCACACAGCCTCGCGTCGGTTGATGGAGTCAGATGGCGCCGACTTCAACCGAGGACCACCTTCGGTCTCGTGCGAACACTCACCCCAGAGGCTGATCTCCGGTCCCGCTAGCAGCGCAGGGTCCAGGCAGCTCCCGGGACACGCATCAATGGCACCAGGGCAGCCCTCGGACCGGCAAGGACCCGGGGCAAACCCGATGACCTGGTGGCAGCGGCAAGACTCAGCTCTCCGCGGAGAAGGCGGGCACACAGCGCCCAACAACGTAGCAGGCGCCGGCCACAGCCCCGGCGAGGATCGCGGGTCCAAGGCAGCCCCCGGGACGAGGGGTGGCAGCATCAGACGGCAGCAAGGATACCACCACCGAGCTCCCCAGGCCCGCAGGAGAGCTCCGATCGCTGGCTCCGCTCCACCGGTAAGACCCTATAGTCTTGAAACCTATTATAATAGCTGTCATTTGTATAATTGTACTGTTGGGAGTCATTAAGGCTTACAAATGGCAAAAGGCACGACATGCTGAAAATTCTTTGAAAAGCGAGAGCAACAACTAGAACTGACTGCAGGACAGTCATTATCTGCATCTGAAAGGGTTGGAAAGATTTAGGCAGGGACGGCAAGCTAGCAACCTCTGTTTAGGTCGGTCTCTTCTACAAGGAGAAACTTATAAGAAGGGAAAAAGTTTGGTGTTATGACACTAGTCATAAGAGGTGGGAACTGATAGAGCGCTTACAGCACTCTAAATTGTAGGGGTGCACTATACTCCTGATACAAACGCACTCATATATCTTTTGTCGTGTGCAGTGTTTTATGATTATTAAGATGCATTTATTCACGTCATATTAGTATTAAAGTGAAGTGAGCACATTTAAGTAGGATCTTGCGTGTATTAAAAATATAATTCCTGTATTAGTAATGTGCAGGATGACATTGTATTCACATAATGTAACCATGCTGAGTTTAAGTTACCCGATTTGTAGGCCCAAATTGTAGGTTGTTTTGAGTTTCGTTTCTCCTTGGCTGCTCAAGTATTAATTAAATAAATTCTGGTGTGCTCGAAGACAGTGTGTTCTCATCCTACTGCAGGTGCAGGAATTCGACCTCGGTATTCTTAGATTTAAGGAGATACCCGGAATATATTTGAAGAAGACTGAAAGGCGAGAAGGGAGGACACCTTTGTGCATAGCCTATCTGGGAACCAAGGCCACTGGAAGAAGAGTCAACTAATTAAAGCTTCTGTGGAAACTTACTGAAAACCGTTGCAAGTGGAAAAGTTTAACACATGACGTATTGTGGGCTGATTATTGTCTTTTTGTATGATGCGCAGGGACAGATTTGGAAGACTTCTACCAGCTTTCGGAGGAGAAGGAGCATCTTAGAGCGAACTCCATAGCTTTAAGCTATCAGACCCATTTTGACGTGAGTACTTCTTAGGAAGTCAACACGTGCTGACACCTTTGGGATATGATACAAGGGAGATAGGTAGGATTCTCATTGAGAGTAGAGTAGGGAAAGATTTTGCTCCTTCTTAAATGAAAAGAGAATTGGACTCCGCTTCCATTCTTTGCTGTATTTTGATTTTGAAGTTCATCATATTATGCCTTCTGTGCCGAATGACTTATATTCGTAAAATCGGCTCTGTATTGATTTTCCTGTACCCCTATACGCTAATATTGAGATGTGTTTATATTCAATTATATTTGGCCTTATAATAAATCCACAAAACCTAAAGTCGGAGTCTGTGGTCTATTACAGCATGACTAAATCGAAAGTATAATTTTGAATTGTTTTTCTCCCTTCTACCAATTTTAGCAGGCAAATAAAAGACCATCTGCATTAAATCTAGTAGGGAAAAGTAGGAGTAAAGGTTGGCGTAATCACAGGAATGCTTGTGAGGTGATTGGCATGAGACAGATTATCACACTTTGGGTGTCCATTAAATAGTGGATGTTTGGTGATAGGAAACTGAAGACCCCTAAACCTTGCTTTATAACCCAGTGAGGGATCTGAAAGTAGCTAACGGGAACTCCGCCAACCCTACATGCTTTCATTTGACTTTGAAGGGCCACTCAGTGCTTTTCATTACACACATAATGATGCACGTGTTAATAGAAGGGGTTGTTTCATGCAAACTATGGTAAGGTATGGCAATATGTGTCCGCCACCTTCTGGGTTATCATTACACTTTTGGGTTTGTATAAGGACAGCCGAATGGCACCTTGGCCCCTGCACACAGATGCCCATGCATGTGCCTCCCCACCTGAGCTCTGGTTCTCCTGAGCATGAGATCGCAGCAGTCTAATTTATTATCGGGTCCGTGAGTTTCCACCCTGACACGTTTGGGCAGCCTGGTGCGATCCTACATAGGAAATTTACAATGACATTTGCATTTTTCCACCTTCAGTTTTCTCAATGGAAAACGATTTCTTGATAGGCTTAAAGTATATACGCGCATGTGAGTGATTGTCTGCCCTTTCCTGCGCTAGGGATTGTGCCTTTTGGCGTGGTCGTTGCTATCTCCTGGATCTTGTCATGGTCTTCCACTGTGTACTTGACCAATTACTGGAGTAGATCATCCCTTTATTTTCTGTGAAATCAGGCTTTGAACCAACTGAGTCTGTTGCAGACTACAAGTACCAGGTCCCCATAGGCTTCACTCAAGGCAAACGTGGTGCAGAAGTTTTTTCCTTGGTATAGTGCACGTTATGTTGATGGTCCATGAGTGTATCTTATAATGGTTTTTGGGTGCAACTAGGAGAGCCCAACACATGCTACTGTTAAAAACGTGTACATGTTTTCTCCAGCTGATTAGTTCATTTCCTATGTAATTTAATTACAGTAGCTAGAATACTCTCTCTTCAGTTTTTAAATGCCCTTTTTTTAGGGTTATGCACACTTTTTACAGCCGTTTCAGCCAGTGGCAGAGTCCACCCTTTTTTTCCAGTGCTGTACAGTTATGTGACATTCCATGTATTCCAGTTTTGATATAAAGGAATATGTTGCCTCTCTGTGTGGCTTTGTGTCACATTTATTTGAGTTCACCTAACCCATGGGTGAGTTTGTTACATTTGAAGAAAAAAGTACTCATGCTATTGGGCTGTGGTCCTAAGTATAAGCACATGCAAGCCTTTAGCAAAAGCACTACACTTGTTTCCTTAGAGGCAATCTACCGAAATTGCACAGATCCATGCAATACATTTATGTCTTTAGTTTGTTGAACAACAGAAATTACAGCCCTACTCTCACACCTACCATCCATCGAATGGCAATTCTCAGGAAGAGTTAATCTGCAAGCCCTTCTAGCAAAGCCTCCATGGAATTTCTGAAGGTAGTCCTATCTTCATCCTCCTCAATTTAATGTCTGGGTCTTCACTTTCACGAATGCATGCAGTGAGATTCTACTGTATGAGGAGGCTGTTCTCATCCCAATTGTGGGCCATGCTAAATCAAGAGCATCCAAAATGGATCCCACTATGCCTTTCTACTTATAACTGTGAGCCAAACTTCAAAGGTTGACATCAGAAGACATCTGCTCCAGCAACTGCAGAATCTCCTTTTTGAAGCCTGCATTATTTACCCTGTACATTTTGCCACGTTGCTATGATCTTGAGGTTACTGGTCCTTTGATAGAAGCACTAGATATTTCCCCCATATACGCATTCAGCTATTGCTTTTCAGTTCCAACTCCTGAGCTGATTAGCTGCCCTTGCTAAAGCTGTGGTCTAGTCGTGCCTAGCTTCAGACACGATCAAGTGTGGTGCCAAACTCAGGAGGGGGTAAGCCTGCATGCCCTTATTTCTGCCCCCGCCGAGAGTCAGAGCCACGGGCTCTAGCAGCACGTCACAGTCGGACCCGCTGGGGAATTCAAAATGCCTCGCTCCTGCTTCTGCTCTCCCGCTTTGATTGTTGTCACAAGTGTCTCCGGCCAAAGCGCGCTTCCAGGAGGGGTGCAAGACTGTTTTTGCTCTGCTTTGTTGTGGTCCTGCTGGGGTGGGACTACGCCATCCAGCATACCCCAATGTGAAGGAGGGGCTGCACTCACGCACTCAAAAGCACCTGACATCGCCCACGGCGCGCAACGTGCTTCCAGGAGGGGTGCAAGCCTGTTTATGCAGCTCTTCTTTATTGTGGCCATGCTGGGGTGGGACTACGTCCCCCAGTATACCCCGAGGTGAGAGAGGGGCTGCGCTTACGTGCTCAAAAGCACCTGAAATCACCCGCAGCGCAGGATGCACATGGGTCACGCCTGGGCACCTGCCTGGGAGAAGACTGGCCATTATAGTAAATAAGGTAACCCAACCAAAAAGTCCTTGGACCTGGGTATCGAATGGTACAGAAAATAGTGGTCCTGGACCTATCTATTCACATAAATGCCTGCTATGGACAGTTTATTATTCAGTAAGAATTTCGAGCATACATATAGTCAGCTCACGGTTACAAAGAATCCAATTAGTTAAAATATTTAGATGTGCAACAACCATTGGTTTTCAAAAGGCATGTATTTATTAATCACAAAATTGGCAGACGGTAAACATATTACTTGGTACCACTAACAGGCCTGGACCACATGCCCCTTTCCCCTACCTTGCATAAGATGATATATTTCTCTAGTGTTTGTGAAACATGTTGTAAAAATTAATTGCATAATTAACCATCACTGGCCAGGCCTCAGAGATTGAGTATTTGTTATCAATCGTACCTATACAATTATTAAAATTGCTTTCTGATTCCGCCTTGGGATTTTCTCTCCACTCCCCCTCCAATTCTCACTCACTTCACACCAGAGCACTTACCTTGCACGTTCCTTGGAGCAACCTCCTTTTCTTTCCTAAATGATAACCAAGTAATATGTTTACCGTCTGCCAATTTTGTGATTAATAAATACATGCCTTTTGAAAACCAATGGTTGTTGCACATCTAAATATTTTAACTAATTGGATTCTTTGTAACCGTGAGTTGACTATATGTATGCTCGAAATTCTTACTGAATAATAAACTGTCCATAGCAGGCATTTATGTGAATAGATAGGTCCAGGACCACTGTTTTCTGTACCATGGGAGAAGACCGGGCCAAGACGGGCCCGTCTTAGGCTAGACTGGGCCTGCTCTCTTGGATTTAGGCTTTGACGCCCTATGGCACCGTGTGGCCATTATCTTAAGGTACTTTTTTTTTTTTTTTTTTTTCTCTTTACTTATTTGATAAGATGGGCAAGAGAAAAATTGCCTCTGGGGTAGCACCTTCACAGCATTCACATACCACAATTGACAGTTTTTTTACTCGAGCTGTGGATTTGGTTTCTAATGAAATTAAGCTGGCAGAGAGACATCTTTCGCTTACTTCAGAGGAGCTTCACCTTTTGCCCTTGCCCTCTAATACTTACCCCATATCTACATGCAGCTTAGAGCACTCATCTCTTGGGTTACATATGGCCCCCAGTGCAAATTTGTCTGTGAGGAAAAGTACTAATGTAAGTATATGCAATCAGGGGCCTGCCAGTAGTGATCTGATGGTCGGGGTTGGCGAGGTTGTTACGGAAAATGGAACTGTATCCAGTGCTCACTCCCTGGATCCCGATCTTGAAACAGGTCCTGTGGTCAAACGTAAGAAAAAGGCCCAAAAATGTAAATCCTCTGAACCTAAGTCTAAACCTGTGACACGAATTAGGGCGGAGGCAGTAATCACACCTGTGAATGAGATCGTTCTTCTGACTAAACATTGGAATGATATGAGCACTCACTTAGGTAAGCTGTTGGACGCCAAATTACGACCAGTATATGACCGGCTTGCCATCATTGAAGCTAATTTGCTAAAGATGGACATAAGTAGGGAAGGTGGATGTGTCTGCTCCCAGAAGGGTCAGTTTACCAAAGCTAATGGGCTCAATCTCCCACCTAACACTGTGACATCGACCTTTTTACATCTGGCTGGTGATCTAGGGGATATATCGGTTGTTAATACTCATCATTTGGATGCAGCTACGGGTTCAGTAGGAGCCAGGGCTGTACAGAATAAAGGCGATCAGGTTCTTTCAGTCCCCCCTGTATAGCAGGGAGAAAGGAGAAATTCTAGGTTTGACTCTTTACCTGTGATTGATCTACCCCCAGCATCAAGCCGTTATGTGGTCGTGCTAGCCAACGCACCAAGTATACCAGCTGATAGACCTGGAACTACAAGGGTTCTCATGAACAAAGTTATTCACTGGTTGAACATAAATGTGTGTTGTCATTAGGACTTTTGTAAAGAGGTCCTTTTTGCCCGACGGTCAGGGGGCATAGGCTGTGTAGAAAATCAATATAATGGAGATGTCATTGTGGTGAATTTTAGGAACTCTATGGTTGCCGGGGAAGTTTTGAACTTAGCCAGGACAGGTATGGTTAAATCAAGCCAGATTAAGATTTTGCCATAGGGCTTCTTTTATAGACACATGGCAATAGCCACTCCTAGGTCTGGTGGGCCTCCAGCTTCCAAACAGCAACCTAATTTGCCCATTTTATAACCATCGCTTCCCCTTCAAAATAGATTTGCTGCTTTTGAAGGGCTGGAAGCTATTGATTGATAGCCCCGTAGGGAGAGTGTCTGTCCTGATGATGATACAGTTTGTGGAGCCTCTGAGGAGGTTACTCACACTATGCATGTGATTACTCTCTCACTGTCAGTGGCCCCTTGATCACACACTTTTAGATTCTGATAAAGATCAGGGGATGAAGTCTATACCAAGTACTATACACAGGGGCTTGTCAACTGTAAGGGTTCTCAGGGTTATGTCTTGGAATATGGCAGGTTTGCGGGAGAAACTTGAAGACTCCGATTGGCTCAAGACCCTTGTTACGTACGATATCGTATCACTACAGGAGACTTGGGATACGAGGGGGGACTTTATTTGGATGGTTATGTCTCTTTCTCAATCAAGGCTTCCTCTTCATCTAATGGAAGAACTAGTGGGGGCCTTGTGACTTTTGTCAAATTGAATTTAGCTTATAAAGTGGAAGAGATTATGGATATTTCTCCTCATATTCTTTGTGCTCTTCTATCTTTTAAGAACACCACTAGAATTATGTGTTTAAATGATTATAATGCAACCCACAGGGTGGAGGTATGAGGACGTGATGTCTTCTTTAAGTACATTTTTGCACTCCTTTTCGGCAGGTTGTCCAAGGTTTCACATTAATTTGTTGATCCTTGGGGATTTTAACTTACACCCCTGTGGTGGTTGATATTTATATGGGTGAGGGGATATTGAGGCAGATGATTATCAGGACTGAATTCATCTTAAGCATCCCCATCAGGGGGATTTAATGAATGCTTTGTTGGTGGAATTTAATATGGTGAACCTTATGAGTTTAGAGAGTCTGAGTGCATTAAATAGTGTCCCTACATTTAAGGACTCTGGTAAGGGATCTTATATTGACTACATTTATGTGTCAGCGGATCTGTTTTCGTCCCTTAATTTTTTCTCAGTAGACTGGAATGTCGCCAGCGACCATAATCCACTTGTTGCTGGCTTCTACTGGGAAACAGGGCAGTCTGAATGTTATGGTTACTTTAAATCACAGGTTAAGACAATTGACCAGGGACGTAGACTAAAGTGGTGTAAAATTATTCCTGAGACTTTTTTTACTCAGTTACATCTGCGTTTTAGAAATTCAGACCTGCTTGAATCCAGAGGCCTCTTGTCACAGTATCCTGTTAGCCTATGACAAGATTAGTCTTATATTAATACTGCCCTTTCAAGGCCAGCTAGGAGGGATATCTTGGTACCCTGTTGCTGCTTTGATAACAACTGTACTAATGCACGTAAGGCACTTTTAACAAAGCTAAAACAAAAGCCTAGGGACAGGAGGGAGGTAAGAGAACACAGGACAATGTATAAAGCAGCTGTTAAATAGTAGGAAGAAGGAACTGAAGATAGAGCTGTGGGAGGATCTTCTTTTGGCAAGCACAGTTAAAGATAGCACCCAGTTTTGGAAAGTGGTTAGCCACACTTTTTTAGGGAGGATAAGGTGGTCGACCAAGCTGCGGTGATTTCTGCTCAGGCCTGGGAAGACCCTTTTTCCACTTTATATCTGGGGATTATCCATTTTCTTTTCTGCCCCTGGCACAGGGTGCTAGACTGACTGATGTGATGTTACTATAATACATTATATAATACATTATTGCTCTTACCTTGGTTGGAGCTCTCATGCTCCGTAGGTTCTGTTACCATGTCCCTCGTTCTTCTTTAGAATGTGAGGCTGACGGCACTCCACGATCGACAGTTGCAGCTGTGTCGTTGAGGTGGTCGGATGCCAGGTTGTGCTCCCAGTAAAGTACTTACCTTTACCAGCTGGCTACGTGTCTTTCCTTTGAGATATCATCTCAACAATTTTGGCGACGATCTTGAGGCTTCTGGAGCACAACCTGGTGTTATTTCGGCGCAATTCCTCTTTCCTATGCCCTAGTCTGGCTCCTGCACTCGTCGGAGGATTTCTGATTTCCTTCCTGTTGGCCTGTGAGGCAGAGCCCTGGCGTCCACATCGTTTTCTGCTGGTTTGCTGCATCTTGAGGTACTTTTACTCGTCTTTCCTGATGTGGCCAGTTCTGCCCGTTTGAGGCGCGCGCTCCGTTCCCTCTGCAGTGACGTGACGTCACCCCTGCATCACTGGAATGCAGCGCTCATCTTGACTTCCTTGCTGGTCTGGTGCGCAACGCACGCAACGTTACGTATTGTTCCGCCATCTTGCTTGACCTACATCCTTGTTTATTTCTGCATTAGTTCCTCATCTGACTGCCGGATCTGTCACTCTTCAAGTCTCCATCGCTGGATTACTCATTCTTCAAGTCTGAGTCCTCATTCAACCTACGGTATCGTCCACCTCGAATATTTCCTTCGTATTCATGTGTTATTATGTTTAGTTTTCTTTGGTACATGACTGACATCTAGTGGCCTTCTTGGGTATTTTATTTTTTGCTTTACCAGTGCAGTTACTTACGGTGATCTGCACACCCTGCAATCTATTACAACGCTGGCAAGTAGTAACATTTAAACCTGGTGGAAAGTGCAGTGCAACCATTTGTGTTTCTTTCAAAACTATTGCCTGCTTACGGTCTCAGAATAGAGAGCTCTAGTGCCTATAAGGAAGTTTTCCTGTGCCGAAACACTTAAACTACAATTTTTTTCACACATCCCTTACCTTCTTGTAGAGACATGGCTGCTAATTCCTCTAACGTAATTCTTCCGCCAATGTTTCTTGCTCAGCCAGGTCCTCCGCCTGTAATTTGGGAAGATTGGATTGAAATGTTACATAATTATATTGTAGCTATGGATGGTAACAATTTTTCTCCTGACAGAAAAAAGCAGTGTTATTGAGTGCGTTAGGTACTGAAGGACAACGTGTGTTTAAATATTTACCTGTGGCCATGGGACCCAATGGACAACCCATGGATGATGTATTCAAAGAAGCGATTAAGAGACTTGAAACAAGATTTTCCAAAGAAATAAATTTGGTTTTGGTTAGATATAAGTTCTACACACAGCCGCAACTGGAAGGAGAAGCCATTGATGATTTTGTCTCTAGGTTACGCGAACTTTCAGTTAAGTGTCGCTTTGGCAACATGACAGAAGAACTGATCCGTGACCAATTGATTGTTCAATGTCGCGACAGGAAAATACAAGAGAGATTGTGGGCTGCCAAAGATCCTTCTTTGAAAGATGCTATTGATATGGCTAAAGTCATTGAAGAATCTCAAAAGTGTATAAAAGAATTGAGTAAGAAGGATAAAATGTCACAAGAAGTAGCAGATGTTGAATTAAAGGATGACTGCCTTGATGTTAATGCTGTATCAAAAAAAGTTTTAAACCTACGAATGTTTCTGGGGCCACACCCAAATCTAAAGCGAGAGAGTGCTTGCGGTGTGGCAGTCATTTCCATTTAGCTGACTTTAAAAAATGTTTTGCTATTGATCAGATTTGCCACAAGTGTGGGAGGAAGGGGCATTACTCCAGGATGTGTAGGCAATCTGATGGTTCTGACAAGTCTAAGTTCAAAGTGAATGTTGTTCAGCAGAGTCATGATTATAAGACAACCGTAAATAGGGTCTTAGTTGTTGGAGAGACGTGCGATCAAACGTTGGTGGGAGTTACTCAAAACTCCCTAGATTGAATAGACCCACTGCTGTATTTAATGTTTGTGGGAAAGACATTACTTTGATGGTGGACTCTGGTTCCATGTTCACAATCATACCTGAGTCTCTGTTTCAATCTACTTGGGTGAACGTTTCTTTATTGGATAAGGATATCAATCCAGTGGGTTACCAGGGCCAGTCTATAGATGTCTTGGGATACATGTCGGGTCAAATTACCTTTGGTTCACGCACCACCCATGGGAAAGTTTATGTGGCTAAAGAGGGTCCTCCAATTCTGGGTTGGATGCACCAATATGACCTGCATATTGTCATTAATCCAAGAGCTCCAAATCAAATAATGGTGGTAGAAGATGACATACAAGTTCATGACATCCTTAGAGATGCTCACAGAGTGTTCGAGGATAGGCTTGGTTGTGTTAAAGGGTATCAGCATCAAATTATTCTTAAACCTAATGCGTCCCTGTACAACACAAGTTGAGGAGAGTTCCTCTGTCTGTGAGGCAGGGCCTTAAAGATATGTTGGATGATCTGTTAAAATCTGGAGTCATTGAACCTGTGGAGGCGTCCTCTTGGATTTCTCCGGTAGTTTTAACGCTTAAGTCAGATGGTCGTCTCCGCTTCTGCATTGATCTTAGGTCCCTAAATAGAGATATTGTTACTGACACATTCCCACTGCCCAATATTAATGAATTGCTGCAGTCTGTAGGTGGTGGGAAGTATTTTTCAAAAATCGATCTGCGAAGTGCTTACCACCAGATCGAATTGCACCCAGATTCTAAGTCTCTAACAACTTTTATCACAACGGAAGGCATTTTTCAGTTCACTCGCATGCCCTTTGGGCTAGCTTCAGCTGCGAGTGTTTTCCAGAGAATGATGTCGAATATGCTCAAAGGTCTGCCTGGTGTAGTTTATTTTCAAGACGACATTTTGGTTTCAGGAAAACCATTCAAGAACACAATGTATCTCTTAAGCAAGTTTTGTGGAAGCTGGAACAACAGGGTCTTACTGTTAATAAAGAAAAATGTCATTTTCTCACCAATCAAGTTGATTACTTGGGGTATTCTATCTCTAGTGGTGGGATTTCTCCCAAAAAGAATTTGTTAAGTGCCATAAGAAATGCTCCGTCTCCTAGGGACAAGGATCAGCTTAGGTCATTTCTGGGGCTGGTCGAGTACTATGCTAAATTTGTGCGTGCATTTGCTGATTTATCTGAACCTTTGAGGAAACTTCTTCGTAAAGGTTGCAAATTTGTTTGGGGCAGTGATGAGTCTAATGCCTTTTCTAAAATAAAGGAGCAAATTTGCAATGCTGGTATTCTTGCACCATTCAGTGTTTCCTGCAAATCGTTTCTTACAGTTGACGCCAGTTTGACGGGCATTGGTGTGGTATTATCCCAACTTCAGAGTGGCACTGAGAGGACAATCGCATTTGCATCAAGAACTCTTACTCAAGCTGAAAGGAACTATTCAGTGATAGAGCGCGAGGCTCTTGCTGCAGCGTGGGGAGTGGAGTATTTCAGGGTATATTTGTGGGGATCTAGATTTGTGTTGAGGACCGATCACAAACCCTTAATGAAAATCCTGCTAGCAGGGGGTGCTGGTAAGGGTTCGGCGCGTCTTGCCAGATTTGCTGCGAGGTTACAAGAGTACCTTTATGATGTTGAGTTCATTCATGGTTGGAGAAACATACAAGCGGATTGTTTGTCACGCATGTCACTTGATTGGGAAATAGTGGACAGGGAAGTTGTCAAGAAACTGGAAAGTGAAGAAGCTGTTGCTTTTGTCTTTGATGTTTGTGAATGTAGTTTGGGTGCTTTCTCTAAGTTACAGTGGTCTGAGGCAATGATCAGTGATTCTGTTTTGCAGGAGGTTATCACACTTATCAAGAAAGGTTCACCTCGTGAGAGTATGGTCTCAACACCTGTGAGGCCGTATTGGAAACTATTGGATGAATTGTCTCTGAGTGGTAAAGATGTTATCATGAGAGGTGAGAGATTTGTGCCCCCGGCTGCTCTCAGGTTGCACATTTTTAATCTTGCGCATGTGGGTCATTTGGGCCAAGGCATGACTATCAGGCGCATCAAACAGGAATTCTGGTGGCCTGCTATGGATGATCAGATCAGGCACTGGGTGATAGATTGCACTCTTTGCAAAGAGAGTGAGAAGAGACTGAAAGTTGGTTCTCAGCGTCCGATGGGTCACATTGAGGATCCTGGAGAGCCTTGGCATACTATTTGTCTTGACTTTATTGGTCCTCTTTCTGAGTTGTCCTTAGACATGAGGTTTGCTGCTGTGATTGTGGATGTGCACTCGAGGTGGTTGCATATTGAATTTTTGAAAGACGTTACTTCTTTGTCTACGATTGCTGTGTTAGAAACTTTGTTTTTGCGTGAGGGTGTTCCGCAAGTCTTACTCACTGACAATGGGACTCAACTCACTTCTGGGGAGATGCGTTGTTTTCTGGAGAAGTGTGGTGTGAGGCATTCATGTACCTCTCTTTACAATCCCATGGGGAATGGCATTGTGGAAAGGGCGAACAGACTTATTAAAGGTACCATACAACTTGCCTTAGTTAATGGATTGTCTCCCAAACGTCTTGTTCAAGACATGTTGTGGGCTTATTGTACCACTTCTCATAGTGTTACATTGAAATCTCCTTTCTTTGTCATGAGGGGGCGTCTCCCTGGCTCACGGCTTGTCCCATCTTGGCTGAGAAATTGGGTATTTTCTGGTGAGGATCCTGTGTTCGATGTCTCTTCTTCCAAAATCACCGTTGGTGATTGGGTCAAATTAAAGTCTGGTAGGATTAGAGGGTGGTCTTACTAAGTTTAAAGGACCTTTCCGGGTTGTCAGTGTTGGAAGGTATTTTGTTGTTATTGAAGGAGGAGAGCACTGGAATTTACGCAGAGTAGCTTTGTACCAAAAAGGAGGTTCTGTGTCCAAGTGTTCCACAGATGATGAAGGCTGTTCGGCTGCTATGTACATTCCGGATAAGGTTATTGGGGGTGATCCTCAAGCCAGAACTGTGGAAGATGTTCCTCATTTCAATGACTTGTGTCCTTCTTCCCAAGGCATGGGGGAGGGAGTACAGGGGGGGTCCTCTAACTCTTTTGGTGGTGAGTTATCTAGTAGGATTCGTAGACCTCCTGTATATCTTCAGGATTATGTTAGATCATGAATATAATGCTGTATTTTCTTTTCCTTCATCTTTTCTTATCCCGTTTTCTTCTTTTCTGTTGTTCTTCTTCTTCTGTGTTTTCTTTTTGCATATTAAGGGAAGAGGATGTGATGTGATGTTACTATAATACATTATATAATACATTATTGCTCTTACCTTGGTTGGAGCTCTCATGCTCCGTAGGTTCTGTTACCATGTCCCTCGTTCTTCTTTAGAATGTGAGGCTGACGGCACTCCACGATCGACAGTTGCAGCTGTGTCGTTGAGGTGGTCGGATGCCAGGTTGTGCTCCCAGTAAAGTACTTACCTTTACCAGCTGGCTACGTGTCTTTCCTTTGAGATATCATCTCAACACTGACCTTACAATGGGAAGAGGTCAGAGACGCTATAGTGTCTTTGCCTGTGGGTAAGGCTCCTTAGCAATAAATATGTGCAGGTGAGAAAGGGATCCCTTCATTTAGCGTTCATGGACCTCAACTCTGCTTTTTACTTGGTCAACAGAGAGAAGTTTTGGGCAGAGCTGAAGTCCATGGGGGTGGATGCAACTTTGGTAAACCTTCATAGGTATCTCCATTGTGGGTTGATGGCTTCGGTCCATTATGGTAGTAACGGCGAATGCACAAAGCACTTTGCTCTTAGAAAGGGGGTCCGGCAAGGTTGTGTCTTGGCCCCCTTTCTTTTTACCCTTTACGTTAATCGCTTAGAGAAAGCACTCCTTGTCTCGGGTATTGACGTGCCAAGAGCAGGGGGCAGATTGCTCATGGCCCTTTTGTATGCTCATGATGCTGTTTAATTGCCCATACTTCTAGAAGCCTGCAGAAGCTTTTAGATGCCTTTGATGATTTTATGAGTAGCATGGATTTGCATACTAACTTTAATAAACACATGTGATGGTTTTGGGGCCTAAAAACACACAAAAGTGCTACGCTATCCATTCAGGGACATACTATAAGCAAGGTTGATAATTTTACATATTTAGGTATTTTAATAGATTCGAGATTGAGCTGGCACCCCTTAATAAAAAAGAATACCTGTAATCTCACAAGAGCTTGTGCCGGAGTTAATAACTTTTCTGCTCGATTGGGTCAAAAAACGTTTCAAAATGATGTTGGAGGTTTATAAAGCCAAATGTATCCCCATCTTAACCTTTGGGTGTGAGATTTGGGGTTATACAAATCTAGACCCTCTAAGGGTAGCAGAGAATAAATACTTTAGGGGTGGGGCAATATACCCCAAGTGAAATAATACATGAAGAGCTAGGTATGAGTTACATTGTGGATTACATCCCGTTGCAACCCCTCATGTTATGGTGTGCAGTTTGGCTAAACGTTTCTATAAGTTTAAACAGGGTAATCATTTTAGATTGTATGAAATTAGATAACATGTGTTATATTCCCTGGCTGGTGTATATTAGAGAGAATTTTAGGTAGGCCAGAGTTATACTTTCATCCTCTAAGTATTATCAAAAAGATGTTGTATGGCCAAAAGAGTTCTTTTACCAAAGAACAACAGCAGAAAGGGATCTCTAGCACTAGCCAAGTCCCTCTACAGAAAATTTGTTTTGGTTAAAACAATACACGGGATAGAGCCATATTTTCTTTTGAAATGCCTACTCATCAGCGTTGTCTCTTGACTTTTTTTTAGATTGGGTCCGTTTCATCAGCTGCTCTATCCCGAAGGTACCTGGTATAAGTATTCTGTGCAACCTACATGAACTTGTCATCTTCTTTCTAAATATGACACCTTGCACATTGTATTGATATGTCCTTTTTTATAAATCTTTTGGTATAAGTTTTTAAAACCTCTTTTTTTATACTTAGATTTTTATCAGGCTAGGCCTGCTTTTTTATAACTACAACTTTTAGCTTCTCATGAATTTCTTTATAATGTGTCAATGTTTCATATGGGGGTTTACAGATCAGTACGACAGGGGTAGCCATTATTGATCTGGCATTTTACGTTTTTATGCAGTGTCAATATTTATATTTTTACCTTGTTGTATATCTGTGTTGTTCTATTTTTGCTGCACTTGCATGATTTTATTTTTTAAATCGAATAAGGGATTGATTGATTGTATAGCAGCAGACAGAATATTCGCCTGATTCTAGTACATGTAAATAATGTTTTTTTCTACAGTTTTGCATTCTTAGATTGTGTGCTATCTCAAAACTTCTCATCTAAATTCCTAAAACCCTGAATGAAAATTTGATCTTGACTTAAAACTTCTGCATGTTGTCTCTCCTTTTTTCTTTAACAACCTGTTCCTTACTTTCCATCCTTGACACATCTTCCCTCTCTGAGTACAGCCTACTTTAAGTCACATGCATGTTTGCTTTTAACCCTATCATTTTATTTCTGCAAATAGTTTACTGTTTCAAAGATCACAACTTCTCCTTCTTTGAAAGTTATAATACTGCCGCATGATAATAGCTATTCTCCTCTTGCACATCCAATAACCTCACCAAACATCTGCATTAACTCTGATACCCCTTCCTAATCCTATTAATTTAATATACCACATGGAAACTGGAATACATTCATGGAATGGTTTCCCTGAGATGAATGCAAGACTAATCCCAATAACAAACAATAACCACTAGATTAACTACTAACCTTGGGTTCCGAACCATGTTGTCTGGCTTAAAAGTGCTTTAGTGCATACCAGGGGTAGTAAGTGCCAGATAATGCAATTACAATACAGTGCAATAAAGACAAAACCTATTGGCTTTACAAATGCTTGCGTTTGTAACAGTGTAGTTCAAAGTATGCTTTATACCAAGGCCAAACTATTACACAGCATATAGAAACTATCATCAGTCATATCATTAGATTACTCAATAACGTTATTTTTGATTATGTTTTTATTGGTATTTAAACAGGAGACATAAGTACATATTACTATGTATTGCACTGCCATACATTTTGGTATCTTTATGCAACGAGCAAACAGAAAATACATTAATAAAGAAAGAGTGGCTGGAATATGCTAATCATGCAGTTTGAAGCTGTCTACAAGCGAATGTAAATAATTAACAGTGCAATTATACCAGTCGAGATTGCAACACTCATTATGCAGTTACAAGAATAATAATAAAATATTATTAAGGGAAGTAAGATGGGAGCCCTGAAGGAGCTGGGCAGGTTGCGAGATATATATATATTTTTACACATGTTTAGTGATGAAAGGGTGTGAGATTTTCTGACAGGATTCGATAATTTCACCCATTGCAAAATTGGTCCTTTGGACATGTGCTGGAATCAGGGCGGCTAAACATAAAATAAAATTAGTAGGTATCGAAAATGGGTGTTTTCTACCTCATGGTCATAAGTGGCACTAAGACAACTGAAGCTCCCCCTTCGCCACTCATGGCCCTTGGAACCCATTGCTGCAATACTGCTGGGTTTGATGTCACCTTCTTTTCTACAATATAATACATAGTACCCTCTTTCTCACTATGTCTCAGTTTATGTGAAACTTTTTAGTGATGATTCTCTTGTTCATGTTCATTAGTGACACTTTGAGGCAAGAGAGTTCATAATTGCAAATACACGATTCGCCCAATGTGTGTACTAATGTCTTGCGGGAAAAAAGCATGCCCCTTTGGCAAATTTTAATTTTTGTTATCTTTGTAAATTCCCCTACTAAGCAAAGGCAGGCTGGCCTACAGCATAGCGAAATCGAGTAAGCTTGAACAATGAAAGGAGCAGGTCGGGCCAAAACAGTCAACTGACTGTGCTCCAGCCCTTCTAGCTTTTCAGAGATGAGCCTAGCATGTCACTCAATACACTTCAATCCTCCCCCCTAGCGTTTCTGAAAATATTGTTATATGGAAATATCTTGTGTTACTATAAATTAGGCTTATCTATTCATTGGTTTAATATGCAGATGAGAGGTATGATGCACCTGCCCCAAATTCTTTCAGCTAAACTATAACTAGAGCAAAACACACAAAGACAAATAATAATATAGAAGCATAGTTAATGAGGGCGCATTTCTATGGTTGAGAAAAACAAGTGCAAGACAGAGCACTGAAGGTGGCTGCACCAGGAAAGGGGGGGGGGGGTGTATAATCAAGGCTCTTGTTCACCGCTCCCTGTACCTGCCAGCCTTCATTTATGCTTTCAAACATTTTTAAGTAGACTTATTCTGGTTAATTTATTGGATAGCCGTGAGTCAAAAAAATGTATGGGATTTAAAAAATCTTGGTAGACCACAAACAAAGGCTCTTATATCAGTGCACGCATGAACATTTATTCCTCCAATCAAAAGCATGCAAGTCAAGAGCTAAAGTTACATTTCTCTTTGGTCCAAGTGCTTGGGCGCTGTGGGATGGTATGTGCATAGGAACAACTTGTGCAAATACTGACTGCAACGTAACATGAAGCCTTTTCTTAGTATTACAGCATTTGAGAATGGTTGACACTGCCAGTGCCATGGCGCGGTAATATCTACAATAAGATGTTACCATATTTATTGTGCTCCATATAGAATTTGCATGTTTAGACTTTTTTTCTGCATAGGTGTGTACTTTTTACTTTCTTTAGGCAGCAGTTCCTAGTTATTGGCAATATTATGGATCAGGACAGTCTGCTCCCTGACCACACGCAGCGATCTGATCTGTTTTTTGTACCCTGCTTTCAGGTCCTGCTCCTCCACCTGGATCATCAGATCGATGTATTTTAGAGTTGTGAGAGGGTTGGGCTTTAAGGCAATATCCTGGAGCCGGCACATGCTCGATCAAGATTTCTCAATGAGGTTTGCCACAGTATTTTCTACCGCAGCATATTCAAGGTGAAGCTCATCAAAAACCTCTGCTGTCATCTCTTCACCAGATGCACTCTCATATTAAGCATATAATCAAAACCTCCCTCACGACCTATATTGCTTTACTATCTAGGCAAACCTATGTATAATAGGGCTTGAACAACAATATAATCATAGGAACAAAATAAATGTTATCAAAATTCTTTATTTACTTTTTTATGCATTATTTTCTTCAACAATAATTAATTTCTTTTTTCTATTTTCTTATTTCATTTAGTTAAAAACTTTTTTGAAACATGTAAGAAAAATTGCCACAAAATACAATGAGACAAATAACTCCCCCAAAGAATACAAAAATTGAATCTTGATCAATATGAAAACCACACATAACACAAACCATTCAAACTCATACAGACTCATACAGCATTCACATAAAAAGCACATCTGAAAGAGAAGGAGGTAATAGATAATAACATCTCCACGACCAAGTATGTTTTATGTGTTCACAAGGATCTGAACATTGGGTCGACGCGCGTTTCGGTGGCATAAGAGGAATGGACCGGCCACCTTCTTCAGGACCTTTTCAGATACCCACAGAAAATCACAAGACAAGGGGGGAGACAACAAATGAAAATGGCCAGTAGACTACTAGCAGTATATATTGACACGTCTTATTCTAGTTATCTATCAATCTAGACCACTATAATATAGTGTCCAGTAGAGAGATACACCGTATTGCACGCACTTTGGACATCATAGTCTCATTTTAGAGTGCAAGTAGTTGACGGTAATACCTCTGACCCGGATACTTTATCGGCGGACCATTTATTGAGAGACACCGGACTCTTAAGCATTGAGCCTGGCTATGCATTGGTAGGAGTGAATGATTGGTACTCCTCCTGGCTATTTATCGTTGGATCCGGTATTACCATCAACTACTTGCACTCTAAAATGAGACTATGATGTCCAAAGTGCGTGGCTACGAGTTAGGAACTTGAGCTCTTTTTGGGACTGTGCCCCAATTGCAATACGGTGTATCTCTCTACTGGACACTATATTATAGTGGTCTAGATTGATAGATAACTAGAATAAGACGTGTCAATATATACTGCTAAAAAATCCCTATTTGGAAATTGCTATTCCTATTCTTTTGTGTGCTTTCTGTATGCTCCATCTGGGTCAAAGGTGGCTGGCACTTCATGGATGGAAGAAGGCTGGTTTTCATTTACTTTCTTGTATTGTACTAGTACAGATTCTAGGTCCTCGTCAGTCATTTTTTTTTTTTTTATATAGTTTTATATAGCGCCAACTTGACCCGAATCGGGTATCAGAGCGCTTTACATAGCACCACTTGCATTACACGAGGACACATTCATTCTTGTTAGGCGCAGGGAGATTACGTGATTTTCCCAGAATCACAGGATGTTCAGCGTCATTGCCGAGACTCGAACCCAGTTCCCCAGATTCGAGGTCGACCTCCCTAGCCGTTAGGCCAACTCCTCACCCATCTAATGTAATGATAACAGCCTTTTCACTTGGGGTGCTGACTCCCACATCCTTGCAGATAGCATATACTCGGAATCGGTATGATGTGTTTGGATCAAGACCTTTAATTGTGAAAGTCTCAAGCTTCTTTCCCACTTTTTGTTTTAACCATCCCCCTTTCTTCTCTTCTATCCCTCCACCTCTCGTCTTTCTGTATTCTAGCTCATAGTCAGTGATAGTGACTCCATTTGCGATGACAGATGGGGCCTTCCATGTGAGAGTTATGGCTTGTGGGTGTATGGCTGTGCCTGCTGGTGTACCGGGTGGACTGGTTGGAAGAGTCTTTGAGGCTGTTGTTATATCACTAACAGCACTGAGTCCTGGTTTGCACACGGCACAGTAGCGGAACTCATATTTTGAATTAGGTTTGAGGCCTTTTATTGTGAATGTCTCCAATTTCTGGTTTGTTCTGATGTCTACCCATTTTTCCTCATTTGTAGATCGATACTCTATCTTATACATCTCTATCCATTCCTGTCCAAACTCTGATGGTCTGAGGGTGAGTTCTACACTATTATGTGTTATTCTGCCTGTCAGAGGTGGATTGGGTTTGGAGGGAGGCTCAAACTTCATACACAAAAGATCTCCTGCTTCATACAGATAAATGCAAGCACCAGGGTTACTCTGATCTAAAACTGATGACACAATGAACTGTGTGGCTTTGTTAGACTCGTTAAGAAAGAAAAATTCTTGGAATGCCATGACATACTTCCTTGTAGTTTTTGAAATATTCGACTGACTGATCCATTGTTTTGTATTCTCCTTCTTGTAGACAATACTCTGTGCTTTCTTATTATTTGTCTTCCTGAGGATTTCTGCCTGAAGCCAGTTTTTCAAATCTGATAAAAATAGCTCTTCATCTTTCAATGAGGTGAATGTAAATGCCACCACATACTCTGTCATGGGATTCATAAGTATAAGGTTAAGGTCATTCTCAGTGGATATAGCTCTCACATCCTTAAGGATAGTAAGGAAAGAATTCACAAAATCCATCTCTTGGAGTTTGTCATCCAGATACTCTGACAGAGACTGAAAGTTGAATGGCGATTGCCTTTGGCTGATTAGGATATCCACCAAGGCTTGTTCCTCTTTCCCGCCTCCACGGATAGATGGCAAAGTCTCTGCCAGCTTTCTCTGGAAAGTCAGGGTATACTGCATACAGTGCTCCTGGAATTGCTGGATCTTCCTTCTGATCTCTGGAAACGTTGCGGCAGCCGGGTGCTTCATCAGGTCATTGCACTGCATGTTATTCTCAGACATTGTCTCCAAGACAGCCTGGGCATCAAAAACTAGTTGATGGCTAATATCACGTACAACCTGAGCAGCTTTGCTATCCAGTTTTTGGAGTGGATATAACCAGACCTTCACTGGAACTGCCTTTTCTCCCTTCTCACCAAGCAATTTTGGAAGGGTGGAGTAGATTTTTATGGCCTCTTGATAATTAGTAGGATTGCTTTGAAGAGAAAAGTCCCCATGGAATTTACAACTAAATGTTTCAGCATTCTTAATATCTTTATCACTCATTGTGAGAGATCCCTTCCCCTCGATAGCAATACACGGTATATTTTTTATCATTATTTGAAGGTTTCCCTGTATATCTTGGATGTTTTCTGATGTTGAAAACTCACAGTCAAAAACAAAGAAAGCCTGTGCCCCGTACAGCACAGCAGTCACGACATGGGTTGCTGTGCCTTGGTCAAACACATCAGGGTAAGAGACATTTTTTCGTCCTAAATGGGTCATAGTCAGATGCTCAAATACTGTAGTGGTTGAATACTGGAGCGACACTCGCGCCTGCTGCTTCGACGTTCTCTTGTTATTTAAATAGGAAGCCGATCCGTTGACTTCAATCAGTCCGCAAAGAAAGCTGGCCTTCAGTGACGCTGAAACACCGAGAGAGGAAGCCTTCTCCTCAATGCTGTCAGATGTGATGACCTGGAATTCAGTCTTGGGTTGAGGCTTGGTGCCCACTCCCATCTGAAGGGTTTCATTGTTCCATAAAGTAACACCTGTAGAATGCAAATGGACACATTACATGTTAAAATCAGTTCCAGCATAGAATTTCTTTAAGCCTAGAGAGGTACGGTATAGATAAGCACACAAAAGCACAGGTGTGATACCAAATAGTCACTTTTAAATACCTACCTACACATAAACCAACTCCCCAATATCGAAATCTAGTATATGACGAAGGCAATACATGTGGAGTTGAAATAGTAAATGTAAGCTTCCTTATGTGTACTTACCCCAGCCATAGAGTGGTGCTAAATATTTTGGAGTCGATCTGTGTGTACCTATATATTTCTGTCCTCGACATTTTAATGTACAACCAACGAAAGCACACACAAGGTTTTCTTTTTTTTTTTTTACATCAAAATAGTTTGTTCTGAACCTATTTTGAACCGCCGTATATTTTTACCTCTAATCATTCACGAGAACATCAATCATTGGTTAGCTAGAAATGTATTCTGAATTTCTGAATATATTGCACTCAAAAGAATGGTGGTCAACCTTTAAGTGAATATTGTGTTAATCTTTCCCCCAAGATAATAGTTGTGATTCTTTTTTGGTATCTATGATGTACTGTTTGAGAGATCGACCAAGAAACAGACCAGGGGCCGTATTACATAAGGTGTCCCGGGGGTGCAACGGGCGCTTGCGCCCGCTTTGCGTGCCCTCGGGGCACTTTGTTATTATAGAAGGGGCGCAGACGCTTGTTTGTCCCCTTCTATAATACCGATAGCGCTGGCGCACTTAAAGCGCCAGCGCTATCAACAGAGGGTGTTCCCTCATTTGCATATGGGCGTTCCCTATGCAGATGAGGGAATTCCTTTGACTCTGTGCCCGCGCCATATTACAGACGCGGACGCTGAGTCAAAGAAGCCCTCAGAAGGCGCACTGACAGTGCGCCATTTAAAAGGTGGCGCACTGTCAGTGCACCTCCTGACAACAGCCCTCTGCAGGGGGTAAAGAGGGTTCCATGGACCCCCAGACATCCCCTTGCAAGACGGTGCAGTCACTGACTGCACCCGCCTGCAAGGGGATCTCTAATCCCCTTTGAAAGTGCAGGCGGGTGCCGCCTGCACTGTGAAAACACAGAGCAGCTGAATCGTGTTTTCACATGAATGTGCTGCCCCCAGGGCAGTGCAAGCTCGCGGCTGCCCCCAGAGCATCACCTTCACCATAATAGGGTGCATTGGCATTGTTTGCGCCTGGCGCACCTTTTCAAAGGTGCGCTGGGCACAAACAATGCCAATACGTAATATGGCCCCCGATGCTCTTCGTCCTAGCTGTAGACGTCTGCCTCATAAAAGCTGAAGAGACAAACTTGCTGCAGCCAACACTTCAACCCTGAGCTGCTTACAATCAGTGTGTGGCTGCACAGTGGTGGGGAATGGCACGTTATAGAATTCATCAGCACTCTTAACATTTGACACGCATCAGCCATTGTGTGCCATACTCTAAATAAAGTGCTAATGGGCACACATTTTCAGGTGATGCCTTGTCAATTAGAAACAGATGTTTTCAAAGTAAGCTGCTACTCAATAGTGCACCGATGAAGGGATTTGGACACAGATTGCATAATTCTGGCTTTGGTGGTCTGCCCACTGCTTGCATCATGCAAGGGCGAGCTGTTTGTTCATGATATCGCTGCTGCTTTACAAATCTGTTGGAAGTGTGCTGAGGTAGATCTATTGGAGTGGGACCACACCTCATACAGCAGTGTATGAGAGGTCTTCCTGGAAGCCTCTAAGAACTTCCATATCACTATGATAGGCTGTTACACGTACCAATAAATTCTCTTCATATCCACCACCTGCTTATTGCTCGCCTTTGGAGCCTCCCTGAATTAGCCTTTACCACTCCCCTCAGGCTCCCAGGATAGAGCACCTCATATTGAAGAAGAAACCTTAACATTAGCAGCCTTGCTCATTCATATGTAGATGACACTCTCATACTTCCATAATTGGAGGGAACATTGTGAGGCATATTTACAAGCCCTCAGCGCCAACGTAGCATCACTTTTTTTGATGCTCTGGTGGCGCAGCACCATTTTCCATTTTTACAAGGTAGCGCTAAGCCACTTTGCATGGCTTAATGCCACCTTGTAAATATGCCCCTTTTCGCCACGGTCCTCTGCTGCAAAAGGGCGTGCAATGGGTGTTGCTGTGGTCTTTCCACCGCAACACCCATTGCTTTTTGATGCTGCCCCAGATTTGCAAGACTGATGCAGCTCCAAAAACTAACGCCATGGAATACCAGGTGTTAGAACGGCGCAACGAGGAGAAATTCTCCTCGGTTTTTGCTCTTACCAATGGTGCTGCATTCTACAGCACACATAGAAGGTGCAAATAACCATTATTAATTGCTTATGTGCAGGAAGGTGTCCCTTCCTGCACATAAACAGTTGTCCCTGCAGCGCAGGCACCCTTGCAACATGGCGGCAGGGTGCCTGTGCTGGCTCCTTTTTTTGTGCTAGGGGAAACACAGGAGTGCGCCGTATTCTTGTGAATACAGTGCATACTGAGTTTTGAAAATGTCAGAGCGTGGAGCTGCCAAATGTGGCGCACCTCCACACTACGACATTTTCTTTTGAATATGCCCCTGTTTTCCCAAGAGCCTTTGACCACACTCACTCTCCCAAATCCACAAAGCTGTCCATGTAAGCTCACAATCATTCTGAAAACTGCGTGAACATGCAGAGTAAACCTTTCCAAAAACATTCAATGTCCCCTCCTGCACTAACATACAAATGGCACCTTCCAAAAAACAATCCTCTTTGCTGCAGAAAGAAGCTGCTGCAAACCCAGAATAAACTCAGATCTTAGAAGCAATTCATACCAACACTTCTACAAACATGCTGATAGTCGGTTGTCCCATAACCAGATTCTGTCTGCTGCACCACACAATGACATTTGTGTGCCTGCCCCTTCTTGAATATTGTTGATCACTCTATTTTAGAAGTTCATACCCCACTTCTTCCATCGCCAGAACCTGTAAATCACAGGCATTATTGTTGAACAATTAAATGTTAATCAGTTTATCAACCCCAAAAAGGGTGGAATGCTTAGCTGACATTGCCAGGGTTCAACTTTGTGACCTGCAGATTACAGTAGATGTCAACTTCAAGCATTAACTTTACTGAACCACCTTGCCTGGTGTTGGTCTTATTGGCAAAATACCACATTCTTTAACAATCCGCTCACAGGCAAGCATGTTCATCCCTTATCACTCACACAAACAGGATACGACCCACAGTTGACTCCATGGGGCACATTTATCATAGTGTTGCGACGCTCTTGCGCTGCTCAAGGGACACAAGGGCGATGCAACACTAAAGCCAGATTTATCAAGCCATGCAAGGCCACCTTGTGGGGCCCTGAATGGGCTGATAAATCTAGAGTAACGCAAGGCAGCGCAAATTGCTGCCTTGCGTTACTCTGCCCCAAAGAAGCATTCCATGGGTGGAGCGTGGGTGTTCCGCTGCATCCACCCATGGATTTTTGGTGCATTTCCCGATTTTCCATTAGTGGTAGACCTGGGAATGCGGCAAAATGCTACTCCTCCCTAGGTAAGACCAAACAGGAAGAAAAATCTTTATTTCTCCTCGTTTTGTTCCTCTTTCTATGTGTGCTGCATTCTGCAGCACACACAGAAAGAGGAAAATGCCTCTCAGGATTGTTTTTGTGCAGGAAGGTGTCTCTTCCTGCACAAAGACAATCCTGACTACAACGCAGGTACCCTTGCAAAATGATGCAGGGGTGTCTGCGTTGGCGCTAGGCTGCCAAAAGTGGAAAGGACAGGAATGCGCAGTATAATGTTAAATAGAGTGCATTCCTCCCATTTCTCTTTCACACAGCACAAGGTGGCTTGCTGCGTTGCGCTGCGTGAAAAATTGTTAAATCTGCCCCCAGATTTCTAGGTGGCATTATCGGCAACAATCACACAGTATCAGAGGAGTAGGACTAGCATGAGTTTTCGCCCATAAAATTCATTACAAGAAGGTGGTCTTTTATCGCTATCATCCTTCACATCCCCGGCATGAATCCCATGGCTGCCTCATTAATTATGATTCACCTCATGACTCTAGAAAACTGCTTGTTCTTGGATATGTCAGCATGTGACCTGGAGATAGCTCAAACTCCCAAACCCGAACTCTACCGTCCACATTAGACAGCCAGCTTTGGCTTTGTCCTAACTTTAAAGAGCAAAACCAATTAGTTAGATCGCCCTAATGTCCGTGCTAGTGGATACAAAAGGATAAGTATAATGTACTGCACTAAAAATGTCACTGAGGCTGAAAACTAATCTACAAAACGTTTGCTAACCATTAAATGCTTGCCTACAAATAAAACAACCCCTTGCAGTGCTTAATTTGAGCCGGTGGGAGCCACTAGCACTCATTTTTGTGATCCTGCACTTATCTTTCCTCATCAGACATTGTCTGAGATCAGGGGAGGGAAAAACACACACAAAAAAAGGAGGATGAAAAAACCGAAAAACCAACAAAAAAGGAAGAAAGCAGGAACCTGCAAGGGTGAGATAAAGAGGCAGCAGAGTCTGGTATTGGATTAAAGAGGACTGATGTGGATTTAGGAATGTGCAAACTTGGTATTTGGCACGCTGACATTTAGCAGTGTCAGCCGAGGACTTTTGGGGAGAGCTTTAGCCATTGGCACTCATACTTTTACAAATCAAGTACTGCCCCTTCGTCCGAGATCTCTTGCACTCTTAATAATAATTTCCTTTACAACTTACAACCAGAAATGAAAGCACACCATTATCAGTATGCACGTCTCTTCTCATTTCCAGACAGAGGGTCCCATTTGCCCATCCCTCCCACATGCTGATACCGTAATGTGATGCAGACACATGTGCAACCACCAACCAGGAAAAATGTCATCCTTTGGCTAACCACCTCAGACACTGTACCATTTAAAACAAGCATTGAGAATGCCATTGGGTCCGGACTTTGTGTGCCAACCGCATGCAATATTAGCACATTAGAGTTAGATGGATGGGAGGGAGCAGATAGAGAGGGCTATAGTTGTAAAGCCCTCATGCAGATCAGTGCAAGCACTTGAGTGGAGCCGGAAGGATACACCCAAACAGCCAATAGCATTAGGTGAGAGATGAATACTCCACTGAGCTGAGCCAAGAGGGTAATAAACCCAATTGCTAATCGCTGAAAGAGGCAGACCCAAAGCCCACTATGCATATAGTTAGCAATAGGCCTGTTTGAAACTTGCACTGTTTAAACCTAGACCTAAAAATGAAACACCTTTGGGGACAAAATTCACAGCTTCCTGAGCTAGATACCCTGATGTCCCCCCACCACTCAGACCTAGAGGCATCTTTAACTTTCCATTTCTTAAAAAAACCCTCAGACTTTACATTTCTGGCATTGCTTTGTGTGAGAAGTTGGCCTGGTATATGCTGTTCACTAATTAAAGTGGACACCTTGCACCAGAACAATTCGACTCTTATGGTAGATAGGTTTAAGACAACCTTTATAGAAAGCTATCCTAGTGGTAGCTGTGGAGAGCAGCCTTCAGGCTAAGTCTTGAAGGAATGTAAAGCAGCTTGTTTTACCACACAATCTCTTGAATCACCAAATGAAAAGACACCACACAGGTATATATATCAAATATATATGTATTTATTAATAAACACTCTCTACTAATCTCTTTATGAGTTTAGAAGTCAGGAACATATGTACAAGTCAAATGTTATCAAAATAAGTTAAGCACAATCGAATATCACAATCTTAGTTTGCTAGACCTAGGTCTAGGGCATCTAGAATCAAGGGACCCCTAAGAACCACCCCAGGTAGTTGTAGGCGACCCACAGGGGACGGACGTGGTGACCTGGCACCGGTGCGAGTCCTGTACGAGTCTATGCGAACAGACGCAATTGAGATTTCAATGTTAGAGGTCCCTTGCGTGTTCGAGGCGAACACACCGATCGGTCCTTGTACGAGTCGAAGGACGCGGTCACAGATAGAGTTGCAAGGGAGTTGGACGCGCTGTGTCTAACACAGACGCGAACCTGGTGCGAGTCAGTGCAATGGAGAACTCAGAGTTACAGGCCCTTTGTGTGTTCGAGGCGAACACCGATCGGACTCAGTACGAGTCGAAGGATACAGTTTTAGATAGTGTTACAAAGGAGATGGACGCGGTGTGTCTAACACAGACGCGAACCCTGTACGAGTCAGCGCAATTGTCGCACTTGGAAAGTTAGAGTTTTAGGACACTTCTAGGGAAGCTACAAGCAAGTCACTTACAGGGTAAGTAGTTCTAGGGCCCACACCCACAGGAGCACCGTAGTGCTAAAGTTACCTCACCCAGGGGAGCCGGGTGCATAGGTGTTCTTTGGTGTCGGGTTGCGGCGTCGTTTTCAATGGGAGCCAGTGAAGACTTGCTGCTTGCGGTGACAGGAGAAGTGTCCGGAGGAATCCAAGCCTGGATTTGGAAGATGGAAGACCTGAAAGCAGAGGGGACAGTGTTCAAAGTCACTTGGCAGTGACTCGGGGCAAGGAAGATGGATGCCCACCGTCGTCGCAAGATTCAGGTCGTTCGCGGGTGCCTTGACTCTTCAGCCACGAGGTCCAGGAGGCGTCGACGACGACCAGAAGCTGGATTCGGCGTGTCCCACAATGTCTGCAGCTTACTGCGGTGTCGGCGACTCGATCAGAGCCAACAAGCCTTGGAAACAGCAAGTCTCGGGGAAAGTGTGAAGAGGCAATGGCGCAGACCAGCAAGGTCTGGGGGACTCACCCAGCGAGGGTAAGTCAGGGCAGGCCTGGAGCAACCAGGGGAGCCCTTTGGTTTCTTTAGAAAGTCTTCTCGGGACCCACAAGCCGGCTGGCAAGGGATCGCGAAGACGCCTCGGGAGGATTCACTCACAGGGGCCCACGGTCACTCGGGACGTGGTAGGCCTCTGATCTTAGGAGGGATTCCTGCTGGAGGCTGGGACCACACGTGGTCCAAAGCACAAGTTCGTGGAACGTTGTGAAGGGGTTGCACTCGACAATAGTGCACGGTACCCAGGGGTCGCGGTTCCTCGTTACTCTTGGGGTCCACTGGCCTCAGCTTCGCTGGGGACTCACGATGGCCTTTGAGAAGTCAGGAAATCCACATCTTGGCCTGCAGGGACTTCGGACTCCGGCGGGAGCGGCGTAGTTTGCGACCGTCGTTTGTAGTTTTTGGTGCCTGCCAAGCAGGGAGTCACTCCTTGACTCCAAGGGAGATTCTTCAGTCTTCCAAAGGTAGTGGAACGTCGAAGGTCCGGGATTCTTCTTGTAGAGCGTCGTCCAGGAAAATCTAGGGTGCAATGCACAGGTTCCCCTCTTATACTAAAAGAAGGGGAGGGACTAGCTCTATGACCCTACCTATGGGAGGGTCAGGGGAGTGGGCGGCTACACCCACTTCCCTTTGTCCAGTTTCGCGCCAGAGCAGGGACAGGTAGCCCCTGAGCCGGTTTGAACTGGCATATGCACAGAGGAGCCTTCTGCTCCCCCAGTGCAGGACTTCAAAGCACTCTAAGAGTGCACCCACCCAGCCCCAATACACTAAACCCTGTCTGGGAGGTGGTCACACCCCCTTGGGACAGGATATCTATTGTTGGGCTTCCTCCACTGCGAGTGTTGGTCATCAGCAGGAGGGCAGCCCAGTGTCTGTGACTGGTGGCATCCATTTTGTGATGCCAGGGCTCTGCAGGATTCTACCGCGTTTCCACAGTAGGTACATGTCTATCCCTCTAGAAGGGGGGAATGCTAACCCCGCCGCCAGGACTGGCGGGGGGGGGTAGTATTCCAAGATGTTTGACACCAAACACGACATGTTTCGATGCAGCCATTCCAAAGTTAGCATTTTACCGCGAGGATATAATGCACTTAAAAGTATATGGTTTAACCGCATCCACAAACAGCACCAGAGAATGGACTCTGAGAGCTGCAGAGGGGCCCTGCTCAGGCAGAGGCACCCCCTCACATAGAAGCCAAGCACCCTGCCCTCAGGATTGATAGGGCCTGCCTTAGGGGTGACTGATAGGGTTATATGTGTGTGTAGGAGAGATATAGGGAACCTATATCTCAGTGAGGGTGCTAGCACTTCCTCACTCAGGCTGCAGTAGCAGGCCTGTGGTGTCAGATTTAGTCTGCTTCCCAGGGGTGGCATAATACATGCTGCAGCCCCTGGTAGGCCTGTGAAGTACCTATGCCCTTGGTACCTAAGGTACCATATACTAGGGACTCATAAGGTGCCACAGTATTCAATCACTAGTGCACCTAGAGTGCACTCCAAATCGTTTAGAGAGAACAGAGAGGCTGGGGCCCTGATTAGCAGGGGCCCAGCCAGACTATAGCCAGAAACCAGTGTAAACATCAGAAAAAAAGTGGGGGCAACATAAGAGGCAGATCCTACTCTCCTACACAACCCCCCCAAACGCAGGGACACTAAACTAACCTTGACCAGTTGAGTCTTCGTGTTCAAAGTGGAAATACCTTGAGAGTCCATCTGCATTGGCATGTTGGGTCCCAGGTCTATGTTCCACTGTATAGTCCATCCCCTGTAGGGAAATGGACCACCTCAAAAGTTTTGGGTTTTCTCCTTTCATTTGTTTAAGCCATAGGAGGGGCTTGTGGTCGGTCTGAACTATGAAGTGAGTACCAAACAAGTATGGCCTCAGCTTCTTCAGGGCCCATACCACAGCAAAGGCCTCCGCTCTCTATAGCTGACCAACGTTTCTCTCTAGGGGTCAGCCTTCTGCTAATAAAAGCTACTGGCTGGTCTTGACCTTCATCATTCAGTTGAGACAGTACAGCTCCCACACCCAGCTCAGAAGCATCTGTTTGGACAATGAACTTTTGGTGTAGTCTGGACTCTGTAAGATGGGGGCAGTGCACATGGCCTGCTTTAGGTCTTCAAATGCCTTCTGACAGCTAGCTGTCCACTGAACCTTTTTGGCATTTTCTTTGAGGTCAGATCATTCAAGGGGGTCACTATAGATCCATATCCCTTGACAAACCTCCTATAGTACCCAGACAGGCCTAAGAAGGCTCTCACCTGTGTCTGGGTGGTTGGAGCAACCCATTCCATTATGGTTTGGATTTTGCTCTGTAAAGGCTGAACCTGGCCTCCACCTACAAGGTGGCCCAGGTACACAACCTGACTCTGCCCTATCTGGCACTTAGTGGCCTTGATAGTGAGGCCTGCTTTTTGCAGGGCCTCCAAAACATTCCTGAGGTGGACCAGGTGATCCTGCCAGGAGGAACTAAAGACAGCAATATCATCTAGATAAGCTGAGCAATAAGTTTCCATCCCTGTCAGAACTTTATTCACCAACCTCTGAAAAGTGGCAGGTGCATTTTTCAATCCAAAGGGCATCACCACAAAGTGGTAGTGCCCACCAGGGGTCGAAAATGCTGTCTTGGCTTTTGCATCATCAGCTAATCTGATCTGCCAGTAGCCAGCTGTTAGGTCAAACGTGCTTAGATACTTGGCTGAGGCCAAAGTATCAATCAGCTCATCTGCCCTTGGTATGGGATAGGCATCAGTCCTAGTGACTGCATTGAGGCCTCTGTAGTCTACACAAAACCTCATTTCTTTCTTACCACCCTGGGTATGAGGCTTGGGTACCAGGACTACTGGACTAGCCCAAGGGCTATCTGAAGGCTCAATTACACCTAGCTCCAACATTTTCTGGACTTCAGTCCTGATACAGTCCCTGACATGGTCAGGTTGCCTGTAGATCTTATTCTTGACAGGCAGACTGTCTCCAGTGTCCACCTCATGGGTGCACCAGGAAGTCTGACTAGGGGTCAGGCTAAACATATGTCGGTACTGTTGCAGAACTTGTCTGCACTCAGTTTGCTGATGGTCAGTGAGGCTGCTTGCCAAAGCAACACCATCTACTGACCCATCATCAGGGTTCTGAGAGAGCAGGTCAGGGAGAGGGTCACTCTCCTCCTCCTGGTCCTCATCAGTTGCCATGAGCAAGCCCATGTCAGCCCTGTCAACATATGGCTTTAATCTGTTGACATGAAGCACCCTCAGGGGGCTCCTGGGAGTTCCAAGATTCACCAGGTAGGTGACTTCTCCCTTCTGTTCAACTATTGTATGGGGGCCACTCCACTTGTCCTGGAGGGCTGCTGGGGCCACAGGCTCCAACACCCACACTTTCTGTCCTGGCTGGTATACAGTCAGTACAGCCTTTTGGTCATGCCAAGCTTTTTGTAATTCTTGGCTGGCCTCCAGGTTTTTGGTTGCCTTTTTCATGTACTCTGCCATCCGGGAGCGGAGACCAAGTACATAGTCCATCACATCTTGTTTGGGGGCTTGAGAGGTAACTCCCAGCCCTCTTTTACCAAACACAGTGGACCTCTCACAGGATGCCCAAACAGAAGCTCAAATGGGCTGTAACCAACCCCCTTCTGTGGAACCTCTCTGTATGCAAACAACAGGCAAGGAAGAAGAAGGTCCCATTTCCGCCTAAGCTTCTCTGGGAGACCTTTAATCATTCCTTTCAAGGTTTTGTTGAAGCGTTCAACTAAACCATTGCATTGTGGGTGATAGGGGTGGTGAACTTGTAAGTTACACCACACTCCTTCCACATTGCTTTTAGATATCCTGACATGAAGTTGGTACCTCTGTCAGAAATGACCTCCTTTGGGAAACCCACTCTGGAGAAGACTCCAATGAGGGCTCTTGCCACCACAGGGGCTGTGGTGGTCCTCAGAGGAATTGCTTCTGGGTACCTGGTGGCATGATCCACTACCACCAGGATAAACCTGTGCCCAGATGCAGTTTGAGGGTCAAGGGGACCAACAATGTCAATCCCTACCCTTTCAAAGGGTACCCCCACCACCGGTAGTGGTATCAGGGGGCCTTTGTTGTGCCACCTGCCTTACCACTGGCTTGGCATGTGACACAGGAGCGACAAAACTCCTTTGTGTCCTCTGACATATGTGGCCAATGAAAATGTGGAACAAGCCTGTCCCAGGTCTTGTTTTGGCCCAAGTGTCCTGCTAAAGGGATGTCATGTGCTAGGGTCAAGAGGAACCCCCTAAACTTCTGAGGTATTACCATCCTCCTGGTGGCTCCAGGGGCTGGGTCTCTACTCTCAGAATATAGGAGTCCCTCATCCCAATAAACTTTATGGGACCCACTAGCACTCCCAGCAGCCTCAGCAGCAGCCTGCTGTCTGAGGGGTTCAAGAGAGGGGCAGCACTGTTGCTCCTTACTCAGATCTTCCCTAGAAGGGCCCCCTGCCCCCAAGAACTCAACCTGATCAGGCTCAAGTCCCTCTGGGGCAGTTCCTTCTTCAGGATCTGCTTCACCTCCCTCTGGGGGTGAATCTGTGATCTGAGACAGAGGGGAAGGCACTGCCTTTACCCTACTGCTCCTCCTCTTGGGAAGCATCTGGTCCATTGTTCCAGGATCCAGAGCTGGTTCAGTGTCATGCATTCTTGCTTGTGACCTGGTCACAGCAAATACCTCTGCAGGGATGCCCAACATCTCAGCATGAGTCCATAACTCTACTTCAGACCAGGCTGAAGTCTCTAGATCATTGCCCAATAGACATTCGACAGGGAGGTCTGCACTGACTACAACCTTCTTGAGGCCAGTTCCCCTCCCCAGGAGAAATTCACAACTGCCAGACTATGGTTGGTCTTGACGTTGCTTGCATTGGTCACCTGGTACATTTCGCCCAGGATGATCTGTCCAGGGTCCACAAGATCCTCTGCCACCATGGCGACACTAGCACCTGTGTCCCTAAATGCCAAAGCCTGTTTGCCATTTATTACAGGCTGCTGTTTGTATTTGCCCAGATTACTGGGACTCACTAGGAAGGACATATTAAGGTCTCCCTCACAAATCAGCAATGCCTGAGTGGGCACTCTGACTAGGTCAGAGTCCACTTCAGAACCCAGGGTCAACCCTACTACACCCTTATTCTGAGTACCACCTCCACCAGTAGCTGAACTAGGGGGAACAGTTGCCTTAGGGGCAGGAGTGGTGGTGGTTTGGTCTTTGGACTTGTTACAGTCAGAAGTCCAGTGCCCTTTCTGTTTACAGAATTTGCACCAGGGCTTCTTTTGGCCTTTTCCCTTGTTGGATTGTGACTCCCCACCAGATGCAGATTTTTGGGGCCCTTGTGAAGACTTCTGGTCTTTTGACTTATCCCCACCTTTCTCAGAGCCCTTAGGATCTTGCTTCTTGGTGTCACCCCTTGGTTCTGGGGTTTCTGCCTCACCCTGGTTCTGACCCATTTGTCTGCCTTCTTTCCCAATTCTTGGGGAGAGGTCAGATCTGAGTCCACCAGGTACTGATGCAACAACTGGTTCTGGCAATTATTAAGGATCTGTTCTCTCATCATCAGATTATACAATCCCTTGAAATCAGTAACCCTACTGCCAACCAGCCAACCCTCCAGAGCCTTGGTTGCACAATCAACAAAGTCAGTCCAGTCCTGAGTCTGTGCCTTCTGGGTGTCTCTGAACTTCAACCTGTACTGTTCAGTGGTTAAGCCAAACCCATCTATCAGTGCACTCTTCAGGACTTCATAATCGTCAGCATCCTCTTCTCTAACAGTGAGGAGCTTGTCTCTACCTTTATCTGAAAAGGAGAGCCACAAGATTGCTGCCCACTGCTTTTGGGGGACCTGCTGTACTCTACAGGCCCTCTCCATAGCAGTTATCCACTTGTGGATATCATCCCCACTCTGGTAGGGAGGAACAACCTTGCTCAGGTTCCTATGGTCTGGAATAGATTCTCTGCCTCTAGGGACACTGTTGCTACCACCAAGGGGTTCTAACCCCTCTCTTCTAGAAGCTCTCTGGATCTCCAGGGCTTCTCTATCCAGTGCCAACTGCATGGTTCTGAGGGCAACTCTTGCTTCCTCATACTGCAGCAGTTTGCACATTCTTTCAGAGGAGGTCTCTCTTATGGGAAAGTATGAGTTCCTCTGGTGGACAAATTCTCTGCCAGAGTGATGAGTGCTCAGATTCCCTGGAAGGGGACCTATGCCTCTCCTCCACTCTGTCAGCTCTCTTAGGGAGAATTCCTCTGTCCTTTTCAGGCCCCTTGAGGCCTGGCCCTTCAATCACAGAGTCCTGGTCATTCTGATTTTCATCATCTGACCCAGATACTGTAATTGACCCACCCACTGATTCAGACCCATTAGCTCCTAGAGCCAATCTAAGATCATCTGCTGTCAGCAGATCTATCAGGTGTAGGGTTGAGGGACTCTGTCCTAGCCTCAGGTGTCTTTCAACACACATGGCTCTCAAGTCAGAGAAAGCCATGTCCTTATACTGAGGCTGAGTGGATCCACTGGTTCCACCCTTTAAGGACATTCTAGTGTTGTGCAGTGTTATACTACCTACACTAGTTTGTGGCCTACTGATACTAGCTTGAGCTGTAGAAAGGGTGTGCTATCCCTTGGCACACAGCTCTAAGTTCAGTAGAACTTATTGATACTAAGCTTGACTTTATATGTACCTTAAGTACCTATAGTGGTTTTCAGTTAGTAATTCAAATAGAGATTTTCTGGTAAAACAATAGCAAGCTGGAATCCCACACGCTGCCACCAATGTGAGAAGTTGGCCTGGTATATGCTGTTCACTAATTAAAGTGGACACCTTGCACCAGAACAATTCGACTCTTATGGTAGATAGGTTTAAGACAACCTTTATAGAAAGCTATCCTAGTGGTAGCTGTGGAGAGCAGCCTTCAGGCTAAGTCTTGAAGGAATGTAAAGCAGCTTGTTTTACCACACAATCTCTTGAATCACCAAATGAAAAGACACCACACAGGTATATATATCAAATATATATGTATTTATTAATAAACACTCTCTACTAATCTCTTTATGAGATTAGAAGTTAGGAACATATGTACAAGTCAAATGTTATCAAAATAAGTTAAGCACAATCGAATATCACAATCTTAGTTTGCTAGACCTAGGTCTAGGGCATCTAGAATCGAGGGACCCCCAAGAACCACCCCAGGTAGTTGTAGGCGACCCACAGGGGACGGACGTGGTGACCTGGCACCGGTGCGAGTCCTGTACGAGTCTATGCGAACAGACGCGATTGAGATTTCAATGTTAGAGGTCCCTTGCGTGTTCGAGGCGAACACACCGATCGGTCCTTGTACGAGTCGAAGGACGCGGTCACAGATAGAGTTGCAAGGGAGTTGGACGCGCTGTGTCTAACACAGACGCGAACCTGGTGCGAGTCAGTGCAATGGAGAACTCAGAGTTACAGGCCCTTTGTGTGTTCGAGGCGAACACCGATCGGACTCAGTACGAGTCGAAGGATACAGTTTTAGATAGTGTTACAAAGGAGATGGACGCGGTGTGTCTAACACAGACGCGAACCCTGTACGAGTCAGCGCAATTGTCGCACTTGGAAAGTTAGAGTTTTAGGACACTTCTAGGGAAGCTACAAGCAAGTCACTTACAGGGTAAGTAGTTCTAGGGCCCACACCCACAGGAGCACCGTAGTGCTAAAGTTACCTCACCCAGGGAGCCGGGTGCATAGGTGTTCTTTGGTGTCGGGTCGCGGCGTCGTTTTCAATGGGAGCCAGTGAAGACTTGCTGCTTGCGGCGACAGGAGAAGTGTCCGGAGGAATCCAAGCCTGGATTTGGAAGATGGAAGACCTGAAAGCAGAGGGGACAGTGTTCAAAGTCACTTGGCAGTGACTCGGGCCAAGGAAGATGGATGCCCACCGTCGTCGCAAGATTCAGGTCGTTCGCGGGTGCCTTGACTCTTCAGCCACGAGGTCCAGGAGGCGTCGACGATGACCAGGAGCTGGATTCGGCGGTTCCCACGATGTCTGCAGCTTACTGCGGTGTCGGCGACTCGATCGGAGCCAACAAGCCTTGGTAACAGCAAGTCTCGGGGAAAGTGTGAAGAGGCAATGGCGCAGACCAGCAAGGTCTGGGGGACTCACCCAGCGAGGGTAAGTCAGGGCAGGCCTGGAGCAACCAAGGGAGCCTTTGGTTTCTTTAGAAAGTCTTCTGGGGACCCACAAGCCGGCTGGCAAGGGATCGCGAAGACGCCTCGGGAGGATTCACTCACAGGGGCCCACGGTCACTCGGGACGTGGTAGGCCTCTGATCTTAGGAGGGATTCCTGCTGGAGGCTGGGACCACACGTGGTCCAAAGCACAAGTTCGTGGAACGTTGTAAAGGGGTTGCACTTGACAATAGTGCACGGTACCCAGGGGTCGCGGTTCCTCGTTACTCTTGGGGTCCACTGGCCTCAGCTTCGCTGGGGACTCACGATGGCCTTTGAGAAGTCAGGAAATCCACTTCTTGGGCTGCAGGGACTTCGGACTCCGGCGGGAGCGGTGTAGTTTGCAACCATCGTTTGTAGTTTTTGGTGCCTGCCAAGCAGGGGAGTCACTCCTTGACTCCAAGGGAGATTCTTCCGTCTTCCAAAGGTAGTGGAACGTCGAAGGTCCGGGATTCTTCTTGTAGAGCGTCGTCCAGGGAAAATCTAGGGTGCAATGCACAGGTTCCCCCTCTTATACTAAAAGAAGGGGAGGGACTAGCTCTATGACCCTACCTATGGGAGGGTCAGGGGAGTGGGCGGCTACAGCCACTTCCCTTTGTCCAGTTTCGCGCCAGAGCAGGGACAGGTAGCCCCTGAGCCGGTTTGAACTGGCATATGCACAGAGGAGCCTTCTGCTCCCCCAGTGCAGGACTTCAAAGCACTCTAAGAGTGCACCCACCCAGCCCCAATACACTAAACCCTGTCTGGGAGGTGGTCACACCCCTTGGGACAGGATATCTATTGTTGGGCTTCCTCCACTGCGAGTGTTGGTCATCAGCAGGAGGGCAGCCCAGTGTCTGTGACTGGTGGCATCCATTTTGTGATGCCAGGGCTCTGCAGGATTCTACTGCGTTTCCACAGTAGGTACATGTCTATCCCTCTAGAAGGGTGGAATGCTACCCCCGCCGCCAGGACTGGCGGGGGGGTAGTATTCCAAGATGTTTGACACCAAACACGACATGTTTCGATGCAGCCATTCCAAAGTTAGCATTTTACCGCGAGGATATAATGCACTTAAAAGTATATGGTTTAACCGCATCCACAAACAGCACCAGAGAATGGACTCTGAGAGCTGCAGAGGGGCCCTGCTCAGGCAGAGGCACCCCCTCACATAGAAGCCAAGCACCCTGCCCTCAGGATTGATAGGGCCTGCCTTAGGGGTGACTGATAGGGTTATATGTGTGTGTAGGAGAGATATAGGGAACCTATATCTCAGTGAGGGGTGCTAGCACTTCCTCACTCAGGCTGCAGTAGCAGGCCTGTGGTGTCAGATTTAGTCTGCTTCCCAGGGGTGGCATAATACATGCTGCAGCCTCTGGTAGGCCTGTGAAGTACCTATGCCCTTGGTACCTAAGGTACCATATACTAGGGACTCATAAGGTGCCACAGTATCCAATCACTAGTGCACCTAGAGTGCACTCCAAATCGTTTAGAGAGAACAGCGAGGCTGGGGCCCTGATTAGCAGGGGCCCAGCCAGACTATAGCCAGAAACCAGTGTAAACATCAGGAAAAAAAATGGGGGCAACATAAGAGGCAGATCCTACTCTCCTACACTTTGGCATATTCACCTACATATTACTTCCACCCACCCTTCACACCTCCTGCAATGTTTATCTTCGTGTAATCCCTTACTCCTTTTCTATTCCCTCTCTTTTTCCTCCTTCCTGTCATTTTTTATAATTTGTCACATTGTGACACACGCGTTCTGAAGACACTACCTGGTGCTTTACCAATTAAATAAATAAATAAACAAATATTTGCAGGCTGCGTAGGCCAAATATTCATCAAATACCTCCACCTTGTGTCTGCTCATTTTATGGTAACTGTATGTTGTCTGACACAAATATTGTGCCCTTAATATAATGTATAAAAATGCTATTCTATTGGAGTTAATAATAGAAGCAAAAATGTCATCTAAGGGACGGTAAGCACGGAGAGCACTTTATAATCCGCACGTCGTCACTTTGCCTGTCCGCCTGCACTTTATCTGCCAGACCGGGGTAACAAGGATTACCGGGACCGGCGGGGACTACGTTTCCCAATACCACACGCGCCAGGAGGCACCAACGCGAATCTTCGGCGCCCGGTGGCGCATAAAGACGGCCTTGGGCTCCCGCGGCGCAGGAGCCGTAAAGGGACTGTAAGCACGGAGAGCACTTTATAATCCGCACGTCGTCACTTTGCCTGTCCGCCTGCACTTTACCTGCCAGACTGGGGTAACAAGGATTACCGGGACCGACGGGGACTACGTTTCCCAATACCACATGCGCCAGGAGGCGCCAACGCGAATCTTCGGGTCCCAGTGGCGCATAAACACGGCGGGAGCCCTAAAGGGACTGTAAGCACGGAGAGCACTTTATAATCCGCACGTCGTCACTTTGCCTGTCCGCCTGCACTTTATCTGCCAGACCGGGGTAACAAGGATTACTGGGACCGACGAGGACTACGTTTCCCAATACCACACGCGCCAGGAGGCGCCAACGCGAATCTTTGGCGCCCGGTGGCGCATAAAGACGGCCTCGGTCTCCCGCAGCACGGAAGCCCTAAAGGGACTGTAAGCACGGAGAGCACTTTATAATCCGCACGTCGTCACTTTGCCTGTCCGCCTGCACTTTATCTGCCAGACCGGGAAAACAAGGATTACCGGGACCGACGGGGACTACGTTTCCCAATACCACACGCGCCAGGAGGTGCCAACGCGAATCTTCGGCGCCCGGTGGCGCATAAAGACGGCCTCGGGCTCACGCAGCGCGGGACGCGCCCGGGCCAAGCCCGGGCCAAGGGGAGGCCCATCTGCGCCCGTCTGCGGCCGGAGGAGGCCGGGCTGGGCCAGGTCCCTTGGCTGGACTTTAGATTCGTCGCTTCGTCCAGTCAGACTGTGAAATCTGTGTAAGGTAAGGAGATGGGGAGGCGTAAAACTACTATGCCTGCCGCTAAGGACTGCCCGTCAACTACAACAATTACTAGCTTTCTGACGTCTGCAATGGGGGCCATTACCAGTGAGATTGAGTCTGTGGAGGAGAGAATAGGGGCCACAAAACAAGCATTACACAATGGTACGTTATTGGAGATAGAGCCTGATCCTGTACCTGAGTGCACAGGTGATGGCGCCCAATCGAGGAACGCTGATTCAGCTATATGCGCCACGGCATTTAATGCTTCTGATTGATGTAGAAATTCCAATAACACCAGTGTTATTCAACACGGGGGGTCTTTAGATACCGTCTGCCCACCACCGTCGAAAAAACCTAAGGCATGCGGCAAGCTCTAGAAAGACGTACTGCCCCCGGCAACTCGGAAAAAAACTTTGGCACCCCCCTCAAGGAGGACAGTAAGGGCCGCAGATCCAGATTCTGTTGCAGGGCCTGGAGAGAACGAGCCCTCTGGGGACTCATTGCCGCCTACATACCTCACTAGCTCATTGGAGGCAGTCTTGAAGTTGCTCCTGGATCCTCTTTTAGGGGTGTTGAATAGTATTGATGTGTCCTTAAAAATATTAATTGGCTCAAGTCTCTCCAAATCAACCTCCGGACTGAGTACTGTACTGAGTACTGTATCTAATCCTACCACTAGCTCTAGTCCTGACGTACCTCACGCAGCACCTCCCTTTTTGGCACCACCTGTGAAAGACTGTCGGGTCAACACTATTGATACTTTAACACGCCTGCCGAAGCCGCAGTTAAATGAAGACTGTGCATTAATTGGGAGTCAGACGGACACAACAGTAGCGCAAAGGGAGAATAGCAGGTTCAAATTTATTGATAGACAACGTAATAATTGTCCAGTTGGCACTCGGAAAAATCATGAGAGAACTCTCCATCTCCCCCCTGAAGCTACACCACATGTAATTGTCCGTAAGAATGTGCCATCTCTGACATCCAACAATGTAGAAGATTGGGACATGTTAAAGAATAAAACTGTACATTGGCTGGCGAAAGCAGCGGATTGGCCAAAAACCGATGAGTTGTATTATAATATAAACAATGTGGAACGGGTCTCATGGGTGGGTCCACAGATAAAAACTGAGTCAGGTGATTGCATCGTCGTGAATTTTAGGAATAGGTCCTTTGTTCAATGCCTCATGGATAGGCTTCTTTGGTGTAACAACGTGAGTGGTCCCATTGAACCAGTACCATCGGGGTACTTTTACAAGCCGCAAGGATATATGGGACATGGACCTGCACCTATAGCTGCCAAACAATTGCATGATTTTGTAATCCCAACCTCTAACCGGTTCTCACCCCTAGATTATGTGGATTGACTGCATTCTTCAGACATAAATGGTGTTAGACGGAATAAGGTACACGCAGCCCGACTCGTGGCAGTGAGGGTTTTATTTTCCCTAATACACGCCTACTATTGGAAGCCAGGGTCACAGATTAACAGTTGGTATAAAGTCTGTCTTTCCTTCCTTAGGGGGCGTGTTTCCGTGGGGTCTTGGGTCTTCCTCTCTTCCCGGGGTCGTCTGCAGGGGAATTGCTCCGCGGCCTTATCAGGAAAAGAAGGAAAAAAGGGGACGCAAGTGCTGGATAACAGCCTGTCTCGTTTAAGGGTAAAGGAGTGAGGAAGGCACGCGTGATACACTTCTACTGATGCAGTGAGGGTGCACACGACTTAGGGGAGGGAGTGCGAGTGAAAGGGGAAGGGAGCGTACCCCTGGGGTGTATAAAGAAAAAGGGTCCCGTGCTACTTCGCAGGTTTCTGCCTCCTCCCGACCCAGCCCACGAGGCGGTCCCGTACCTGTGTGAGCCACGCTCCTCCTGGAGCGTGGCTGGGCGAAGCGCGGTGCCGTTGGCCTCCTGGCTCTCCCGGGGCGTCCGATATCCTGACAGCACGGCTCCAATCTTCTCTCCTCACACGACTCTTCTCCTCGTCCCTGGCGTCTTCTCCAACTTCCGCTCTCTCCTCTCCGGTGTAGGCACACACCATCGATGCGGAACTCCAGTCACTTATTGGTCCTGGCGGGACGACGTCATTGAGAGGGGGAGGGGCCTCCTCCTCGAGGCTTTCCCAGTTAAAGGGGCCGCTGCATTCTACCGCTATCTGTTCTTTTGATTGGTAGGATGATGAAGTCCAGTCCTCCGGCTGCAGGGAAACAAGAGGGGAAGATAGGGGTGTCACGGTCCACCAATCCGCTATAGTCCCCTCTCCGTCCCGACCCCCCCTCGTCACAAGAGCCCTCTTCATCTCTACCTAACGTCAAGTCACAAGGAGAGTTGGCTCAATCTGCATTTAAGAAAGGAGTCAATGGGCCCCTGCAAGCTAATGAGTTTTCTATCCCCTTCCTGACCCCCTGATTAATGGGAGAGCTACCCCCCACTCTAACAGGTAGGTAAGTGGTCAGCCTCTCTTACCTTTGGGCTCTTGTTTTGGGTTGCAACAGAGAAGAGCTACCTCATGCTTTCCTGCTTAAATGTGTCACCAAGACAATTTCTACACCAGTCTCAAAGACCATTGCTGGGCCAAAGTGTTCAGATTTCATAAAAATGCAGAACTGCCGAGAACTGATCACAGAACTGAACTGCTGGAATAAACAAGGACTTTCTGTAACATGGGAATAAAGATGAGACAGAAACTTCCAGACACTGTGCCAAGATAATCTGACCAAAAGTATGGGGTCCCACACTAGTGGTGACTAAAAGATTTCTGTGACGTCCAGGGTTCGGGGTATTGACCACCAACTCTCCTTGCCAGATTTGGGACCAGTAACCTGGGTAAATGTGCAGAACTTTCCAGGAGAGGATACTTTCCTCCTACTCGGTGAGAGACAGCTGACGACTTCTCAGGAGGAAAACCAGAGGTGTCCATACACGAAGAAGATGCTACTCAGAAGGAGCAAAGACTGTTAGTGTCTCAGACAAAGCAATGCCAACCCCACATTACAGAGTGTGACCCACATCAAGAGATTGTAAGCGATGTCTAGTGGCTAGAACGGGTATCCTTGGTAGGGATGGCATTGAAACCCATGGCCGAGGGTGCCCCAGAATACTAAAGTAAAGAAAATTCCCCATTGACGTCTCCAGCCAAGAAGTACTGAGGCGCTGTGACAACCACAAGTATCTTTATGGTCAAGCTTTAAAGAAAGCTCCAAGTGCTGAAGAGAAGCCCAACAGAGGAATACAGAAAAATGGTGGGTGGAATGCTCAAATGAATACACTGGTAATTACTCAGGGTTGTATTTCAGTTCATTCTTTTTTCTTTCACCATGCCACCTCAGATAGGAACCAACCATATGCAAATCAGCCATGTTCCTGCTGCAATAGGAACAGTCCAGCCTGAAGTGCCAGGTGGGGTCCCTTCTGAACCAGAACACAAGCAACCCCAGACTGGTTTTGGTCTAGTTGTGCCTTTTCGGTAGGTTGCAGCTTGGTTTCAGTGGCACAGAGCGTATCCGCCACACTGAGAAATACAAAGTAGAATGCTAAAAAGTGATGGATAGAATGCTCAAATTAATCTTAGTCAATGCTAATTACTCAGGTCAGCATCCCAGCCTATGTTTTTTTGCCCACAATGCACCTCAGACAGGAACTAGTAATGTGTAAATCAGTCTTGGTCCTGCTCCAGTAGGAGCAGTCCAGCCAAACTGCCAGGCCATGCCCCCTTTAACCGGAACACAAGCAACCTCAGACCAGTTTTGGCCTATTTGGGTCTCTTCAGTAGGATGCAGCTTGGTTCCGGTGGCACAGTGAGCATGGGACTCAAGTCTGTGTATACCTACTTAGGGTGTCTCACTGAAGAATATAAAAAATAAGAAGAGACTCCCAATGACATCTAAAGAGTGTCACTGCTGCCACTGTAGTGGGAGCCTCCTTGTTTGGGAGGCGGTTAGAGATAGGATCAGAGGAAGACCAAAGATGCAATATCCCAGAGACCCCAAGCTCTGCATCCCCTGTGCCCCTCTGATTGCTGTGTACTGGCTCTGCGATGACTAACCTTAGGCTACGGGTAGCACAACAATGTGAAGTATGAACTCCTTCAGCTGGGCCAGGTTCACAAGCAAAGCATCTGTGCTGGAGGGCCATGCCTGGGGCAAACCACTGGATCAGGGGCAGCGCAGCTGTCAGTGGCATACACACAGGCAGCATCTGTTGAAGGATGTCACACACTCTATCACCCGGACAGAGAAAGATAGTTTGATTGTGCTCCTTGAGGAGAAAATCGAGTGCACTTGAGTGAGATGTGATTGAATATTTTGCTGTGACTGCAAGTGACCTGAGCAATGGGCATTATCTCTGAAATTCCTTGTACAATTCCCCTGTACAATGCCAAGGGCCAATGTGACATAACTTAGAATGATGTCCAATAAAATGAGGGTACAGCTCCCATTACTACCAGGTTAACGGCCCTCTTTTTAATTGTGTACAGTCATATATCTCTGTATATACAAAGATTAAAATGCTTTTGCTTATTTGTCATCTGATTTATGTTGAATGCCAAGTCTCTATGCCCACACTACCTCTCTCAGTAAGCCTCGGATACTTGACTTTAATACTCTAGGAGTCAAGTGCTACATGGGTATACTTTGTGATCAGTTTTGGGGCCAGCAGTAAGACTGAGACCCTAGACACCAGCAGTGCCAAGCTCTGATGGATTCAATTTAAGCCTAGTAACTTTTGGCAACAGGAACTCTAGAAAAAGATACAACAACTGGCAGCAATCAGTGAAAATGTCTAGATTCCAGTACTGGCAGATATTAGTGGCAGTTAATAAGGCCAACCTTTTAGAACACAACTTTTACACAGGAATGGCAGACTATAAATGGGAAGAAGGAAACCTGAGAAACCTGTCCCTATATGTGTGCTCAATGTGGTGTGTTGGGATAGGGGTGGAGGGCTCTAAGGTTCAGTGATGGGGAGATCATTATAGATTTTAGGATGGACGGTGGGACAGACAGGCCCTGACAGAGAAGAAGATGTCAGGAATCTCTAGGGAGGGCTCACTAGAATATACTCTAAAGAAGAGTGCTGCGGTTACAGGCTCTCAGAGTTCCAGAGCGCAGGCTTCCCCTCGACTGTCATCCACAGTGTCCCCTAGATTGTTTTCAAGATTATCCCAAGACAGTTTCCTCTACCCATCTCTAGGTTACCCATGTCACCTGGGATCACACTCATCGATAAGCTTGACTTCACTGAGACCGAGAAACTTGAACTAGAGCTCCAGAAATCTAATGAAGAGTAGGGTGATAATGCTAAACAGTTGAGATGGAAAAACTCAAGTTAGCCCACCAGGAAGAAGAAGAGAGGTAAAGGGATAGACAAGGTCAATGGACTTGAGAAGAAAGAAACGGGAAACAGAAGAGGCAAAAAAAAGAGAGAGGTAGAAATTATAGAAAGAGTTGAAAGCCCTCAAAAAAGACAAACTGAAGTTAGCAGCAAACTGAAGCGCTAGCTTTTGGGATGGTGACTACTTCTCCAAGCCCTAAGAAAACACAATTAAAGTACCAAAAAGTTTATACTTGTTGTTACACAGTTTTGACATTGCATGTAAAGCTCAGAGGCGGAGTGGTGAGACTAAAGTCACAACTCCACTGAGTTGTCTCCCTGTGGAAGAAAGTGAGGTCATTGGAAGAATGCCTGAGCATATTAATCTGATTTATGAGTGTCTGAAAGATGCTTTGATAGGCAGTTTGAGTTGAAGGTAGTGCAATACCTGGAGATCATCCTTGAAGATGGATGGAGTTCTTTTTAAGACTCTAGTCCATAACATAGTGCCAGACTAGAATGACTAGGCGAGAGGGATAGAATTAAAGGACTACAAATCCCTGAATCAATTAATGGTTTCAGAGTGACTCAGAGAAGAGTGCTTTAACCCACTCTGACAGTACATGTCTGATCTTTCTGAGAGGAATCCAGAAAGGTTGCCGTGTTGGCCACAAATGGTTATCTAACAGAGCAACCAAGTGTCTGGAACAACATGGTTTCCTGCCAAAGGGGGTGAATAGCTTCCAATAAACTATTTGAAACCAGAAGGAAGGACCAGAGGGGTTCCCAAAGATCCCTACCTGGCCAGAAGCCAAAGGGAAACTGGGATCTTTATCAGAACCATAAAGAGAATGGAGGGAAAGAGATCCTCTCCCCACCCAAGTTGGTTACCTATTTCAAGTGCCACCATGAAGGGCATTGCAAGAATATTTGCGCAGCCAAGGACCCTTAGCAGCTGCACCTCTGATTGGCACTATGTTATCAGAAGTATCAAACGGGATGGGTACCAGTGAGAGCCCTGTGGCCTTCAACGAAGACACACTAAACTTCTGGGAAAGGGATCCAAATACTCTTAAGCACATTCACCCAAATACCAAATTGTTTGTCAGGGATGGGTATCAATGGGACGATGGCTCCTGCCCTGAGAGATACTGGCACCTATCAAACCTGAAGAAAGTGTCCCTGGTGCCATTGGCAATGCTTTTGTAGCCAGTGGGGAAGACATAATGGGGCATATTAGCAAGGGCGTTATCGCCGCTTTAGCGGCACTTTTTGCCGATAAAGCGGCGATATTTTTATCGCCCTATTAGCAAGCTGTCGCTAACAGCTGTTAGCGACAGCTTAATGGCGATAGCGGCCGTTTTGTTGCCGCTTTGCATGTCAGCGATAATTATCACAAATGACATGCAAAGTAGGCTTTCCCAACTAAAAGCAACTGAAAACAGTCGCAAACACAACTTCCCCCTATTACCAATGCCCGCGAAGCGATAAAAAAAGTCGCGCTAACCGCGATTATCGCTGGAATCTAACACCTGCTAAAAACTTGACTTAACCATCTTGTCAATGGGAGGTGGATTGTAAGGTTAAGTCCTCACCTGCCTATTAGCAAGCTTTTCATTATCGCAGTGAATTTATCGCTGGATTTCTCGCGCTATTGCTGGGTTTCGCCGCTATCGCTGGATTTTTTATCGCCTTGGAGATAAGTGTTGATAAAGCGTTATCTCCGCGATGAAATCCAGCGATAGCCGGCGATAAAAAAAACAGCGCTAAGCGCGCTTTGCGATAATTATCGCAAATCCTTGGTAATATGCTCCAGAGTACCCACTTGCCAGGATTGAGGTAGAGTTCAATGGCAAGACAGCCTTGTTTGATGTATGGGTACGAGAGAAGGAGGGCGCGGTGAAAGGATGGTGCAATGGATCCAGAACCTGGAGCCAGCAAAAGTCAGGCAGTTCCACATGTACACAGAAACTTTCTGATGTTGCTAGGACATGAGGTATCTTTAGCAGTGCACCTGAGCATCAGGGAAACTAAGGACACATTAGAACCTTTGTTCTACTGGCCAGGGATTGACCAGGATGTCAAAGAGTTTTTAGAGAACCTGCCCAGTTTCTTAAGTGAATGGCAAGCCTGGAGGCCGGCCCAAATTATCAATTGGCATCAGCCAAACCATCACCACCTGGTGATCGCTCACTGCCCTGACCACCTCATCCATCATGTCTTCCATCCACTCTGGGACACTCACCAACCCCTACCCCCACCACATCTACAACCTCACAAAGAACCCAATCAGCATGCAACTCACCAGCATCCTCAACACCTCCATCTCCACAGTAACTTTCCCAGATAGTTGGAAACATACAGACGTCAGACCCCTCCTAAAGAAAGCCTCTGCTAACCCCAACAACCTCAAAAATTACCGTCCTACCTCCCTTCTCCCCTACCCGGCCAAAGTTCTTGAGAAAGCAATCAACCAGCAGCTCACTGAATTCCTGGAACAAAACCATCTACCCACCTCTCAATCTGGATTCAGTGCCAACCACAGCATTGAGACCACGCTGATTGCTGCCACAGACGACATCAGAACATTCCTCGACCATGGATAAACTGTGGCCCTGATCCTCCTCGACCTTTCTGCGGTATTCGACACAGTCACCCACAACACCCTCATCAACAGACTCCACAGCATAGGCATATATCAAAACACCATCAAGTGGATTGCATCCTTCCTCACAGGAAGCACACAGAGATCCAACTGCTTCCCTTCACCTCTGCACCCAAAGACATCATATGTGGCGTACCACAAGGATCATCCCTCAGCCCCACCCTGTTCAACATCTACATAACCCTCCTCACAGATGTCGCTAGATCCCACAGACTCAACATAATCTCCTACACAGATGACACTCAACTGATCCTCTCGCTCACTGAGGACCCCTCCAAAGCCAAAACCAACTTCTGCAAAGCCATGACAACATAGCCGAATGGATGAGAGACAACTGCCTACAACTGAACTCCAACAAGAATGAAGTACTGATATTCGGAAAGAACCCCTCTACATGGGACCACAGCTGGTGGCCTGCAGAACTCGGCCCGACACCGACTAACCGTGCACGCAACCTCAGCATCATCCTCGACAGCCAACTGACCATGAAATGACAAGTTAATGCAGTCGCCTCCTCCTGCTTCCACACACTTCACCTGCTCTGCAGAATCTTCAGATGGATCCCAACTAACCACCAGAAAGGCTGTCACTCAGGCCCTCGTCACTAGCCGCTATGACTACGGCAATGCCATCCAGCTCCTCAGAGGACTCCAGACCATACAGAATGCTGCAGCTAGACACATCCTGGACCTCCCCAAACGAACCCACATCACCCCCCACCTGAGAGACCTCCACTGGCTCCCCATCCAGAAAAGATGCCAGTTCAACTTCCTCACGCACAACTACAAAACCCTCCAAAACCTAGGACCTGCCTACCTCCACCATCAGCTGAACTTCCACCAACCCGCTAGACACCTGCACTCCTCTTCACTTGCCCTCGCACACCACCCCGCATCCGTTGCAGCCACAGCGGTGGCCGATCCTTCTCCTTCATTGCTGCCAAGACCTGATACAACCTTCCCCTCTAGCTCCGTACAGCCCCCATGCTGGCAGACTTCAGAAAGAGACTCAAGGCCTGGCTCTTTGATGGAGATACAGCACCCAGATACCCCTAGGAGTGACAGTGCTGCGCTCTACGAATGCTGATTGATTGGTTGATTGGAACCTCTACCCTTGTTTGGTGTGCCATTTGAGGCTGTCAAGCATTGACAGTGTTGGTCCATTTGCCCCCTGCTTCAGGCAACAAGTATATCTTGGTTTGGTCGACCATGCCACCAGGTACACAGAGGTGGCACCTCTGAGGTGCATAAATGCCAAATTAGAGGCGACGGCCCTCCTTGCAATCTTCTCTAGAGTCAGATTACCAAAGACTGTGGTATCTGACAGGGAACACATTTAATCTCCTTGTTTATGAGAGCAAGGTATTGTTTCCTACCATTTTGCTGCTCTCTATCACCCGCCCACCAATGAGGTAGCGGAACACTTCAACAAGACAAAAATAACACAATAGGAACTCTACCCAAGACTATCAGGAGGAAATGGGATCTCCTTCTGCTATGCCTCTTGTTCACCTTCAGGGAATACCACAGAAGGGGGTAGGCTTTAGTCTCTTTGAGCTTCTATTTGGGCATACACAAAGGCTTTTGCAGGGGCAAATAGAATAATTCTTACAAATTATTGCTTGTGTGTGTATATGACCTATGAGACACCTATGGCAGGCAGGGTGTGCAGGGAAAAATCAAATAATTGAAAATAATAATTGCTGGTGTCATCCTAGGGACTATGAGAAATCCTATGGGAGGCAAGGAGGCATTGAGGAAAATGGAAAAATGCATAAAGAAACACTTTACTACAATCATACTCAAGCACATTAAACTATTGTCAGGGAAAAAAAGCAAAAATGAACAAAAAACAAAAAGGTATCAGTCTCTTCTATCAATGTCCGAAGAAAATGGCTTTGAAAAGTGGAAGAAAAGGATTTACAGTAGACGCCGGCTACACAAAATGTCCGCTGGCCACATGTTCAGAACAACAAGCAAGAAGGCATGCACATTAACGAACACATGCAGGCCTACGGTAAAAGCAAAGCACACTGCCTACACAAAATGGCCGCCCTGGCATATTGCCACCATGGGCGAAGGCATGGACAGCAAAGAACACATGAAACACACAAAAGGTGATACAAAAGGTGATGGGAGGCTGCTTGCAATAAGTCTAACCACTGGCATAGCTTGGGGTAGGCCTTCAACCGACGTTATTTTGCTCACCATGCCGCCTCAGTTTGGATCCAACAATATGCAAATCAGTCTTGACCCTGCTCCTCATGGGAACAGTCCAGCCCAAACTGCCAAGCCAGGTTCCCTGAACCAGAACACAGGGAACCCAGGACTGGTTTCACCCTAGTGGTTAGACAAATTGCAAGCATTCTTCCCATCACTTTTTGTGTGTTTCATGCAACTAAGAACACATGTAGGCCTCTGGCAAAAGCAAAGCACACTGGCTACACAAAATGGGTGCCCTGCCACATGGCCGCCATTGGCAAAGGCATAGACAACAAAGAACACATGCAGGCCTATGGCAAAAGCACACTGACTATACAAAATGTCAGCTAGCTACATGTTCACAACAACAAGAAAGACGCCATGGACAACAAAGAACACATGGAGGCCTATGGCAAAAGCACACTGGTTACACTAACTGGCCGCCCTGCCACATGGCATGGAGAACAAAGTGAGCCTGGAACAAAGAAAAAATGGTGGCCATCCACAATCAAGTTTTAAAATGTCAGAAAAACAAAACAGGTAAACAAAATGCTGGTGCATGTCCTTCATCAAACAACAATTTAATCCAAAAGTTATTTAACTTACTTGACTTCTCACAAAAAATCCTTAAATCCAATGGTGTATGCAACAGATATTGCAGATAAGGAAGAGAGTGATCCTTTCCCTCCAAATCCAAATGAAAATTGACCAAGGGTTGGACAAAGCAGTGGGAGGAGCCTCCTGGTCAGGAAGAGGAAGTGGGAATCTCTGTGGCACTTCCTTGCTATTGAAAAAAAGTAAAATAGAAAGAAATTTGTTTTGCTCTAAACACAAATACACGAACCATCCTTTTGGGGAGAGTACCTACTTGAAAAACTATTTGAAGTTGATTTTGCTGCTTCTCAAGTAGAAAATCTACTCGAGAAGCAGCACTCTCTCCGCGGCCGTTCGAATTGGAAAATCATGCAGGTAGGCTTCCTAGCAACCGAAATCTGCGCTAGGAGATGCCAAATCTCGATTGTGCTCACTAGCTCGCCTGCTGGAGCTTTGCATTGTTCCCATTCTTATCACGTTGCTCTAACTTGATTAGCAGACTGTGGCCATAACTCTGCATCAAAAGAGTAACATGGAGTCAACAAATTTCTCCAATTCCAAGAGCGGAATGAAAAATTCCACCTAGACCTTATTGGTAGTGGTACTGGTGTACCAAAAAAGTGATAGATGGAATGCTTCAATTAATCTCAGCTACAGGTAATTACTCAGGGATGTATCCCAGTCCATTGCTATTTTTCACACCATGCAACCTCAGTTTTGACCCAGCCATATGCAACTCAGTTTTGACCCTGCTCCAGTAGTTGGAACAGTCCAGCCAGAACTGCCAGGCCAGGTCCTCTTGAACCGCAACAAAAAAAAACAAGACCAATTTCTCCCTTACCAGGGCTCATCAGTCGAGTACAGCTTGGTTCCAGAGGCCCAGTGTGCACAAAACCCCCATCTAGGCATACACGTCCCAGGGTGTCACAGTGAAGTTTACAAAAAAGTATGGATGGAATGCTTGAATTAATCTCAGCCACTAGTAATTACTCAGGACACATACCAGTTCTTTGTTATTTTGCACACTGTGCCACCTCAGTATGGACCCAGCCATATGCAAATCAGGCTTGACCCTGGTCCAATAGGAACAGCCCAGCCCGATCCACCAGACAAGGTCTTCCCTGAATAGGAACGCAAGCAACCCAAGACCGGTTTTGCCCTTATTAGCGCTCATTAGTCTGGTATTGCATGGTTCCAATGGCACAAGTACTGAAAAGAAGCCCAACAACATCTGAAGAGTATCAGAGCTGCCATTGGTGTTGAGAACCTCCTTGTTTGGAAAGTGGTTTGTGACGGAGCCAGAGTAAGACCCAAGCAGCATGATTCTTGTGACCATGAGCTTTGCATTAGCTGCACACCTACAACTGACTTGTGTTGGCACTCTCTTGACATCTTAGGTTTCAAGCAGTGCACCAAAGTGAGGAACAAACTCCATCAGCTGGGCCTGAGTCACAAACAAAGCATCCTATTTGGTGTCTCATGCTGTGTGATAAGATGACAATACCTTTGCTTTAATCTAATACTATAGACCTGTCTGGAAAATGTATTATTATTAGTCAGCTGATTTATGTTGAGGTCTAAGTCTCTAAACCCGCACCACTTCTCTCCCTAAGCCTTGGTTTGCTCGAGTTTGATACCCTGAGAATCAACTGCTAATGGGTTGTATTTTGTGATTAGTTTTGGGTCCAACTGCAAGACTGAGCCCCTGGACCTCAGTGATCGCTAAAATACATGAATATCTGTGGAAAATAGTAAATCTATTATGGAGTCAGCCAGTGAGTTACCAAATATTAGCCAGGCCCAGTAATATAAGGGTTATTAGTCACTGTCCATGACCCTAGTCTCCTACTATCTTAATGAATATCAAATGTCAATACTGTAATGTACAAGATAACCCTCAAAAGTTCAGTGAAGGGTTGAAGATGGTATTTGAATGCTACACATCGATCTGGGCTGATGTTAATCTTCTATAATACATAGGATTCTGCAATCCCCGCATATTCACCTGTTTCTAAATTCTTTATAATTGGTGACTTGTGAGGCACCCAGTTGTCAATTATAAAGAAAAGAGGACAGAACTTGACTGTTATAAGTTATTACAGTAGAGTTCTGCTGTCACAATGCCTGCTGCCAGAGTCAGAAGCCAAGGTGAAAGGCAGGTCAGGTCACGAACATATTTTAAGAACTGCTTAGCAACAAAAACTGCATGTTGCTTTTGTTTCTGCTCTATTTTTCTAACTTACAATGACAAGCAGAGAGAGCATGTTTATTTTTGGCACTCCTTATATAGAGAAAAGCTAGAATCTTTCTGCATGTTTCTACACATTCTGAGCTAATGCAGCTTTAAAAAAAATAATGACTTGTATTGAACTGTTTCTAATATCTGTCTGCACCAATTATCTAACAGGTTTTTGATGCGTTTAATTTTGCACTAGAGGTTTTATTTTTATTCTTCCAGTTCTCTTTCATATGTAAGAGCTATGCATCAAGGTTTTAAGTGGTTTGTGGGAAAGGTGATGGTGTGACCATAAATTAAATGGGATAAAGTACCTCCTGGCGTACATGATAAGGATACTGCAAGTCACCTCGGAGTTTCATAACCTTATAAAGGAACTTGACCTTCTGCTTCGATCCTCTATATGCTTATTGAACTCCTTGGTGACTTGCAATATCCTTATAATGTACGGCAGGGGTACTTTATCCCTTATATTACGCATTGTTCTGTCAAGAGAAGTGAGGGACCAATTACTAGAACAGGCCAATTGGCCATAGCATGCACCTGCTGATGTAGCCACTCTTATTGCTGCTAACAAAACAAAGGTGAATTCCTGCTGATTATCTCACCATTTTAAAGATGTATTTGATCACCATTCTGGTATTGCTAATGCTACTGCAAATGGTGTTGCTTTTGATCAGGGACTGTACAGGATGAGGCAAAGTACAGGAACAGTTGAGAACCATCTAAATTGTGTGTCAGATTAAAGATATTTCTTAATTGATTTCTGTTGCTAATCTTTGCTTTCCTGTACAGGTAAGAAAGCATCTACTGACTCTAAGCTAGTGGCTTTGCAAATGCATTCTTGTCAGCAAATGGTCAGAGGGAGGTGCTGTGGAGGAAAGGAAAGTCAGAATGAGGATGATAGGTAGGTGGGAGGAGATGAAGACTTGCAATAAACCAAAGGAAAGCAACCACCCAGTGGTTCATCATTTTTTTTCTGTGGCTGGTAAGGGCAATGGCAAGGAAACAGCCATTATTTGGCCTAGAACGAGTAACCTGAGTTTGTCCAACTTTCACAAAATCAGTATCCCACTTTTCAAGACAGTCCTAGAGGAACACTTTACCATGTCAGTATTTTAATAACTATAATTCAGAAGAGGCCGTACATATGATGTCATTAGCATAAATCCATTTCATGCCTTATTAATGCTGGTTATAGTAGATCTGCATTGAAACCACTGAATTATTTTATTATACACGCCTTGAACTAAACCATTGGTGCAACCAGCAATTCAAATACATGTGTGCCAGACTGTTACTGATTGTGTCCTTGAGTCCTATTACTGATTGACATGCCTTTCTCTGGAATCCTACCACATTTTCCAACCTCCTAGGGAGGGAGCTACTGTGCAAATTGAAATGTACCGTACATTATAACAATGATAGTATCTACTTGAACATGCCTAGTGGAAACAAAATGCTATTTAGCGCTCCCAAACATTCACACCAGTCCCTGTGCTATGTGCTTGATCAGATCCTTTCTACCTTGTGGTCCGAGTATGCTAATGATGTCGGTTTCGTTCTCACTGCAGGGCCTTTAAAGATCAGAGGTGAACCCCATCAAAAAGCTTCCCCGTATCCCCCAAAATCTTCTTCATCCTGAGGGGAGGCTGGGATCCACCAAGTCATTGCCACTATGTTGAAACAAGGAATTCTACTACCTACTGTGAGTTTCCCTTAAGGCCCCCATTTTGCTGATCTAAAAAACCAGGTAAAGAAACGTACAGGATCTTTGTGCCATAAATGCTGTTGTATTGCCCAGTCTCCCTGCCGTACCTAATCCTGCTGCTATATTGTCATGTGTTCCAGCAATGGCTTCATGATTTACCACTATGGATCTTCTTCTTCCTTCTTTTCTATTCCAGTACACCCTGACAATCAGTACAATCTTAATGCGAACTACATCTTTGCTTATCCCCTGGTTAATTTCTAGGCCACCACATTTCTGCAGGGTTATGATATCCAGTTGCAGACTAAAATGTATGTATCTGTTAAGCTACCCAGACCAGTTACTGTCTCTCAGATACCCACTCTTTTGCGGATGGTAAGCTACTGCCAACAATAGGTTTTGGGTTATGCCACTGTTGCCAAACCATTGCAAGCTTTTGTGTGGAAAGACACCCCAGAACCTTTGCTTTTGCCCAAGGAGGCAGAGCAAGCCTTTGTATCTCTAATAAAAGCATTAGTTTCTAGAACTGCATCAGGACTGCCTGATTATTTAAAGACTTTCACACTGTACTTCCAAGAGCAAGAGAGTTTTGTTTTGGGCATTCTAGTCCAGGATGATAGTGAAAAAACAAAACCTGTAGTCTACTATTTCTTTGGTCTTAATGTTGGAGCTGCAGGGCTGCCTCCTTGCCTGCACACGGTGGACCAAGCGGCTCATCTTCTAGACGCCTCTGAAAATATAGTACTTGATTCCCCTTTCACTGTTGCAGTACATCATGCTCCAGACACACTGCTGTTAACTGCAAACATTCAGCACCTTTCTATGTCAAGATTGTCAAAATATAATATCATTTTGTTGTCCGCATCTCATAGTACTCTTGGAAGATGTCCTTTTTTGAACCGTGATTCCCCTCTGCTGTTTCTTGATGGGGAACCTCACAACTTGTCTTACTGCCCACCTAAGAAAACCTTGTGTCGATTTCAGAGATTTCAGAGATACACCTCTACCCAAATGTGATCTTGTATATTTTGTGGATTCTTCCGGCCCTATTTAGGTGTTGTCCTCGCTGTGTGCACCTTTTTATTAAGTCTCTTTCATTAACAAACCATTTTGTTTTTGTTGATGAATTAACTGTTCTTACATGCACATGCATCTTGGTCACTCGTAAGACTGCGACGATATTCACTGATTCCATGTATGCTTTTGGTGACACCCACAACATTGGGTTTTTCTGGATGCAGAGGGGATTCCTTACTTCAGCTGCCATCCATATAAAAATGGATTTAATGTTAAATGTTTACTTGACACACTTTGATTACCTTCTAAAATTCGTATTGTTAATCTGACTGCACATCATTCCACTCAAGATGAGGTATCCAAAAAAACACACACCCTTGCTGATAGGGTATCCAAAAGGGTGGCTTTGTCTCCCAATTCATAAATAACTTTGCATGTATCGCAACAAACTCAATCATCTGTGCCATCATTGAAAGATCTTGTGAAATTACAAATGTGTACACTTCATATTGATAAGAATGATTGGTTACAACAGGACTGTAAAAGGGTCCCGAATGGATTGTGGAAGAACACAAAATGGAGAGTGTTTGCTCCTAAATTGGTGCTCCCTATTCAGCTCAAATGTACTGCGTTATTGCCCACAAAAGTAGAGAAGGCATGATTCATTCTGCAAGCACTCTCTGCTTTGCTTCTTTGTTTCCTTCCATTGGCCAAAAGTATTGTAATTTCTGTGCCACGTGCCAAACCCACAATATTGGGCAGGGTTTCAAAACCTGCTCCGGTGCACTCCCCCACCTCCTGGGGCACCTTTGATTGATTTAATTCAAATGCCTCGATGCTGCTCTTATGTTTATGTTCTGGGCTCCAGTATGTATGTTTTTGTGATGAATTGAAAACTATCTAGGTTCTCAAGCTGATCCAATTACTGTTGCAAAAAAAGTTGCCTAGGAATTTCATTCATGATTCGCTGTACTTCTTTGGATAGGAAGTGACAAGAGTACTTATTTTGTGTCGTCTATAGTTTAGGGACTGTGTAAAGTTCTAGGAATCAGACCCTTCCATTGTGCTTATCGTCCTAGGGAAAGTTGAAAGATGCAATTAAACTCTGAAAAGCAAAGCCAGATTCTTTACCCTTGGTACTCTGGTCACTTTGAGCTATTCAGTGTCACAAGAATAAAATAGGTCCTCATGGGCTATAGTGGGGCGACTAATGGTCTTCTTTTTTTAATCTCTCTTTCCTTTCTTTCCAGCTCTTCTTGATTTGCAACTGAATTATGGCCTGACTCTGCAATATTGCAAACAATTGATTCACTGCCTGCCTGACTGAAGCCTGCCTTGACCTGTAGCATGGCGGTGGGTCTACAACTGAGTCGATAAGCAAAGACAGCACTCCAACCTTGTTTGCTAGGCCCTTTCCAAGCCTTGCTCATTACAAACATCACTTGGTAGTGCCAAGGACTGCTTGCCTGGATTAATGTATTGTACTACAAGCTGGAAGCACGCCGGAGGCGCGGGGAGGAGAGTAGGCCAGGAGTGGAGTGCTGTACCCAAGCACGGGGCCCTGGCCTGCCAGAGAACACAACCAAGGTTCTCAAAAGAATGCATCAGGCATTGAGCAAGATCTGTGCTGTGTCTGGGGAAGGAGCAAAGACCAGCTCCCTCCAAACACACATGAGGAGGTCGAGAGTGACGAGAGCAAGCCCCAGAGAAGCAGAGCCACAACAGCTTCTGAAGTGGCTGGGTGCTTGTGCCACTACCAGGCAGACAGACCTGCCCCCCCCCTCCCCGGAGTTTCATCATCTGGTTTTCCTCCTGTCACACACCCATACCAGGGGACTGCCTGGAGAAGAGACTGTCTGTGAGTCCCGTGGGGAGGGCGGAGGCAGTGGAGGCCGTGGGTGGAAGTGCTGCATTGTTTGTGGGGTGTGGTGTTGTTGTGTTTTGCTTTGACCAGTTGGCAGCCTGGTGCGGCTTGCAGCGAAGGTTCAGCCTCGAGATCCTGTTTCGGCGACGCCGAATTGCCCAAAACTTCACTAATACCCTTTTCAGCATGTGATACTTCTGAGCGCTTACACTCCTCTGTGTCCTGCTATTTGCCCTCTGTACCAGCATTGTGCCAGCCGATTAAGCTTTTCAATGCAAGACACCGAGGACTGCTGACCAAAATTTAGTTTTAACTCTGCACAACATATTGCAGTCAGGACAAAACAGCATGCAACCTGCGAGCCAAATTCTCTTCCAATGATCCAATTTGCTTCAGAACTCAGATGTCTAGGAACTACAGGGTGCAGGAGTTTCCCCCTGGGTCAACCCCCTTAGCTACCCAAGGAGCAAATAGAGGTGCTTGGCAGGGGTGTTTAAAGAGAAACAGGTCTTTGCGTTCCATTATGATTCAGGATCTATTAAATGATTCGGGTTAACCCCATTAATCCATTAAGATTTGGCCTAGCAATGTGCTCAGGTAGAACAAAGCTTACGGACTCCACCACCATGAGGAGAAAGTGATAAGCATTGGTTATTACAGTGAAGAACGTCAAAGCCAGTTCAACGAGACCTAAGCTGACACGCCAATGGCTGCAAAAAACAGGGATAAACTGTTACCCCTAAAATCACTTCATTTTTTTTCAAGGCACAGAAGGCACTCTCCCGAAGACCATGGGTGTGTGAGTGGTCACACAAAACTGTCTTAAGACAGAGACACTGAGCCAGCAATTCTTAGAAGCAGACAACAGTTCTAACATCCTTGCGGGCTTAGCAGATCAAGCTAGCAGCGATCACATAACCTGTGATGTCTGATCTTCATCAACTCTATCTGATGGGGGGGCATGGTTTGACAGCCGGGCAAGATGGCGGCGCTCCGCTGATGCTCCGGGGGAGGGTGAAGGAGCGGTGACGCAGTGGCAGCTTCCCTGGCCGACGATGCCTCCAACTTCAAGTATATCGTAGGTAAAGTGTGGCAGCTATCATAGGAGGCGTTTCTGACTTCTGGGAGGCATTCATTTAATATATCCAGCGAGATGTTCAGCTCCCTCAGATGCAGCTGTAATTTTGAGCTCGCAGTGACTTTGGTTCGCAATGCGTCCTTATTCTGTATAGTAGGAAACTGCTCTGCCGCTTGATTGCTGGAGGAAGCAGCTACTTTCCTCATGGAGCATTGACAATTCCTGTCAGGATGTGAAGGTTTACACTTCTTATCTTTGGTTTTATCATTTCTTTTATCAGCTGGAGTTTCCTAATGCGTGTCTTTGAAACCCTTCTGTGAGGAGTGCATTGTAATTTTCTCTTCCTGATTTTAACCGTACATTTTCCCTACTGGCTACACCTGCCCCAGGCTCTTTAACTGCATGGTGCGGTGTTCTGGCAGTATGCTGACCCTGCAACGGCCATAGCTGATAGTGCCCCTAGACAAACATATCCAGTGGCATCCCCACACCAGCCGCGCCCACCAATCTGACGTCACGCCTCTGCCTTGTGCCTGCAGGTCAAGGACATTGTCGCCCAATACCTTTGCTGTACAACCCTCCGTTCTAAAAAAAAAGAAAATACTGTCCCAAACAATTTCATGACTGAGCAGCCAGCTATTTCCTTAGAGCTGCTGACTCTGCTCAGTGTGGGGCAACACCCGTTTCACCACTGAATACCAGCCGCCTCTGGTTACCCAGCCCAGACTGAACAGAGACAGGCAGCAGTCACCAAATGTCTAAAGTAAGTAAATGTAAACTTTCTAAAAGTGCCATTTGCTAAACTGTAACTTAAAATCCAACTTCACCATAACTTGTGAGTTCAGTGACACCAAACCTGAAAATCTATCTCTTCAAAATTGGGAATTATACTTAAAAGATGCAATAAGGTAATCCCAATGTTATCCTATGGGAGCGAAAGACCTTGCAGTAGTGAAAAACGAAAGTGGGAGTCTTTCAATACCAAGACATGTAAAACTTAAAAGTACATGTCCTGCCTTTTAAATACATGTCACCCTGCCCTGTGGGTCATACAGGGCCAACCTTAGGGGTGACATATGTATATAAGGGGAAGGTTTAGGCCTGGCAAGAGGTTTGTCTTGCCAGGTCGATGTGGCAGTGTAAAACTGCACATACAGGCTCTGCAATGGCTGTCCAGATCACCAATGTGGGGTGCTTGTTAGAAGTCATCTCACAGGCCTCGAAAATCTACTAGATCACTCGCAATGGCAAGTTGGATTTTATCAGGTCGAGCTATTTTTAGCTTCAGTTTCAGTTTCAAAAATCTTTATTTCGGTTGATAGGACCATAAAAGTATCTGTACAGTACAATGCATTTCATAAAAAATAGAATAATAAAATGAATCCATCGATCGTACAAAAGACATGTGCATCATCTTGGTATTTCATAGAACAATCTGCAGTAGCACATGCCAATATCCAATGACCTACTTAAAGTGCATGTGCAAAATATGTGTCATACAAACAAGAGTTACAGAAAAAGGCAAAAATGAGGTGCAACTCCTAAATAATGGCTATAAAAGTGAAATTAATTTCAAACCACATTAAGGTATTTTGGCGAGGTCATGGAAAGGTGGATCTAGAAAAATCACGTCACTTGCAGAGAATAAGTTAAAACTTAGTACATTAATAAAAACTTGAAAGAGAAGTTTAAAAATTAGATTAGACCATTATCAGGTGGGGACCATATGTGGTCATTAAAATAATAAAAAGGATCCATCGATCGTACAAAAGGCATGTGCATCATCTTAGTATTTCATAAAACAGTCTGCAGTAGCACATGCCCAGATCCATTGACCTACTTAAAGTGCATGTGCAAAATATGTATCATACGAACAAGAGTTACCAAAAAAGGCAAACATGAGGTGCAACTCCTGAATTATGGCTATAAAAGTACAATTAATTTCCACCATATTAAGGTATTTTGCTGAGGTCAGGGAAAAGTGGATCTGGAGAAACCATGCGACTTGCAGAGAGTGAGTTAAAACTTAGTCCATCGATAAAAACTTGGAAGAGAAAAAAAAGAAGCTATTTTTAGCACCTACTAGTCCGCTCTGGCGAGTGAACTTAAGCTGGAAAAGAACAGTAGTTCTGTTCATTCAGAAAGTGAATGATCAATAAAGATGCCATTAAAATTAAATCTCGTTTTTATCTTGACACATTTGCTGTATGTTCAAGGAAAGAGGTCAAATGTCAGTTTGTCTTTTTAAAAATTGCTGCTTAGAAGTGGAGTTAATTTTTCTTTCTCTTACTACAGTTAGTTTTTTGTCAAGTGAGCTGTCTGAAGATGTCAGTTTTTTCTAACACATAACATTTAAATAGCCTGTAAATGAATAGTACAAATATTTCAAAATATATCAGGAATTACGAAAGCACATTTTTTTGTGATTAAGAAGTGTGATGCAAACAAAGATTTAAATAGGAGCAAACAAATCAGAACACTTTACTTGGTGGTGTGCAAATGACACATATTTGCAAAACTCGATTTCCAAACATTATTGTTTGTAGACTATGGGGCCGATTCCGATCTCGGTCGGAGGCGCACCCAATACCATTCGGTCGGGAAAAAGCCATGCGAAAGCCTGTTTCCCGACCGATCCGTACTAACACACCGAACGAGCAAGTACGATGCGCACAACAGCAAAGAATCCGGCCAAGCCGTACTCACCCAAACCAGGTCCTGTTCTCCGACCGAGGCGAATCCGGAAACGCCGAATCGAGTCGCACGGAAGGAAAAATGCAGCCCCGTCCGGCCGGACAAGTACGATGCGCTTTCCGTACGCGCCGAACCCGTCGCTACGCACGGCACGTCAAAGCATCCGGGAGAGGCGCACATAAGCTCCGATTCGCGCCACAACACGATCCACGGCTCAGAGACGAACACGGCAGCGACGAGGACGACGCGAAGCGACGAGGACGAGGCGAAGCGACGAGGACGACGCGAAGCAACGAGAAGGACGAACGACACGAACCAACCATGAATCCCTTCGTCCCGATCATACCAATATTCTACATTTACTACCGGAACAGGCACGGACGCGTACGGCGCAGAAGGTAAGCCAGACACCATCCACGAAACACATACAACACGTACACGACACATCACACACACACACAGGGATGCAGAATATACTTACACCAGCAACAGCAGCACCATAGGGGCGGGATGCCCATCACCAATGCCACATATGCACACAGGGGCCTGAATGCGCACCACCACCCCTACCCAGGGGTGGCATGATGCCTACCACCACTACCACCCTCACCCAGGGTGGGCAGGATGCCTACCACTACTACCACCCTTACCCAGGGGGGCAGGATGCCTACCACTACTACCACCCTCACCCAGGGGGGCTGGATGCCTACCACTACTACCACCCTTACCCAGGGGGGCAGGATGCCTACCACTACTACCACCCTTACCCAGGGGGGCAGGATGCCTACCACTACTACCACCCTCACCCAGGGGGCAGGATGCCCACCACTACTACCACCCTCACCCAGGGGGCAGGATGCCTACCACTACTACCACCCTCACCCAGGGGGGCAGGATGCCTACCACTACTACCACCCTCACCCAGGGGGCAGGATGCCCACCACTACTACCACCCTCACCCAGGGGGGGCAGGATGCCTACCACCACTACCACCCTTAGCCAGGGGGGCAGGATGCTTACCACTACTACCACCCTCACCCAGGGGGGGATGGATGCCTACCACCACCCTCACCCAGGGGGGGCTGGATGCCTACCACTACTACCACCCTCACCCAGGGGGGGCTGGATGCCTACCACCACCCTTAGCCAGGGGGGGCTGGATGCCTACCACCACTACCACCCTCACCCAGGGGGGCTGGATGCCTACCACCACCCTTAGCCAGGGGGCTGGATGCCTACCACTACTACCACCCTCACCCGGGGGGCTGGATGCCTACCACCACCCTTAGCCAGGGGGGCTGGATGCCTACCACCACTACCACCCTCACCCAGGGGGGCAGGATGCCTACCACCACTACCACCCTTAGCCAGGGGGCAGGATGCTTACCACTACTACCACCCTCACCCAGGGGGGCTGGATGCCTACCACCACCCTTAGCCAGGGGGCTGGATGCCTACCACCACTACCACCCTCACCCAGGGTGGGCAGGATGCCTACCACTACTACCACCCTTACCCAGGGGGGCAGGATGCCTACCACCACTACCACCCTCACCCAGGGGGGCTGGATGCCTACCACTACTACCACCCTTACCCAGGGGGGCAGGATGCCTACCACTACTACCACCCTCACCCAGGGGGCTGGATGCCTACCACTACTACCACCCTAAACCCAGGGGGGCAGGATGCCTACCACTACTACCACCCTTACCCAGGGGGGCAGGATGCCTACCACTACTACCACCCTCACCCAGGGGGCTGGATGCCTACCACCACCCTTAGCCAGGGGGGCTGGATGCCTACCACCACTACCACCTTCACCCAGGGGGCTGGATGCCTACCACCACCCTTAGCCAAGGGGGCAGGATGCCTACCACTACTACCACCCTTACCCAGGGGGAAGGATGCCTACCACTACTACCACCCTCACCCAGGGGGGCTGGATGCCTACCACCACCCTTAGCCAGGGGGCTGGATGCCTACCACCACTACCACCCTCACCCAGGGTGGGCAGGATGCCTACCACTACTACCACCCTTACCCAGGGGGGCAGGATGCCTACCACCACTACCACCCTCACCCAGGGGGGCTGGATGCCTACCACTACTACCACCCTTACCCAGGGGGGCAGGATGCCTACCACTACTACCACCCTCACCCAGGAGGGGCTGGATGCCTACCACTACTACCACCCTTACCCAGGGGGCAGGATGCCTACCACTACTACCACCCTTACCCAGGGGGCAGGATGCCTACCACTACTACCACCCTCACCCAGGGGGGCTGGATGCCTACCACCACCCTTAGCCAGGGGGCTGGATGCCTACCACCACTACCACCCTCACCCAGGGTGGGCAGGATGCCTACCACTACTACCACCCTTACCCAGGGGGCAGGATGCCTACCACTACTACCACCCTCACCCAGGGGGGCAGGATGCCCACCACTACTACCACCCTCACCCAGGGGGCAGGATGCCTACCACTACTACCACCCTTACCCAGGGGGCAGGATGCCTACCACTACTACCACCCTTACCCAGGGGGCAGGATGCCTACCACTACTACCACCCTCACCCAGGGTGGGCAGGATGCCTACCACTACTACCACCCTCACCCAGGGAGGGCAGGATGCCTACCACTACTACCACCCTTACCCAGGGGGGCAGGATGCCTACCACTACTACCACCCTTACCCAGGGGGCAGGATGCCTACCACTACTACCACCCTTACCCAGGGGGGCAGGATGCCTACCACTACTACCACCCTCACCCAGGGGGGCTGGATGCCTACCACCACCCTTAGCCAGGGGGGCTGGATGCCTACCACCACTACCACCCTCACCCAGGGTGGGCAGGATGCCTACCACTACTACCACCCTTACCCAGGGGGCAGGATGCCTACCACTACTACCACCCTTACCCAGGGGGGCAGGATGCCTACCACTACTACCACCCTCACCCAGGGTGGGCAGGATGCCTACCACTACTACCACCCTCACCCAGGGGGCAGGATGCCTACCACTACTACCACCCTCACCCAGGGGGCAGGATGCCCACCACTACTACCACCCTCACCCAGGGGGGCAGGATGCCTACCACTACTACCACCCTTAGCCAGGGGGGCAGGATGCCTACCACTACTACCACCCTCACCCAGGGGGCAGGATGCCCACCACTACTACCACCCTCACCCAGGGGGCAGGATGCCTACCACTACTACCACCCTCACCCAGGGGGGCTGGATGCCTACCACTACTACCACCCCCACTCATAGGATGGACAATGCATGACACAACCAGCACACCACAACCTAGGGAATGCAAGAAGAAGACATCCCCCAACACCATGACAAGCGTGTGTAGACTGTGTCAAATGCCTACAACACCGAACATGACTTTGAACATACAATGTGACCCCCTAGCACATGTGCCACACATATATGTGTGTGGCACCCACAATGCAAGCAGGCCATGACCATTGTGGCAATGGGGTCCAAACCCCATCATCACAGTGACCAAAAGGTAAGTGTGGGGTCCATAGCTGAAGCACTTTTCGAACATTGTGGCAATGGGGTCCAAACCCCCATCATCACAGTGACCAAAATGTAAGTGTGAGGTCCATAGCTGAAGCACATTTCGAACATTGTGGCAATGGGGTCCAAACCCCCATCATCACAGTGACCAAAATGTAAGTGTGGGGTCCATAGCTGAAGCACATTTCGAACATTGTGGCAATGGGGTCCAAACCCCCATCATCACAGTGACCAAAAGGCAAGTGTTGACAAAGTAAGAGGTGCAACTGCCAAACTGCATGGATGATTCCTGGTCACAGAACAACAAACACATCAGTGGCAAAGTAGTGTATGTGTCCCATTGCAACATAAATTGGGGGAGCCAAATCCTGCAGTGCAAATAAGACATAACTTTGGCCATGTGCAGACAAACAACACCCATGGGGGCTGACACCGTCAACAATCATCAATGACACAATGACAGAAGTGACCATCCGAATGCAGACCCACATATTTGCACCAATGGGCACACACATGCAGATACCCTGTGGAGACTGCAGATGTGAGGCGAACAGATACCATACCATGGCAGCAATGGGACACACAATCAACAATTAGCAACAAATGAGGGCTCCCGTCCCATCAGCCTGGTCATGGAAGTGCCAACGGAATCATCAGCACAGATCCAACACACTTGTATAGCAATGTTGCACTGACAACACAGATGAGTCCTTCCCCATTGATGCCCAAACCTGCATGTTCACTGGAGATGGCCACACGGTCAGGGAAGTAGACGAATAGAACAATGGCAGGCACAACAGATGTGCAGGGGTGGAAGCCACAGATGTGAAGTTGCCAATCTAAGTAGGAAATCTCATTGCCAAATACTGAACACATGACACCCTCAGATGCTGCTATGGATGACATGGATACACCACAGGATAGGACACATAACCCCTGGACCACATGGGTTCCTGCACAGTAACACTTCATTATCATGAGACCAAATATCACCATCACTGCAGCAAGGGCATTGTTAGCATCATCAACATCATGTACATCAGAAGCAAAAGCACTAGAAAACAGAAAGTTGCTTTATTCAGCATATGTGGCATTAAAAGTAGAAGTCCGGTAGAACATAAACAAAGGCCAATGGCCAGTCCATCAACAAAGTCACAAGTGGGTGACAGTGGCAGATGCCACCCTACACATGCCTGCACAAAACCAGGGACAATCCACTAGGAGGGGCAACCGGGGGGTAGGCCAGGCACCGCAGGGACAGGATCAGGGCTCACCAGGAGGAAGCAGGGAAGGGGTGGTGGGTGCTGGAGAGCCACTGACAACTGCAGTGGAGGTGTCTGACATGGTGTGTGTCGGCACAACTGGGGGCATGGCTCAGATGTTGTGGGTGCCGGCACGACTGCAGTGGACCCTGCAGATGGAGTGGACAGGTCCGCCACTGCAGTGCCCAAGTCAGACAGGGTGGTAGTGGACTCCACTGCAGTGCCTACCACCAGGGGAGGAGAATGGGGAACAGGCAAGGTGGGCTGGACAGAGGGGAGGACACCCTCACCACATCAGTGGCACAGACAAGCGCAGCGGGGGGTGGTGCCGGGAGAGCAAGTGGCAGGGGAGAAGGCCGGAGCCTCTTGGGGATGGTATATCTGTGGGTGGGGGAACCTGGGGCAGGGTGTGGCGGGGGCACCTGTGGAGTGGGGGCCTGAGGGATGGAGGAAGGTGACCTGGTGCTTGAGCTGCAGGGCGGCGGCGGGGTCTTGCTCTTACCACTCCAGGGGGACTTGCGGGTGGGGGCCTCAGTCTGTCTGCGCCTGGGGAGGGTGTCCGGGGGCGAGGGGCACTCTGCTCCGTGTGGGGGGCTTCCTCTTCCCCCTGGATGCTGGAGCAGCTGGATCGGAGGGAAGAGGCCGAGGTCACTGAGGAAGAGGCGCTGGGTCTTTGGGGTTGCAGGTGAGGCAAGGGAGGGTGCTTTGGAGGGAGAGGCAACTGAGGACTGCGCAGTGCCCGTGGATGCGTGTGTGTGTACCAGGGCCCCATCCCCTGTGAGTCTGGTTTCAGTCCCCTGACTGTGCGTGCGTGTGCGTTTAGTTTGTGGCGTGTGTGTCTGTGTGCTGGATGTGTGTGTGCTGGTGTGTGCCTGTGCCGGTGTGTGTGTGCTTGGGACGGGCAAGGTGCTGGGGAGTGTGGATGGAGCAGAGGCAGGAGGGGTGAGGGACTGTCTGAGGAGGGACACTGCTGCCGTCAGGGAGGAGTCCATGGACCTGTTGCCCCTCTGTAGGTCAGACATGCCCGATGAGATGCCCTCCATGAACGACACCAGCTGAGTCAACAGTGCGGTGTGCGCATGGAGGACACTCAGCATGGCTCTACCCTACATAGAGCTGGCGAAGGAGGTACACAGACTCCTCACTCAGGGCAGCAGGGGACACAGGGGCAGGGGGTGCGGTGCCTGGGCCAAAGGAGACACGCTCCCGAACATGGGAGCCTCCACGGACCTTGGGAATGGGAGCCGATGGGAGGGCGGTGGTGGTGCTGGTGGTGGCGGGGACAGCAACACTAGCTGGGGTGTGGTGGCTGCTGACACCCGCCTCCACAAGGGAGTCATCCTCCGAGTTGCTCTGGTCCTCAGCTGAGGTGGATGGTGCTGAGGATTCCTCGGTGTGGCTCCCCTCGCCCTCCGTGCCACTGGGTCCCTCCGACCACTCCTCGGCTGCTGACCCAGTCTGGCTCTCTGGCTCCTCCTGGTCCGTGGAGCTGTCCCCTTCCGTGGCCGTGGATGTATCTGCAAACAATGGGGAAACAGACAGACATCAGTCACCTGCACAAAACGCACACACCACTGTGAGCACAGCACATCACAGAGCAAGCCCTGGCATCATTAGTTGTACATTGCTAAAAGTGCCCTAACTGAACAGGAGAAGCCAATTGTCAGTCTGATGCCAAGCATGGCACTCACATACCACATGGCCTTGCACCCATCTGTCTGGTGTCTGTTGGATTGCAACACCCCAGTGTGGACACATGCACCAAGTACACAGTAGTTGAACAGTGCAGAGGACACGGTGTGGACACATCACAGCTCTTGCCACTGAGTCAGTACAGGTTTCCGGATGAAAGGGATGCCCAGAGTCAAATAGGAAATGCATGTGATGCATACCAGCGACAGACACCATGATGCACCCATGTCCTGATAGCCAGCGCCACTATGGTGTGCATGTAGCACATGTCACTCCCCTGCAGGACCACAAATAAGTTGACACATGCCATGGCAGAGGCATGACTGTTAAGTCATACATCACTGTCTCAGTGATGTATGACTTAGCAGCCAGACAACAACACTATGCACTGTGTCACAATAGTAGGTCATGGGGAATGCAAGTCCTGGAGCTGCACAAGTGCACATGTACATCCCCCACACAACACATCATCTCAACCCTCATCTGTCCAGGTCACACCTATTGGACATATGGGAGACCTGTGACACTACCCTCTGAACCTGAGCCCCTCACAATTTGCTGTGAATGGGGAACAGCTGCCTGAACATCACATTCGCATACCCCAGTCTGCACGGGCAGCTGATCAAACACCTATGTGACACACAAGTATCGTCTCCTATGGTCACATCTCCAGGGGCATGCTGAGCCCCTACCAAGAAACACCCCAGCAGTCCTGGCAACTAATCCACAGCACACTGACACAGAGGCAGACACCGGAGGGGTCAAATCACTGTGCACAATGTGTCAGCTGATACACGGGAGTGGGAGTACAGAGTGCATTGCATGGCCTGGAGTAGGCATGACTGTCCTGCTCCAAATGAATGAGGATGTGCCCTGGACAGTGGATAGCTGGCTATGTATGTGTGACACACGTAATCTGCACACTCCTGGGGCACAAACATTGTTCCCACCCGCTGCATGGGCGTGTGCCACATACCCCAGGCACATGTGGTGGCTCAGCTCAGCAAGTGGACCGCATATCAAAGCAACACGCAGATCACATATCCGAACACAGGCGTTGTGTGAACAATGGACTCACCCATGATGCCCACAACAGAGTTAGGGAAACAGATGCTGTCCCCCACCTTTAGTGAAGCAAACTGCAAGGACACAGTCCCAAGTGACACAATTCCCTGAATGTAAGGGCCACACCTGGGTATCAGATGAGCAGTGGGCAGTGCACAATAGAGGGACATGGCTCCTGGACAACATGACTGCTGCACTGTGGCAGTTGAACCAGGCCAGAGGAGGGCACAAAGCATGTAATACAGAGTTCACAGTGCAGTCTTTGACTCACCCCCTCCTTGCTGCTGTCTGGCCTTCAGCTGCCCATCCAGGTCTGGAAAGACCACCGCCAGGATCTGGAGCATGTGGGGGTCAGGGTCCGTGTTCCGCCCCTCCTGCGAGGAGTCGACAGCTTCAGCTGGACCCGTGCAATCCTCCGGGTCCAGCCCCGAAGGTCCTGCCACCTCTTCTGGCAGTTGCGGATCCGGCGCTTGTAGACCCCCACGGACCGGACAGCCCGGACGATGTCCTTCCAGATTTCCTGCTTCCGATGGGCATTAACCTGTCAGGATGACAAAGTGAAAAGGCCATTACCACACATGCAACATATCCGTGCATGACACAGTTGTATATACATGTCTCAATCACAGGGGCACATGATGTACACAGGCAGTGCAAAGCTGACCATGGACAGTTTGCCAGACGTCACTACATGGTATCATTGCATGGGAAGTAAAACCATGTTCAAATGCACTGTCACTGCACCATACCTGTCCAGTGCAAGTCACTACACACTATGGGGGTGACAACTACTCAGTGAGCCTGCTAGCCAGTGGCGTGCAGACTCTCAGCCTTGCTAGTCAGACAAAATGCACATTCAGAAAGGCAGTGCACAGAACACTCACCTGCTCCCCTGGTGTCCCATACAGCTTGCTGTACTGTGGAAGTAGGCTGTCCAGCAGGGCCTGGTTCTCTTCAAGGCTGAAGGCTGGGGCTCTCTCCACAGTACGTGCCATTGCAGGGTCCAGAGGGGCAGAGACAGCAGCAGTGCAGTGGCAGATGTCGTCTTGGAGCATGTAGTGCAGGCAAGTGGGCTCTCAGGGGAACAGCCAGCAATATATATGTGCTGGAGAGGCAGATACTGTCCCTTGTGTCCAAAGTGATAGGTCCAAGTCGTTTGCATCTTCTGAATCTGGCCAATCCATGGAATAGCAGCACCAAAACACGCCCACAGCATCCTTCAAATCTTCAACTTCATGACATACATGATTTTGCAACATTGTTGTGGGTGACCAACTGATTTTCCAGCAACCGACTCGTTCGAAATTCGAAAATGCGTCCGTTGCCAGGCAAGCCCATTGTCAATGGGTGCGCACCGATCGGTCCATTGCGGTACAACGCGCACAGGGGTACAACGCGTACCCGCACACATTGAAAGCAATGGGCCGGCCGGAGACACCGATCGGTCCATTGCTGTTCAACGCGCACAGGGGTACAACGCGTACCCGCACACATTGAAAGCAATGGGCCGGCCGGAGGCACCGATAGGTCCATTGCTGTTCAACACGCACAGGGGTACAACGCGTACCCGCACACATTGAAAGCAATGGGCCGGCCGGAGGCACCGATCGGTCCATTGCAGTTCAACGCGCACAGGGGTACAACGCGTACCCGCACATTGAAAGCAATGGGCCGGCCGGAGGCACCGATCGGTCCATTGCAGTTCAACGCGCACAGGGGTACAACGCGTACCCGCACATTGAAAGCAATGGGCCGGCCGGAGGCACCGATCGGTCCATTGCAGTTCAACGCGCACAGGGGTACAACGCGTACCCGCACACATTGAAAGCAATGGGCCGGCCGGAGGCACCGATCGGTCCATTGCTGTTCAACACGCACAGGGTACAACGCGTACCCGCACACATTGAAAGCAATGGGCCGGCCGGAGGCACCGATCGGTCCATTGCTGTTCAACGCGCACAGGGGCACAATGCGTACCCGCACACATTGAAAGCAATGGGCGGCCGGAGGCACCGATCGGTCCATTGCTGTTCAACGCGCACTGGGGTACAACGCGTACCCGCACACATTGAAAGCAATGGGCCGGCCGGAGGCACCGATCGGTCCATTGCTGTTCAACGCGCACAGGGTACAACGGCGTACCCGCACACATTGAAAGCAATGGGCCGGCCGGAGGCACCGATCGGTCCATTGCAGTTCAACGCAGCACAGGGGTACAACGCGTACCCGCACACATTGAAAGCAATGGGCCAGCCGGAGGCACCGATCGGTCCATTGCTGTTCAACGCATCACTGTACATGTGACTGGCATATGTCAGCATGCCTGTCTCAGATGGACATATGCCAGCCACAGATAGCTCCCAGGGAGTGAGGGGCACACCTACATCACGACAGCCTGTCCAAACTTTATCATAAGGCATGTAAGGCTGCATTTCCTATGTGTGTGTATGTTGGTGTACATGTTGTCCTGTGGGTGTCACCTGTGGGCAGCCACCCCCAGGCTGTGCACGTGTTCATGGGGACAGGATCCTGGGTGTTACGTGTACGTGACCACTGTGATGTGCAACTGTTCATATCTGTGCATGTGCCATGGTCACATTTCACAGTGGTGTATGTGTATGTCATGTCACATACCCCGTGAGTCCCATGTGGGACGGTATGTTTGAGCCAGGGTGTCCCAGTGGCACAATAGTGATGGTCCTCCACAGTCTTTGTGCATGTGGTGTTTACAGTGTCTCTGATTTCATGTGCACAATGGGAGACAGTCTCCACATCCACGTTGTGTGTGCATGGACTCTGATGTTGTGCGTGTGTGTCACAGACGTCCATGTCTGTCCTGCCGTGGCAAGTGGGGCCACTACCTGTGGGGGTCATGGATGTTTTGCTGTGGTGTATACATGATACTCCATGTAATGCCAGTGTCCATGTGGCATTACAGGGTCCCTGGGAATGTACCTGTCGTTGAGCTGTGGTGCCTGGGGCACATCTGTCCTCACATGTCCCTGTGGGGGTTATTGTGACACGGCAGCAGGAGATGGGAACTGTGACACGGCCTCATGATATCCAATGGGCCAACCTGGGACTAATTGATGCCACCTGTTGGACCGTGTTGACAGATGTTGGCCATGTATGTACCATACATGTCCTTCCGGTACTGCACACTTCATGTAGTTGTGCCTCATAATGATGTATGTTGGGATCTTGAGTGTGTTCAATGCCGCATATGTGGGGTGACTGACAATCTTGCTTACTTCTCCTCTGCACTGCAGGGCTCCTGCTGTCCATCGGCCATTCCCAGACCTGGCAACGATGGTGGAACGGGACAGCATCCGACGGTACCGCTTCACCAGGCAGCTGATTGAGGATTTGGCAGTGCAGTTGTCCCCACATTTGCAGCCTGGCCGGCCGTATCCTACAGCGCTGACCCCCAAGGTGAAGGTGATGGCAGCCCTACACTTCTTTGCCACTGGTACCTTCCAACATACTGTGGCGACTGCTGGTGGGATGTCACAGACCATGTTCAGCCGTGTGCTCCGCGATGTTTTGGCGGCAATGTTGCTCTTCCTGAACCGGTACATCTATTTCCCTAGACTGCGACGACTCACTGACGTGAAGAGTGACTTTTATGCCCTGGGGAGGATGCCGCATGTAATTGGCTCCATTGATGGGACACATGTGGCTTTGGTACCACCACAGGCCCAGGAGCAGGCCTACAGGAACCGCAAGCACTACCACTCGGTCAATGCACTGGTGGTGTGTCTTGCAGACATGACCATCACACACGTGTGTGCCCGTTTCCCTGGTTCAGCACACGATGCCTTTGTGATGAGGAGTAGTCGCATCCCCAGGATGATGGCACAGATGCAGAACCAGCGTGCCTGGCTTGTCGGTGTGTACTGACTTTGTGCCATTGTGTGTGATCTGATCTGTAGTATTCTGCCCACTTTTCCAAGTCAGCTAATGTGCACTTGTCTGTCCGTAGGTGACTCGGGATACCCCAACATGCCGTGGTTGCTGACACCCCTCAGGAACCCTGTGACACCTGCCCAGATGCGCTACAATGAGGCACATGGTCGGACCAGGAGAGTGATTGAGCGGACCTTTGGTCTCCTGAAGAGCCGCTTCCGCTGCCTGGACAAGACCGGAGGGTCCCTCCCATATGCCCCTGCGAAAGTGTGCAAGATTATCATCGTCTGTTGCATGCTCCACAACCTGGCAGTGCGGAAGGAGTTGCCTCTCATCCAGGATGACAATGACCAACATCCGCCACCTGTGGAGGATCCTGGCCTGGACCACGATGCCAGTGACGATGATGATGATGATGGTGATGGTGATGTCCGCACACAGCTCATCACCAACTTCTTCAGCTGAATGTGAGTATCCTGAGGTGTCATGTCAATGATGTGAGTTGGCATGATGTGTGGGTGGTGCTCTGGTGCTGTGGGAGTGTGTCCATGGGCCACTTGACTGGATGTGTGTTGCGATGTGTGGTGACAGGTGGGCTGTACTCCCCAACAGTGTTGACATGCTAACTTGGTTCTGGGTGGGTATCTTGTAACATGTATTGTGCATGTGTTTTGCTGTTCTGTCCTGTACTCCATTGCTTTTGACTGTGTGTCATTTCTGTCCTTCACAGGGTACTTTCAGATTAGTTTGGTCAACTGTGTCCACCGACTGACGTGATTGCACATCCAGGCTGGTAGCTGTTGTGTCCCTACAGGTGATGTGCGCCACACCCATGGACTTCCTTCCGTCTACAGTTGTTGACTGTGTGCCCGCTGCCAGGTGGGGTTACCTTGCATCTGTAGTGGTTACGGCATGTTGCAACTGTGTAATAAACCTGTGCTTCACTTTGTGATGTGCGTTGTCTGTGGTCACACATTTGACTGCCATTTGCTTACTGCACCTGTGGGCTACTTGACTACAACTGGGAATAGGTGTGGTGTCTGTGCATTGCACCGTCTTCCCTGGCAACATCAGTGTAGGCAATGAGTCAGATGGCCTAGGTGTGTATGTGTCATGTAGCCCTGGTGGTGTGTCTCCCTCATGTGTGTCACGTTGCCTGTACTCACATGCCTGTGTTGTCCTTGCTGTTGCAGTTCGCATACACAGTGTAATTTTGCAGTTCATCATCCCCATAACAGCACCCACGTTGGAATCACGACAGAGGCAAGTATGGTGTATTAGTGTGTTTATTGTGATACATTTGTGTTAATAGTGCATAGGATGGGTTGTGCTGTACATGAATCTTGCAATCCCAAGTTCCTAGGTGAATTGAAAGTCCGGGTAGACAGGATCCCCAGTATCGGGGCCACAGTTGTCTGACACATTGGTCCAACTTGTACTCCCCATGCAATGTGTGGGAGTAGTGTTGCCGTCAACAGGGTGAACAGTCTGTGCACAAAGGCGAACATCCAGAACAGGTTCAGGCTTCCTGGGAGTTGCGCTTGGCCATTGGCCTCTCACTTTTCCCTCCTCGGACGACCCCTCTTCTTGGGGGGCCCTCAAGTGCAGGCTGCTGCGGTGCAGGGGACTCTCCGCCAGAGTCCTCCTCCCTCCCTGTGGCAGTTGCAGTTTGTTCGGCACCAGATGTTGTTGGCACACAGGGAGGTGTGGACTGGTTGCTGTTCATCTGGCGGAGGCATTGTAAAATGTCCCTGTGCACCGCCGTCATCTCATGCAGTGCATCCCACTTGGACTCCACGCGGGACATGTGTGAGTCCACACGGGACATGTGTGACTCCACGTGGGACATGTGGGAGTCCAAGCGGGCATGATGGGCAGCCTGCTGCTGTTTAATGTCTCTGAGGAGCCCCACTACCTGGCTGAGCTCTCCGGTGCTGGACTGGTACGCATCAGCTATGCGTACCAGTTGTGGGTCATCATGCACACCAGCAACGTCTGCAAGCAGCGACCTCTGTCTCCCACCCCTCCCACCACCCCTGCTGACATGTGCAGTGTGTGCAGTGGCACGCACAGATAACCCTGGTCCACCTTGGGGGTTGGTGGTGGTGGTGGTGTCCATGGCCCCAGGTTGGTCCAGGGTCACTGTGCTGGTGTTGCTCCTTATTCTGTCCATGTCGGCAGGGATGGTATTCGTGGTGACAGTCGTTGTAGGGGTGGGTGCAAGGGATGCAGCTGGTGGTCCTGCTGGTGCTGCAGCTGGTGGTCCTGCTGGTGCTGCATGTTGACTTGCACCGGATGTGCCAGGTTGTTCTTCATCGTCCGAGGAGGACAGAGGCTGTACGACGCCAGTGAGCTCGGCATCCTCTTGAGCCTGGGACTGGGACTCCTCAGCGTCTGCTGCTGTGTCCCCATCATCACCTGTTTTTGGGAGACACAAACAATGTATGTCATGTTTCTGCAGGCATCAATGGTTGACACACATGACAGTTGTGACTGTGCCTCTGGGTGCGGGCCTGTACATTGCATTGTCCTGAGTCGTCACAGTCAGGGGTTGATATTGGTGTGGCACATTGTCCTGCATTATTTGGGCATTTCTATGTATTTTCTGGGGTGTGAACATGGTCTGCATTGGTTGTGTTTGGTTGGCAGCCGGACCTCCTTCCCACCCACCCAGCCAGTCAGTTATCCCACCATGGAACGTGCTTGCGTTGCAGGGAGTGTAAGTTGTCTCTCAGGATGTCAGTCAGTGGTGTCCTGCTGTTTGTTGGTGCACATTTGCCAGCAGGGCCTTGTGCTCCCCACAGCAGTAGCCAGTGTCAGCCATCTTGTGAGTCCTTCTCCACTCCCTGTGATGTGAGCATGGTTCAGGGTGGTGTTGATGGGACAGTTGTGGGGGTGAGCTATGTCTGTGACTACGACTCCCATCATGCCATTGCCTCCACCCCACTTCCCAGCATTCCCATACTTACTTGCTTTTGTGTGGAGTTCAGTGTGTGTGGGTGTGAGAGCAATGGCAAGATGGCTGACAGTGGTGTCCTGCTGTTGGTTGGTGTGCAGTACCCAGCATGCCCTTGTGCTCCCACGACACAGCAACAGTGTCAGACATCTTTGATGGGCCTTTCCACTCTCTGTGGGATGTGCATGCGTGAGTGTGAGCTTGCTGGGCCATGTGGTGGGGGATGTAGAGCTGTGACTACGACTCCCATCATGCTATTGCCTCCTCCCCCTTCCCAGCATGCCCATGCTTCCTTCCTTTTGACTCTGCTTCCCTGTGGGGTGGGCTGGCTGTGCTGACAGGATGGCTGGGAGTGTTGTCCTGGCAGTTGTTTGGCTAAGAGTCCCAAGAGTGTCCCTGTGCTTCACACAACATAACCCAGGGTGGTGGTTCTTTGTGGGATCTTGTGTTAGGATGGAGGGCATTGCATTCTACCAGGTGGGTACTGTGGAGTTTGTGTTGGGGGGTGTGAGGGAGGTGCTTGTGACTATAGTCAGTGCTGCAAGTCCCCCTTCCCTCCCAGCCAGCCAGATATCCCACCATGGAACGTGCTTGCATTGCAGGGAGTGGGAGTTGTCTCTCAGGATGTCAGTCAGTGGTGTCCTGCTGTTTGTTGGTGCACAGTTGCCAGCAGGGCCTTGTGCTCCCCACAGCAGTAGCCAGTGTCAGCCATCTTGTGAGTCCTTCTCCACTCCCTGTGATGTGAGCATGGTTCAGGGTGGTGTTGATGGGACAGTTGTGGGGGTGACCAATATCAGTGACTACGACTCCCATCATGCTATTGCCTCCACCCCCTTCCCAGCATGCCCATGCTTCCTTCCTTTTGACTCTGCTTCCCTGTGGGGTGGGCTGGCTGTGCTGACAGGATGGCTGGGAGTGTTGTCCTGGCAGTTGTTTGGCTAAAAGTCCCAAGAGTGTCCCTGTGCTTCACACAACATAACCCAGGGTGGTGGTTCTTTGTGGGATCTTGTGTTAGGATGGAGGGCATTGCATTCTACCAGGTGGGTACTGTGGAGTTTGTGTTGGGGGGTGTGTGAGGGGAGGTGCTTGTGACTATAGTCAGTGCTGCAAGTCCCCCTTCCCACCCAGCCAGCCAGCCAGATATCCCACCATGGAACGTGCTTGCATTGCAGGGAGTGGAAGTTGTCTCTCAGGATGTCAGTCAGTGGTGTCCTGCTGTTTGTTGGTGCACATTTGCCAGCAGGGCCTTGTGCTCCCCACAGCAGTAGCCAGTGTCAGCCATCTTGTGCGTCCTTCTCCACTCCCTGTGATGTGAGCATGGTTCAGGGTGGTGTTGATGGGACAGTTGTGGGGGTGAGCTATGTCTGTGACTACGACTCCCATCATGCCATTGCCTCCACCCCACTTCCCAGCATTCCCATACTTACTTGCTTTTGTGTGGAGTTCAGTGTGTGTGGGTGTGAGAGCAATGGCAAGATGGCTGACAGTGGTGTCCTGCTGTTGGTTGGTGTGCAGTACCCAGCATGCCCTTGTGCTCCCCACGACACAGCAACAGTGTCAGACATCTTTGATGGGCCTTTCCACTCTCTGTGGGATGTGCATGCGTGAGTGTGAGCTTGCTGGGCCATGTGGTGGGGGATGTAGAGCTGTGACTACGACTCCCATCATGCTATTGCCTCCTCCCCCTTCCCAGCATGCCCATGCTTCCTTCCTTTTGACTCTGCTTCCCTGTGGGGTGGGCTGGCTGTGCTGACAGGATGGCTGGGAGTGTTGTCCTGGCAGTTGTTTGGCTAAGAGTCCCAAGAGTGTCCCTGTGCTTCACACAACATAACCCAGGGTGGTGGTTCTTTGTGGGATCTTGTGTTAGGATGGAGGGCATTGCATTCTACCAGGTGGGTACTGTGCAGTTTGTGTTGGGGGGTGTGAGGGAGGTGCTTGTGACTATAGTCAGTGCTGCAAGTCCCCCTTCCCACCCAGCCAGCCAGATATCCCACCATGGAACGTGCTTGCATTGCAGGGAGTGGAAGTTGTCTCTCAGGATGTCAGTCAGTGGTGTCCTGCTGTTTGTTGGTGCACAGTTGCCAGCAGGGCCTTGTGCTCCCCACAGCAGTAGCCAGTGTCAGCCATCTTGTGGGTCCTTCTCCACTCCCTGTGATGTGAGCATGGTTCATGGTGGTGTTGATGGGACAGTTGTGGGGGGGCAATATGTGTGACTGCGACTCCCATGATGCTATTGGCTACACTGACTTGGCCAGCATACACAGAATTCCTTCCTTTGAGTGTTCTTCACTGTGTGTTGGTGTTGTTGTGGTGGCTACATGTCTGGATGTGTTTGTTAGTTCTATTTGTGCCACTGCCTAGCTGTAGTTGTAGTTGTTTGTACATGTGATGGCACAGTTGATTGTGACTTTTTGATGGCATGTGTTGTGTTTATCTGACTGACATACACATTTTGGGATGATTCTGTTCTGGTTGCTGTGTAATTGCTATGAGTGCATGGTTTGACTCTCCCCTTAACAGTGATGTGTGTGTGTTTTGTGGCAGTATATTGTGTACATTTGTTGTGTACTCACCAGGCTCTGGGATGTCCTCTAGTCCATATACGCTCACTGGCGGAAGGATGGCCCGCACCTTCTCCTCCCAGGGCCTGAGGTATATTGGCTTGGCAGGAGAGCCACTGCCGGTGTGTTGGCTGTTGGTGTAGTCTTTCTTCAGCATGTCCCGTACCCTCCTGCGCACGTCATACCACCTGTTCTGGATGTCCGTCTTTGTGCGCCGACATGGTGATTGTGCGTTCACCCTGTTGATGATCCTCTCCCACATCTTGGTTTTCTGCGACATGGGGGTCTGTTGGACCAGTGTGCCAAACAGCTGTGGCTCCACCCTGAGGATCTCGTCTACCATGACTTCCAATTCACTATCTAGGAACTTGGGATTCTTCTTGGGGGGCATGGTGATGGGTGGTGATGGTGGGTGATGTGTGTGTTGGTGTGCAGGTGAGGGTGTGTGAGTGTGTGTTTTGCTGGGTGTATGTGAGGTAGGTATTTGTTGGTGTGCTGATGGTGTGTGGCTTGTGTGAGGGATGAGCTGTGGGTGTGTGGTTGCTTTCTCTTGGGTGCTGGCAGTGGAATGGCATTTGCAAAGGCTCATGGTAGTGATTTGTGTCCTTTATATAGGTGGAGTTGTGGGTGTGTCTTTGTTCTCTGTCCCCACCCCCAGTATTTATTGGCTTGGTAATTGCTTGTTTGGCCTTTTTTTGGGTGATTTTTCCTTTGTGCTGTTTGTGTATGTTGGAAACGTTCTTGTGACCGAGTCGGACCCTGCATTGGTCTCGTACGGTGTTCTCCGTTTCGTTCACGCTGTGTTTGTGCAGTTTTCTATGCTGCGTACGCGTCGGTCGCGGTGTATTGTGTTGCTTCGGCTCGGTTTTGTATGCGTGTCAGTCGTACGGCTTGTCCTCCGTCCGACTCGCTCGTGGTTTTCGCGCCTTGCATCGTACTTTGCGGTTTGGAGTTCGCGTGTACGTTTCGGTCGGATTTGTTCCGGGTGCGTGTCGGTCGGTTGGATTCGCCTGTTTTTCCGGCCGGATTGCTGTTTTCCGTGCGGCTCGGTCGGTCGACTTGGTTTCGGTACGTGTCGGTCGGATTTTTCGCGCCTTGCATCGTACTTGGCGTGTCGTGCGCCACGGGTACGTGTCGGTCGGTATTTTTTCCGGATCCGAGTCGGTCGGTGCTTTTTCCGGCCCGAATCGGAATCGACCCCTATATTGTTTTATCAGTAAAACCGCATGTCAGTAGGTAAGTATATGGCCATTTCAATGTAAAATCTGCTAATTGCAAATGGCAATGTGCTACCACTTCATGCTGTAGTTATGTATTTATTAAAAGTAGTGGTTTTTAAACATGATTTGAGAAACATTTCTGCCCAGCCCTGATGACAATGCTGTTAATGAACTGAGAGGCAAGTCAGGTGTCATTTGTATCCTATATGTGGCTAGATTTGTATTATATGTGGAGCAAACGTTTAATCTTTTAATTTAAACAAAAGAGTTTTTCCATAGAAGACATGCTGAACTCGCATATTTGAAGGTGCTCTTATTTGTGATAATGAAGAAAATGGCGACTCAATAAATTTAAATATTAGCCCACAATCACATAATTTGAAACCAGTTTATGGGTCATGAGCATTACAAGTAGGTTGAGTAGATTATTTAAGTCTTCAGACCTTAGGTCTTGTAACATTCTTACGATTTTTCGAGGCTTGAACTCAGTTACGGGGGCAACAATGGTGCCATAGCCCTTAACAAATCTTCTGTAATAGCCAGTGAGGCCTTGGTAGCTCTCTCTTCTGTTTGGGATTGATTTAGGTGGTTGCCAGGCCATGATGGTTTCAATTTTGGCCTGAAGCGGCTGCACCTAGCCCCCACCTACCGAGTGTCCCAAATACACCACAGAACCCTGCCCAATGTGGCACCTACTGGCCTGTTGCAGGGCCTGAAGCACCTCATGGCGGTGATGCAGGTGTTCTTCCCATCTGAAACTATAGACAGCAATGTCATCTAGGTAGGCGGCACAAAAGGCCTCCTAACCAGCCAGGACCCTGTTAACCAACCTTTGGAAGGTAGTAGGGGCATTTTTCGATCCAAAGGGCATCACCCGAAACTGGAAGTAGCCCTCTGGTGTTGAAAATGCAGACCTCCCTTTGGCCCCCCTCAGTTAGAGTGATCTGCCAGTACCCTGATGTCAAATCAAAGGTACTGAGGAACTTGGCAGTGCCCAAACTGTCAATGAGCTCATCAGCTCAGGGGATAGGGTGTGCATCAGTCCTGGTGACTGAGTTGAGTCCTCTGTAGTCTACGCAGAACCAGAATTCTGGTGTGGTGCCCTGTGGGGCAGCCTTTGGTACCAAAACCACAGGGCTGGACCAGGGAAATTAGAGGGCTCAATCACCCCTAATGCTAACATCTTGGAGACTTCCTCCTTGATGCTGGCATTCATCCTGTCTGACAGCCTGTAAATTTTGTTTTTTTACAGGGGGCTGTCCCGGGTGTCAACATCATGGATGCACAGATATGTGAGTCCAGGGTGAGTGAGAACATTGAGGCAAACTGTCCCAGCAACTGGTAACAGTCCCTCTGTTGTGCTGGAGTCTGGGTGGAAGAGAGGTTGACACCCTCCACTGACCCATCATGTTCCTGTGCAAAGAGGAGGTCAGGGAGAGATTCACTCTCCTCTTCCACTCCCTCATCTGTCACAAGGAGCATGCTCACTTCGGACCTCTCAAAGTGAGGCTTTAGTCTGTTTCCATGGAGCACCCTTAGGGGGATTCTAGGGGTTTGGAGATCCACCAAGTAGGTGGTCTCCCTTTTACACTCCTTGCCTTCATATGGGCCAGTCCAGTAGTCCTGGAGAGCCCTGGGCTCAACTGGTTCCATGACCCACACCTTTCTGGCCAGGCTGAAACTCCACCAGAGTGGCTTCTGGCCACACCAGAGTTTCATAACTTCTTGGCTGACCTCTAAATTGCTTTTGGGCTTCTTCCAGAAACAGTGCATCTGGTTGCGGAGGGGCCAGCATGTAGTTGACCACATCCTGGAGGGGGGCGTTCTTGGGAGCTTTCTCCCACCCCTACTTGACATAGCTCAGAGGTCCCCTGACAGGATGGCCATACAGGAGTTCAAGGAACTGAACCCTACTCCTTTCTGTGGCACCTCCTTGTAGGCGACGAGAGGAATGGCAAAAGGATGTCCCACTTATGCCTCATGGGCTCAGGCAGCTCCCTAATCATGCTCTTCAAGGTCTTGTTGAATCTCTCCACAAGACCATTGGTTTGGGGGTGATATGGTGTGGTGAACTTATAAGTTACACCACATTCATGCCACATGGACTTCTTGTAGACAGACATGAAGTTAGTGCCTCTATCACACACTACGTCCTTGGGGAACCCAACACGGGTAAAGATCTCAATCAGAGCTCTAGCTACCACAAGTGAAGCCACTAACCTCAGAGGGATGGCCTCTGGGTAGCGAGTGGCATGGTCCACCAGTACCAGGACAAACCTGTTGCCTAAGGCTGTCTTGGGGTCCAAGGGGTACCAGCTGTTGGCACACCCTTTCAAAGGGGCTATCAACGACTGGTAGTGGGGTCAGGGGAGCTATTTTCTTGATTTTCCATTGGCTTGGCAGGTGGAACAGGACCCGCAGAATGCATCTGAGGCAGTCTTTATTCTGGGCCAATAAAAGTGGGAAACAAGCCTAGCGAAGGTCTTGCCTTACCCTTAATGTCCTGCCAAGGGAATGTCATGAACCAAACCCAGTAGGAAGGTCCTGTAACACTGGGGGATCACCAGCACACGGGCTGCCTAGGCTCACTATAAAGGAGATCATTCTCCCAGTAGATTAGGTGATCCCCAGAGGCTTCACCTGCTGCATGGGCTGAGGCCTCGCGCCTCAAGCCCTTAAGAGTGGGACACTCTTTCTGCTTTTGGCAGAATTCTTTCCTGGTGGGCCCACCCTCAACTTTCCAGCTGGCAAGCTCATGTAGGTCACCTAGGGCGGCAATGTCTTCCTCGGTCAGCTCAGGGGTCTCCTCCTCAGAGACCCAGTCAACCTCCCCCGGGGGAACTTCAGGGACTGGTTTCCCACGCCCCTTGCCCCTCTCCTTGGTCGCTGTCTGGGCCATTGTTCCAGGCACCTGACATCCATTGACTCCCTTTCTGGGCATCCATGGCTCGTGTGGTCATACAAACCCACTCAGGCAATCCCATTATCTCCAAGTGAGACCTGAGCTCTATCTCCCTCCAGGTAGTGTGCTACAAGTCATTGCCTAGCAAACAATCAACAGGCATGGCAGGGCTCACAGCAACTTTTAGAGAACCTGAAACCGCCCCCCACTCAAAGGGTGGATGGCTCTCACGATTGTGGGCAACTACAACTTGTTGGAATGTGTTCAGTAGGACCTGCTCTGCAGACACTAGCTGACACTTGACACTTGTCATGCTGGCTCCTGTGTCTCGCAGAGCCTCCACCCATTGCTCATTAATGTTGACCCACTGCCTATACTTTGAAGTATTTGAAGCCTGTGGGCTTTTGGCACCATTTCTCTATCCACCAGGGAAACTCGGGTCACCTCTATCTGTCCCCCAAAACTAACTGGGACTACTTCCTCCCTGAGCGTTACACTCTCCAATCCTGGTGTCTGCCCACCGGTGGGGGACTGTGTCCTCTTGGGACATTTGGAGTCACCCTTGTTGTGCCTATGTTTGTAGCACTCTGTACATTGGGGTACAAACCTCCCTGTCTTATGATGAAAGAACATCTTTTTTAGGATCAGACTTGGACTGGTTACCACTACTTCCTTGGAAATTATTTTGGGGACCTTTTGAAAACTCCTTGTTTTTAAGTTTTTCTCCTCCCTCTTTCTTTTTTGGGAAACCTGACCACCTTTGTAGGTGTCCCCTAATATACCTTTTTGGACACTCTGGTGGTAGCCCAGAGGTAGGCCTCCTTAGCAAGCTTCCTGGGGTCAGTCAGGTTACTGTCCACTAGGTGCTGCAAAACAGATACTGAGCATGTGCTCTTTCATGATCAAATGGTACAACCCATTAAACTCACTAACTTTGCTGCCCCTTACCCAACTATTCAGTGCCTTACTGGAGTAATCAACAATGTCTGCCCGGGATTGGTTGGGGCGCTTCTGGTTGTCCTTGAATCTTTGGCGATACTTTCCAGGAGTCAGCCCAAATTTGGCAATCAAAATGGTCTTCATGGGGTTATACTTTGTTTGGTGCCGAAACTCTAATGTTAGAATGTGTCCCTCCAAAGTGCTGGCATGTGTTTTCACAGACCACTCCCCAGTGCTCCTCAGGAACCCTGTGAACCTTCAGTGCAACCTCATAAGAATAAAAACACTTATCAATGTCATCTCCCACCACATAACTGGGCACCAAATCCTTGGGTATACGAACCCTCTTGCCTCCATCAGGTACTGTATGTATGCTGCCACCATCACTGCTGGAATCAGACTGCCTGACCTTGATGTCCAGCTCTTTTAGACTCGGGCCATAAGCCAGAAGAAGTTTCTTCTCTGCTAAGGCTCTCTCTACCTCAGCTTTTATGGTGATAGGCCACGGGAGGCGAAACTGCTTCCTGCTCTCCTTGGTAGCTCAAATTCAGGGGTGTCTCCCTCAACTGCTGCAGGTGGCTCCTCAAAAGAGGCATTCTCAGGGTCTCCCATTCCATCACTCTCATTGGAGCTGGCTTCTTCCCAGGCCCTCAGTCCCTTTTGAAATTCCACTTTCTTAGTGGCACCCTTGGCAGGAACTCGCTTCTCCTTATAAAAGTCTTTAAGAAAGGCTACTGTGTATGTGTTAGAAGGTGGTTCTGACACTATGGGCCGCCCGGATTTTTCGCTTTTTGAGCACCTAATTGTTGAGCTTTTACTGTGGGAGAGCCTCGTAAATTGGGACTCATCCACAGTGAACTGAAGATGGAAGAGACTGCATGTGGATTTTTACTGGTGTCCCCCTAGCTTGACTAGGTCGCTGCGCAGCAGCTGGAGTAAGGGGCACCGGGCTGGTTACATGCAGACACCTGTGTACATGCGTGTGCACACGTGTAGGGGCTGCGCAGGGGAGATTCTTGGCGTGCGCAGTCTGGGAGCAGCTACGAAGTGAATGGTGTGGCAGGACTTATGCAGAATTGGGTGGTGACACGGAATAGGCCTTATACACTAGGAAGGAACATGCCAGGGAAAGTCAGTGTGCTTTACTGTGTTTTTCACTTCATTATTCCCCTATGGGAATGTGGAGCCCATGTGTTAGATTAACTTCCATAAGGCCTACAGATTCCAGACACGCACTAAAGTCCACGGTAGCGGATGTGAAAAGAAGTATTCTGCAGAGTCCAAAGTCATATTTGTACTGCTTTTGGGTCATCCAGGAATGTCATATTTCTCTGAGTCCCTGGCTGGGGTCTGGCCCTGGCAGGTTAGATTAATGACCCTTCTTCCCAGAGCAAAGATCTTCCCTCCAAGGAGAGGAGATAGATGGAGCTACAGGCTAATCCATCAGCAGCTGTCGCTGGGTGCCAGGCACCAAGCTGAACCAAGGTGAAGGCAGCCCTGGGGAAAGGGTCTTGTTTCAGAGACCATATGGCCAGAGACCCTGGACGACGCCATTTTGAACAAGCCCAGAGGCTGGACAAGGAGGAGGGAGCAGGGGCAGGGAAGTGATGTGTCGCTGTTTGATAGGACAAGCAGAGACTTCCTGCCAGCCCCCTACTCAACTTTTAAAAAGTGCTTGCACAGGAAGAGAAACTCTCTCTGGGATGTGGTCTGCGGAGGCTGAAGGTGCTGGAGCCTGGCGCAATGGGCAGTTGGAAGGAGGAACCCCCTGACTGTCCCCCAGGGCCCTACCAGCACCAGAAGAAAAGCCCAGGACCAGCGCGCAGAAGCAGAGGCCTCTGCGCAGGGAGAAGAGAGGCCAAGGAGGAGAGACAGCTCCCTGCCGGATCCCCCTCTCAGAGACCCCGAGGGCGAAGGAGAGTGCTCCAGTGGCTGGGGGCCGCCGCCAGGAGCAAGAAGACGCGAAAATGGGGCACATCGGACCCCCAGGGGCTGAGATATGGCCCCCGGAAGGTGAGCGACCTTTGACCCCTAAGAAGACCGACGACGAAGCACGTGGGGCTCCGCCGCCGGTCCATGAGATGCCCCCGGGTGGGTCAGGTCCCGGGGGCTGCCCCCAACAAGTAGGGAAGCCGGGAGCGCCGTCGCGCCCCCGTGAAGGTGCCCAGCTGGGGGCCAGGAGCCCACCCTGGCCCTCACCGAAGTAAAGCCGGGGACGCCATCGCGGCCCCCATGAAGAGGAGGAAGGCGGGGGAGCCAGGAGCCCACCCTGGCCCCCGCGAGCGAGTGAAGACGGGAGCGCCGTCGCGCTCCCCGTGAAGAGGAGGAGGAGGCGGGGAGCGCCGTCGCGCCCGCCGAAGTGGTCTCGAGGGGCCCGGGACCCCATCCCCGGGCCCCGAAGCAAGTCGGGGAGCGCCGTCGCGCTCCCCGTGAAGATGAAGAGGGGCCCGAGACCCCATCCCCGGGCCCCGAAGTGCAGGCTGGCGAGGGGGGAGTGCCGTCGCACTCCCCCGGGGACCGGAGGAGCCGGAGAGGTCCTGCACGTCTGCCTGCCGAGCGGGCAGACCAGAACTGAGTTGCCGGCTCCCGCAGCAGCACGCGGAGGTGCTGGCCGGGCGGGAGCCGGGCGGGGGCAGCCGGGGGTGGGCTTCCCGGGCTGCCCTACAACCAAGGAGCATGCGGGGGTCCCGGGTGGGACCGGGCCCCCCCTCCCCAAGAGGACCAGAAGCGGTGCGTGGGGTCCCGGGTGAGACCGGGACCCCGGAAGAGAAAGGAGGGGCCCGGGTGGGATCGGGCCCCTGAAAACTTGGCAAGGCGGCCGGGGGTGGGCTCCCGCGCCGTAGGGACGTACCTGGGGGTCCGGGTGGGACCGGGCCCCCACCAAGCCAGGAAGAGGCGGCGAAGCCGCAGGGTGATCGCGGCTCCCTCAGAAGCAGCGGGGAGCCGCTACTATAATATGCAGTGATCCCACAATGCCTTGCAGGCCAGGATCGGCCTGCAAGGACAAAACAGCGTTTTCTCCGCGTGTGGTGGCCCCAGGAGGACGGGGTCACCACCCTACATGGGTAAAGGTGCTGGGGGAGCTGCTGGAGGAGCGCAGTCTCCCCCCAGCACGAAGAGAAAAGTCCCACCCTAAGTGTCTTGGGGACTTAAACCGAATAACCCCTCAAGGGCTCAGCGTGCTTTTAACACCTTCTAGGCTGGAACTTTTGTTCTACAGCTGAGGGTGTATTTGGAGGTGCTTCATGGAGTGAAGGGCTGAGTTGGGGATGTCTGGAGAAGGGCATCCCCTAGAGGTGAAGAGGTGTAATTGCACCGGAACTGCATTTACTAATGGTTATTCCTTTTTAGAGGGACTGAAGGTCACATATGTAATGTGAAGTACCTGTGTAGGGTGACATCATAAGCAAAGTGGGTTATGTTGCCAGACATTCCTGATAGGGTGTCTGGCTGTATATGCGTAATCCTGTGATTTCATCTGTGATGCCTTTAGGGGCTGTAATTGCAATGCATTCTAATGTCCAACAAAGGTGATGAGTACTGTCATTCCAAAGTGGTGCTAAAACATGTATTCTTGCTGCTGCGCTTAAGTGAGGAACAACCCAGACTGTTAGCCCTGAAGATGTAGGGGTGCATACTGTATGGTCAATATAGGATGCTCAGTCAGGGTTATGTGTCACTAGGGCAGGTGAACCCATATTTTTTAATGCTTGTTGAGGTAACGGGGTGGGGCGCCACTGGCATGAGGCCAGTGCGCAGGGCCCGCGCTCCAGGCTACGATAAACTACTGCATTAGGGGGCAAGATGATGTGCACACAGAAGAGCTGTGGTACTAGACCTCACCCTCTGCGGGAGGGGTGGAGATGGTATGCAACGTCACAAAGTAATTCCAACAGCTTATGTATATTTGTAAATTGGTGCATAGTATTGAGTAGTGTGTGTGTTTAATAAATGTACTCTTACTTTTATAAAGCAAAGTACAGACTGGACAATCAATTATTGAGTGTTATTTTCGCGCACCTGCAAATGGCGATTACTAGCCCACACCACCTCCCTTGAGTAAAGCCTCAGACTGCTCTGCAACGCTACCCTCTGAGAGTCAGGCGCTACAATTGGGTGTTTGGTTCCCAGTGAAGGACAAATGTAGTCATGTTATTTGTGCAGGCCTCACAGATACTGCCTCGTTTTCCAACATTGGTGTCTAGCGGCGGGATACATAGTATCCCATTCTGGTGCGCATTTATAGCAGTTGATAAGTCCAGTTTTGCCACACATTACCTATGCAGTAATGAGCAAATGGAAGAGCGCAAGGCTCTGAGAAGGGTTCAAAGTTTTGGTTAGGTGAACTAAAGGTATGGGAAAGGAAAGCCCCGCGCACATACGTGTCATGTGAAGATATTATGGTTGAAATGTAAACTGTATTGATATGACCGCGCTATGTTGATGATCATGTGCTAGCGGGATGGTGCTTTCCAGGAAATGATTGCATACAAATGTTCTGAGCCATATTGTACACCTTTGAACCCTAACACTACATACACTACACCTGCATGAGGAGGGTGTCTCCTCAAGAGATAGGGACAGCAACTGATACCTACATCACAGGTGGGGGTGTCGGGGTGGATTGACCTTTGTGGGGGACAGGAGAAAGAGGGGGTCCTGGGAGATTCCCGCGCTTTTTAAGGGCAGGGAGGGTTTCCACAGAAGGGGCCCCAGGTATTCTTCCCCCGCTGAAAGTACTTGCATTGGCGCAGGCCAAAACCACTGGAAGGGTGGGGCAGGAGGTTTCTTTACCCCGGGTAGTAACGCCCCAGGGGTTCCCATGGTGGGGGACCCCAGGAACTTTTCCCACGGTGGGAGGAGGGTGTGGTAGAGTTGGGTGTCCGGTAGGCCCCCAGGTTAACTGGTGGGGAGGTGAGCGACCCAGAGGTGGCCCCTGGTAGGGGGTGGCCCCAGAGGAGGGTAGTTCTTGAGTGATGGTGTGTAGTGGTAGCCCCTAGGTACCCTAGGTGGGCTAGGTAACTGACCCAGTGGAGATCGGAGTGGGGGTGATGTACTCCCTAGTTTCCAGGTGAAGGGTTAGTGGTGGACCCTGAGGCGACAGGGTCGGGTGGACGGTGACCAGTCCGGTAGGTCCTGTGGGTCTTGAACCCAAGGACCAGGAGCATGGGGGTGTTCCCCTAGCTCGGGGCAGGAGGTGGACTTCTGCAAGGTAGTACCACCCTGAACACAGGTGGGGCCTATCTTAAGTGACGGGACCCTGTGGTTCGCAAAGGGGTGGTGCAGGCCTAGCCGGGATCTTTAGGGTCCTGGCTTGGTGTGGTCGTGCTACCCTGAAGGCAGGTAGGGCCTATCTTAGGGAGGGGACCCTGCTCTTCATAAGGGGTGGTGCAGGCCATCCAGGGACCATGTAGGTCCCTGGGCGGTCTCCCAAGGCGCTGCTGGGAGACCGGGGAGGGCCATGAGAAGTGGGCCTGGGTCTAGCTAACTCGGGGCCCACAGGCTCTCTAAGGGTACTCTGGGAGGAGAGCGCGCCTCTCGGAGGGAAGGGTGCATAGGCCCTGTTCTCGCAGCGGAGAACAAGGAAGGGGTCTAGGTTCCCGGGGTAGTTTCCGTGGGGAGCTACTGACGGGGGGGAATGAGCTGTAGGATGTCTGACGGGGCACCCTCAGTGTTCCTCCCTGGCACTGCCAGTGTGGTAGTGAGGCCGGTCTGAGGTCCTATCAGGGAGCCAGGCCAGTGACCAAGGGGTGCTTTTCTGTGTGGGGAAAGCACGAGTGGCTGTGCTTTCTTTAGGGAAGCCAGTCGTCCCGAAAGGGTGGTGGCAGCAGAATGACCTCAGCGGCAGGCTGAGGGGAGGGTCCAGAGAGGTTGCATCTTTAGGGTGCAAGGACCAAACGGAGAGAGGGTACTGGTTGGAACAAACTCCGGAAGGGAGACCAGCTAGGGACCCCGGGGATGGGAGGTAGACCTGTCCCAGAAGACCGCGAGGGTGCTGAGGCATGGTACCTTTGTCCAGAGGAGGGGTAGGCATAGTGTCGCATGCCCAAGGGCAAAGGTGGGCCTAGTGAGGCTGAGTCCATGTAGACCATGAGTGACCTAGAGGTATCTAACCTAGAGCCCGGAGGGTTCTTAGGGTAGTCTGGGATCCCTGTCATGGGTGGAGATTTCATGGATGGGAGGAGTAGGTGGTCTGAGCGGATAACTGGTGAGTAAGGGGGTCTGGTCAGAACCCCTTATAACTAGTTATCGCTGACTACGGGAAGAGTACCCATGTAGAGTGGCTACTTCTTCCCTGTAGGATTCAGCTGGGCGCGGCGTGTGTTAGAAGGTGGTTCTGACACTATGGGCCGCCCGGATTTTTCGCTTTTTGAGCACCTAATTGTTGAGCTTTTACTGTGGGAGAGCCTCGTAAATTGGGACTCATCCACAGTGAACTGAAGATGGAAGAGACTGCATGTGGATTTTTACTGGTGTCCCCCTAGCTTGACTAGGCCGCTGCGCAGCAGCTGGAGTAAGGGGCACCGGGCTGGTTACATGCAGACACCTGTGTACATGCGTGTGCACACGTGTAGGGGCTGCGCAGGGGAGATTCTTGGCGTGCGCAGTCCGGGAGCAGCTACGAAGTGAATGGTGTGGCAGGACTTATGCAGAATTGGGTGGTGACACGGAATAGGCCTTATACACTAGGAAGGAACATGCCAGGGAAAGTCAGTGTGCTTTACTGTGTTTTTCACTTCATTATTCCCCTATGGGAATGTGGAGCCCATGTGTTAGATTAACTTCCATAAGGCCTACAGATTCCAGACACGCACTAAAGTCCACGGTAGCGGATGTGAAAAGAAGTATTCTGCAGAGTCCAAAGTCATATTTGTACTGCTTTTGGGTCATCCAGGAATGTCATATTTCTCTGAGTCCCTGGCTGGGGTCTGGCCCTGGCAGGTTAGATTAATGACCCTTCTTCCCAGAGCAAAGATCTTCCCTCCAAGGAGAGGAGATAGGTGGAGCTACAGGCTAATCCATCAGCAGCTGTCGCTGGGTGCCAGGCACCAAGCTGAACCAAGGTGAAGGCAGCCCTGGGGAAAGGGTCTTGTTTCAGAGACCATGTGGCCAGAGACCCTGGACGACGCCATTTTGAACAAGCCCAGAGGCTGGACAAGGAGGAGGGAGCAGGGGCAGGGAAGTGATGTGTCGCTGTTTGATAGGACAAGCAGAGACTTCCTGCCAGCCCCCTACTCAACTTTTAAAAAGTGCTTGCACAGGAAGAGAAACTCTCTCTGGGATGTGGTCTGCGGAGGCTGAAGGTGCTGGAGCCTGGCGCAATGGGCAGTTGGAAGGAGGAACCCCTGACTGTCCCCCAGGGCCCTACCAGCACCAGAAGAAAAGCCCAGGACCAGCGCGCAGAAGCAGAGGCCTCTGCGCAGGGAGAAGAGAGGCCAAGGAGGAGAGACAGCTCCCTGCCGGATCCCCCTCTCAGAGACCCCGAGGGCGAAGGAGAGTGCTCCCAGTGGCTGGGGGCCGCCGCCAGGAGCAAGAAGACGCGAAAATGGGGCAGATCGGACCCCAGGGGCTGAGATATGGCCCCCGGAAGGTGAGCGACCTTTGACCCCTAAGAAGACCGATCGACGAAGCACGTGGGGCTCCGCCGCCGGTCCATGAGATGCCCCCGGGTGGGTCAGGTCCCGGGGGCTGCCCTCAACAAGTAGGGAAGCCGGGAGCGCCGTCGCGCCCCCGTGAAGGTGCCCAGCTGGGGGCCAGGAGCCCACCCTGGCCCCCACCGAAGTAAAGCCGGGGGACGCCATCGCGCCCCCCGTGAAGAGGAGGAAGGCGGGGAGCCAGGAGCCCACCCTGGCCCCCGCGAGCGAGTGAAGACGGGGAGCGCCGTCGCGCTCCCCGTGAAGAGGAGGAGGAGGCGGGAGCGCCGTCGCGCCCGCCGAAGTGGTCTCGAGGGGCCCGGGACCCCATCCCCGGGCCCCGAAGCAAAGTCGGGGAGCGCCGTCGCGCTCCCCGTGAAGATGAAGAGGGGCCCGAGACCCCATCCCCGGGCCCCGAAGTGCAGGCTGGCGAGGGGGGAGTGCCGTCGCACTCCCCCGGGGACCGGAGGAGCCGGAGAGGTCCTGCACGTCTGCCCGCCGAGCGGGCAGACCAGAACTGAGTTGCCGGCACCCGCAGCAGCACGCGGAGGTGCTGGCCGGGCGGGGAGCCGGCGGGGGCAGCCGGGGGTGGGCTTCCCGGGCTGCCCTCCAACCAAGGAGCATGCGGGGGTCCCGGGTGGGACCGGGCCCCCCCCCCCCAAGAGGACCAGAAGCGGTGCGTGGGGTCCCGGGTGGGACCGGGACCCCGGAAGAGAAAGGAGGGGCCCGGGTGGGATCGGGCCCCTGAAAACTTGGCAAGGCGGCCGGGGGTGGGCTCCCCGCGCCGTAGGACGTACCTGGGGGTCCGGGTGGGACCGGGCCCCCCACCAAGCCAGGAAGAGGCGGCGAAGCCGCAGGGCGATCGCGGCTCCCTCAGAAGCAGCGGGGGAGCCGCTACTATAATATGCAGTGATCCCACAATGCCTTGCAGGCCAGGATCGGCCTGCAAGGACAAAACAGCGTTTTCTCCGCGTGTGGTGGCCCCAGGAGGACGGGGTCACCACCCTACATGGGTAAAGGTGCTGGGGGAGCTGCTGGAGGAGCGCAGTCTCCCCCCAGCACGAAGAGAAAAGTCCCACCCTAAGTGTCTTGGGGACTTAAACCGAATAACCCCTCAAGGGCTCAGCGTGCTTTTAACACCTTCTAGGCTGGAACTTTTGTTCTACAGCTGAGGGTGTATTTGGAGGTGCTTCATGGAGTGAAGGGCTGAGTTGGGGATGTCTGGAGAAGGGCATCCCCTAGAGGTGAAGAGGTGTAATTGCACCGGAACTGCATTTACTAATGGTTATTCCTTTTTAGAGGGACTGAAGGTCACATATGTAATGTGAAGTACCTGTGTAGGGTGACATCATAAGCAAAGTGGGTTATGTTGCCAGACATTCCTGATAGGGTGTCTGGCTGTATATGCGTAATCCTGTGATTTCATCTGTGATGCCTTTAGGGGCTGTAATTGCAATGCATTCTAATGTCCAACAAAGGTGATGAGTACTGTCATTCCAAAGTGGTGCTAAAACATGTATTCTTGCTGCTGCGCTTAAGTGAGGAACAACCCAGACTGTTAGCCCTGAAGATGTAGGGGTGCATACTGTATGGTCAATATAGGATGCTCAGTCAGGGTTATGTGTCACTAGGGCAGGTGAACCCATATTTTTTAATGCTTGTTGAGGTAACGGGGTGGGGCGCCACTGGCATGAGGCCAGTGCGCAGGGCCCGCGCTCCAGGCTACGATAAACTACTGCATTAGGGGGCAAGATGATGTGCACACAGAAGAGCTGTGGTACTAGACCTCACCCTCTGCGGGAGGGGTGGAGATGGTATGCAACGTCACAAAGTAATTCCAACAGCTTATGTATATTTGTAAATTGGTGCATAGTATTGAGTAGTGTGTGTGTTTAATAAATGTACTCTTACTTTTATAAAGCAAAGTACAGACTGGACAATCAATTATTGAGTGTTATTTTCGCGCACCTGCAAATGGCGATTACTAGCCCACACCACCTCCCTTGAGTAAAGCCTCAGACTGCTCTGCAACGCTACCCTCTGAGAGTCAGGCGCTACAATTGGGTGTTTGGTTCCCAGTGAAGGACAAATGTAGTCATGTTATTTGTGCAGGCCTCACAGATACTGCCTCGTTTTCCAACATTGGTGTCTAGCGGCGGGATACATAGTATCCCATTCTGGTGCGCATTTATAGCAGTTGATAAGTCCAGTTTTGCCACACATTACCTATGCAGTAATGAGCAAATGGAAGAGCGCAAGGCTCTGAGAAGGGTTCAAAGTTTTGGTTAGGTGAACTAAAGGTATGGGAAAGGAAAGCCCCGCGCACATACGTGTCATGTGAAGATATTATGGTTGAAATGTAAACTGTATTGATATGACCGCGCTATGTTGATGATCATGTGCTAGCGGGATGGTGCTTTCCAGGAAATGATTGCATACAAATGTTCTGAGCCATATTGTACACCTTTGAACCCTAACACTACATACACTACACCTGCATGAGGAGGGTGTCTCCTCAAGAGATAGGGACAGCAACTGATACCTACATCACAGGTGGGGGTGTCGGGGTGGATTGACCTTTGTGGGGGACAGGAGAAAGAGGGGGTCCTGGGAGATTCCCGCGCTTTTTAAGGGCAGGGAGGGTTTCCACAGAAGGGGCCCCAGGTATTCTTCCCCCGCTGAAAGTACTTGCATTGGCGCAGGCCAAAACCACTGGAAGGGTGGGGCAGGAGGTTTCTTTACCCCGGGTAGTAACGCCCCAGGGGTTCCCATGGTGGGGGACCCCAGGAACTTTTCCCACGGTGGGAGGAGGGTGTGGTAGAGTTGGGTGTCCGGTAGGCCCCCAGGTTAACTGGTGGGGAGGTGAGCGACCCAGAGGTGGCCCCTGGTAGGGGGTGGCCCCAGAGGAGGGTAGTTCTTGAGTGATGGTGTGTAGTGGTAGCCCCTAGGTACCCTAGGTGGGCTAGGTAACTGACCCAGTGGAGATCGGAGTGGGGGTGATGTACTCCCTAGTTTCCAGGTGAAGGGTTAGTGGTGGACCCTGAGGCGACAGGGTCGGGTGGACGGTGACCAGTCCGGTAGGTCCTGTGGGTCTTGAACCCAAGGACCAGGAGCATGGGGGTGTTCCCCTAGCTCGGGGCAGGAGGTGGACTTCTGCAAGGTAGTACCACCCTGAACACAGGTGGGGCCTATCTTAAGTGACGGGACCCTGTGGTTCGCAAAGGGGTGGTGCAGGCCTAGCCGGGATCTTTAGGGTCCTGGCTTGGTGTGGTCGTGCTACCCTGAAGGCAGGTAGGGCCTATCTTAGGGAGGGGACCCTGCTCTTCATAAGGGGTGGTGCAGGCCATCCAGGGACCATGTAGGTCCCTGGGCGGTCTCCCAAGGCGCTGCTGGGAGACCGGGAGGGCCATGAGAAGTGGGCCTGGGTCTAGCTAACTCGGGGCCCACAGGCTCTCTAAGGGTACTCTGGGAGGAGAGCGCGCCTCTCGGAGGGAAGGGTGCATAGGCCCTGTTCTCGCAGCGGAGAACAAGGAAGGGGTCTAGGTTCCCGGGGTAGTTTCCGTGGGGAGCTACTGACGGGGGGGAATGAGCTGTAGGATGTCTGACGGGGCACCCTCAGTGTTCCTCCCTGGCACTGCCAGTGTGGTAGTGAGGCCGGTCTGAGGTCCTATCAGGGAGCCAGGCCAGTGACCAAGGGGTGCTTTTCTGTGTGGGGAAAGCACGAGTGGCTGTGCTTTCTTTAGGGAAGCCAGTCGTCCCGAAAGGGTGGTGGTAGCAGAATGACCTCAGCGGCAGGCTGAGGGGGAGGGTCCAGAGAGGTTGCATCTTTAGGGTGCAAGGACCAAACGGAGAGAGGGTACTGGTTGGATCAAACTCCGGAAGGGAGACCAGCTAGGGACCCCGGGGATGGGAGGTAGACCTGTCCCAGAAGACCGCGAGGGTGCTGAGGCATGGTACCTTTGTCCAGAGGAGGGGTAGGCATAGTGTCGCATGCCCAAGGGCAAAGGTGGGCCTAGTGAGGCTGAGTCCATGTAGACCATGAGTGACCTAGAGGTATCTAACCTAGAGCCCGGAGGGTTCTTAGGGTAGTCTGGGATCCCTGTCATGGGTGGAGATTTCATGGATGGGAGGAGTAGGTGGTCTGAGCGGATAACTGGTGAGTAAGGGGGTCTGGTCAGAACCCCTTATAACTAGTTATCGCTGACTACGGGAAGAGTACCCATGTAGAGTGGCTACTTCTTCCCTGTAGGATTCAGCTGGGCGCGGCGTGTGTTAGAAGGTGGTTCTGACACTATGGGCCGCCCGGATTTTTCGCTTTTTGAGCACCTAATTGTTGAGCTTTTACTGTGGGAGAGCCTCGTAAATTGGGACTCATCCACAGTGAACTGAAGATGGAAGAGACTGCATGTGGATTTTTACTGGTGTCCCCCTAGCTTGACTAGGCCGCTGCGCAGCAGCTGGAGTAAGGGGCACCGGGCTGGTTACATGCAGACACCTGTGTACATGCGTGTGCACACGTGTAGGGGCTGCGCAGGGGAGATTCTTGGCGTGCGCAGTCCGGGAGCAGCTACGAAGTGAATGGTGTGGCAGGACTTATGCAGAATTGGGTGGTGACACGGAATAGGCCTTATACACTAGGAAGGAACATGCCAGGGAAAGTCAGTGTGCTTTACTGTGTTTTTCACTTCATTATTCCCCTATGGGAATGTGGAGCCCATGTGTTAGATTAACTTCCATAAGGCCTACAGATTCCAGACACGCACTAAAGTCCACGGTAGCGGATGTGAAAAGAAGTATTCTGCAGAGTCCAAAGTCATATTTGTACTGCTTTTGGGTCATCCAGGAATGTCATATTTCTCTGAGTCCCTGGCTGGGGTCTGGCCCTGGCAGGTTAGATTAATGACCCTTCTTCCCAGAGCAAAGATCTTCCCTCCAAGGAGAGGAGATAGGTGGAGCTACAGGCTAATCCATCAGCAGCTGTCGCTGGGTGCCAGGCACCAAGCTGAACCAAGGTGAAGGCAGCCCTGGGGAAAGGGTCTTGTTTCAGAGACCATGTGGCCAGAGACCCTGGACGACGCCATTTTGAACAAGCCCAGAGGCTGGACAAGGAGGAGGGAGCAGGGGCAGGGAAGTGATGTGTCGCTGTTTGATAGGACAAGCAGAGACTTCCTGCCAGCCCCCTACTCAACTTTTAAAAAGTGCTTGCACAGGAAGAGAAACTCTCTCTGGGATGTGGTCTGCGGAGGCTGAAGGTGCTGGAGCCTGGCGCAATGGGCAGTTGGAAGGAGGAACCCCTGACTGTCCCCCAGGGCCCTACCAGCACCAGAAGAAAAGCCCAGGACCAGCGCGCAGAAGCAGAGGCCTCTGCGCAGGGAGAAGAGAGGCCAAGGAGGAGAGACAGCTCCCTGCCGGATCCCCCTCTCAGAGACCCCGAGGGCGAAGAAGAGTGCTCCCAGTGGCTGGGGCCGCCGCCAGGAGCAAGAAGACGCGAAAATGGGGCAGATCGGACCCCAGGGGCTGAGATATGGCCCCCGGAAGGTGAGCGACCTTTGACCCCTAAGAAGACCGATCGACGAAGCACGTGGGCTCCGCCGCCGGTCCATGAGATGCCCCAGGGTGGGTCAGGTCCCGGGGGCTGCCCCCAACAAGTAGGGAAGCCGGGAGCGCCGTCGCGCCCCCCGTGAAGGTGCCCAGCTGGGGGGCCAGGAGCCCACCCTGGCCCCCACCGAAGTAAAGCCGGGGGACGCCATCGCGCCCCCCGTGAAGAGGAGGAAGGCAGGGGAGCCAGGAGCCCACCCTGGCCCCGCGAGCGAGTGAAGACGGGGAGCGCCGTCGCGCTCCCCGTGAAGAGGAGGAGGAGGCGGGGAGCGCCGTCGCGCCCCGCGAAGTGGTCTCGAGGGGCCCGGGACCCCATCCCCGGGCCCCGAGCAAAGTCGGGGAGCGCCGTCGCGCTCCCCGTGAAGATGAAGAGGGGCCCGAGACCCCATCCCCGGGCCCCGAAGTGCAGGCTGGCGAGGGGGAGTGCCGCCGCACTCCCCGGGGACCGGAGGAGCCGGAGAGGTCCTGCACGTCTGCCCGCCGAGCGGGCAGACCAGAACTGAGTTGCCGGCACCCGCAGCAGCACGCGGAGGTGCTGGCCGGGCGGGGAGCTGGCGGGGGCAGCCGGGGATGGGCTTCCCGGGCTGCCCTCCAACCAAGGAGCATGCGGGGTCCCGGGTGGGACCGGGCCCCCCCAAGAGGACCAGAAGCGGTGCGTGGGGTCCCGGGTGGGACCGGGACCCCGGAAGAGAAAGGAGGGGCCCGGGTGGGATCGGGCCCCTGAAAACTTGGCAAGGCGGCCGGGGTGGGCTCCCGCGCCGTAGGACGTACCTGGGGGTCCGGGTGGGACCGGGCCCCCACCAAGCCAGGAAGAGGCGGCGAAGCCGCAGGGCGATCGCGGCTCCTCAGAAGCAGCGGGGGAGCCGCTACTATAATATGCAGTGATCCCACAATGCCTTGCAGGCCAGGATCGGCCTGCAAGGACAAAACAGCGTTTTCTCCGCGTGTGGTGGCCCCAGGAGGACGGGGTCACCACCCTACATGGGTAAAGGTGCTGGGGGAGCTGCTGGAGGAGCGCAGTCTCCCCCAGCACGAAGAGAAAAGTCCCACCCTAAGTGTCTTGGGGACTTAAACCGAATAACCCCTCAAGGGCTCAGCGTGCTTTTAACACCTTCTAGGCTGGAACTTTTGTTCTACAGCTGAGGGTGTATTTGGAGGTGCTTCATGGAGTGAAGGGCTGAGTTGGGGATGTCTGGAGAAGGGCATCCCCTAGAGGTGAAGAGGTGTAATTGCACCGGAACTGCATTTACTAATGGTTATTCCTTTTAGAGGGACTGAAGGTCACATATGTAATGTGAAGTACCTGTGTAGGGTGACATCATAAGCAAAGTGGGTTATGTTGCCAGACATTCCTGATAGGGTGTCTGGCTGTATATGCGTAATCCTGTGATTTCATCTGTGATGCCTTTAGGGGCTGTAATTGCAATGCATTCTAATGTCCAACAAAGGTGATGAGTACTGTCATTCCAAAGTGGTGCTAAAACATGTATTCTTGCTGCTGCGCTTAAGTGAGGAACAACCCAGACTGTTAGCCCTGAAGATGTAGGGGTGCATACTGTATGGTCAATATAGGATGCTCAGTCAGGGTTATGTGTCACTAGGGCAGGTGAACCCATATTTTTTAATGCTTGTTGAGGTAACGGGGTGGGGCGCCACTGGCATGAGGCCAGTGCGCAGGGCCCGCGCTCCAGGCTACGATAAACTACTGCATTAGGGGGCAAGATGATGTGCACACAGAAGAGCTGTGGTACTAGACCTCACCCCCTGCGGGAGGGGTGGAGATGGTATGCAACGTCACAAAGTAATTCCAACAGCTTATGTATATTTGTAAATTGGTGCATAGTATTGAGTAGTGTGTGTGTTTAATAAATGTACTCTTACTTTTATAAAGCAAAGTACAGACTGGACAATCAATTATTGAGTGTTATTTTCGCGCACCTGCAAATGGCGATTACTAGCCCACACCACCTCCCTTGAGTAAAGCCTCAGACTGCTCTGCAACGCTACCCTCTGAGAGTCAGGCGCTACAATTGGGTGTTTGGTTCCCAGTGAAGGACAAATGTAGTCATGTTATTTGTGCAGGACTCACAGATACTGCCTCGTTTTCCAACTGTATGTTTCCAGATTAGCAAGCTCAAATTCTTTGGCTCCAGTTGTGGAACCTCAGCCAGAGACATGATGTAGAGGAAACATTTTAAATGCAAAACAGGGAGAAATTGGAAAAAATCTGAAATGGTCTTGGATATGGATGGTAGTGTACACCAAGTTACTGTACGGCACTGAGAAAAACACAAGTCCTATCCTCACCGCTGATCACCAATATTAGAAATTGGGTTTCTGGTTGGCAGAGGTATGCACCCTGTTCAAGCATGAACCACAATCGTAGTCAGGGTAAGTCACAACAAACCATAGATTATCCTCTGCTTACCCTCTGGTAGCTTGGCACAGAACAGTCAGGCTTAACTTAAGAGGCAATGTGTAAAGTATTTGTGCAACACTTCACACAGTAACATAGTGACAACCCCACCAAAAGACTCCACACTAGCGTACAAAAATGGAAAATGATTTTATAAATAAAATAATATCAACACAACAGAAATCGAACAAGTAGAAGTCGAGATATGAATTTTCAAAGACTATATGTAAAATAGCACTTAGAAGCAATAAGCACTTAAATGGGATATCTGGTCGCACTAGGCCAGGGCAAAGTCAAACGTTCAGGCTGACCACGATGGAGTGCAGGCCAGTACCTTGACCCGGGATGTGTCATCGTCAATGAAGATTTGAGGTCCACCCGAAGCGATGCGTCAATGTCGAGCCACACAGTGGACGAGAGGCATTAATTTGCGTCTTTGGTGCCTGCAGCTGCAGGGGAGTAGGTCCTCTACTCGAAGTGAGTTTCTTCAGGCAATGGGCGAGGCACTGCTAGCCCTTCTGGTTTCATGGACACTGTGCAGTGGCAGGAAGAGTCTGCTTCTTCCACAATTGTTGGGGGCAGCAGTCAGGCTGGCAGGGTTGGTGCCAAGTCAGTCTTTGCTCCTAGGTTCTCATGACAGGACTCTTCTTTGTCCACTCCTTCTCTTGATCCATCAGAATATGAACATCTGGTATCAGGGGTCCCCTAAATACTCAATTATGGGTGTTAAGGGGAGTGAGGGATAGGAGCCAACGGGCTACTTACCCCTGGGGTCACTATGCCCACTATATGACCACTTCCTGTGGGAAGTGGGCATAACCCTGACCCAGAATCCCTAAGTTTTCCATCATCAAGATTGCCAACTCTGAAAAGTTGTGTCCACTTCAGGTAGGCCACCATAACCCGGTATTTTAATAAATAACCTGGTATTTGTAAAGAGCGAACTAATCACCCCTAAGGGTCTCAAGGTGCTGGGGGCCATCAGGAAGATTAAGCGAGCTATTGCCCAGAGTCACATGCTGCTGGGCTAAGCTGCCGCCGGGGATCGAACCGTGAGCCCCGTGCTTTGGAGTCAGCTGCCCTGGCCTCTGCGCCACACCTCTCCCTAGGGGTTGTACTAGCCTGGGGTGGGCATGCCTACCTGACTAGCTAATTTTCCCACCTGTCCAGGAGCCAAAGGGCTCTGGACTAAGGGGGTCAGCATCCTCTTCTGTTGAGGAAAGCCAGACTCGTATATATCAAAGGCGGTGGCTTCTTTGAAGCTCCCCTGCCTTGGAATGCTAATCAGCAGGTTATCCTGTGAGAGGGGGTGTGAACACCCTCCACCCAAGCAGGCTTTGTTTCTGATTTCCTGAGAGTGGAGGCTCTCACCCTTAGGGGTCAGAAATCTGTCTCTGGGGGCAGGCTGGCATGAACTAGTCGGTCAGCACACCAGTGGCTGGTAGGTTTTCATAGGCACCTCTATTGTGCCCTCTGTGTGCATGTATTAAAAATCCAACACTAGCATCAGTGTGGGTTCATTAATACAAGATGTTTGATACCAAACATCCCTATTTTCAGTGAATCCCTCATGTAGCTGGGGAAGTTGTTTTCATCAATGTCCAGCACATGCTTTTAAATTGGCTTTCCTGATCACTTGTAATATCTAGTAATAGAACTAGACATCACAGGGGCATATCTGCTCATGCAGATATGTCCTCACATAAAATATAATGCACCCTGCCTTAGGGCTCAAAGGTCTGCTGTAGGAGTGACTTACATATATTAGATGCAGTAACTTTGGCATGACAAATAGGAGGTGTTTTCAGTCATGGTTTGCACCATGTCACACAGCCTGCAATTGCAGTCTGTGTGGAATTTGTATGTCGGTCCATTAGGGTGGCACAAGATTTGCTGCAGCCCGTAGGGACAATCTTTAGTACTCATACCCTAGGTACCTGGGGTACCATTTACTAGGGACTTACAAGGGTGCTAAAGTGCTCTGCCAATTGTAGCACAATTAGATAACACTTTGTGCTAAGGAAGGAGCACTGGCACTGAGGACTGGTTAGCAAGCCTCACTACACTCTCAGAGTCTAAAATCAGCATCTAGTAGCTAAAAAAGGTGCAAAAAGTAGGATGAACTCATCTAGCTAGCAGGAACACTAGAGCGTGACCAAGTCAAAATGGCACCTCTACGTGTCCCGGTCGAATGCTTCAACTGTTTTAGGAAACAAGGTTAAAAGTAACTACACAGCTCAAACTTAAAAGCCCACTCTCGTCCAAAATAGCATCATCAAATTCAAATATTGACTTGCAGCCAGATATTTCCGAGCTTTATGCCTAGATGGTTAGCACGTCAGCATAGCAGCCATCTTTTTATAGAAATAACTCATCTAGCCCGAGGGAACAGTAGAGCGTGACGGATTCAAAATGGCGCCTCTACGTGTCCCAGTCAAGAGCCCAAATCCTCAATAAAAAAGGATTCCCTTAAAAATGCTTCAACCGTTTTAGAAACAAGGTTAAAAGTTACTTCAAAATCAGAGTCAATTTCAACACAGCTCAAATTTAAAATACCCCTCTCCCCCAAATAGCAGCATCAAATTCAAATATAAAATTGCAGCCCGGTATGTCCGACCTTTATGCCTAGATGGTCTGGTGGCTTAATGAACTAATGTTCGACCTCATGGTCATAGGTTCAAATCCCAGTGAGTCTACTCGGCCTTCCATCCTTCGGAGGTCAATACAATGAGTACCATTGATTTGGGTAACAATAAACATCTGCTAGTCAGCTATTCAGCACCAAGATGCCCATGGGTGAACGTGTGCTTTAAAAATACATGTTATGTGTACAAACGCACAAGTTATGTGATGGAGATGGAGAGCCGCAAGCCACACCCTCTCTGCATCACTCGCCCCTTAGGCGGAAAGAGCGGAGGGTCGAGTGCCACCACTGTGCCGACAGGAACCTGGAAGAGTGGTGAAGGATTAAGGTGGGGAATCCCGCAGCGCAAGAACAGTGTGTGGGATGAGCAGTTCAAGTGCAGTTTGTGAGTGCAGGGTGAAAGGTGTGTGAGTGCAGGGTGCATAGGGGGTGAGTGCAGGTTCAGCAGTGTGTTCAACAACAGGTGAGTGGCAAGAGCTTGCAGGGTGAGCAGTGCGTTAGGGCAATCTGAGAAGTGCATGAGAGCAATGTGAGTGGTGTGAGTGTGCTGGCTGAGCAGTGTGTGAGTCGTCTATGAGTGCAGGCTGAGCGGTGTGTGACTTTATGTGGTGAACGCTAAGCATGAAGAAAGAGCGGTGCCTGAGTGCAGAGTGAGCATATGTGAGTGTGCAGGGTATGGGATTGCAATAAACATCTGTTATTCAGCGCCAAGAGACCTCGTTGGGGTGAACGTGCGCTTTACAAATACACATGTTATGTTATTGGAGGAGGGCAAGGTCAGCAGTCAGCATGAGTCGAGTGTGACTATAGGGTTATGGATATTTGAGCAGTGTGAGTGCAGGGGGAGAGGTGTGTGAGGGCAGAATCAGAAGTTTCCGTTAGCTAGTAGTGCATGAGTGCTGGGTGACCAGTGTCTGAGTGTAGGATGAGCAATGGTGCAGGGTGTTTATGCAGGGTGAGTGGTGGGTACACCTTCAGTTGCCAAGAGAACAGCCTTGCGAAGACTAGAAGCATGTCAGTAGTCAGCCAGTTACAATTGCACATTGCTCTAATGGTAGTAAAATAGGCAAACTAAACTAGATTTTTCCAATTTTCCACAATATATACATGAATAATTGACACTTTGCACAATCCCAACATCCTGAATGCAGTTACCTGGAATAAGTTTATCACTGCGGCAGTCATAGAGCATCCCTAATTGGAACGGACGTCCCAGAGCTGGCATTGTAATTGCATTCTGTTCTGAAGTGGACATGATCTTCCTGCTGTTGGCTTGCAACGTAGATGGACCTAAAAATAAAAGAGTATTAAAGTACGATCCTCCTGATTTCATTAAGTAGAACAACTCAACAACAACTGTTACATAACGTCTGAAGGGAGCAATCATCAATTTTGTAGAGGCAAATAGCAGCCTAGGGCAGAGAAACTGAAGGCAGATAAGGAGTGGCAGGCCTTCGTCCGTCTTTACTCTTTATTTCCATTGTGATGTTTTATTTTCAATTTGCACCTCCTTCCCTTCTCCAATGTAAATATATATACCACCCAATACTCACGTGAGAGGCACAGCCATCTGTGACACTTGCTGGGTTTGCCGATATGCTGCATGATGGGACGGGTAGTTTTAACATTGAACTGCCTGCTGATCTGCGGGGTAACGAGGGTCAGGTGAGCGCCCTGCCATTGTGGAGGGAGGAGCATTTAAGAACTTTGGCAACGAAACCTTTTGCGTTTGCACAGTGGTGAAGGGAGGGGGCGGGGCCTCAGGTGACATGTGTGCAAACACGCCCTGTGGCGCTGCTTTAAGTTGGGGAATTAATTCCCCTTGAATCTTGAGGGACCCTGGGGGCCAACTAGCTCACCAGGTACCTCCAGTGCGCACGCACAGGGCTGCGTTGCAGAGAGGTGGTCCAGGCCACGCCCTTTACACCTCTGTGCAACGCAGCTCTGTGGCGCTTACTGGAGGTACCTGGTGGGCTAGCTGTACCCCAGGGACCCTTAGGATTCACAGGGACTTTATCGCCCAACTTCGAACGGCCAGAGGGCGTGTTTGCACACATGTAACCTCAGGCCTCCCTCCTACACCAGTGTGCAAACGCGCCCATGGCGGGTTTTAAGAGGTAGTTTTAATCCCCTGCCCTATTATGTACTAGGGAGTTACAGAGGAGGTCATGCTAATCACAGGGGTACCCCAACGCATAGTGTTCCCTAGTGTATGTAGGTGTTTTAACTGTATTCTAAGTGTCTTTTACCATAGCGCTGGCTCTAGGCCTGGATAGTCAGAATCAGTTACCACCAGTACACGTCTGGAAAAGCTGTGGGCACAGGATGATTTTGCAACAAGGCCTCTTTCTGCTCCTCTGTTGGTTCTTTTCTGCACATGTCTTGCTTCTTCCTGGATTTTCTTTGTCTTTGTGGACTTCTGTTTCTTTCGACATTTCTTTTGCTTCTTTCTGTGCGTTTTTCTTCTTTCTTCACATGTCCTACTTCTGTAGGCATAGTTACAAACTAGCATTTGAAAAACCTTTGAAATTCACTGAAAAAACCATAGGTTTCAGGCACGTTATAGTTAGAAATTAGCATTTAAAAAGCCTTTGAAATTCACTGAAAAACATAGGTTTCAGGCACGTTATAGTTAGAAATTAGCATTTAAAACCTTAGAAATTCACTGAAAAACCATAGGTTTTAGGGACAGTTATAGTTAGTTGGACATTGCACTCGCACAAAACCCGTGAAATTCTCCAGCTATGGTTAGTTCAGCTAACTATAACTCGCGCCCCGTAATGCACTGCTGATGACGCCACATATTACATCACTCATGACATGGTCAGTGACATCACTGATGACATCACTGATGACATCTCAAATGACATCACTGATGACATCATCCATGTGATAATTTGATGCATCTTCTCACACCCTAATATAACCTTTGATACACCCACTCTAAATTACAGACTGCCATTCTCAAAACCATAGACACTCCAACACCAATAACTACATACCCACTCACTGATTCTTAGGTCTACACATACATCCACTCACTCACCCGTGCAGTCACTCATACTTACGATCACTCAGTACAGGACTATCATATGCACTCATACACCTACATAGACACTCACACACCACCACTCATCCATAGAGGTTCTCACACACCTAGTCAGTCATGCAAATAATTAATCACACTGCCATTTACTTACCTATACAGTTATACACACACCAGCTCACTTACTCATACAAATACTAGCACATTCTTACGCTCTTATACAATCACTGATACAAGTACACACTCATCCATACAGCCACTCTCACAATCACACACTCTCACTCTATAGCCATTTATATACTCCAACACACATATATACTGCCTTTCACATATGTAGTTACTCACACATGTACCACTGAGATATTCATTCACTCACTAACACACCCATACACACACTCACCCACCCATACAGTCCATCACAGATGCACTCTTGAAACCATGCACCCAGTGAATCACCCACTCACACATCTATGCACCAGAGTCACACACACCCCACCCACACAAACACTCAGGCACCCATACAGATACTCAGACAACCAATCAATAACTCATATAGACACTCATGTAGCTATTCACAAACCCATGCAGCCGCTTACACAGCAACAGACAGACGGATACAGACATTCACACAGTTTAGTCACTAACCTATGTATTCAGTAAGATACGTTTAATCACTCACTTATAGAGTCAGTCACGCACCTACTAAATCATCCATTCAGACACTTATACACCCACTCATTCTTCAATACGCCTTTCCCTATATATATATTAAACATATTTAAACTTTACAGAAACACACAGTCACTGGATGATGTCATCAGTGATGTCATCAGTGATGTCATTTGAGATGTCATCAGTGATGTCATCAGTGATGTCACTGACCATGTCATGAGTGATGTAATATGTGACGTCATCAGCAGTGCACTGCGGGAGCGCGAGTTATAGTTAGGCTGAACTAACTATAACGGGGGAATTTCACGGGTTTTGTACGAGGTGCAATGTCCAACTAACTATAACTGTCCCTAAAACCTATGGTTTTTTCAGTGAATATATATATATGTATATATATATACATCATACACACACTATATATGTATATATGCTACCTACTGGCAGTCGCCAGTAGATAGTTATAGTTAGGACCTAGTTTCCATAGGAAAATAGCTTTTTGTTTTGCCAATAACTTTGGTGCCGTTTGATGAATCTTCATGAGATTTTCAAATTTAGTACAACACTCAGTTCAGCACCTGTGTTGAAGTTTCAGGCTGATCCATCAGCGGGGGAATGAGAAAAAAAGAGGGGTCCCAAAACTCTTTTTCCCCAAGTTAATTCCCATAGAGATTTTAGACACAACTACAGCCCGAACAAAATTTGGCAGAAAGGTAGTTCTTGGTCCAGAAGAAGCGCTTTTTGTTATTTGGTGTAAATCAGTTCAGTAGCTTTTGAAATATTTAAAGAAAAACTAATTTGTATAACTAGGGTTGCGAAGCCTCCGTGAATATTGACGATCTCATTAAGAGATCTGAATGGCTGCTAACACTTCAAAGTCTGGGCAACCACCAGGGCAAAAAAGCATTTAAAAAAAGATTTTTGCAGTGTAATCGGGAAAAAATAAAACCAGTCCAGTCTCCCGTGCTTGTTTGTATTAGAGCCCCTGGGTGGGCCAGTTCCAGAGGGCTTATTTTTATATATATTATCGGGAGGGGGCACATGCGGCCCCCCTTCCCATTGCTGCTATGGGCCCCGGGGACCACCACTTCCCTGGGGCCAGGTGATTGATAAAACATGCAGGGGGCCCTACGTAACAACCCCTTCTAACTGACTGTTTTACAATTATGTTCTTTTGCACACAAATGCTGCTAGCTGGATGTCCGTTGGCGCTCTGGTCTGGGAGAGGGTGTTGGAAAGTTAACTATGTTTTTATTTGTTTCCTTTATGTTTATGTGTTCTTTGGTGTGCTGTGCATGTACCAGGAGATGGTCACATGGGGGGGTGGGACATGGGGCCGGGACGGTACCAGGGTTAGAATTGTGCTGCGTTAACCATGCTGATCACCGACAGCTCATGACTGTGAATGCTCAGGGCTTGGTCAGCTATGCTAAACGGTATCGCGTCCAACAATACCTAAAGAGGCGGGGGTGCACGTTGCTCTCCTTCAGGAGACCCACCTCTCCTCCACTGATCTGGATGGAATCCGCAAAACATGGTGCAGTAAAGATTTAGGTACAACTTACTCTAGATACGCCAGAGGGTCCCTATATGGGTTGCTCCGGGGGTACCTCTTTTGGTGCTGCATACAAAAAACGATCCAGAAGGATGGTATGTGGTACTGGGGAATCACTGGATGGGTTCCCCATCTCCCTTGTATCCCTCAATGCTCCTAACTCTAACCAGGCATCCTTTGTTACATCCTTGACCCCTGCATTGCTGACACACTGGCCTACTGTTACTGGGGAGGAGACTACAACTGCATCCCAGAGGTGGAGGTAGACTACTCTCATTTACCGGTCACTGGTGTGCAATCTCTCTACCAGGAGCGTTACCAGGCACTCAGCCTAGGAGTCCCCCCGAGCAACAGGTGTGGGGGGTGACGGGAGCAGGCAGCCCCGCCACCAGTCAAACCCTCAGCCCGGCCGCACGGAATGGGGACGAACCAGGTACCTGCCAACGAGGGAGGGTCGCCCCACCTGCACGTCTGACATCTGCCACTGGGCTCGACCCCTGCGGCGTCGAGAGTCCTCAGCTTGGGTGGCGGTCCGAGCCATGCCTGCAGGCTGGTGGGTAGCCCACCCCCCTGCCCTGCGCTGAGGCACTGGAAGGAAAGAGCTGGGTGGCTTCCCATCCCGCACGCCTCCCAACCAAGAGGAGCCTGGGTCCCCTCGCAGGCCCCGGCTCCTTCTCTTTTAGGCTGCCCCACCGCACAAAAAGGGCCGCTCCTCGGTCACCTGAAGCCCGGTTCGGCCGGGCATCAGGCACGGGAGGGCCCGGGGCAGCAGGGCCTTCGGGGGTTTTCCCAGCCAGGGGAAGCACTGCCATTCGGTTTCCCCACCGGGTGTCGTGCTGGGTGAGCATGGGTTCTGTCTTGGGAGGGCCTACCGCTGTGCCCCTCCTAAAGGACAGGGGCCGGGGGCCACCCCCCATCCCCGGTCCCACGCGCATTCGTCGGTCAGGTCCTCCCCGGTGGAGGAGCCTTCCCAGTGCCTGGTCCTCGCCCAAGCGCCCCAGGGGGCGCAGACCACTCCGCTGGCCAGGGCATGCAAGGGCAGGGCTGGGCCCTGTGCCTAGGGCGTGTGCGTGTTCTGTCTGGGAGGTGGCCAAGGGTTTCGGGCTGGTGCTGTCCATCGCTCGGTCCCTTCGGCAGGTTCGGCAGGTTCACCTACGGAAACCTTGTTACGACTTTTACTTCCTCTATATAGTCAAGTTTGGTCGTCTTCTCGGCGCTCCACCATTTCCGTTGTCAACCCCGTCGGGGCCGATCCGAGGACCTCACTAAACCATCCAGTTGTTAGTAGCAACGGGCGGTGTGTACAAAGGGCAGGGACTTAATCAACGGGAGCTTATAGCCCGCACTTACTGGGAATTCCTCGTTCATGGGAAATGATTGCAATCCCCAATCCCTATCACGAATGGGGTTCAGCAGGTTACCCGCACCTGCCGGCGAAGGGTAGACGTAGGAGGCTGGCTTAGTATATGGTGCACACTTATGTAAGTGAAGCACCTTGCACTAATCCAGACAACCCTTATGGTGATTTAGTGGTCATAGACAACCTTAGAAAGCTCTCTAAGTGGTATCTGTGGAGAGCAGCTTTCAGGCTTAGTCCAGAAGGAGTGTTAAGCAGCTTGTTTTACCTGATCTAATTATGTAGTGCAGGTTAAATGAAAAAGAACCACAGAGTGTAGTTATAAAAATATGTCTGTTTATTACACAACACTCACTAACACATTGGTATATCTCCTACCCAGAGATATCAACACAAATACACACAATACTTCAATTGCAAATAGGTAAGTAAGCTCAATACACAGTGGTCTCCAGGGGAAGACCAAACCATATACTAAAAAAGTGGAATGCGAACTGCGACCAAAGTCAGGACTTGGACCAGGAGACTCAGAAGAGCTGGGGACCCAAGGAACCACCCAAGGTAAGTACCCAGGAACCCCACGGAGGCTGTGTGCAGAGTGGAATCACAGCTGCATACTCAATAGAAGTCAACCGAAAAGTCACGGTTGCAGTTTTGAAAAAGATGGACCCTTTCCAGTGGACCATGAAGAAACCCAGTGGAAGACAGAAGGTTGGAGAGTCACCCCACCTGTGGATACCCCAGGAACCAGGATACGAACAAAAGTTACTTACCTGTAAACTGTGGTTCTCCAGTATTGGTGTCTTTCATAGATTCACATGCTTGAATCATTCCCCGTCGTCGAAGTGGGAGACCCACGGTACATAAAATAGCAATATATGCATATATAAATACATATTATACTAATAGCATAGCTAAAAAATTCCATAGGGAGTATTGTAACATAGCAATCAATAGGAAAAAAGTTGTCACTTTATTAGCTCAGTCCAAGTCCTTAGATATAGTCCAAACCTCCAGCCAATCAGGCGGCAGCACCCTCTAGAACCCTCTCCCCAGAGACTCAGAACCTCAGATTTTCTAGCACGAGATGACAATAGTGAAGTAAACGAGGAGAGCCTCTGAGGGGGAGGTGGGTGGATGCATGTGAATCTATGAAAGACACCAATACTGGAGAACCACAGTTTACAGGTAAGTAACTTTTGTTCTTCTCCAGTATTTGGGTGTCTTTCATAGATTCACATGCTTGAATCAGAATAGATAGCAGTAATTCCCAAATTGTACATAGTCAGTAATATATACACATGAAAACAGAGGCTCACCTTATTTAAAAAGATTACGTAGTACTGCTTGCCCCACTGCTTGCCCCACGGCTGTGTCAGCGTTGTCTGCAGCTTCCAGACAGTAATGTTTGGTAAAGGTGTGTCTGCTAGACCATGTCGCAGCTCTACAGATTTGATGAAGAGGCACACCAGCAAAAAGCGCAGTCGAAGAGGAGACAGCTCTGGTAGAATGTGCCTTGACTGTTCTTTGAAGTGTCTTGCCCGCTTGTTGATGACAGTAGGAAATTGTACTAGATATCCATCTAGCGATAGTCTGTTTAGTTACTGGATGTCCTTTACGCATCATGCCGTAAGCCACAAATAGCTGATCAGTTTTCCGAACAGGTGCTGTCTTTTGCAGATAAAATTTTAAACACCGTTTGACATCTAGAGATTGTAAAGCCTTTTCTGCTGGCGACTGAGGATTAGGGAAAAAAGTCTTTAAGATGACAGGCTCATTTAAATGGAAATCAGAAGGCACCTTTGGAATAAATGCAGGGTTTGTGCGGAGCACAACTAGAGTCTTTGGTGAATTGCAAAAAGGCGATTTAATAGTAAAAGCTTGTATATCGCTGACTCGTCGAGCTGACGTAAGAGCCAAAAGCAATGAAGTCTTCCAAGAGATAAATTTAAGCTCAGCTCTATGAATGGGTTCAAACAGGGACTTCATGAGTTGAGTTAGCACAAGGTTTAAATGCAAAGATGGCGGAGGGTGTCGTATTGGCGGGAACATCCGGAATAAACCCTTGAAGAATTGTTGTATTATTCTAGAAGAATAAAGAGAATTGGAACCATCTTGTCGAAATCTGGAAATTGCAGCCAGGAAAACCTTAAGGGTAGCATGAGATAAACCTGATTTTGCTAATTGCAAGAAAAAAGGCAAAAGCTGTTCTGGCGTAGAATGAACCGGGTGAACATTTGAAGCCTCACACCAAAGGCAGAACCTTTTCCACTTAAGTTTGTAGGTCTTGATAGTGGAAGGTGCCCTGGCGTTAGCAAGGACCTCCTTGCAATTCGAAGGAATCACTAAGTTGGGAAACTCACAGTCTTCGGGCGCCAAGCCGCCAATTTCAGAGATGCTGGATCCGGATGGCAGACTTGCCCTTGGTCCGTTGTCAGTAGATCCGGAATTGGATGAAGCATAATCGGATCATCCTCCGACAGAAGGAGTAGCTCTGAAAACCAAATCTGGTGAGGCCATCTGGGGGCTATGAGAAGAATGCAACATGGTTCCCTCCGCAACTTCCGAAGCACCTTTGGGACTAGAGGAATCGGCGGAAAAGCGTAGGCATACATTTTTGACCAATTCATCAAAAAGGCATTTCCGCACGACCCTGGTTGGGGAAGCCAGCTTGCGTAAAATGGACATTTGCGGTTCTGACTGGTCGCAAATAGATCTAGATTGGGCCGTCCGCACCACTGAAAGATGCTGTCCAGCGATGGTTGATGAAGTTCCCACTCGTGGTTGGGCCGAAATTGATCTGCTCAGAGAGTCCGCCAGAGCGTTGGACACTCCCGGAACATGAACTGCTGATAACGTTATTTGATGTCGAATCGCCCAGTTCCAGATCTGTTGTGCTTGTAGGGACAGCAGAGTGGACCTTGTGCCCCCTTGTTTGTTCACATAATGCATGCTTGTAGTGTTGTCCGTCCGGATCAACACGGAAGCACCTTGAAGAAGGGTGCGACAAGACCTTAACGCCAGGAATATCGCTAGTAATTCCAGAAGGTTTATGTGCCAAATTCGTTGCAGAGCATTCCATTTGCCCTTGACTGTGAGACCTTGAAGATGTGCCCCCCATCCCTCGAGGGAAGCATCAGTTGTAAGGACGAGACTTGGATCGTCTGCTAGAAAGGAGCGGCCCTCTGACAAGTTTGTTTTGTGCGTCCACCATAGCAACGCTTTGTGCATCCGAGAAGTAATGACGATCACATCGTCGAAAGACCCTGAGACATGATGCCATTGTTTGTCGATTTCCTCTTGTAATGGTCTCATCTTGAGACGGCAGTTGGGAATTAAGGGAATGCAGGAAGATTGCATTCCCAGAAGCGACTTGAACTGTCGAACAGAAACTGACTTTCTTGCCCGTAGAAGAGATGCCAGCTTGGATATCCGTTGCTATCTTTCGTTTGAGACATACGCCTTTGATGTCTGAGAATTTATCCTGGCTCCCAAGAAAGTCCAAACCTGAGAAGGGGTGAAGTGTGACTTCTCCAGGTTTATGGACAGACCCAGTGACTGAAATAGAGGTCGGCATATTTGAGTGTGTCTCATTGCCACTGCAAGTGACTGCGCCTTGATAAGGCAGTCGTCTAGATAGGGAAAAATTTGGACGCCCGCTTGACGAAGATGTGCTGCCACCGGTGCTAAAACCTTAGTGAACACTCAGGGCGCAGAGCGGAGGCCGAAGGGAAGGACTTTGAATTGGAAGTCTCTGCCAACCACTCTGAAGCGCAGGAATTTTCTGTGTCTGGGTAGGATGGGGACATGAAAATAGGCATCTTGAAGATCCAGAGTTGCCATGTAATCTCCTTGAGATAGAAAATGTAGAACTTCTTGGAGAGACAACATTCGAAATGATTGTTTTTGTGAAATTTGTTGAGGGAACGAAGGTCCAGGATGGGTCGCCAATCCCCTGATTTTTCTTGATGAGGAAGAATCTCGAATAGAAACCTGCACTCCTTTGTAATATTAGAACCACTTCGATCGCTCCTTTTTAACATGACTTTGATTTGGCATAATAGTTCCCTCAGATGTGCAGGAGGAGGACCTCTGGGAGGAGAATTTGGGGGGAATTTCACAAATTCCAAGGTGTGTCCTCTGGACATTATGTCCAACACCCATCGATCTGTAGTGATGGCAGACCAGTTTGAGAAGAAATGGGAGATTTGTCCTCCAACTTTGGCTGGGTTGTTGAGCAGAGTGGTAGGCAGGTGGCGGCTGTCACTGCTTTTTTGAAGAGTCTCTGCCTCTGTAGGAAGATTTTCCTCTGTACTGTTTATAGGAGGCAGCTGGAGGTTGACGATACGATTCCTGTTGCTGTGAGGAAGAGTAACGTTGTAGTCCTTGATACTGTCTGTTCTGATTGTAACCTCCTCGAAAGGAATAGGAGGATCCACGACCTCTCGCTCCACGAAAGGGATGCTTTTTAAATTGCAAAGTGCCCAGAGCACGTGCGGTGTCAGTATCCTTTTTAATTGTTTGAAGGGCATCATCTATGTGCTGCCCAAAAAGTGATTCTCCGTCAACAGGCATATCAATAATTTTTGTTTGCACTTCTTGGCGAAAAGAGGTAGCTCTTAACCAGCCCTGCCTTCGGAGAACTGCCGCACCTGCCAGCTGACGAAAGCCTGTGGAAGAGATATCAACTGCACAATCAATGATCTCGGCAGAGATCTTCTCCCCTTCCTGGAGAATCTTTAAAGCTTCGGTCTTTGAGTCTTCAGGCAACAGATCGATGAAAGGAGAAATGTCCGACCACATTTGCCTATCATAGCGGCCTAGAATAGCAAGGGAATTAGCCGCACGGACCGTGGTTGCTGCCATGGTAGAAACTTTTTTGCCAATGGCATCAAGGCGTCTGCCTTCCCGATCAGGAGGAGCCGACAATGGAGACGAGGGATTCCTGGCACGACGTTGAGCCGCCTGCGAAATAACCGAATCCGGCTTCGGTTGACCAATTAAACAGGCTGGCGAATTGACTGGTGCCTTGTACTTTTTATCCAAGCACGGTAGGACTGCCGGAATGGAGGCAGGGTTTTCATGACTTTCAGACCCTCCTGCCAGATGAAATCGATTATAGGAATCGCCCGCACCTGTTTTTGTGGTTGATTCTTGAAATCATATAAAAAACAATCCGCATCCTTTGAGACCATAGGTAGCTGAAATCTCTTGGCTGCTCTGTCCATGAGGACATGAAATCCACCTATATCCACCGGCGGAGATTCCACAGGAGTAGGGGAGGCAGGCGGCGGTGTCTGAATTTGGTAATTATCCCATTCAGTAAGTAGGGATCTATCGTCTAACTCCCCTTCTTCTCTGTCCTCATCAGTTGAATGAGTGTCCTCTATAATATGAGCCGTAGACGCCACCGGAGAAGTATGAGGGGGCGGCGCAATGATTGAAGAAGGTTGAGGAGCAGGTATTTGAGAGACCGAAGAAGCTGGCTCTGAAGGAGGGAAGCGACGGTACTAGTCATCCAGCATGTGCTGCAAATTTGAAATGAGCGACAGGGGCATCTGTGCAGTCGGATTTTCAGACTGTGATTGGTAATTTGGCTCCGAATAATAGTCATAGTCCTGTTCTTCGTCTATGTCCTGGCACTTAATGAGGAGCTGTGATGGACTACGAGCTGCTCGAAACCTATCATCCTCCTCTGAGTCCTCCTCGTCCGCCCCATAATCCAACAGTTGCACTGGAAGGTTAGTAAAGGCTTGAATAGGCAATAACAGTTCCATAGACAATTGTCTGCGTTGAAGCAACAAGCCTTTCCTGGATTCAGATGACGGTAGAAGGGCTGTTGAAGGCTTCAAAGGCACTAGAGGCATCAAACCTGGAGGCGAAACCAGGGATTCCGTCGACAAAGCTGCTGCCGTCGACGAAAAACATACTTGACTCTCCATCTGTAAAGTCTTCGCCGCCATCGACAAAGCAACCGTCGACGGAGCAACCGTCGACGAAACAACCGTCGAAGAAGCAGGCATCGACGAAGCAGGCATCGACGAAGCAGGCGTCGACGAGACAACCGTCGATGGGACAGGTGTCGACGAAGCAGGCGTCGGCGAGGAAAAGCGTCGGCGAGGTAGCGTCGACAGACACAATCGATCCATGGAGGCTCCCGTCGACGAAGAAGCATCCGGCGACAAAGGCTTTGCTTCATTATCTTCGTCGACGAAGAGAGAATGACGTCGACTACTTTGGCTTCACCGTCACTGAGACCAGCGTCGGCCGGAGAGGGCGTCGGCGACATCACCATAGCAGGTTTAGGTGAAGAGAAGGTAGCCGTAGTCGTCGTAGCTGTGACAACGGAAGACTTCGTCGGCACGAGCGGAATCGGCAGACGAGCTCGTCGATGATAGACCAGTTTTTGAGGTAAAACTGATTCTGACAGAGATTTTGACGCCTGAGACTTGGATCTCGGGGGCGTAGAACGATGTAGAGAGACCCTTAGGGGAACAGAAGTCCCTTTAGACGATGAAGGCTGGTCATCACGCTTGGAAGAGTGATGTTTTTCAGTACCTTGGCCTTTGGAGAAGATAATTCCGCCTCACTAGCCCTTTTCTTAGATGCCACAGTCTTAAGAGAGGAATCCTCTCTACATCAGAAACAGGGTTATCCTTCATTTTAAGCTTCTGTAGCCACAGAAGTAGTCGACCTTCTTCTGTCCCTTAAGGTCTTTTGAGGAAAAGTCCTGCATATTTTACAGTCTCTCACCTGATGGTCAGGATGTGGGCAGTAAATACATTTTTGTGAGGATCCTCAGAGTGAAGACGCAGTTTTCCACAAGACTCACAGTGTCTGAAGAGTGATCTCTTAGTAGTAGACATTGCTGTGAAGCTACAAGTGAGAATTCTTGAAAAGAAGAGTTGAAGTACTGAGCAGAGCTCAGGAGACTCCCTTCACACGACGTGCGGTAGAAAATCTGAGGTTCTGAGTCTCTGGGGAGAGGGTTCTAGAGGGTGCTGCCGCCTGATTGGCTGGAGTTTGGACTATATCTAAGGACTTGGACGAGCTAATAAAGTGACAACTTTTTTCCTATTGATTGCTATGTTACAATACTCCTATGGAATTTTTAGCTATGCTATTAGTATAATATGTATTTATGTATGCAATATTGCTATTTTATGTACCGTGGGACTCCCACTTCGATGACGGGGAATGATTCAAGCATGTGAATCTATGAAAGACACCCTAATACTGGAGAACTACACCAGCCAGGGAAGCCGGGTGCATAGGTGCGAAGTGACGTTGGGAACCGCCGTAGACCACATGGAGGACCTCAGTAAAGATGCTGCTGGTGAAGACTGTGCAAGAGTCCGGTGGAATCCAAGGGTGATTTGAATGGTGCACCAGGTGCAGTAGCACCAGGACCAAAAGCTCTAGGCACCCCACTAAACACCTAATATTGTTATATTTTACTACGAAACAGGCAGTCACAAGCGCAGTTATCTAGCAGGCACTAGGGCCATGATCTGAATGGTATAGCAGGTGCAGTGGCACCGGGCCCAACAGTTGTCAGAATGCCTCTAAACACATAATATTGCTATATTTAACTACTAACTAAGCACTCACAAGTGGAGTTACCTTGCAGGTACTAGTGCCATGATTTCAATGTGCAGCAGGTGCATTGCCACCGGGGCCCAAAGCTCTAGGAACCCCTCTAAATACCAAATATTGCAATATTTTACAACTAAAACGGCAGTCACAAGTGCAGTTACCTTACAGGCAATAGGGATATGATTTGAGTGGTGCAGCAGGTGCAGTGGCCCCGGGGCCAAAAGTTGTCATATCTCCTCTAAACACCAAATATTGATATATTTTACTACTAAACAGGCACTCACAAATGCAGTTATCTTGCAGGCACTAGGGGCATGATTTCAAAGGTGCAGCAGGTGCAGTGGCACTGGGCCCAAAAGTTGTCAGACCTCCTCTAAGCACATAATATTGCTATCTTACAGTTGGAAAACAGTCGCCTGTCTCGAGAAGCACCAAGGACAAGGAGGCGTGGGAGGGGAAGAAAAAATAGCACCTCATATACAGTGCGAACAGTACAAGGACACTAATCAAAAGGAGTCAATCTGTTCTTGGACCATGCTCCCTATTAGAAACAGGAAGTGACACCTCGTTTGTGCTGGCCAATTAGGAGGCAGCAAAGAAGAGTGCCAATGAAGCCAGCGAATGGTAAGCAATGGGCTGGCCCTAAAGCCCGTTATTGTATCCAGTCTGAACCTCCAAGCCATGTCTTCCCAGGACCGGAAACAAGCAACCTGGGACCGGTTTTGGGCTAACAGCCCTCATCAGCCAGGCTAGCTTGAATCCAGTAGCAAAGTGAGCAAGGGACCCACGTCTGGGCATACCCTGCCAGCTTAGGGCGAACAAAGCAAACACAAAGAGATGATGGACGGAGCGCTGAAACTTTTGAGACACTCACCCCCAGTCACAGATCTGGGTTGAATTCATCGTTCTTTAGGTCACTTTGCCACCCCAGTTCAGACACAGCTATATGCAAATCAGTCTCGACCCTGTGCCTCATGGGAACAGTCCAGCCTGAACTGCCAAGCCATGTCTTCCCTGGACCGGAAACAAGCATCCTGGGACCGGTTTCATCCATCATCGCCTTGTGTTTGCCCTAAGTTGGCAGGGTATGCCCAGACGTGGGTCCCTTGCTCACTTTGCCTGGCTGATGAGGGCTGTTAGCCCGAAACCGGTCCCAGGATGCTTGTTTCCGGTCCAGGGAAGACATGGCTTGGCAGTTCGGGCTGGACTGTTCCCATGAGGCACAGGGTCAAGACTGATTTGCATAGCGTGTCTGAACTGGGGTGGCGAAGTGAGCTAAAGAATGATGATGGATTCAACCCAGATCTGTGACTGGGGGTGAGTGTCTGAAGAGTTTCAGCGCTCCGTCCATCATCTCCCTTGTGTTTGCTTTGTTCGCCCTAAGTTGGCAGGGTATGCCCAGATGTGGGTCCCTTGCTCACTTTGTCACTGGATTTAAGCTAGCCTGGCTGATGAGGGCTGCTAGCCCGAGACCAGTCCCAGGATGCTTGTTTCCGGTCCAGGGAAGACATGGCTTGGCAGTTCGGGCTGGACTGTTCCCATAAGGCACAGGGTCAAGACTGATTTGCATATAGCTGTGTCTGAACTGGGGTGGCGAAGTGAGCTAAAGAACGATGATGGATTCAACTCAGATCTGTGACTGGGGGTGAGTGTCTGAAAAGTTTCAGCGCTCCGTCCATCATCTCCTTGTGTTTGCTTTATACAGATATTCAGCCTTCTCCCTTACTTGGTTTACACTTATCCAGGAAGAATCAATAAGGAATTTTTAATGAACCTTGGGTGATACCTCTATTCAGCCCCTCTTCTTCTGTGTGGCTTACACTTGCCCACAAGGAAACTCTAAGAAATCTCTAAACCCTTATGAAGTCCCTTGTCAGGATGAAATGCATTGGCTGGGCTGCAGTTTGATGTTGTGAAGAATAAAGAAAATATTTTTGGAATATCATATCATGGCTCCTGTGTTATATTGGATCTGTAATAAGAATCCATATGTTTGAATAATCTGGATTAATATGTGATTAGGTGAATTTTTAGTAAAAACATTGGACTTCCTAAGCACTCCCCTTTTGCATATTGTTTTTCACTTTGGTTTATGGTTTCGGAGCAGTAGGACCATTAGAGTTGAGTGCTATTGCATGCATGTTAACAATACAAAACGCCAGTGCAGTCAGTTAGAGCCAATATTGCTCTTTTTGGGAATTAAATGATCGGGATTTGTTTACTTGCCTCGTACTTTATACAAAATAAAACAAAGGCCCAGCTCTTACCGCTATTACGAATGATCAAGTTGCTTCTCTCTCATTGAATAGGTTCGACAAATTCATCAGGACAGAGGAAGCTCTCCTACTTACAAACGCAACATGTTAGATGTATGGGAGTTGCAAATACAGAAGTCTGCCAGAATGTTGCCAGTCACCCTTCCCATCACAGAGTTAGGCTGAAATTCCAGTGTAGCTCCAGGGCCTCGGAAAAAAACTCAGATGCACCCCAGCTGTTTAGTGTCATATGGAGGCATTGGGATCAGATGCTGTTAGTAGTCCCTCTCGACCAAAAATGTTGTGGTGCTGGAGGTCCTACTTCTGCCAGAAACACGGAGGCCAAATTAAACATTTCTCATTATGTCAGTAAACATGCAATGCAGGTCGATCCAGCATGTCAATAGTGGTTGGGTCAGCATTTTTTGTTTTTTGAAATATAAAAACCCAAATGACGGGCTTGTTTCTGAAAAACATAAAAGAAATGCCAATGATGCTCTGGGAATTTACTCACTGTGCTGGGGGTACCTCGGTACTCTGTTTCCTGTTGACCACCACTCTGGTTTTCATGGCAGTCACGAAACGAAAAAACAGTGTTGGAAAGCTTGCCATCAGTAGGGAGAGTATTCCGGCAACCATGACCAGGGTGGTCCATTAGCAGCTCAACAACTGCAAAGGGCTTGCCCGTAGCACAGTCAGCGATATTGAAGCCTTTAGATTAAGTGCAGTGGTCAGCTCAGACCACCTTGAGCATCTGCTGTGGAGCACACTTCTGACTTACTTTCTTCAGTTCTGGATGACACATCTGGGGAGCTATGACAAGTTCATGGGATTTCATAATGAGTGTTGGCCTCAGTTACAGAGGCACTTTTTGCTGTACTTAAATTCATGAGTAAAAAGAGTGTGGGAGTCAGGAAGGGTCGGCTGTGGACGAAAGACATTAAATTGGGGGGACTTCAAATTTGATCCAGTCGTACATTAAAATCGTATTTGCACTTGGTTTTCAGTGTTGCTTGTAAAAGTCTGTGTGCAGCAGTGTTCCATTCTCCAGATGAGCAGATGTTTTTACTCTTTGTACTTGCAGGGAACAGGAGTACATGAATTGCTACATTTGAAGAAAATTCTCTCCATCAAAATGATATGGTTTAAACATGTTATGATCATTGCTGAAAGGTGCACCAACCGAAAGGTCATACATTAGAAAAGGGAGACACCAAAAATGAAAAATCAAGAAGAACTTTTTAGACATTAAAGACGTGAAACATGGACAATTAGGCCAACCTTATATGCAAATAAATCTTATGGCTAGCTTCTGACACTGAACAGTCATCAACAGGCAAACGTATTTGAGAGTGCCGTGAGGTGGTAGGAGGTGAAGTGTGATGATGTAAAGTAAGGAGGGAGGCAGTTGAAGAGGGCTTGAGGAAAGTAAGGAGCGAGGCTGAAATTGAATCTGAGGAGAAGTTGAGGTGAGGAAGGACTGAAGTTGCTGTTGTCAATGAAGTGAGGTTTAATTGAGGATGAGCTAAAAAGGGTTGAGGTGTGGCTGAGGTGATCTTGGGGTTACATGAGGCTGAGATCATGTGAAAGTTGGGGTGATGTAATGTTAAATTCGTGAGGATTTGATGGGAGGTTCAAGTGAATTTGAGGGAAGGTGAGATGAGTCAATTTGAGGTTGAGGTGAGTTAAATTTAAGTTGAGGATAGTTCAGGTAGGGATAACGGTATAGTGAGGAGTGGGTGAGATTGAAGTTAGGTTAAGATGAGTTTGAAGTTAGATTTAGTTGGGGTTATAGAGAGTTTAGGATCAGTTTGAGGAGAGATTAAGTTGCATCTGAGGTGAGTTTGGATCAGGTTGAGTCTGCATGGAGGTCAGTTTGAGGATAGGATGACGTTGAGGTCTCAACTGTTCATATGTCCCTTAATTGCTTTGTATGGACACCAGTTGCACACCAGGGGCTGCATTTACCAGGCAGCGCACTTTCCTTCATTGCTCCGGGCGCACCTTTAAAAAGGTGCGCCCGGCTCAATGAAAGGAAAGTGTGCTGCAATATGGGGAATGCGCAGAGGCAAAGGGATTCCCTCATTTGCATGGGGCACACCCGTATGCAAATGAGGGACCGCTCCCTTGAAGATATCGCTGCTGCTTTATGTGGGCCAGCACTAATTGGTATTACAGAAGGTGCCACACAAGTGTCTGCGGCCCCTTCTGTAATAAAGTGCCCAGGGGAGGCGCACAACAGGCACAAACGCCCGTTGCTCCCCCGGGTCACTTTATGTAATACGGACCCTGGTAGATCCACACTAAAAAAATACCAAAACAAGATGGTTGGGTAGGCTTGGAGAGAGAGGTGATGAAAGGAATGAAGAACAAATGTCCCAAGTCGGACTTGGGGATGAGCAAGAGAGACAAAGATGGGACGGGATAATGTAGAAAGAATTAGAATAAAGGAAGGCGAAAGTGGGGAGAAGAAGAGAGTTGGAGAAGGTAAAATAGAGATGTGGGATATTGGAAAGTGAATAGTTTGGTACCTCAAGGACATCCTTTAGTGGGAGGGAAAAAGAGAGTTTGGGCAAGTTAGGGAGAGGTCAGGAGGCAGAAAGAGGTGAGCAAATGAAAGAGAGCGAAAGCAAGGGTGAACATTAAAGACAAGAGATGGGTATAGCAGTTTAATGTGAAAGCAGGTAGTGTAGGAAAATCGCTTGTGAAGTGAAGAAAGGGAGGAATGGTAAAAAGTTTGAATAAGAAACGAAAAGTGAAGCATAAGGTAGAAATGGAATGTGCAGCAGATGAAATAGAACAGAGTAAAGAAGGATCAGAAAATAAAGTGAAGTTGAGAAGGGGGAGAAGTTGAGGTGAAAAAAGACCACGAGAGACAGAAATGGCTAGGCAAGAGAAAATGAAACTGGAGCAGGAGATTTGTAGTGAAGGATGAAATTATTGTATTAGTGTATGAAAGTGCCCCATTTTTGCATGGTTACCCCCTCACATTTTGCCTGATACTTGATGCATTTCGACTTGATGTGCTCTGGGTCCCTGCCAATCAGGTTCAAAGGGCCTGTGTTCATTTCCCCAAAACTGTACCTTTGTACCCACAATTGGCACATCTCTGGTCACAGGGAAGCCCCTTGTAAAAGGCACCATTGGTACCAAGGGCACTGTGACCAGAAGGTCTCTAAGGGCTGCACCACCTATTGTGCCAACCCTAGAGAACCTGCACCTTAGCACCCAAACACTGCCATTGCAGGCTGCGTGTTTTGGTACAGAGAAAAGTGAGAGTGACATGGTACACATCCCTGTGTGCCATGCCTGCAACCCACTGCCAGGAGTCTAGGTAAGTCACGATTCTAGCTGGGTGCACTAGCCCCCATGTGAGGGTACAGTTGCATGAGCACTGTACCCCTACAGTTTCCAAGTCCATTCTTAGACATTGTACGTGCAGTAAAGCCATACAGAGTATATGGTCTGGGAGTTAATGATTACGAACTCCACAGATCAATAATGGCTGTACTGAAACCTGGGAAGTTTTGTAGCAAACTTCTCAGCACATTAAACCCACACTGATGCCAGAGTGGGATTTAATGTAAAATGCACTCTTAGAGATGCCCCCTGAAAAAAGACCAGCCCTGGTGTGGTTCCTGAATGGCTGCCCTCCATTTGCCACCACCAGGCAGGTTTCTGGACCACTGGGTAGGTAGCCTCCACTCTCTGGGTCCAGAAACAAAGCCTATCCTGGGCAGAGGTGTCATGCCTCCTCGCCCAGGATGGGCTGGGTCCACGAAAGGGGAAGCTTCAAAGGCCTGCCACCTATGTGAGCTGTCCCTGCCTTTTGCTGCCTCAAGCAACTGGCTCCCACTGGTTCTAACCCCCACTTTTGGTGGGAGAATCGATGGGAAAACCAAATAAGGAGGAGAGGAATGCCTACCTTTGCCAACCCCACCCCTCAGGTGGGGGAGGCGAGGTGACACACACATCTCAGTCCCCTCCATCTTGAAGATGAGGAGACCCAGCCAATTAGAGAGAGGCTCATGTCCCCATCCCATGGGAGGGTGGCATAATAGGGGGTGTACTCACCCCAAGGAAGGGACCTATTGGTCCCAACCTGCACACCCCGGTAAACACCCCTAAATTTAGTATTTAGGGGAGACCCGAACCTTGCTTCCTCAGATTCGAAGAAGAACAACAAAAGTTACTTACCTGTAAACTGTGGTTCTCCAGTATTGGTGTCTTTCATAGATTCACATGCTTGAATCATTCCCCGTCGTCGAAGTGGGAGTCCCACGGTACATAAAATAGCAATATATGCATACATAAATACATATTATACTAATAGCATAGCAAAAAAATTCCATAGGGAGGATTGTAACATAGCAATCAATAGGAAAAAAGTTGTCACTTTATTAGCTCGTCCAAGTCCTTAGATATAGTCCAAACTCCAGCCAATCAGGCGGCAGCACCCTCTAGAACCCTCTCCCCAGTGACTCAGAACCTCAGATTTTCTAGCACGAGAGTGACAATAGTGAAGTAAACGAGGAGAGCCTCTGAGGGGAGGTGGGTGGGTCGCATGTGAATCTATGAAAGACACCAATACTGGAGAACCACAGTTTACAGGTAAGTAACTTTTGTTCTTCTCCAGTATTAGGGTGTCTTTCATAGATTCACATGCTTGAATCAGAATAGATAGCAGTAATTCCCAAACTGTACATAGTCAGTAATATATACACATGTAAATATATATATAATTGCATGACAATATATGTATCTAAAACATACATTATAATGTACAATCTGTGCAGGAAGAGGGAAGAAAACAGAGGCTCACCTTATTTAAAAAGATTACGTAGTACTGCTTGCCCCACGGCTGTGTCAGCGTTGTCTGCAGCTTCCAGACAGTAATGTTTGGTAAAGGTGTGTCTGCTAGACCATGTCGCAGCTCTACAGATTTGATGAAGAGGCACACCAGCAAAAAGCGTAGTCGAAGAGGAGACAGCTCTGGTAGAATGTGCCTTGACTGTTCTTTGAAGTGTCTTCCCCGCTTGTTGATGACAGTAGGAAATTGTACTAGATATCCATCTAGCGATAGTCTGTTTAGTTACTGGATGACCTTTACGCATCATGCCGTAAGCCACAAATAGCTGATCAGTTTTCCGAACAGGTGCTGTCTTTTGCAGCTAAAACTTTAAACACCTTTTGACATCTAGAGAGTGTAAAGCCTTTTCTGCTGCCGACTGAGGATTAGGGAAAAAAGTCTTTAAGATGACAGGCTCATTTAAATGGAAATCAGAAGGCACCTTTGGAATAAATGCAGGGTTTGTGCGGAGCACAACTGAGTCTTTGGTGAATTGCAAAAAAGGCGGTTTAATAGTAAAAGCTTGTATATCGCTGACTCGTCGAGCTGACGTAAGAGCCAAAAGCAATGAAGTCTTCCAAGAGATAAATTTAAGCTCAGCTCTATGAATGGGTTCAAACGGGGACTTCATGAGTTGAGTTAGCACAAGGTTTAAATGCTAAGATGGAGGAGGATGTCATATTGGCGGGAACATCCGGAATAAACCCTTGAAGAATTGTTGTATTATTCTAGAAGAATAAAGAGAATTGGAACCATCTTGTCGAAATCTGGAAATTGCAGCCAGGAAAACTTTAAGGGTAGCATGAGATAAACCCGATTTTGCTAATTGCAAGAAAAAAGGCAAAAGCTGTTCTGGCGTAGAATGAACCGGGTGAACATTTGAAGCCTCACACCAAAGGCAGACCCTTTTCCACTTAAGTTTGTAGGTCTTGATAGTGGAAGGTGCCCTGGCGTTAGCAAGGACCTCCCTGCAATCCGAAGGAATCACTAAGTTGGCAAACTCATAGTGTTCAGGCGCCAAGCCGCCAATTTCAGAGATGCTGGATCCGGATGGCAGAGTTGCCCTTGGTCCGTTGTCAGAAGATCCGGAATTGGATGAAGCATAATCGGATCGTCCTCCGACAGAAGGAGTGGCTCTGAAAACCAAATCTGGGGAGGCCATCTGGGGGCTAAGAGACAAATGCGACATGGTTCCCTCCGCATCTTCCGAAGCACCTTTGGGACTAGAGGAATCGGCGGAAAAGCGTAGGCATAAATTTTTGACCAATTCATCAAAAAGGCATTTCCTCACGACCCTGGTTGGGGAAGCCAGCTTGCGTAAAATGGGCATTTGCGGTTCTGACTGGTCGCAAATAGATCTAGATTGGGCCGTGCGCACCACTGAAAGATGCTGTCCAGCGTTGGTTGATGAAGTTCCCGCTCGTGGTTGGACGAAATTGATCTGCTCAGAGAGTCCTCCAGAGCGTTGGACACTCCCGGAACATGAACTGCTGATAAAGTTATTTGATGTCGAATCGCCCAGTTACAGATCTGTTGTGCTTGTAGGGACAGTAGAGTGGACCTTGTGCCCCCTTGTTTGTTCACATAATGCATGCTTGTAGTGTTGTCCGTCCGGATCAACACTGAAGCATCTTAGAAGAAGGGTGCGAAAAGACCTTAACCCCAGGAATATCGCTAGTAATTCCAGAAGGTTTATGTGCCAAGTTCGTTGCAGAGCATTCCATTTGCCCTTGACTGTGAGACCTTGAAGATGTGCCCCCCATCCCTCGAGGGAAGCATCGGTTGTAAGGACGAGACTTGGATCGTCTGCTAGAAAGGAGCGGCCCTCTGACAAGTTTGTTTTGTGAGTCTACCATAGCAACGCTTTGTGCATCCGAGAAGTAATGACGATCACATCGTCGAAAGACCCGGAGACCTGATGCCATTGTTTGTCGATTTCCTCTTGTAATGGTCTCATCTTGAGACGGCAGTTGGGAATTAAGGGAATGCAGGAAGATAGCATTCCCAGAAGCGACTTGAACTGTCGAACAGAAACGGACTTTCTTGCCCGTAGAAGAGATGCCAGCTTGGATATCCGTTGCTGTCTTTCGTTTGAGACATATGCCTTTGATGTCTGAAAATTTATCCTGGCTCCCAAGAAAGTCCGAACCTGAGAAGGGGTGAAGTGAGACTTCTCCAGGTTTATGGACAGACCCAGTGACTGAAATAGAGATCGGCATATTTGAGTGTGTTTCATTGCCACTGCAAGTGACTGCGCCTTGATAAGGCAGTCGTCTAGATAGGGAAAAATTTGGATGCCCGCTTGACGAAGATGTGCTGCCACCGGTGCTAAAACCTTGGTGAAAACTCGGGGCGCAGAGCGGAGGCCGAAGGGAAGGAATTTGAATTGGAAGTCTCTGCCAGCCACTCTGAAGCGCAGGAATTTTCTGTGTCTGGGTAGGATGGGGACATGAAAATAGGCATCTTGAAGATCCAGTGTTGCCATGTAATCTCCTTGGAGATAGAAAATGTAGAACTTCTTGGAGAGACAACATTCGAAATGATTGTTTTTTGAGAAATTTGTTGAGGAACGAAGGTCCAGGATGGGTCTCCAATCCCCTGATTTTTTCTTGATGAGGAAGAACCTCGAATAGAAACCTGCACCCCTTTGTAATATTGGAACCACTTCGATCGCTCCTTTTTTTTAACATGACTTTGATTTGGCATAATAGTTCCCTCAGATGTGCAGGAGGAGGACCTCTGGGAGGAGAATTTGGGGGGAATTTCACAAATTCCAAGGTGTGTCCTCTGGAGACTATGTCCAACACCCATCGATCTGTAGTGATGGCAGACCAGTTTGAGAAGAAATGGGAGATTTGTCCTCCAACTTTGGCTGGGTTGTTGAGCAGAGTGGTAGGAAGGTGGCGGATGTCACTGCTTTTTTGAAGAGTCTCTGCCTCTGTAGGAAGATTTTCCTCTGTACTGTTTATAGGAGGCAGCTGGAGGTTGACGATACGATTGCTGTTGCTGTGAGGAAGAGTAACGTTGTTGTCCCTGATACTGTCTGTTCTGATTGTAACCTCCTCGAAAGGAATAGGAGGATCCACGACCTCTCGCTCCACGAAAGGGCTGCTTTTAAATTGCAAAGTGCCCAGAGCACGTGCGGTGTCAGTATCCTTTTAATTGTTTGAAGGGCATCATCTATGTGCTGCCCAAAAGTGATTCTCCGTCAAAAGGCATATCAATAATTTTTGTTTGCACTTCTTGGCGAAAAGAGGTAGCTCTTAACCAGCCCTGCCTTCGGAGAACTGCCGCACCTGCCAGCTGGCGAAAGCCTGTGGAAGAGATATCCACTGCACAATCAATGATCTCGGCAGAGATCTTCTCCCTCTCCTGGAGAATCTTTAAAGCTTCGGTCTTTGCGTCTTCAGGCAACAGATCGATGAAAGGAGAAATGTCCGACCACATTTGCCTATCATAGCGGCCTAGAATAGCAAGGAAATTAGCCGCACGGACCGTAGTTGCTGCCATGGTAGAAACTTTTTTGCCAATGGCATCAAGGCGTCTGCCTTCCCGATGAGGAGGAGCTGACAATGGAGACGAGGGATTCCTGGCACGACGTTGAGCCGCCTGCGAAATAACCGAATCCGGCTTCGGTTGACCAATTAAACAGGCTGGCGAATAGTCTGGTGCCTTGTACTTTTTATCCAAGCGCGGTAGGACTGCCGGAATGGAGGCAGGGGTTTTATGACTTTCAGACCCTCCTGCCAGATGAAATCGATTATAGGAATTGCCCGCACCTGTTTTTGTGGTTGATTCTTGAAATCATATAAAAAACAATCCTCATCCTTTGAGACCATAGGTAGCTGAAATCTCTTGGCTGCTCTGTCCATGAGGACATGAAATCCACCTATATCCACCGGTGGAGATTCCACAGGAGTAGGGGAGGCAGGCGGCGGTGTCTGAATTTGGTAATTATCCCATTCAGTAAGTAGGGATCTATCGTCTAACTCCCCTTCTTCTCTGTCCTCATCAGTTGAATGAGTGTGCTCTATAATATGAGCCGTAGACGCCACCGGAGAAGTATGAGGGGGCGGCGCAATGATTGAAGAAGGTTGAGGAGCAGGTGTTTGAGGGACCAAAGAAGCTGGCTCTGAAGGAGGGAAGCGACGGTAATAGTCATCCAGCATGTGCTGCAAATTTGAAATGAGGGACAGGGGCATCTGTGCAGTCGGATTTTCAGACTGTGATTGGTAATTCGGCTCTGAATACTAGTCATAGTCCTGTTCTTCGTCTATGTCCTGGCACTTAATGAGGAGCTCTGATGGACTACGAGCTGCTCGAAACCTATCATCCTCCTCTGAATCCTCCTCGTCCGCCCCATAATCCAACAGTTGCACTGGAAGGTTAGGCGAGGCTTGAATAGGCAATAAAAGGTCCATAGACAATTGTCTGCGTTGAAGCAACGAGCCTTTCCTGCATTCAGATGATGGTAGAAGGGCTGTTGAAGGCTTCAAAGGCACTAGAGGCATCAAACCTGGAGGCGAAACCAGGGATTCCGTCAACGAAGCTGCCGCCGTCGACGAAAAACATACTTGACTCTCCATCTGTAAAGTCTTCACCGCCGTCGACAAAGCAACCGTCGACGGAGCAACCGTCGACGAAGCAACCGTCGACGAAGCAGGCGTCGATGAAGCAGGCCTCGACGAGGCAACCATCGATGGGACAGGTGTCGACGAAGCAGGCGTCGATGAGGAAAGCGTCGGCGAGGTAAGCGTTGACGGAGCCAATCGATCCTTGGAGGCTCCCGTCGACGAAGTAGCATTCGACGACGAAGGCTTCTTCATTATCTTCGTCGACGAAGAGAGAGATGACGTCGACGACTTTGGCTTCACCGTCACTGAGACCAGAGTCGACGGAGAGGACGTCGACGACATCACCATAGCAGGTTTAGGTGAAGAGAAGGTAGCCGTAGTCGTCATAGCTGTGATGACGGAAGACTTCGTCGACGGCGGAATCGACGACGAGCTCGTCGACGATAGACCAGTTTTTTTTGGTAAAACTGATTCTGACAGAGATTTTGACACCTGAGACTTGGATCTCGGGGGCATAGACGATGTAGAGTGACCCTTAGGGGGAACAGAAGTCCCTTTAGACGATGAAGGCTGGTCATCACGCTTGGAAGAGTGATGTTTTTTCAGTACCTTGGCCTTTGGAGAAGATAATTCTGCCTCACTAGCCCTTTTCTTAGATGCCACAGTCTTAAGAGAGGAATCACTCTCTACATCAGAAACAGGGTTATCCTTCATTTTAAGCTTCTGTAGCCACAGAAGTAGTCGACCTTTTCTTAAGGTCTTTTGAGGAAAAGTCCTGCATATTTCACAGTCTCTCACCTGATGGTCAGGATGTAGGCAGTAAATACATTTTTTGTGAGGATCCTCAGAGTGAAGACACAGTTTTCCACAAGACTCACAGTGTCTGAAGAGTGATCTCTTAGTAGTAGACATTGCTGTGAAGCTTCAAGTAGAATTCTTGAAAAGAAGAGTTGAAGTACTGAGCAGAGCTCAGGGAGACTCCCTTCACACGACGTGCGGTAGAAAATCTGAGGTTCTGAGTCTCTGGGGAGAGGGTTCTAGAGGGTGCTGCCGCCTGATTGGCTGGAGTTTGGACTATATCTAAGGACTTGGACGAGCTAATAAAGTGACAACTTTTTTCCTATTGATTGCTATGTTACAATACTCCCTATGGAATTTTTTAGCTATGCTATTAGTATAATATGTATTTATGTATGCATATATTGCTATTTTATCTACCGTGGGACTCCCACTTCGACGACGGGGAATGATTCAAGCATGTGAATCTATGAAAGACACCCTAATACTGGAGAAAGAAGAAGGACAGAAGAGCCATTCTGACGCAGGAAGAAGAGGACACCAACTGCTTTGGCCCCAGCCCCACAGGCCTGTCCCGACTCTGACCTGCCTACAGCAGAAACCCTGGAGTGTCCAGCAGCCCCCCAGAACCCAGAGGACTTGCCTTGCACTCATCTCAAATACTCGGTCTCCTGTGAGAAGAGGATTTGCTCAACTCAAGACTCCAACATAGAACCCGGATCCAGGTGGCTCCGCAGTTCTGCACCACTCTGCACCCCACGACCCGAGTTCAAGTGGCCCAACACCACGAGGAGGTCTCCCCAGTGATCCTGACCTGGGATCTGTTGATCCCCGACCTACCTCAAGCTTCAAGTCGATGCCTGAGCTGGTAAGAAGACCCGACTCTTCAAGACACCCCTGCCCCCGACACCCCACGGCCTTTGGTGGCCCAACCAACGGTGTCCAGGTATCCTCCAAGAACCCCTTTTACCTCTCCTGCCGGTGGTCGCCTTCAGGAAATCTCCTTGCCCAAGCCTGCAGCATTTTCTTCAAACCGGAGATCTCCATTGCAAATCACAGGGCTCCCGACCTCTCTTGACACTCTGCATCCAGCTGCCTCCATACCGCAGGTGGTGCAGCTGCAGTGCTGATCCTAACCCAGTGGCGGCTCCTCCGCTAAGGCGGAGGAGCGTCACCCCACTGCTTTTAAGCAGTATAAATAAAGGAAAAATAAAATGATAATAGCTCTAAGTTATTATCATTTTATTTTTCCCTTGTTGCTACAGCTTTGCGGGCAGGGCGGGCTGCTCTGCTGACAGAGCAGGGAGAGGAGGAGTGGTTTGCACTTCCTAAGTGCGCATGAATGTTTGGCCGGCTGTCTAGGGGTGGCCAAACAGCCTTGCACACTTTGCATGTTCTCCTCACAGGCTGCATTACAGTCTGTGGGGAGAACATGCCCAGGCCCCCAGTCCCCGTCGGCGCTCAGACCAATCACAACGCTGCATTGCAGCATTGTGATTGGTTTAGGGGATCCAATCACAACACTGCATTGTAGCGTTTTGATTGGCTCAGGGGAGCCTGGGTGCTTCCTGGGTGATCTGTGTTCCTGTTCTGGAAACGACGGTGGAGAGAGCGGCGAGATGCGGCGAGACACGGCAAGAAGGTACGTTTTTTTCTTCTTTATCCCTTTTCCCCCCACCCCTTCCACCCTCGATCTGTGCCAGCTGCCACTGTCCTAACCCCAGGAGCTTTGCTCCCACAACCGATTGGCCTGCTCCCAAGCAGCCCCTGACCGAAGGCCCTTTAGCCCCATTGGCTAACATTGGGCCACTGCACGCTGCACCTGGCCGCCCCAGTGTCACTGGTGGCATGATTTGAGTGCCTAACTGGACCTTGGGAAACCTTGGTCCTAAACCCCAAAAGCTATCTTTGCAGGTTGTTTACATACCTGCAAACCGTTAACATTCTTTTCTCCCATAGGAACCAATGTTATGATTTTTCCCTCCCCCTAATTGTTTAGGGTGTTGAACTGACTTTTTGTATGAAAAGCCAAGTAAATTTCTTTGATCTAAAAACTGTTGGACTTACCTGTGTTTTGTAAGACCCAGGGTGTTATATCTAGGCACATCACCCCGATTAGTAAAAGTAACTAAAAAGTAATCTAAAAGTACTCTAAAGTAATTTCTATGTATTCTAAACTATTTTGAAAGCAAATACAAACCTGTAACGATTTTAATTTCAACCATAACTTTATTTCCTTGTAAAGTTTTGCATTTGAAAGTATATTCTACTTGCCTGTACCAAGCCTACTTGGTTCTAAAATAAAACATAAGTATACCTTATTATACTTACCTAATTGGTCTGGATTATGTCTCTGAGTGTGTGTCATCAGCCTTGATTGAGTGAATACAATAAATGATTAACACAACCTCCTGATAAGCCTAACTGCTTGACCACACTATCTCAAAGAGAGCTGTTAGTGATTATCTAATTTAGCCTCTGCTATACCTTTGGGGATCCACTGGACTCTGCACACACTATACCTTACTTTGGTATAGTATATACGGAGCCAGCTTCCTACAATTTGCCGCTGCATGACTTTAGGCAAAAGAGAGTTCAAGAAGAAACCTTTACTGTTCCTTGCACCTACAGGCCTATTCCGAACAGAATGAAATAAAGGGCATGCACAACACGAAGTGGGACTGTTAATTGTTTTGTGAGGTTTTATATTTCTGTGCATTAATAATGACAATTAATATTACTTTACACATTCGATTCTGCAAATATAGGTTGAATTAGCATATTCGCCAAAGAGATGATGTTTAGTGCTCAGACCATGATGATTTTGCAGTTCTTCTAATTTGTTATACAAGAATTGTGTATAAAAACACCTGGATTAGGGGGTGAGTCAGAAGACTTTCCTGTTCTGCTAGGGATGCTGTCCAACTTCTTTTTAATTTTGTTGCTTAATTTGGACTTATTTCTGTACCACTTATTTTTTAATATTTTGTAATAAAAACCTTTAACTTTTTACTGATCTAGAACTCAATTATTGAATGGACACCCTTTTATTTGAACTGTGTAACTCTGCTAATTGATGTTTAGGGGGTGTCCTAAAGTGCAATTTCACCTTATAGGGTGTTCAAATTTTAGGGTACAGCTTTGCTCCCACAGGACATAACTCACCAGGAAATTGAATAATTTAATTTAGTTGTAAGGAGGAATATATCTGGATACTGTTCCAGGTAGCTACAGCTTTTTGGTGTCTCTAGGCCCAGAATGATCAGGTTCTTAAACTCCAGACCTGATAATTCTGGGCCCAGAGCCTTCTAAGGAGCTGCAGGGGCTGTGGGCAGCTGCTGACCATGTTATGCCCCATTCTGGGGGACCAAACTTGTAATCCTTTTATTTCAGGGGAGATCCTGGCTGGTGTTGTAACTTCTAGCCCTGGTGTATCCCCACGGAGATAATAGGAACTTGGAATAAGGCCACTGTATACTACAGCTCTTTTGCTCTAGTCACTGTGTTAATGTTAATGTTAATGAAATTTATAAAAGCGCACGAATACCCGGAGGTGTCTTGGCGCTGAAAACCACAGTGAGCACATTTAGCATCTAGACCTGAAATAACCAGGTCTTTAACTTTTTCCTAAAACTCACTAAGGAGCTAGCATTCCTGAGTTCCATTGGAAGGGTGTTCCAGAGTTTGGAGGTGCCATAGTGAAAGCTACGGCCACCCCAATGCGCCGTGCGGATTCTGGGGACTGTAAGAAGTCTAGCCCCCTCTGAATGTAGGTGTCTGGTAGGTTTGTACCATACAAAGAGATTCTGGAGAAAAGAAGGACCTGCACAATTCAAAGCTTTGTAGGCGAGACACAGAGCCTTAAACTTAATACGCTGGGAAACAGGGAGCCAGTGTAAATTGCGGATTTCCTTAGATACCGTTATATGCCTGGGGATATTAAGCAAAAGACGAGCAGCTGAATTTTGGACCATCTGAAGCTTCTTTAAACACTGCTTCTGCACATTCAAATATAGCCCATTACAGTAGTCCAACTTGGACTGAATAAGAGAGGTAACTCCTCTGTGTGGACTTTGGTGCCAGGTGAATGCTTAAGTGGCTTCTCTGTAAAGGTGGCACAAACTTTTCTAGTTTGCATCTATATGTTTGCAAGCAATTTATTAGATTACTGCTCAGATGCAGCCATTGTGTAAGTCCTAAACATATCCTGCTGATTTGGTTCATCTCCGATCTACTCTTCCAGCAATTCGTTAAAAATGCACTGGCATGCCACCTTGGTAATCTCTCTCAGATGCTCTCTGCCTCGCTGGATGGTAGAGTAGTCACAGGTGGAGATTTCATCTCCTTGATGGACCCCACCCGGGACTGTAGGAGTGCTGGATCCCACTGATGCACCATGTCCCTTTCTGATTGGGCAGACTCTATGGGACTGAGTGACATACGGAGACTGTGAAACCCAGAAGTTGTGGAATTTACCTTTTACTCCTAAGCTCATAACTCACACTCGAGACTAGACTATTGCTTTGTCCCGGCGGAGATGTTGGTGTGGTGGTTGGGGCCCAAATACTGCCCGCTCCGTGTCCGACCATTCCCTCTGGATATCTCATTGCTTCACCATTCCACACAGGAAGGGAGACAATGACAGCCCGGGTAGCTGCATGACGGGAAATTTCAAGACCTTGCCGTGGAAGGTATAGACCTCTATTTAAAACTAAACTCCAGGCCAGTGGCTTCGGGTGCAGTACTTTGGGAAGCCCTGAAGACGGTCCTGAAGTGTCGAATTATTTGCGACTTCTCGGGCTGGAAAAAAGGCAAAGAAAGAAAATATACCCACTTAGAGCAGCAAATAACACAGAAAGCGTGCTTTTGGACCTACTTTCGAAACAGTGTGAAATTACTCTAGTGTTCTCCTTGAGCTAGGGTGCGGATAAATGGTACACCATCAAGGAGAATCCAGATAAACCTGGGAACCCAGCAGGGTTGCCCTTTGTCCCTCCTCCTATTTGCCCGGACCCCAGAGGTGTTGGCGGAATGGATCCGGAGGGATTCACAGGTGAGGGGCATCCGATGGGGTGACGACATTGAAGACTGCATAGTCCTATTTACAGATGCTTCCTATTATTCATACAGAGATCTGATCGAGTAAGACTACTGCACAACATAACGCTATATAGCTAGGACTCTGGCCTTTGGGTCAATTGGGACAAGTCCATTATGGTGCCACTGGTGGGGGAGATGGAATGAGGGCAGTGGAACCTATAGAATGGGGTGATTAAACTGGACAACTTCTGATACCTTGTGGTGTCTATGACTAAAGCCCAATGGGAGAACTAGAATCTTAATATTGCCTTATTGACTCAAAAATATTAGAGATTACACGTTTCGTTGAACATAATAGGAAGAAGAGCCCTGGCCAAAATGATGGTCCTTCCCCAGATATTATATATACTGCAGACATATTCCTATAGAATCCCCCAGCCTGGCTCTCCACTATTCAACCCTTATTGAATAACTTCATATGGGCTAAAGGCCCTTCCTAGAGTGGCACATAGGAAGTGCCTACAATTGATGTTCAATGAGGTACTGGGAGTGATGGACATGAGGTTATACTATTGGGCCTCCCAGTTACTTCCTATCAATGATTGGATATTCGGAGACAGGTCGGACCCAGCAATTAAACTAAAAATCTACTTCATGGTGAGCGATAGGCTGAGCTCCTTGCTCAACGGGTCAAATGACATCCAGACACTGCTGCCGTGACAGCGGTCCCCTTGGAGTGCTGGACCATGCACGAAATGCATGGGCTGGGAGGGTAAGAAGACAAGTGGTATGGTTCTCTGCTTCCGGAAGTCTTGGTTGTAACAAAAACAAGAGCGACCCATATGTCCCTGTGAACTGGGTATGGCTAAACAGCCATAAAAAAACATTTGTTCACAAGGAACTCATTGCAACAAAAAAATGAAATTACGCAAGAAGTATTAATTTCTCGCATCTAAATAAGAAATGCAATTAGAGTGAATGAGGATAACATTCCAACAATATTTTTTCATTGGTTGTTGTAACGAATCAATCACAGAAATAGAAAAAGCCCGCATACAACAGAGATTCTATTGTGTCCACTTCAGTCGAAAATGGGCGTAATTTTATTTGCAAAAACAATACTTAGAAAAAGAATTATACTGTGTATTCACACTATATACAAGATAAAAAACGTGACTGATGTGCCCCAGTGTAGTGACCATAACCTGGGGCATGTTATCCTCATTCACTTTAATTGCACGGTTATATAAGTTAGGCATATCTTCCGTGCTGGTATTAGAACCACAGACGGTATGTGTAATTTCACCTTAATGTTCACAGATGGCCATATAGACCTCTTCTTTAGGTAACGCCTGTAGGGCACCTGTCGATTAAGCAGCTGCTCCAATGAGGTATGTGGAGAGTTAGCATGTCACAGGTTTGAAGTCTTATGGGATCACTCAGCCTTTCATCTTTGAAGGAGATAAAATAAGTGCTGTCAAATTATAGAAACGAGTTCCTCATTTGTGCACCAGTGAAAAAACTCGTTTATGTGTTTGGTGTGGTAATGGTCTGAATTGAATATGTCAGTGCAAAGACTCTTATTTCTCATCCTGTAGCTTGAGACTAACCTATGCAATAATCTGGTTGGGACTCCTTGCTCTGAATCAGTGTGGTCTTGCGGCATCACCTTTTATGTCCATGAATACAGAACGGCATGAACGTAGCTTTCTTTTTTGCAAGCTGTGTAGATTCTCTCCGTCTATTGCCTAGTTTATAGGAGAAAAATGTCAGCGTGTTTTCAAATGAACGGGTCACAACATTTATCCAGCTCCATCCAATAGCAAGCATCAAAATTAAACCTCCTTACATCTCCTGAAAAAGGGCTTGTTCCTCCTGCAGCATACTGGGGGAGCTGTCTTCCGAGGAATATTAATGAACCTGTGCAGCACACATTAGACCTGGTAATGCGGCGAGCGCAAGGTAGATGTTTAAAAAAAAATATATATATATATTTTACTTTCCCTATACTGTCGTCGGTCCACCCCCCACCCCACCTGCCCCGCTCCCGCCCCACCCCACTGCCCTACCGCTGGTACCTGTGTCAGCCGCGCCTGCTCAAACAGGATTCAGGGAGCGGCCCTTAGTCACATACCCACCCTCCCCCAGCAGAACCACAGTGAAACTTCAAAGAGGTGATAAATCCAACCTTCTGAAGCAGGAGTCATCTCAAGATCTCTCGCAGGGGAGGCAGAAACAGCTGCTGGATGCCATTCACACTGTTTTAGCCAACTTCAGGGGTGTGAACAAGCATTCAACTCTACATAATTTAACACAACAGCATACAGTTAAATGCCACAACACACAAATCCACACTGCATAATTCCACTACACACAACACATTTAAACATCTCGTAATTACACGCCACACAATTCAACTACACACACCTTCCACTCCACATCATTCTAATCCATGCCACATAATTGCAAACCAAAAAATTAAACTCCACATATTTCCATTCCACTCCATGCCACCTAGGAACAATCAACATAAATACACTCCACACCATGCCACATAATTCTAATCAGCATAATTTCACACACCACACAGTTCCACACCACACAATTCAACTCCACACATTTCCATTCCACACCACATAATTTGACAAAAAACCACACAATTCAATTCAACAACACAATTACATAACACATCAAATACATCCAATCCACACCACAGAATTCCACATCATGCCACAAAATTCAACAGCACACCACATAATTAAACTCCACTACAAACCACTCCATACCACAAAATACCAAGCCACATAATTACACTTCAAGACACACAATCACACTCCACATAATTCCAGTACACTCAATACTACATAATTACTGTCCACATAATTCCACTACACACACAATTCCACAACTAACAATTCCAATCCAACCCACATAATTCCACATCACATATATCCACTCCACTCCATAACACATGGAAGAGGTGTGGCGCAGCAGCCAGAGCGGCTAACTAACTACGGAACACGTTGGCTCACGGTTCAATCCCCGACACCGACAACAGATTAGCCCAGCACCATGTGACTCTCGACCCCATCTTCGCAAGTGGGAACAACATGCGCTTCAACTACACCACGCAGCCCCTCTGGATGGACCACCACTGCGTGCAATGTTGAGAGACTCTACTCTGCCAGCAAATGTGAGGTCATTTGTAAAACGGGCTGACTTTAGGGTGGTGCGATAGGTGGAGCCGCACCTGGTGCTGACCTGCTGAAGGGGTTGGGGGTTGCTGTGTTTAGTGTTTTGAAATAACTCATGGGTTTACAAGCACTTGCTGCAGAGTTCTTTGTATGTCCAACAGTTTTTCAGGCAACAATAAAAATGTCAAGATAATTCTTGTGATTAATGTTCTTGCTGGATAGACACTGGAGTTTTGTCTATTGACAGTTTTGACTCATCATAAAGTAGTTCAGAGGGTTAATATGCCTGCTGCAAAGAACTGGTACCATGTAGATCACAGAACTGTATTTTATGTGGATAGCTCAGTGGGTTACTGCTTTTCTCACAAAGATCCTTCTGTTATTTGAAATTCATAAGTTGCAATCCTAATATAGAACAGTGACCTATCAACTGTCATCATAGACATGCATGTAAACTGCATGTTATAGGTTAGAACATCATTTTGTCCCCCAGTCTTTCATTATCCGAATGTTGCTTAAAAGAGTTCATTTGATTAAAAATACATTCTTATTAGTAAAACCAACCCCAACCACTGTGGTACGTTTTAAACCCTGAGTTTGTGTTTCTCCAGACCACTCTTAAAATAAACTGCCTACTACTATGGATGGCATGTAATACCTACACCTTGTAATCTTCATTGTTTTATGTAACATTTCCTATACAATGATTTACACACATATCATTCATTGTTTCTGTATAATGTGTGTGATGTTAAGTGCTCTGACACCCTACAATGGTATGAGTAACGCTATAAAAGAAAACAAATGAATGTGAGAGAGGAGCTATGGAGAGACAAGGGGCACTGTTGCAGGGTGCTAGTGACGGAATCCATGGATTAGAAGGACACTTGGGAGGGGCGCAAAAAAAAGCTTGTCACACAGGGCACCACCAACACTAAAGCTGGCCCTGTTTGTGAATATATGAGTGGCACCCTTTGCACGATTCACACCTGTGAACCTTCTGAAATACCCATCTGTGGCTTTTAGCTGACACCTTTGGGCCAATTTCTGGAAGCTGAAAACAAGCATTGGCAAAGCAATCGGTCTAGGCTAATATAGGAGACTGTGTTCTTTATGCGAGGGAGAGGTGCAGTAGAGCTGCCCCACGTGGAGGCAGAGGGCAAGGAGCGCCGCAGGAGAAAAGCAACCAAGGATAGGTTCTTGGCAAAGCCACGGGGGCAACAGGCCACACCCCGTGTAAGCAATTGCCAACAGAGCACAGAAGACAGGAATATAGCCAATAAACAATGAAACAGCATAACAATAGCCCAAGGGGCAGTCTCTCAAACACAATGTCATTACTCATCCATCCATCCAGAGGATTTCGAGGCCACAGGAAAACAGCTGGCGGGTCATGCCATCAGCAGAAACTGAAGTGGGGCGGGCAGGTGGCTCCTCAGTCCCCAAGCGGGCCGGGCTTCAGTGGAGAGCAGGATTTGTCACATCCTCAATCCTGTGTAAGCTCTGCCACCGCCGAATGGCCTTATCTTTACCTCTCTGGTTCCTGTTGGGGCTGTCCTGCAACCTGTCTGTGCATCTACCCCGTCGGGGGCTCTGCTTCTCATTCTCCAAGGAAGGGGTGTCCTCAGAGCGGGGCCTGCCGAGGAGTCCAAAGGTGCCGTGTCCATCTCCGTGTCCTGGAGACCCTCCAGAAAGGACTGCAATTCCTGGGGGTCAAGGAAGTCTCTGGACGTGCCATCCTTCATGATTCATAAGCGTGCGGGTTCGAAGAGGCCCTAATTAATGTCCTTCTTTTGTCATTGGTTTCCCAGGAGAAGTCTGCAGCAATACGGATCTCCTGACCCACAAAATCATACAGGCCATGGGTCCGGGCCACAGAAAGGAGTTGCCTAACCGGCTCATGGCTAAGTAAACAAGCGATGAGGGGCCGCCTCAACAGCATTCACCTGGAACAGCACTCCGCTAACGGCCAGTTCCAACCGCTCCATCCAGATCAGCACTCCACTGACGACCAGTTCCAGCAGCTGGATATCACCAGCGTTTCAGCTGATACACAGCTTCTCGCCTTGTTGTGGTGCTTTACTCTTGATCCCGTCCAGCGTCACCAGTATTGTGATGTTTGAATAACAAATGACAGCACAGCATGGGAGGTAAGTGGAGCTTTATTCCTTAGCACCACATCCAACAGCGACAGCACTCCAACTGCCGCACCACAGGGTTCTAACAGTTGGCAGGGTTTTCTGCCCAAGTTCTGTGGCTGAACTCATCATGCATGTGGTTCCTTGCCACACTGCGCCCACCCCAGTGCTGTTGAATGTTGTGGGCAAAGTCGATGGACCCTCTTTATCTCCAGAGGAGGGGAGAAGGTCGGCCCTATGAAGATAGGGAGGAGGTTCTTCAGGAAACCATGGATGTCGGACCCCTCCACTTGTTCTGGAAATCTGAAAAAACGTAGATTGTCCCTGCGGCTCCTGTCCTCAAGGCTGGTAATTTTATTGCAGAGGTGCCACAGTTCCGGGTCTTGGTCCGAAACCCATTTGAGCCGCTCTTCCACGATAGACAAGCGGTGCTCCACTCCCTCCACTCTGTCATTAAAGCCAGCTATGTCGGCCTGGAAAGACTTCCATTCCTCAGTGAGGTCCGTCATCTATGCGTCCATACCCTCCAGGCGTAGACCCACATCAGTGATCTCCTGAATGATGCTATCCACTGTGGGTTCTCAAGGGTCAGCGGCCCGAGTAGGGGCGGTTGAAGTAGGCGGGGCAGTCGAGAGAAGTGATTGTGAGACCACCTCCATGAAGAGCAGCTGTCAGGTGGACTTACCAGGAGGCATTGCCCGGGCCGACGGTGGGAGAAGGCAACACAGCTCCCCAACAGGACAGGCGAGGGCCCAGTAGCCAGATATGTGGGCCACGCCATGACAAGAAGAAGCTGGCAGCAGGCACCCAGAGCAGTCTGGGGTCAGGAGGTAGGATAGGGCGAGTGCGCGTAGAAGATGAGCTCCCTGCAGAGAATTCCAGCATAGTTACCGGTGCCAGGCACGAGGGGTCTGGCGCCCAGTGCATCTCACAGCTCCGGGCACACCCAGGTGTAAAGATCATGCTCCGGGGATCCCAAGGAGGTTACAGGTACGCCCCAGTGAAGCAAGTGGGGGAATCGCTGAGTCACAGCAGGTAGGGATTAAGGCAGAGCATGCGGGCCGGATTCGGACAGGATTCACCAAAAAGGCCAGGCCACAAGGTCATTCCAGGCGGGGCTCAATGTTTTTCCAGGAGGCCCACAGAAGAGGAGGCAGGCAGGTGGTCGGTTTTGGGAGGCTGCCGCTGGTGATGGAGATGTGTGTGGGCCCCCACCAGATCCAAGGCAGAGAGAGTAGCTGGCCCCTTCGGGTCTTAAGTCCAAGCGGGCCTCTCCAAGGCCCCATCCAGCGCTGCTCCCCAAATGCACCAATCCCACCAGTAGGGGACCATCGACCAGGCCGTCCCATGCCCGTGCAGCAGGTCAGAGAGGAACCAGATGGGCACAGTCCCACACAGAAGGGGGGTGCAGAAAGAGTGAGGTAGAGCAAGGAAAGGGCCCGTCCAGGATTCAAGGCTGGGCAGCGAGCACAGTGTGGCAAACAAGCCGGCCCTAGGCCTCGCAGTACCCCCCCCCCCCACCGGCTGCTCAACACATGGCCTCATCACACAGGCTCTCCATAGGTGAGGGAGTGGGGCCACAAGACAGGGTAGTGATCTTTGGGCGATCGACAAGACCAGAAGGCGGCAGGAAGGAGGAGGGCCTCACGCTGTGATGGTCGGTACCGCAACAAGGCCTCAACTAGGCTGGACCCCAAGGTCTCGTTGATCTGGACTGTCGAGACAAGCCCATGGCCAGGGGCCCCAAAGGTTGCAAATGGGGACTAAGGATCTTGGGGATGTCTAGGGGACCCCACCACTGTGGACTATGTCGCAGGCAGCGGAAGGCGATGACCCCGGCAGAATGGGGAAGTCGGGCAACTCCTCAATCACGTGGCCCACCTATTGTGGACGAGCCTGCCCCTCATGGGCAGGCTCATGGTGTACGAACAGGAGTCTCCTCTGGATGGAAGGAGGACGGTCGCAAAGCTGAGGCCCTCACTGCTGTAGGACGGAAAGAGTCAGTGGGCCCCAGGGCCCGCCGTGGGGCCGCAAAGTCCAAGCTAGTGCAAGGAGTACAGTGGTAGATGGGTGCAGCCGTAGAAAAGTATTCATAGGAATGCATGACAGAACCCCGCATGCATTTCCCACACATGCCCTTACTCTGCAGTCACAACCCCGACTGCGACGCTACCAGGTGTTCTTTTACCACGGAAGTCGTTACGACTTGCCTTAGGGGGGCACTAGACTTTGGAATAGTATAAATTACTATTCCAACTCCAGTCAGTGTGAGAAGTTGGCCTGGTATATGCTGTTCACTAATTAAAGTGGACACCTTGCACCAGTACAATTCGACTCTTATGGTAGATAGGTTTAAGACAACCTTTATAGAAAGCTATCCTAGTGGTAGCTGTGGAGAGCAGCCTTCAGGCTAAGTCTTGAAGGAATGTAAAGCAGCTTGTTTTACCACACAATCTCTTGAATCACCAAATGAAAAGACACCACACAGGTATATATATCAAATATATATGTATTTATTACTAAACAACTCTCTACTAATCTCTGTGTGAGATTAGAAGTCAGAGAACATATGCATAAATCAACGTTTCACAATAAATTAAGCACAAATATGGCTGGGGCCCTAGGGGCGTACCAGACCATATACTAAACAAGAGACTTAGAAACAACGACTTGCAAAGGGACAAGGCCTAGGGCCTTCAGAAGAGCTGGGGCCTCACGAAACCACCCAAGGCAGGTAAGTAAAGGACCCACGGGGGACGCGTGCAGTGTGGATCGCCGTTGACTTCAATGGGGCAAGTCGCGGTTGGAAATTAAGAGTTTTAGGGCACTTCGGGAGAACCTACAAGCAAGTCACTTACAGGGTAAGTAGTTCTAGGGCCAATACCCACAGGAGCACCGTACTGCTGGAGTTACCTCACCCAGGGAAGCCGGGTGCATAGGTGTCCTTTGGTGTCGGGTCGCAGCGTCGTTTTCAATGGGAGCCAATGAAGACTTGCTGCTTGTGAAGTCCGAAGAAGTGTCCGGTGGAATCCAAGCCTGGATTCAGAAGAAGGAAGACCTGAAAGCAGAGGGGACAGTGTTCAAAGTCACTTGGCAGTGACTCGGGGCCAGGAAGATGAATGCCCACCGTCGTCGCAAGGTTCAGGTCGTTCACAGGTGTCTTGACTCTTCAGCCACGAGGTCCAGGAGGCGTCGACGACGACCAGGAGCTGGATTCGGCGTGTCCCACGAAGTCTACAGCTTACTGCAGTGTCGGCAACTCGATTGGAGCCAACAAGCCTTGGTAACAGCAAGTCTTGGGGAAAGAAGGAAAAGTCAATGGTGCAGACCAGCAAGGTCTGATGGACTCACTCAGCGAGGGTAAGTCAGGGCAGGCCTGGAGCAACCAGGGGAGCCCTTTGGTTCTGTAAAAAAGTCTTCAGGGGACCCACAAGCCGGCTGGCAAGGGATCGCGAAGACGCCTCGGGAGGATTCGCTCAACAGGGGCCCACGGTCACTCGGAATGGGGTAGGCCTCTGATCTTCGGAGGGATTCCTGCTGGAGGCTGGGACCATACGTGGTCCAAAGCACAAGTTCGTAGAACGTCGTGAAGGGGTTGCACTCGACAATAGTGCACAGTACCCAGAGGTCGCGGTTCCTCGTCACTCGTGTGGTCCACTGGCCTCAGCTTCGCTGGGGACTCACGATGGCCTTTGAGAAGTCAGGAAATCCTCTTCCTGGGCTGCAGGGACTTCGGAGCGGCGTAGTTTGCGACCATCGTTTGTAGTTTTTGGTGCCTGCCAAGCAGGGAGTCACTCCTTGACTCCAAGGGAGATTCTTCAGTCTTCCAGAGGTAATGGAACGTTGAAGGTCCAGGATTCTTCTTCAGAGCGTCGTCCAGGGATATCTAACTTTCAAGTTCAAGGGTTCCCTATCTTATACTGTAAAGAAGGGAGGGACTAGCTCTATGACCCCACCTATGGGAGGGTCAGGGAGTGGGTGGCTACACCCACTTCCCTTTGTCCAGTTTCGCGCCAGAGCAGGGGCAGGTAGCCCCTGAGCCGGTTTGAACTGGCATATGCACAGAGGAGCCTACTGCTCCCCCAGTGCAGGACTTCAAAGCACTCTAAGAGTGCACCCACCCAGCCCCAATACACTAAACCCTGTCTGGGAGGTGGTTACACCTCCCTGTGACAGGATGCCTATTGTTGGGCTTCCTCCACTGTGAGTTTCGGTCATCAGCAGGAGGGCAGCCCAGTGTCTGTGACTGGTGGCATCCATTTTGTGATGCCAGGGCTCTTCAGGATTCTACCGCGTTTCCACAGTAGGTACATGTCTATCCCTCTAGTAGGGTGGAATGCTACCCCGCCGCCAGAACTGGCGGGGGGGTAGTATTCCAAGATGTTTGACACCAAACACGACATGTTTTGATGCAGCCATTCCAAAGTTAGCATTTACCGCGAGGATATAATGCACTTAAGAGTATATGGTTTAACCGCATCCACAAACAGCACCAGAGAATGGACTCTGAGAGCTGCAGAGGGGCCCTGCTCAGGCAGAGGCACCCTCTCACATAGGAACCAAGCACCCTGCCCTCAGGATTGATAGGGCCTGCCTTAGGGGTGACTGATAGGTTTAAATGTGTGTGCAGGAGAGATATAGGGAACCTATATCTCAGTGAGGAGTGCTAGCACCACCTCACCCAGGCTGCAGTAGCAGGCCTGTGGTGTCAGATTTAGTCTGCTTCCCAGGGGTGGCATAATACATGCTGCAGCCCCTGGTAGGCCTGTGAAGTACCTATGCCCTTGGTACCTAAGGTACCATATACTAGGGACTCATAAGGTACCACAGTATCCAATCACTAGTGCACCTAGAGTGCACTCCAAGTCATTTAGAGAGAACAGAGAGGCTGGGGCCCTGATTGGCAGGGACCCAGCCAGACTATAGCCAGAAACCAGTGTAAACATCAGAAAAAGTGGGGGCAACATAAGAGGCAGATCCTACTCTCCTACACAACCCCCCCAAACGCAGGGACACTAAACTAACCTTGACCAGTTGAGTCTTCGTGTTCTAAGTGGAAATACCTTGAGAGTCCATCTGCATTGGCATGTTGGGTCCCAGGTCTATGTTCCACTGTATAGTCCATCCCCTGTAGGGAAATGGACCACCTCAAAAGTTTTGGGTTTTCACCTTTCATCTGTTTAAGCCATAGGAGGGGCTTGTGGTCAGTCTGAACTATGAAGTGAGTGCCAAACAAGTATGGCCTCAGCTTCTTCAGGGCCCACACCACAGCAAAGGCCTCCTCTCTATAGCTGACCAACGTTTCTCTCTAGGGGTCAGCCTTCTGCTAATGAAAGCTACTGGCTGGTCTTGACCTTCATCATTCAGTTGAGACAGTACAGCTCCCACACCCAGCTCAGAAGCATCTGTTTGGACAATGAACTTTTTGGTGTAGTCTGGACTCTGTAAGATGGGGGCAGTGCACATGGCCTGCTTTAGGTCTTCAAATGCCTTCTGACAGCTAGCTGTCCACTGAACCTTTTTGGCATTTTCTTTGAGGTTAGATCATTCAAGGGGTCACTATAGATCCATATCCCTTGACAAACCTCCTATAGTACCCAGTCAGGCCTAAGAAGGCTCTCACCTGTGTCTGGGTGGTTGGAGCAACCCATTCCATTATGGTTTGGATTTTGCTCTGTAAAGGTTGAACCTGGCCTCCACCCACAAGGTGGCCCAGGTACACAACCTGACTCTGCCCTATCTGGCACTTGGTGGCCTTGATAGTGAGGCCTGCTTTCTGCAGAGCCTCCAAAACATTTCTGAGGTGGACCAGGTGATCCTGCCAGGAGGAACTAAAGACAGCAATATCATCTAGATAAGCTGAGCAATAAGTTTCCATCCCTGCCAGAACTTTATTCACCAACCTCTGAAAAGTGGCAGGTGCATTTTTCAATCCAAAGGGCATCACCACAAAGTGGTAGTGCCCACTAGGGGTCGAAAATGCTGTTTTGGCTTTTGCATCATCAGCTAATCTGATCTGCCAGTAGCCAGCTGTTAGGTCAAATGTACTTAGATACTTGGCTGAGGCCAAAGTATCAATCAGCTCATCTGCCCTTGGTATGGGATAGGCATCAGTCCTGGTGACTGCATTGAGGCCTCTGTAGTCTACACAAAACCTCATTTCTTTCTTACCACCCTGGGTATGAGGCTTGGGTACTAGGACTACTGGGCTAGCCCAAGGGCTATCTGAAGGCTCAATCACACCTAGCTCCAACATTTTCTGGACTTCAGTCCTGATACAGTCCCTGACATGGTCAGGTTGCCTGTAGATTTTACTCTTGACAGGCAGACTGTCTCCAGTGTCCACCTCATGGGTGCACCAGGTAGTCTGACTAGGGGTCAGGCTAAACATATGTCTGTACTGTTGCAGAACTTGTCTGCACTCAGTTTGCTGATGGTCAGTGAGGCTGCTTGCCAAAGCAACACCATCTACTGACCCATCATCAGGGTTCTGTGAGAGCAGGTCAGGGAGAGGGTCACTCTCCTCCTCCTGGTCCTCATCAGTTGCCATGAGCAAGCCCATGTCAGCCCTGTCAACATATGGCTTTAATCTGTTGACATGGAGCACCCTCAGGGGGCTCCTGGGAGTTCCAAGATTCACCAGATAGGTGACTTCTCCCTTTTGTTCAACTATTGTATGGGGGCCACTCCACTTGTCCTGGAGGGCTGCTGGGGCCACAGGCTCCAACACCCACACCTTCTGTCCTGGCTGGTACACAGTCAGCACAGCCTTTGGTCATGCCAAGCTTTTTGCAATTCTTGGCTGGCCTCCAGGTTTTTGGTTGCCTTTTTCATGTATTCGGCCATCCGGGAGCGGAGACCAAGTACATAGTCCATCACATCCTGTTTGGGGGTTTGAGAGGTAACTCCCAGCCCTCTTTAACCAAACACAATGGACCTCTTACAGGGTGCCCAAACAGAAGCTCAAATGGGCTGTAGCCAACCCCTTCTGTGGAACTTCTCTGTATGCAAACAACAGGCAAGGAAGAAGAAGGTCCCATTTCCGCCTAAGCTTCTCTGGGAGTCCCTTAATCATTCCCTTCAGGGTTTTGTTGAAACGTTCAACCAACCCATTGCATTGTGGGTGATAGGGGGTGGTGAACTTATAAGTTACACCACACTCCTTCCACATTGCTTTCAAATATCCTGACATGAAGTTTGTATCTCTGTCAGAGATGACCTCCTTTGGGAAACCCACTCTGGAGAAAACTCCAATGAGGGCTCTTGCCACCACAGGGGCTGTGGTGGTCCTCAGGGGAATTGCCTCTGGGTACCTGGTGGCATGATCCACTACCACCAGGATAAACCTGTGCCCAGATGCAGTTTGAGGGTCAAGGGGACCAACAATGTCAATCCCTACCCTTTCAAAGGGTACCCCCACCACAGGTAGTGGTATCAGGGGGCTCTTGTTGTGCCACCTGCCTTACCACTGGCTTGGCATGTGACACAGGAGCGACAAAACTCCTTTGTGTCCTCTGACATATGTGGCCAATGAAAATGTGGAACAAGCCTGTCCCAGGTCTTGTTTTGGCCCAAGTGACCTGCTAAAGGGATGTCGTGTGCTAGGGTCAAGAGGAACCCCCTAAACTTCTGAGGTATTACCAACCTCCTGGTGGCTCCAGGAGCTGGGTCTCCACCCTCAGAATATAGGAGTCCCTCATCCCAATAAACTTTATGGGACCCACTAGCACTCCCAGCAGCCTCAGCAGCAGCCTGCTGTCTGAGGGGTTCAAGAGAGGGTCAGCACTGTTGCTCCTTACTCAGATCTTCCCTAGAAGGGCCCCCTGCCCCCAAGAACTCAACCTGATCAGGCTCAAGTCCCTCTGGGGCAGTTCCTTCTTCAGGATCTGCTTCACCTCCCTCAAGAGGTGAATCTGTGATCTGAGATAGAGGGGAAGGCACTGCCTTAACCCTACTGCTCCTCTTCTTGGGAAGCATCTGGTCCATTGTTCCAGGATCCAGAGCTGGTTCAGTGTTATGCATTCTGGCCTGTGACCTGGTCACAGCAAATACCTCTGCAGGGATGCCCAACATCTCAGCATGAGTCCATAACTCTACTTCAGACCAGGCTGAAGTTTCTAGATCATTGCCCAATAGACATTCTACAGGGAGGTCTGCACTGACTACAACCTTCTTGAGGCCAGTTACCCCTCCCCAGGAGAAATTCACAACTGCCAGACTATGGTTGGTCCTGACATTGCTTGCATTGGTCACCTGGTACATTTCGCCCAGGATGATCTGTCCAGGGTCCACAAGATCCTCTACCACCATGGTGACACTAGCACCTGTGTCCCTAAATGCCAAAGCCTGTTTGCCATTTATTACAGGCTGCTGTTTGTATTTGCCCAGATTACGTTGGCTCACTAGGAAGGACATATCGGTGTCTCCATCACAAGTCAGCAATGCCTGAGTGGGTACCTTGACTAGGCCAGAGTCCACTTCAGAACCCAGGGTCAACCCTACTACACCCTTATTCTGAGTACCACCTCCACCAGTAGCTGAGCTAGGGGAACAGTTGCCTTAGGGGCAGGAGTGGTGGTGGTTTGGTCTTTGGACTCTGTTACAATCAGAAGTCCAGTGCCCTTTCTGTTTACAGAATTTGCACCAGGGCTTCTTTGGCCTTTTCCCTTGTTGGATTGTGACTCCCCACCAGATGCAGATTTTTGGGGCCCTTGTAAAGACTTCTGGTCTTTTGACTTATCCCCACCTTTCTCAGAGCCCTTAGAATCCTGCTTCTTGGTGTCACCCCCTTGGTTCTGGGTTTTCTGCCTCACCCTGGTCCTGACCCACTTGTCTGCCTTCTTTCCCAATTCTTGGGGAGAGGTCAGATCTGAGTCCACCAGGTATTGATGCAACAACTGGTTCTGGCAATTATTAAGGATCTGTTCTCTCATCATTAGATTATACAATCCCTTGAAATCAGTAACCCTACTGCCAACTAGCCAACCCTCCAGAGCCTTGGTTGCACAATCAACAAAGTCAGTCCAGTCCTGAGTCTGTGCCTTCTGGGTATCTCTGAACTTCAACCTGTACTGCTCAGTGGTTAAGCCAAACCCATCTATCAGTGCACTCTTCAGGACTTCATAATCATCAGCATCCTCTTCTCTAACAGTGAGGAGCTTGTCTCTACCTTTATCTGAAAAGGAGAGCCACAAGATTGCTGCCCACTGCTTTTGGGGGACCTGCTGTACTCTACAGGCCTCTCCATAGCAGTTATCCACTTATGGATATCATCCCCACTCTGGTAGGGAGGAACAACCTTGCTCAGGTTCCTATGGTCTGGAATATATTCTCTGCCTCTAGGGACACTGTTGCTGCCACCAGGGGGTTCTAACCCTCTCTTCTAGAAGCTCTCTGGAGCTCCAGGGCTTCTCTATCTAATGCCAACTGCTTGGTTTTGAGGGCAACTCTTGCTTCCTCATACTGCAGCAGTTTGTACATTCTGTCAGAGGAGGTCTCTCTTATGGGAAAGTATGAGTTCCTCTGTTTGACAAATTCTCTGCCAGAGTGATAAGAGTGGTCAGATTCCCTAGAACGGGACCTAGGCCTCTCACCCACTCTGTCAGTTCTCTTAGGGAGAATTCCTCTGTCCTTTTTAGGCTCCTTGGAACCTTGCCCTTCAACCACAGAGTCCTGGTCATCCTGATTTTCATCATCTGACCCAGACACTGTAATTGACCCACTCACTGATTCAGACCCATTAGCTCCTAGAGCTAATCTAAGATCATCTGCTGTCAGCAGATCTTTCAGGTGTAGTGTGGAGGGACTCTGTCCTAGCTTCAGGTGTCTTTCAACACACATGGCTCTCAAGTCAGAGAAAGCCATGTCCTTATACTGAGGCTGAGTGGATCCACTGGGTCCACCCTTTAAGGACATTCTAGTGTTGTGCAGTGTTGTACTACCTACACTAGTTTGTGGCCCACTGATACTAGCTTGAGCTGTAGAAAGGGTGTGCTATCCCTTGGCACACAGCTCTAAGTTCAGTAGAACTTATTGATACTAAGCTTGACTTTATATGTACCTTAAGTACCTATAGTGGTTTTCAGTTAGTAATTCAAATAGAGATTTTCTGGTAAAACAATAGCAACCTGGAATCCCACACGCTGCCCACCAATGTGAGAAGTTGGCCTGGTATATGCTGTTCACTAATTAAAGTGGACACCTTGCACCAGTACAATTCGACTCTTATGGTAGATAGGTTTAAGACAACCTTTATAGAAAGCTAATCCTAGTGGTAGCTGTGGAGAGCAGCCTTCAGGCTAAGTCTTGAAGGAATGTAAAGCAGCTTGTTTTACCACACAATCTCTTGAATCACCAAATGAAAAGACACCACACAGGTATATATATCAAATATATATGTATTTATTACTAAACAACTCTCTACTAATCTCTTCATGAGATTAGAAGTCAGGAACATATGCATATATCAACGTTTCACAATAAATTAAGCACAAATATGGCTGGGGCCCTAGGGCGTACTCAGACCATATACTAAAAAGAGACTTAGAAACAACGACTTGCAAAGGGACAAGGCCTAGGGCCTTCAGAAGAGCTGGGGCCTCACAAAACCACCCAAGGCAGGTAAGTAAAGGACCCACGGTGGACACGTGCAGTGTGGATACACAGGCGCGGATCGCCGTTGACTTCAACGGGGCAAGTCGCGGTTGGAAATTAAGAGTTTTAGGGCACTTCGGGAGAACCTACAAGCAAGTCACTTACAGGGTAAGTAGTTCTAGTGCCAACACCCACAGGAGCACCGTAGTGCTGGAGTTACCTCACCCAGGGAAGCCGGGTGCATAGGTGTCCTTTGGTGTCGGGTCGCGGCGTCGTTTTCAATGGGAGCCAATGAAGACTTGCTGCTTGTGAAGTCCGAAGAAGTGTCCGGTGGAATCCAAGCCTGGATTCAGAAGAAGGAAGACCTGAAAGCAGAGGGGACAGTGTTCAAAGTCACTTGGCAGTGACTCGGGGCCAGGAAGATGAATGCCCACCGTCGTCGCAAGGTTCAGGTCATTCACAGGTGTCTTGACTCTACAGCCACGAGGTCCAGGAGGTGTCGACGACAACCAGGAGCTGGATTCGGCGTGTCCCACGAAGTCTGCAGCTTACTGCGGTGTCAGCAACTCGATTGGAGCCAACAAGCCTTGGTAACAGCAAGTCTCGGGGAAAAAAGGAAAAGTCAATGGTGCAGACCAGCAAGGTCTGATGGACTCACCCAGCGAGGGTAAGTCAGGGCAGGCCTGGAGCAACCAGGGGAGCCCTTTGGTTCTGTATAAAAGTCTTCAGGGGTCCCACAAGCCGGCTGGCAAGGGATCGCGAAGACGCCTTGGGAGGATTCGCTCAACAGGGGCCCACGGTCACTCAGGATGGGGTAGGCCTCTGATCTTCGGAGGGATTCCTGCTGGAGGCTGGGACCACATGTGGTCCAAAGCACAAGTTCGTTGAATGTCGTGAAGGGGTTGCACTTGACAATAGTGCACAGTTCCCAGGGGTCGCAGTTCCTCGTCACTCGTGGGGTCCACTGGCCTCAGCTTCGCTGGGGACTCACGATGGCCTTTTAGAAGTCAGGAAATCCTCTTCCTGGGCTGCAGGGACTTTGGACTCCGGCAGGAGTGGCATAGTTTGCGACCATCGTTTGTAGTTTTTGGTGCCTGCCAAGCAGTCACTCCTTGACTCCAAGGGAGATTCTTCAGTCTTCCAGAGGTAATGGAACGTCGAAGGTCCAGGATTCTTCTTCAGAGCGTCGTCCAGGGATATCTAACTTTCAAGTTCAAGGGTTCCCTATCTTATACTGTAAAGAAGGGAGGGACTAGCTCTATGACCCCACCTATGGGAGGGTCAGGGGAGTGGGTGGCTACACCCACTTCCCTTTGTCCAGTTTCGCGCCAGAGCAGGGGCAGGTAGCCCCTGAGCCGGTTTGAACTGGCATATGCACAGAGGAGCCTACTGCTCCCCCAGTGCAGGACTTCAAAGCACTCTAAGAGTGCACCCACCCAGTCCCAATACACTAAACCATGTCTGGGAGGTGGTTACACCTCCCTGTGACAGGATGCCTATTGTTGGGGTTCCTCCACTGCGAGTTTCGGTCATTAGCAGGAGGGCAGCCCAGTGTCTGTGACTGGTGGCATCCATTTTGTGATGCCAGGGCTCTTCAGGATTCTACCGCGTTTCCACAGTAGGTACATGTCTATCCCTCTAGAAGGGTGGAATGCTACCTCCGCCGCCAGAACTGGCGGGGGTAGTATTCCAAGATGTTTGACACCAAACACGACATGTTTTGATGCAGCCATTCCAAAGTTAGCATTTTACCGCGAGGATATAATGCACTTAAGAGTATATGGTTTGACCGCATTCACAAACAGCACCAGAGAATGGACTCTGAGAGCTGCAGAGGGGCCCTGCTCAGGCAGAGGCACCCTCTCACATAGAAACCAAGCACCCTGCCCTCAGGATTGATAGGGCCTGCCTTAGGGGTGACTGATAGGTTTAAATGTGTGTGCAGGAGAGATATAGGGAACCTATATCTCAGTGAGGAGTGCTAGCACCACCTCACCCAGGCTGCAGTAGCAGGCCTGTGGTGTCAGATTTAGTCTGCTTCCCAGGGTGGCATAATACATGCTGCAGCCCCTGGTAGGCCTGTGAAGTACCTATGCCCTTGGTACCTAAGGTACCATATACTAGGGACTCATAAGGTACCACAGTATCCAATCACTAGTGCACCTAGAGTGCACTCCAAGTCATTTAGAGAGAACAGAGAGGCTGGGGCCCTGATTGGCAGGGACCCAGCCAGAGTAGAGCCAGAAACCAGTGTAAACATCAGAAAAAAAGTGGGGGCAACATAAGAGGCAGATCCTACTCTCCTACAGTCAGTGTATCCGTAGGGAAGAAGTTGGACTTAAAATCCAACACCAGTCCAACAACGTGCCTTCTAAATCAAGTCATTGTAACGACTTGCGTAGTAAAGAAATGCGTGGTAACATTGCAGTCGGGGTAGTTACTGCATTGTAAAGGCAGGTCGTGGTTCTGCCTGCGGAGTAAAGAATGTTTCCCTATTCAAAGCACAGGCCGCTTCCCTAGGCATGCAGCCTACGTTGCTGCCGGATCGTCATCACCCCCCAGACCAGATCCTTCAAGCGGGAAAATGGACGGCTACAGCCAAACCCCCAAAACAGGTGGGATCCGGGGGCCTCAATGGACTAAAGTCATTACCTCCCACGCCGCAGTGGTGTCGGGGATACGGTCTCAGCCCCCGAGGCGCCCCAGCGATTCAGAGCTCCTTCAGGAGGCGGCCATCTTCTGCGGTGGCCAGCACAAACACAACAATGTTTTTTTAAATATTTACATTTTTGTAGTAACATCATGACCATATTAAAAAATATATGTATGCATCTATTCTCTTGTAGGAAAATGGAAATGATCTGTGCACAGCAAACAGTAATGCATCTGAAGAAGAAGCACAGTGGTTAAGTCTAGGGGCTCTGTAACAAGTTCCTCAATTGCTTTTACTCAGTTGCATCCCATTACACAAAAGTTCAATTTCCCAAAATTGGTACTGGTGTAATTACTGGCAGCAACAAACAAAAAAATTGGCACGTGGATCGCAGATTGTTTACTGCACTGACAAGTGCTGCTTAATTTCTGTCAAAACAGTAATTCCATCCCTGCAAACCTGGCTTACATAAGAAAGCAGACAACGCCAGCCATACGTGCAGTGGCATAAAAATAGTAAACAGACTTTGAATGCTTCTCTTGTGGTGGTCAAGGTAATTTGATGGGGGCTGTCTGGGAGGGCTGCCATTGAACGGACCTGGGGCCAGTGACAGGCAAAGCCATTCTCCCCCTGGGTGGCTTTGTGAAATGAAGTGGGTCACGAAGTATAAGCAGGGGATAGGCTAGGTGACAGGGGAAGGGCCGGGATTTAAGGGACAGGGTATTTAAGGACCCTGAGGAGGAGTTCAGCCTCTTGCTGACTCCATCACTACGTGGTCTGACAGGGAAAGATTTTTCTAGAGAAGTGAGCACTAAGTGGTCTAGGCCAATTTTTTTATGAAAAGATAAAGTTTAATTTGTGTCGAGAGATAGCATCGGAAAGAGGGAAAGAATGGATGCATTTCACACGCTGTGCAAGATAGCGAGGCTGTCAGGCAGGCGCTGCGCACTTTTATATGCCACAGGGAGGGAATATTTAATTAAACAGGGCACATTTGAGAAGGCATGGGTGGGCATTGTATGCCCGCTGCAACAAGCTTCAGGGGGTGTAGCAGCGGCAATAGCAGTGTGCTCTCCTCCTCGGGCAGGTCCAGAAATTTAGGAGCTGCTTTCAAAAAGGACAAGCATTGGCATAGCCAATAGGTCTCGCCTTTGGGGCCTTATAAGTATTTAGCCATGCAGCACATTATCCTGGGTGCTCCAACATCTACTGCTGTTTAACATTGAAGTTTTGACACTAATAGACACATTATAGCACTGCATTGAGAAGTATTTATTTAAAGTGTTATTTCTGTAAAACTGGTAGTCTGAACTTGTGATTGATTGAATGATGCTTGTGATTTTTGTAACGTTATTATTGGAACACCTTCCTTAATGTTTATTAATTGATCCAGTGAACACCACAGGTTAAAGCATTCAACTTGAAGCCAGACAGTTGCTGGCGGGGGAGGGGTGCTGGTGTTCTACTTGTGATAATGCATGACGCACCGTTTTAAGAGAAGAAAGCCACTACCTAGTCCTGATAAATAAAAATGAAAACCTGGCAGTGACAGGATACACATTAAAAGAACAATAATTCACTGTGAACCTCTGATGTCTAAAACAAATTCTCCTACAACACAATGCAGAATACTCGATTTGGTCATAAAATGAGATACGTCTGCAGCTACTGTAGAAATCCATCTTAAGAAAGAGAAACATTTCACACTGTGCTGGGTTACAGGATGGGTGTTTTTTCAGCCTCGTTTAATTGATGGTACATCATGCTGCATCGTTTTCTCAGCAATTTCTCAAGAAGCATTTTGTGTATCCCTAGTAAGTGATAACGTTTGAGACTGGCCATCAAACTGCACAATTATTCAGCCTTACACAATGCCCAGTATGTGAAACCCAATTTTAAGGTGTTAAAATGGCTTATAAGGGTAGTATATAAATACAATAATAAAATGCCACGTTCCAAGCGGCATAGGCTATTTATTATGTGAACATGCAAAGGTGCAGGAAGTTAGCTCATGATGTGAAAGACTGGAGCCCCTCCCCTTTTCTTTTTTGCAATTTTATATACAGCAAGCTCAAACCGAAGGTATTTGAGCGCTTTACCTGAGCTCCAAGGTCAGATTCCTTTTTAGGCACTTGAGGTTAAGTGATTTGCCCAGAATCACAGGATGTTGAGCCTAAGCCAAGCCTCAAATCGATTTCAAAGTATGTAGCTCTGATTATGCACTCGCTCCAAAGCTGCATTGGAGATATTGCGTATTGTTACAGATAGAAGAAGCATTGTGTATAATCTAAAATATATAAGTATTTCTTATCTAAAGCCACCCATTGCAAAAGTAGTCCCTGGGCTGTGTCCCCAAACTGTGGTGAGTGGGCAGAGACTGTGAGAGAGACTTTGGCAGAACAATGGATGAAGAGGGGGTCACTGAAAGGCGTTGTAAGTAAGCATGCATAGTTCATATATATTTATTTAAAACAAAAGGTGTTGGATTATGCCAGACAAAAAAACGGGTGATCTCGGAAAGAAGCGGTTTACCAAAGAAAGAGACAATGTTTTCTAGCAGTGAACCGCAATGCCGCACAGGCCAATTACTGGGAAGTGCCCTGAATATGATTTGGTTGCAAGCACGTCTTGCACCCACTTAATTAGGTGATGAGAGTGCTGTGTTTATGCTGTAATGGCTCCGGCTGCGCTCGTGGCTGTAACCAGTTCGCACTAATGGCCCATGGTGCTCTGTGCACTGGCAGGCTGCGCCTCTTGGGGGGTCAGACTGGTTTATTAGATTGTTGTTCCGACAGGCTCGGATCAACTTCCATGTTAAAGATTTAACTAAGGTGCAGTGTGTTTAACACCGAAAAGTTCAACGAGAAGTGTTTTAAATGGGAAGACGAAAATACTTTCACCCCAAATTAAATGCAGACAAAGGTTGTTTTCTCTAAACAAAAGGAAAGAAATATACATAAATTAGCGACAAGCCTGGGTCCCACATTCTTGCACCCCCCCGAGGGGGCGATGGGCATTATTATGCTACATTGAGGTTGCGCGAGGCGTTTACAGTCACATCCTGCTCCAGAAAAAAAAAATACCATACCAATGAAATCAAAGGGTATGGGGCTGTATCACTCCTAAACTAAGGAAATTGGTGGCCGGGAGAACGGGCTATTTCACTGTGCACTGCCTACGTATTTATAGCTCCGAACGGCGAATAGGGGCACATTCCTTTTCAGTGACAACTAGCCAGCATGGCCGTGCCCTGCTCGTCAAAGTGCACGCTGTGGCCGTGTGGGCACCCAGTGTGACTGACCACTGTAGCCAATACTACTCTGAAAGCAGACGCTAGAGTCCGAGCCAACCGGTAAAATTCCAGAGTGACGAGTCCGACCATGTAAAGGAGGCAGAATGTGAAAGAAGGTGAATTGTGCGTATTAAGGGCGGCAAGTACAGAATGTATGCGTGCATAGGAAGGACAATACTTTAATACTATTGGTGGGAGGCTTCCAGGTTCAGCTGGTCAGGAAATATTTTGTATTATTGAGGCAGGGTTTTATTTTAGGATGCAACACATTTGTTTAATATGTTTAATGTGCCCGATCTGTCTTATTAAAGCAGCCTTTCACACTCAACTGTCTATTTGATGTGCTTGGCACTTTCTTGTCCCCTGGATATGGGACAAAGTTAAACACTATGGCATGATTACTTTAATAACAAGCATTTGCAATGCAATAGGTCTCGCATTTATGCGAGTTTAAGCTATTGGCATTGTAATGACAATGCCTTTTATTTATAGTTTTAAAAACCAAAACAAATACAAGTTAGTAATTTACAATGCCAATAGCTAAAACTCACGTAAATGCGAGACCTATTGCATTGCAAATGCTTGTTCTCGGTGGGAGCAGGGAGCGCCCCGGACATGGAGGCCAAACAAGTGTATGGGTGGAGAGAGGCGGCAGGGGAGGACGTGCGTGCATGTGTTGGGTTTGTTAATGCTAGAAAAATGCAACAGCTGGTGCCTTTATAATGCACCACAGGCGGAGGGGGGGAGAAATAGGAGATAGTAAGAGAGAAACGGAGGAAGTAAGGATGGAGAAAGGAAGTCAGGGGTTTGAAGAGACAAGTTCAAGACTTGATCAAAGTGAAAAGAAGAACAAGTGAAAAATGGAAAGGCGTAAAGCCGGAGAACAAGCAACGCTACTTAGGGGGCGGAGAGGAGGGAGGGGGTTAAAAGCCCAATAAAGATGGTAACGGGCGAGAGGGGAAATGTGCTGGAAAGGGTGGAAGAGAGGGAGGAGAAAGGACACAAGGGGTCTAAAGTGAGAGGGGGGAAGCAGACAAGGAAGAGGTGTAAGAGGACTGAATAAGCACATGAACTGGAAAACACGAGCACACGGATGTCGCCCGCGCTTTGACCTTGCTGCTGCGCCCCTGTTTGGCGGAGTCCGTGCATGAGCTGGAGGGTGCCCAACAGCAGTAGAACAAGCGACGCTAATTAGGGGGCGGTGGGGGGGTTAAAAGGCCAATAAAGATGGTAACGGGCGAGAGGGGAAATGTGCTGAAAGGGGTGGAAGAGAGGGAGGAGAAAGGAGGACACAGGGGGTCTAACGTGAGAGGGGGGAAGCAGACCCAAGGAGGAGGTGTAAGAGGACTGAATAAGCACGTGCACTGGAAAACACGAGCACACGGACGTAGCCCGCGCTCTGACCTTGCTGCTGCACCCCTGTTTGGCCGAGTCCATGCAGGAGCTGGAGGGCGCCCAACAGCAGGAGGTTGGTGGCTGCATAGCCGTGGCAAGAGCTGCCCAGCTGCAGCCGGCCCGCCATGCTGCTTCTTCCCCCTCCGCCTTCCTCTAAGACTCCTTCTCAGCGCCGCCGCGTTTTCAGCTTCCTCAGCTGGCCTCCTCACTCCCCGCGGGCAGCTGCTCGTATGCTGGCTGACTAAATTACATAAGCCATTTAGGTGGCGCAAATAAACACGCGCGGTGCCCATGCACATCTGCTGTCTGGGCAGGCACGGCCGCCGAGAGCCGTACACGTCACGGATAAATTAAAGCTATTGCTTGCTAAACTCTGTCTAAAACCAGACATCCGAAAGCGCGCCCGCGGCCCGAGAAGGGAGAGAGCCACTAGGACCGCACGGCAAAAGAGACGCCGTACACGTGCACATCGCGTGTCTGTACGCGTGCACATCTCCTCAGCAAAAGAGATGCCGTACACGTGCACATCGCGTGTCTGTACGCATGCACATCTCCTCAGCAAAAGAGACGCCGTACACGTGCACATGGCGTGTCTGTACGGGTGCACATCTCCTCAGCAAAAGAGACGTGTCTGTACGCGTGCACATGTCCTGTCCCCCTTCCGCCGACAAAGCGGCGACAATAGATCTCGCCAAGGCGAGCAGCGCATGCGCTGCGTCGCTAGGCGAGACCTAAAAAGGGGACAAACAACACAAACATACTTTCTGCTAAATAAATTAGCAAGGGCCTGATCCTGTTGGTTTTTTAGGAACAGGCTGTATTCTAAGTAAGTTTGTCTTATTTAATCGATTAACGACACAGCTAGGATGAGTGCTAAATCTTCTCGTCTGGAGTACTCCATAGCTCATAAAATAAAAATTTAGCCTCTACTGTATCGATGCAGTGGGACCTATTTACAGAGGCTTTTTGGAGCATGTAGTTTAGTACTCCTGCAGTAGCCATTTTATACTCTTACAAGCCTTTGTTAATTAGCCGCAAAACATCTAAAATGGGGAATATTCAGGGAATACTCATAAACAGTCAGTACACGTAGAAAGGACTGCGCCCTCTGCACATTAGGGATTGGGACATTTTGGGGTTGGGTCACAAAAGCATGTAAGAGTACGTAAAAGAGTAGTAATAAAAGCATTTGTGAATCAACACCCATATCTTTAAAAATACCCATAAATGCGGCTCCTGGATAAGCATTTTAGTAGTCGACAAAGGGTTGTAAAAAATAAGTATTTTCCTTCCCAACTACGAAGATGTTGAGCTGCACTGAGTAATCTGAACATGGAGTTACATAATGACACGCTCCACAGGTCTTGAAATCTTTACTGTTTTACCAGTCACCAGTCTAACCCCTTCGGCGACATGGCATTGGTCTTCATTAAGAGACTAGCAACAGACAGCAAACGCAAAGGGCCTACTAGAAAGGTGAGCAAGGGACCCCGAGGAAGACAAACCGCCTTATCGCCAGTCATAATCGTTCGCTTGACAGGAAGATTCGATCTACCCCACGTTACTCACTTTCTAACCATATTTCCGTTTGAAAAGAAGGCAGTTGGAAACAGGAGCTAAAAAAGAAAACACACGCTGAAAGTGTGCATTGAGCAAATTGTGTTAGTTTAATAGAATACAACGTCGCACAGGGTTGACAACCTTTACAGGCTGCTCACCCACAACTCAGCAGCCGAAAGTGTGTTTAACCTTTCCTCCTACACATCAGCAGTCACGGGAATTTGAATTGTAAATTGGATTCAGGCATTACTCCTTTTACTGGTTATTTGCACTTTACATTTCCGCTGACAGGCTTATGTCTACTGTCTAAGTCAGCACCACTTTTCCTTGCGCCTTCAATTACAAGAAACTGCTGACGCAGACGTGCGTTTTTAACTTACGTAACCTTATAGAAAACCACAGCCTCCAAATGCAAGATATTCGCAAGTTTCTGCAAGCCGATTTCATGCACAAAGGCTTAGCTAATGAATTGTCGGTGATGCCATTTTCTTGCAGCTGCAAATGCTGGCAGGCCGTTACATATTATCTCCTGCTGCGCCCTCTAGTGGTAAACAGTCAAAATCTATATTGCTAAAACCGCATGCTTAAGAGAAACAAAACGAGACATTTCCGCTGACAGGCTTATGTCTACTGTCTAAGTCAGCACAGTATGGTTTTAGACCAGGTCTAGGTATTAGCGAGCAGATTCTTAACCTTAGTATTTTAATTGGAAAGTACACGCAGGCAAAAACGGGGAAATTTTATTTGGCATTTGTCGACCTCACAGCTGCATTTGATTGTGTAATTCACAATAAGCTGTGGGGCGTTCCTAGTGATTTAAAGGTTGACCCCATTTTAATCCAGTTTTTAAGACAGCTATACTCTGGCGCTACAGCAAAAGTTCGGTACGGACTCAAGGGAGAGTGTACTGTGCCGTTTAAAGTCGAGAGGGGAGTGAGGCAAGGCTGAATTTTGGCACCACTGCTGTTCACTCTGTACACAAATGCCTTGGAACAGGAGTTGGTGTCAAACGCTGGGGATCCACCACATGTAAATAAACGCCCGATAGTCTCCCTTCTCTATGCCGATGATGCGGTACTCATGGCATGTACCCAGATTGGCCTACAGAGGGGTCTCACTTTTTATACAAGTTTTATGGACAACCTTGGACTAAAAATGAATGCAAAGAAAAGCTTCATTATGACCTGTGGGAGAGGGAAACATAAGAACAGAAGTTTTCAAGCTGGGGGAAGTAGGGTGGAATCTATTAGCTCCTTTTGTTACCTGGGTGTTCTTTTTAACCGCACTGGGTCTTGGGCCCAAGCGATTAAGACCAGGAGCCTCCTGTTTATGAAGTCCACCGCGGCCTTAATTAATTTTAGTAAAAAATTGGGGAAAAGGCCACCAGAAATCCTCTTAAAAATCTATCAAGCTAAATGCGCGAGTATAGCAGTTTTTGGGGCAGGTATTTGGGGTTTTTATGACTGTACATCAATCCAACATGTGGAAAATGCCTTTTTAAGATTTATATTGGCAGTCCCGGCCAGTGCTCCAGTTTTCAACTGTCATAGTGAATTAGGAGTACCATACATTTCTGATCTAATTAAGGTACAACCGGTGCTGCTCTGGCACAGAATTTGGACCTCTGTTAGCACTGGTTTAAATAGGGAAATAATAACTGATGCAATGAAATTAGATAACGCCAGCAAGATTCCCTGGTTGAAGTATGTACGAAATTTAATGCAGGACATCGGGCGTCCAGAGTATTTCTTCCTACCTGAAAATATGAATTCTATTAATCGGAAGGAACTTAAAAAAACTTGTATGACCCATCTGGAAGAAAATAGGTTAACCTTGGAAATGAATAAACCTACGGTGGTCGAACATCAATTAATTATCATAACGTAAAACATTCAACCATACTTGACATGCATATTGGGGGGATATGACAGGTATATGTTAACACGTTTTAGATTTGGGACCTTCCACCATTTGATCAGCCATCCAGATATTAACAACTGGTCAAGGGAACTTTGCCGATGTCCTTGTGATAATATTTCACCACAAACAACTATTCACGTAATTCTATTCTGCAAATGTTACAAAAATGAAAGGCGAAGATGGATATTACCGTTATTAAAACAGGGGGGATGGAGACAATGTCGCCCTGATTTTTTGTATTTGCAGATGTTGGGAAATTGTTACTGTATTGGATCTATGGTGGGTTTTTAAAAAGTGTACATAGAGCCAGAAAATCCCTAAATATTTGAATGCCAGATGTAAAATATATGAGAGAAACATAGATATGAGATGGTATATACTAAGCACAGCATAATAAATTTTATTTCCCGGATGTAAAAGAAATAGTTATTGTTAAATGAATTTTTTATGAATTTGTACCTATCTAATGTGTTTTAATATAATTTTTAGATGTGAGATGATATGTTTTAGTTGCCTGCTTTTATGATTTTAATGCCTAAAATCGAATAAAGCTCGTTTTGATTTGATTTGATTTGAAGTCAGCACCACTTTTCCTTGCGCCTTCAATTACAAGAAACTGCTGCAAATGCTGGCAGGCCGTTACATATTATCTCCTACTGCGCCCTCTAGTGGTAAACAGTCAAAATCATATATTGCTAAAGCCGCATACTTAAAAAAAAAAAAACGAGCCGGCAACAAAAGTGAAAGCAACCGCAAGCAGGCAAATGGAAACAAGCACGCGCAGTCGTGCTAATTGAAAACATATGGCCCCTGCGCGTGCCGCTGCTCGCTTCCGCAAGGTGGATGCCGCCACAAGCACCAGTGTGAGGAAAAGAGCTGACCGATTTCTAAAGGTCATCTCTTAGAGCAGCGCATGCGCGCTGCCTAGGCGAGACCTAAAAAAACGCCACAGGGTAAAAAGGAAGCAAAACCTCCGCACAGGAGGCATAGAATACTGGCATGTGTGGTGCCACAGGAAACAGATGAGGAGCGGCTCCCATTGTTGACACCCAATGAGGACTTTGCACCAGTGCCACAGCAGTCCGTTAGGCGTGCTTCAGCGGACATCACTGAGGCGAGGAGAACAAGCGAGGTGGGGGAAGGACCAGGAGCTGCGCGACACTCGGTGGGAGCACAACGCTGCAAGAGCAGAGAGCAGTGAGTGCGAAGTGCAGGGCGGGCAGAACGGGGGAGCTGAATAGGAAGCACGGGGTGGCCCAGCAGACCCCAAATGAGTTTGGAGAGGGCATGATGGGACTTGTAGTCCCTGTGGCCCCAAGTACTGAAAAGTTGGCTCTTTATGGAGAAGTTACCGCAAAACAAGACATCAAATGGCAAGAGATAGACATTGAGGCAAAAATAAAAGAACAGAGGATGGCTTTAAGGCAAACAGAGGCAGACTGGGAACGATTATGCAGGACAAGGGAGGAAATGGCAGGACAAGGTCAACTGGAAATTAATGTGCGATATGTACATGATTGGTTGGAGAGAAATGAGATCTCACCAGAGGCACAACCACTCATTTCAGCACAAAGAGGTCAGTGGATATGGGTCCCAGAACAGGATGAAGGACAAGCAGACACAGGACGAGCAAGGGTGCCTCAAGGGGCACATGGTGTAGGAGGACCTGTAGGTTGGTGCAGGGTAGAGGAGAATACTTCTTCAATGTTAAAAAGAGAGTTTGGCAAAGAGGTGACGAAGCCAACAGAGCATAGAGCGGCTTTTGGGCGTTGGCCTGAAGATATGGGTGGGGCCGGTGCCAGCCCTCTCTGCGACCAGGGATCGTTTGAACACAGAGCACAAAACAAGGCAAACTACTTTGGAATGGGAGAAATTGGAAAGGGGGGACGCCCTGGTACGAGTGGGAAATCCATGGGGAGGATGAGTTGGTGTCGGATTATGGTGCTGATAGTGATGAATGGGAGGAAGGAAAACTAAGAGAGGATGAAAGGACAGTGTTGCAGACGCTTACAAAAAAGAATGACAGAGTAGTGCTAACAGGCAAGGGAAGAAACATTGGTGTGTTTTAGAGGTCACGAGCCGACAAAGGAAGCATCATGGAATTTCGAAAGAATAAAGGAAGGAGCGTATCCGAAAACAGGGAACATGGAGGCAGAAAAGAAAAACTGCAGCGAGGTAACATTGACTGGTGGTCAGTTTGGGATCTGGGGACATAGAGTCGGGTAAGAAAAGAAGTAAATCAATTGAGGTTGGGGGAGGAATTATTGAATATTATGGTTATGGGACTAAAGATAAAGAAACAACAAATTTCGGCGGTACTGTGCAAAGCAAAATGAAACAGTTGAACAAAACAAAGTGTGATAAAGAAATAAAAAGTGATGTTAAGGATGATACTAAAACACAAGAGAGTAAAGATGGGAGGAAAGTAAGGATGAGCTACATCATAGGAAGAAGCTTCTCTATATGGGATTAGCTATGTCTAATATATGAGAAAACAAAAAGTCGTATTTGGCAGCACATATGCATGGATGCGTTTAAACTGTTACATAGGGACATTCAGGCGAAGTAAAGATCCACGAAAGAGGGAGCGGGAACTGGCGAGGTGTCTCAGGGTACCAATAAACATGGAACCTGGACATATGCATTGTTGATTTATACCATTATTTATTGTGAGAAGCATACGATTAGGCCAATAGCGATATTTAAATATATGGATATATTTAGGAAAGCTCAGATTTCATTTTGGGGGATATGCCTGGCTTAGAGATGATGACGAGTTGAGGTCAAGGCTTAATTTGAATCGCGATAAGCCTTGGGGGGATGTGAATTCAGAATTATAGTTGCAGAGGATGTCCTCTACATAGCCACCGGCAACAACAGATACAGCAAGTGGCCTTTGGATAACTTATCAACCCTTTCAGTATTGCCCGCGCACAACACGGGGGCATACGCAAGAGGACAAAGGAAAAGTATGGGACATGCTGGAATTTCAACAAAGGTTTCTGCCCAAGTCAACTTTGCAAATTTAAACATAAATGGTTAAAATATGGGGGTAGGCACCCAATCGCACAATGTTTCACAATGGCTAATACTGGGGAACAATAGAGAGCACCCAGAGGGAGAGGATATCAAGCTTAGACTCCACTAAAGGGCTCCTACACCAGTTGAAATGGTGCAACTAAGTAAATCACTGAGGCATATCCTGATCGGGAGGCAGCCATGAATCTAGAGTGAGATTTTAGGGAGGGTATTCGATTAGGATGCCAAGGTTCCAGGGTCCAAAGGTGGGCGGACAATTTATAATCTGAAAAAACATTGAAACACATTGCAGCAACTAAACTCGATAAAGAGGCGAAGGAAGGAAGAATTGTAGGCCCTTTTTATGAATGGGCCATACAGGAATTGATGATCTCTCCACTAGGATTAGTTCTAAAAAAGAAAAAAAGAGACTTTATGCTGATTCATCACTTATCTTGGAGAGAAGGGGCATCTGTTAATGATTTAATTGCATCAAATGACACTAGGGTAGGTTATAATTCAGTAGATGATGCTGTGACATTAGTGCCACAGAGTGGAGAAGGAGCTGAACTAGCCAAATGTGATATTAACTCTGCATTTAGACTGTTTCCAATACATCTGGATGACTTTACTCTGTTAGGCATGCAATTTGAAGAGGCAATTTATATGGATTGAGTATTGCTGATGGGCTGTGCAATATCCTGCTCACTTTTTGAGACATTTAGCTCGTTTTTGCAATGGGCTTTTTCAAGAAAAAGTGGGCACAGTGGTGTTTCACATTATCTGTATGATTTTTAGTTTATTGGACAGAAGGATACAGGAGAGTGACAGAGAGCTTTAGAACAGTTTGAGGACATGTCATTGGAGTTAGGAGTATTTTTAGTTCCGGAAAAACAGAAGGCCGACATACAGTACTGATGTTTTTGGTCATAGATTTGGATACAAAAAAATTGGTATTGAAATTGCCGCTCAGTAAAGTGGTTTAAATAAGAGACTTTCTCGATAAAGAGATTGGCATGAGATGGATGGTATTGAGGAAGGGACAGAAGCTGTTGGGCTTTCTAAACTTTGCGTGCAGAGGTGTGCAAGGGGGTAGAACATTTTGTAGAAGATTAGGCATGGCAATGTCAGGGGCAAATCTTTCACATCATAAAGTAAAAATTTCAATGGCAGTACGAGCTGATTTGTGCATTTGAAGAACCTTTTTGGAAGAATGTAAGGGACTATCTATATTTTTCTTGAAAGACAACTCAATTTGGCAGGTACAAAGTTTTTCGGATGCTTCAGGCTCAAATGGTTTTGGTCTTTTTTGGGATTGTAGGTGGAGCACTGAGAAATGGCCAGAGCATTGGTTGAGACAGGGCAGAAGCATTGCTTTTTTTGAATTCTTTCCCTTCGTTGTAGCACTAATGGTATGGGGCAAAGGAGTATCCAACAGATCAGTGATGTTCAATGTGGACAACATGACTGTGGTGGAACAGAAAGCACGTGACCTTAAAATTTACTGTGGTTGAGACAATTTATGCTCATGTTTTTACAGTTAAATATTGTCTTTTGGGCAAAGCATGTGCCAGGTGTGAACAATAACATAGCCGATGCTTTATCTCGTTTGCAGTGGCAAAGCTTTCGAATGCTAGCTCCAGGAGCAGAAGACTTGAAGATTCAGTTACCATACAACATTTGGACATGGGGGGAATAAGAATGATTGAGCTTGTGGTAAGGTCGATAGCAGAATCCACATGGAAAAGTTATCAACACGCATAGCAGGAGTTTAGGAGGTTTGAGTTGAAGGCAAAGACGCAGAATATTGATGAGCATGAGGGCATTGAATGCAGATTGATACGTTTTGTTCTGCACCTAATAGACAAAGGTTTATCTCCAACTACAATCACTGGGAAAGTGGTCGGAGTGTTGTTCTATTGAATTCTATTCTGGGGTCATGATCCGGCACCAGGAGGGCTTTTAAAGAGGATTTTGAGCGGTTGGGGTAGAGAACGCAGATCCATTTTTGTGGCGATAGATCCGATAACGTGTGAGCTATTGCAGCACATGTTGGAAATATTACCAGAATGCTTTTATGATTTCTTTGAAGTTGCTGTTTTAGACTATGCATGCTATGGGTGTTTTTGGTGCTTTTAGGGTTTGAAGTTAATAGGTTCTGAGATGAAAGCAGGAGTGCTTCATAGCAAAGTTCGTTTGGAGTGAGTGAAATTGAGGATATCATTAAGAAGTTCAACAACTGATCTGTTAGGCAGGGGTAGATGGGTATTGTTAGGAGAAGGAGGAAGGGCAGAGGCTTGTCTAGTGGTGAAGGAATGGATGAGATTTAAGCAATGGCGTGGACAGAGGCTGGAAGACGTTTTTTGTCATGAGGGAGGAAGAAAAGTTACGCCTTTTCATTTGCTAACAGTGTTGAGAATGGCTTTGGAAAAATTGTGTTTGGACCCAGGAAGGTATGGGACATACTCATTTAGAATTGGAGCAGCCACAGAAGCAGTGAACCTTGGTTGGAGTTGGGGACAGATAAGACAGAGAGGCAGATGGAAATCAAAATGTTGTGAACGCTATGTGAAGAAATAAGTTAAGAGCAGTTGTTAGCTTCTTTGTGGTCTCACACTGCATAATCTTGTTTTTTGCCACAGGATATGTAAACGGCCCCTCGAGGAGTAAGATGATGACATGGATAATGGGACATTCTTATGAATGTTGGGCGGCTAAATATGCGGATCTGCAAATATATGGAAGAAGCCTCAAATTATCGCGTAGCAGACATGAGGTGATATGGGGGGGAAGAAGTAGTATGCAATGGGGCGGTCTAGTGCACTTCATAGCAGGCTTGTCTACTCAGAGGGGTTGCCCTGATATGTTGTTAATACACTTGGCGGAGAATGCTTTGGTTAGACTCTCAGGTTTAATGCTGTTGCAGCAAATGAAAGAGGTTTTAATGTTGATAAAGAGTAAGTTTGCAGGGACATATCTAATTTGGACGGAGTTTGTGCCCAGAACACATTGGAGGGGAGCCCTCAAATACGCAGCTAAGGATAAGGCAAGGAGAAAGTTGAACAGAGCAATGAGGGTTTTTTGCATGTCATTTGCCATTAAGTTCTTATTGCATGGTTGTATCAAAGAAAAGTTTTTGTTTTGGGATGATGCCATATATTTGTCACAGGTTGGCAATGCTTACTACATGATGGAATTGAGGGACATAGTGGGTAAAGTGTGAAATAGGAAGGTGTGGTGTAACGGAGTTTATAAATGAAACTGGCCACAGCAGTTGTCCTTTTTTGTGTGTGGGGGGGGGGGGGTCAGAAAAACACCCTTCTGGGTTTTCCTGGATGGCAGTAGTTTGGGGGGATGGAGAGTCAGGTGCAGGAGTATCCACCTCTGGGTGGGGGGGGGCACAGGGGAGGGAAGACGAAGCTTGGGGCTGTAGAGGAGGACATGGAGGTTTCATCTGGAGAGGCTTGGTAGGGTGAGAGGTAGAGAGATTGGGGAATACAAGGAAGCCAGTAAATGAAAGAAGAAAGAATGAGGTTTCGGTGTGATGGGACTTGTTTGGGGAATGGTTTGTACACCTTGGGGGAGTTGTTTAAGGGAGGGAGGTTTGTGAGGAATTTGATGCATTAATGAGGTTTATACTATATTGTATTTGTATTTGAATTAATAGATATAACTACAAACCTGTCCTAATAAAGTGGCTTTTTATGCTACATGATGGTTTGTGGCATGTGATTAGTTCACAAATTTGAACAGTGAAATGGACATGCCATTCACCTATGCCAATCCAATCCAATCCAAAAAGCTTTATTCGACAGTTATGTCATAAAAGCACAATACATAAAAATGGAAATTCACCTATGTTAAATCGAGAATTATACTAATTCATGTTGAGGTATTTCTTTAGAAACTGAAAAGTATTAATGTTGATTTAAACTACTCAAAAAATACACTTTTGTGATAATGTGTGTGCATGATTATCTTTTCGAATCATATTCCTTTGTTTTATCTATTCTAATACTGGATTGCTTTAAAACGTTATTTCGAAATATTGGTGCAATACTTTTAATATTTATTACACATATTTTGGCGATATTAACAGACATGAGTGGTTTACCTCAGATGTCAAAAGGGTTTTTCTGAAAAGGAATTGCCCAGGCAATGTTGGTCAACAAAAGGGAATTCTCCGGGGCTCTACTACATTAACAAAAAGCTGAGAGGTGAAGCAAAGTACGGACTAACAACAAAATGTACTATTCTAGGTCGTGATGACAGTTTAAATGTGGAAATACAATGCCAAGCACAGATACAAAAAAATACATTACAGGACTAATGTCACTAATGGCGAATCTGAGATTTACTTTTTTGGGAACACACCTCTGTGGGTGTAGTTGAAAGTGGGAGATGAAAGACAGGTTGAAAATAATGGTAATGGGGCTAAATGCTGGCCCTCAATATGCCCGATACTTCAAACACCAATGGCTGAATTGTAGGCTGATCAAAATTGTGAGTGACGTTTTAAACGAAGCAATGGCCAGAGTGGGCAGCCCCGCTGTGTGCATGCTGCTTGTTGGTGGAGCCAAAACGTGAATGACACTAGAAGCAAGCAATGGATGAAGGGGGCTGAACCAATGCCCCTCTGTATTATTGTTATTATGTATTTTATGTATAAATGTCAAAAGGCCTGGGGAGAAAGCTTTACACAGGCCTAAAAAGTTACCATCTCTCTCTGCATGTCTGTGACTGTCATTTGTGTCTGTGCTGCTCTGACTGAAGCCTTCCTCTGGGTTGTATGATAGAGACACACAAGTCTCAACCACGGGTGCCTCTACCACACAGCCTGAACCACGAATGTGACTGAACCACGCATGCCTTTACCACGCAATTTCGTGGTAAAGGCATGAATGGCAACAGTGTATGCGTGGCTAAGTTCGCCACTACTCTGACCCACTCCCCGCCCTAAATTACAAACCCCCACCTGCCCCCCACCCTAAGCCCTAAATTACAAGCACCCTACCTCTACCCTGCCCCAAGCCCTAAAGTACAAACCCCCTTCCCCTGCCCCCGCCCCTAAGCCCTAAATTACAAACCCCTACCAGCCCCCCCGCTCTGAGCCCTAAAAACGGCCCATTCCTTAACTACACACCCCAAACCCAGCCCTTAAAGCTACCCCAACCCCTTCCTTCTGCCCTGAGCCATAAAAACTTGCCCCCTCCTTAAAAGTACCCTGACCCTCTTCCTCTCCCTGAGCCCTAAAAACTTGCCACTGACCCCTAGACCCGAGCCCTAAAAACGTGCCACTGATCCCCCCGCCCTAAACCCTAAATTATAAACCCCTACCTGCCCCCCGCCCTGAGCCCTAAAAACGGACCATTCCTTAACTACTCCCCCAAACCCAGCCCTTAAAGCTACCCCAACTCTGTGCCCTGAGCCCTAAAACCAGCCCATTCCTGAACTACACCCCCAAACCCAGCCCTTAAAGCTACCCCAACCCCCTACCCTGAGCCCTAAAAATGGCCCATTCCTTAACTACTCCTCCAAACCCAGCCCTTAAAGCTACCTCAACTCCCTCCTCCCCGAAAGCGACCCCCAGACCCGGCCCCAGCCCCACTTACCTGTCCGAGTCTGCTTCCCGTTCCGACGCTCCTGTTCCAAGTCCCCGCCCATACCAAACACTAGAGCGCACATGCCTAAACCACGCACATGCATGGTTTAGGCAAATGCATTGTTTGGGCAAGCGTGGTGATGCTTGCAGGCTTCCGGAACTCGTGGCTCTGGCCGCGTAGGTCTGATTGTTTCCCCTTCCCCTATGATCACTACCCTCCATCACAGCTCATGCAGTAAAAGCATATACGCTTGCATTGGCATATGCCTAATGACACTGCATCGGCACACCTTCCACTGCCGAAAGACTGTGCATCCCCACCATGGCCCCCACACCTCACCCAACCCCGCTGGCTCTGAGCACAGCAGAAACCGTGAAGCCCCCAGGGACCCAAACTCTTGCAGGTGACCTCGAAAAGTAAGATGCACCACCATACCGACACATAGTTAGAATGCAGTTTGAGCACTTGGTTAATTTTAGGGTAAATTTTTTATAATTTTTAACTAATTCCCTATGCATTTCTTCATACCTTGCTTAACAGAGAAGGTGGTATTTACTGTCTGTACCCCAAGTTACTCAATGCCTCAGAACTTCTTAAAGTTACCGCGCAGGTTTAATTAATTAAAACGTCTTGCTCTTTTTTCTAAAAAGCATAACACTGCTTGAAGTGATAAGTGGCTTACCCTAGCTGGACGTTCTTTCCCACTCCAACTGTTTGGGCCCGCTACACCTCGAAAGTCACAGCCAACAAAAAGGTGGCAGTAGCATTGCAGCGAGCGCACCCTAGTTTCTGGTCTCTGCATTTCAAGGGACAATGGTAATCCTTACAAGGATTGAGTAACTGCTCTCAAGTCCTGTGAACCCTGGAGAACTTGCCTGGCAAATTTTCATCCACATCCAACGCCATACAAGTAAGAGCCAGGATGTAACCCTGTCTCATTCCCTACGGGATGTTAAGGCACACTCTGTGCTGTCTATTCAGAATCCTAATCATGATAAGAGCTGTAACTTATGCTGCTAAAGTTGGTCAATAACCATCAGATCCATCTTGCCCTGACAAAACTAAATAACGTTCATGAACAAACGCAGGGCTTGTTCAACCATGCTAATCCTGCTGCAGAGTCCTACCTGTGCAGCAAAAATAATATTACTTGCAAGCAAATTTTTATGTTTTAAAATCATCTTTTCAAAGACTTACAATTAGAATCAAATAGAGAAATAGGGATAGAGTTACATGGATTTTCAATGGAGCATTTCTTATATATTGCAATGAGTTTTACAAAGTTCTTGATTATCACCCTTCTCAAAATTTGGTGGCTTTCATTCCTTTTGAAACAAATCAATTTTTCTCTCAAATGTACCCTTTTTCAGAACTCATCTGTGCACAATGACATTGCTAATAAAAATGTCACTAACTGTTTTCTGTAAGGTACATTTTATGCAGCACGAGATTTTTTAATGTTAAGTATAAATGCAACATAAATTATTGCAAAAGTCAGGATGTATGACGCACCTTGCATTCTGTTGCAACACATGCCTTTACCACGCATGCCTTTACAACAAATTTCATTGTAATGGCATGTATGTTAAAGGCCTATGTGTGGTAAAGGTTTTCCCTGACCTCTGCCCTCAGCCCACAAACCAGTCCCCAGCACCTCCCACCCCCTGCCTTTTTTAAAGTACCTAACCCCTGCTCTGACCCTAAAACTAGACCCCAGCGTGACCCCCCTGGCCCCCCGCCTTTATTAAAAATACCCTTCCCCTGCCCTGAACCCTAAAAATGGAACCCTACCCGACCCCCCTGGCCCCCAGCCCTTTTCAAAATCATCCAGCCCCTGCCCTAAAACCAGACTCCCCAGCCCCTGCCCTGAACACTAAAGCCGTACCCCGGCGCAGCCTCCCCTTGATCCCCAGTCCCTACAAAAAAAAACACCACCAGTCTAAAGCCCTAAATCCATACTCCCCCGCCTCAGGCCCGGTCACCCTTAACTTAACAGGATGACGACGAGGTAACTCTTCTGAGGCGCAGCACAAGTCATCAAGAGGAAGCGGAAGGGTCTCTCCGTTCCCTCTAACGATGCAGATAGCCTTGACCACACCGGTGCCTTTACCTCCCTTACCAGCATATGCCCTTGCAACAAGTACAATGTATATTCCTTTCACCAGTCATAACTTTACAATTTTAATTCGTTCTAAAGGCATGCATGGTAAAGGCATAAACGTTGTAAAAATGTGTGGTAAATTGGTTAGCTAGTATTTCAGAGTGAACACCTTCAATACATTTGCACACTCTTGCGCAATAGTTTGCTGTGTAAACCCTGGTCTGGCGAATATAAAAATAGTATTTTAAACAGAGATAAAGAAAGCCATTCAAAAAAAATCAATGAAGTGCAAGTTGAAAAACAAAACAGCACCTACGGGAAAATAATTGATCATGTATAGCCAAATCGGAGATGTATTTTTCTGTCCCTTAAACAATTTTAAATTTTCTGCCTAATTTAATTAGAACCCCATCCCACCCCTGGTAAAAAAAAAAAAGATAAAATAAAGTTTGCTCAACCAAATGCTGAAAAAAAGTTCTTTTTACACTGGGCAGTCTGAAAAATTGCATATGTAATTCATTTATAATGAATATTTATTCCAGCATATACAAATAATCTAAACAACATTCACATCATAGCATGAGACCAAAAATTAAAATCGATACGAAAAATGACTAGGAATTGCAATCTAAATTAGCTATATGCTACTGACCTTGGGTTCTGAAACTGTAGTCAACATGCGCGAGTCTAAAAAACACACAAAAAGAAATAAAGTACATTCTTATTTGTATTATATATTGGCACCATTAATAAAATAAAAACAACAGTTTTGCTCCAATTCTCTATCGTTTTGTATTCTTCTGTATTAAAACAACAGTGTGTTTTTGAATTAATAGTTTGTTCTATTTCGCATTTCACATATTCTTAAAATGGCATAGACAAAACATATTATCTTTGAGAAATGTACCCGTAACAGAGCCTATTGTTGTATCTGTTTAGCGTGGTGACAACCCAGTTGGCGATAGCAATATATAAAATAAATATAAGTATACATTTCTGCTTTCTCCCCTCCCCTCCCCGCACATCCTCCTCATCAATCCCCACTTTCATTACCGTAAAATGATCTGCTTCTGATGAACTGAAACTGCTCATGTGCGGTCTGCTGTTTAAATAGCATACACCAGGTCTATGGACCCAATACAAATACAGCATCCGGGTCATGTGTTTCCTTTTATGGCTGTTCATACTGTAGATGACAGTTTTGGATCAGCATTCGATAACATTTTCGACAAAAGGCAGAAGTGGTAGACTAGCCAATCGGTGTAGCAGGAATTTCAACACTCTAGGCTGGACCTGCAGGGCTGCTTTATAGGTCTGGCTTGACAGCACAGCTGTCATGCCTTATGTGATCAACTTTCAGATTACTACCGAAAGAGCGACTTAGGCTCCACCTACAGGTTGGGGGCCTTGACTACAGAATTTGATTGGCCTGGATTTGTGTACTTCCGCTGAGAAGAGTGCTTGTATTGCACATTTTAGCTTAATACAGCAGGACTGAGTTGGTCATGGTGGCAAGCCAATGCTCATCGCTATAGGGCTGATCTGTTTATTATGAAATACTGCGATAAAGGCAGCAGGCCTGGTGTATAAATTGTGAAAAGCAAATGTTAGTATCAATCAATTTAATGGTGGGTTGTTATTGGTTTGTATGAAAGTATGCAGAGAAGGATGTTGTGTTACATGGAAGCTCACAGATTACTGTAAAAGGCAAGGGTTTTGGTGTTGGATACCCCAGCCACAAACCATGGATGTAGAGAATGTTTGCTTGTACTTGGTAGTAGAGGTAGCATTTTGCTTAGTCAACTGTAATTTTGTTTACCTTTGTAATTGTATGACTGTGTGCCTGATGGTTGCCTTGTGGGAAAGGTTAAGTTCAGAACAATAGGTCTAAGTTGGATATGGTGACAAGCAAAATGCTTGAGTGGTTCACTGGGAAAAAATCTTATTTGATGCCATAGGTCTGATCTGCTTAATATAAAAAGTCTGACAAAGGCAGTAGGCATTGCTTATTTATTATGAAAAACATTTGTTAAAGCCAGTATGTCTTTCAGACTGAGTGATTGTTATCAGGTTGTTTTACAGGATATAGACAGGCATTTTGTTACATGGAATCTCACCAATTACCGCATTAGTCAAGGGTTTTGGTATTGGCCACTCACTCTAACAAACCTTGACGGTTTTCACTGTGATGATTCTTATTAGGGCCTATTGAGAGGGGTTGTATATTGTTTTGCAAAATGCATTTTTTTGCATATTTGTGATTATGTAACTGCATTCATGATTATTGCCAGTTTCTGTGCACTTGAATGGGCTTGTGTCGGTTATGATGCCAAGCCCATGGTATACAGGCCTTATCGGTTCACTGGGAAAAGTTGTGCTGTTTGATCTGTTTTTTTTTTTAGTTCCAATATCTTTATTATTTTTAAGAAAAGGAGTACAAATAGTTAAAATACTATATAAAGCAATACAGCTTAATATTGTGAACAATAAATAGATGATCAATACATAAATACAAATTCAATAAATGTAATAAATAAGGAATCCGCAACAAGTTAATATTTGAATAATCAGAAAGACATTTTGAAGAAGCTAGCCGTAGTGCTTAAATAAATAAAACATCATAATAGAAAAAAGGGAGAAAAAAGAAAGACAGAAGAGAATAGTAAAGAAGAAGAAGAGGAAAAGAGAAAAGAAAGGGGAGAATAGACAGGAGAAGGGGACAACTGCTTCGTTGAAAGAGATAAGTTAAGAGGAAGACACAAAAGGATACTGAGCCACTAAGCCTTGCGAAGCCAAATCCATATATTTATCCAGAGACCTCCAAACAACACTAGAAATGGAAGGCGTATAATGCTTCTCCTCAACAAAAGTATGAGCTCCTCGAAGATATGATACCCATGCCCACCAAGTATGATATGATATTAAATTAAAGGATTTCCACTCTGTTAATATAACTTTAACCGCAATTGATTTAAGCAAGTCTAACAATTGCATATCCGTAGAGTCGAGGGGTAACGGGGTTGGTGCAGCCCATGGTCCTAATAGGATTAAAGGTAATGAGAGCTCAAAATTAATATCAAAGATTAATAATAAATGTTTGTGGACCAGCTCCCAAAAAGGTTGTAGTAGCAAGCATTCAAAAAACATATGTGAATGGGTGCCAGCAGCAAGTTTGCAGCTCCAACAAAGATCGTTATCTATAAGTTTTAGTTTATGCAAATGAACCGGGGTCCAGTGCAGAAGATTCAGAGTAAAAAATTTAGATTGAATAAGAGAAGGAGCAATCTTATTTCATAGCGAAAACTTCCCAATGATCTGCCAGGTTTCTTGTGAGATATGTTTAAAAATATCCTGATCAAAATGATGTACCCATTTCTCTTGTGTAACAGTAGACTGTAAAGGCCTTGTGTCGGATAAAAATGTATATATTCTGGAGGCAATATGACCAGATCTATACCATATAGAAAGGAGCGAAACGGTAATTGAATAAGGAAAAAAGGGTATTTTAGACAGGGCAACCTTTAATTTCAGAAAGGAATAAAAATCCATATTACTGAGATTATACTCTTTAGCTAAAGAGGAAAAAGGAATCGGGTCCTGGTTAGAATCATAAAGGTCTTTGACCAACATAATCCCTTTACGTGCCCAGGATGATATCGTCACAGGGTCAATATCAACCACAATTTTAGGATTATACCATAAAGAAGACCACCTGGATTTATGAATTGGTTTAGAAACTTTTTTATCTATATGTTTTAATGCATTAATTGTATCTGAGATAATACGAGCTGAGTACGGTAGAGTCAGCGTAGACGCAGTTATAAAAGAGGGGGTGGATAGAGGAGCGCACAACTCCTGTTCGATATAAATCCACGGGGGGGTATTTCGGGAATCGGAAGCAAACCACAGAGCACCTTGAGATGCTAAAAAGGCAATCTGATACAAGTTCCAGTCCGGAAGATTACATCCACCCAGGGCGTAGGGTTTCCTAAGATGTTTATATGCAATTCTAGCGCGTTTATCACTCCATAAAAATTTTGAGGTAAGAACCTCAATCTCATGGAAAAAAGATGAGGACAGCTTTATAGGCAACATCGAAGACACAAAATTAACAATAGGAGTTATCATCATCTTCAAGGTTTGAAAACGACCCCACCAGGAGATGTATTTAGGCGACCATCCTGTCAATAGATCTTTAACCTTAGCTATGATATGAGTTTCATTGTATGAGATAGTGTCTGACAGATTTTTACAGAACCAAATCCCTAGATATTTAATCCGAGTCGATTGCCATTTAAAACCTACATTCCCCATGTGAGAAGGGAAACACAGCGCATTAAGGGGAAACATTTCCGTCTTGTCCTTATTCAGAGTATACCCTGAGACAAGAGAGAATTCCTCAATAGTATTGGAAATGGCCGGGATTGCATTCACGATATCCTCAGAAAAGATGAGCACGTCATCCGCATAAGCAGCCGTTTTAATTATCTGTGAGCCAAATTGAAAGCCTCTAAAATCCTGATTGAGGTTGAGTAACCGAAGGAGTGGGTCTATAGACAGTAAAAAAAGAAGGGGTGATAACGGACATCCCTGCCTAGTGCCCTGACAGAGATTAAAAAAAGAAGACGTAGCCCCATTAATTCTAATATTACCTTTAGGATGCGCGTACAGGGACATTACCATATTGATAAAAGAATCTCCTAGGTTATGAGATTGAAGTACTGTTTGCAGAAAAGGCCAAGAGACCTTATCAAAAGCCTTCTCGGCTCAAGGGCAATCGCTGCGGAAGGGGAGTTAGAAAGCTTCGCTTTTTCCAAGATATGACAAAAAGTCTGGATATTATCTCTAGCCAACCTCCCCTTGACAAACCCAGTCTGAGAGGAATGAATAAGATTAGGGATATGACACTCTAAACGTTTAGCCAAAATGTTGGCAAAAATCTTTGCTTCCATATTTAAAAGGGAGATTGGGCGGATGTTTTTAGGGTCAGAATGATCCTTGCCCTCCTTAGGGATTACAACAATAGTAGCCTCAGCAGCCGAACCAGAGACCTTACCCGACGAGACAAAGTTGTCAAAAACATCTTTGAGATAATTGAGTATTGAGGATAAAAATGTCTTATAAAAAGCAATAGGGAACCCATCAGGCCCTGGGGCCTTCTTTGACCGAGTAGCCCTAATGGCCTGAATTATCTCTTCGGAATCAATCGGTTTCCCCAAAACTATCATGTCTGCATCGGAAATGGTATTTGTAGGAATAGAGGACAAAAATTGTTGACAGCTATTAAGGTTACATTGATCTTTGGGAGTATATAGTTTTTTATAAAAATCACGAAAAACCTCAAGAATGCCTTGGGTATGAAACTTCCTAGAGCCAAAATTATCATTGATATAAGAAATCTGAGCAGATTTAACAGTTGTATCCTGATATTTTAATGTAGCAGCTAACATTTTGCCTGCACAATTCCGTAACAACAATCGTTTAGATTTTTGCGCCTGAACACCAATATGAGCCCTTTTAGTAACTATGGAGTTATAAGTATATTTTAAGTTTTTGATATCTTGTAGGAGTGACTTATCTTTAGAGCTTCTATATAAGATTTCTTTACTTTTAATATCATCCCCCAAAGTAGTGAGTGTCCTTCTAATATCGGCCTTCCTCTTCGCCATTTTTTTGATAATATGACCTCTAATAGTACACTTAAAGGCATCCCACAAAACTACTGGGGAACTTACGGAAGACACGTTGTCTTTAAAAAAATTGTGAATATCGACGTTCAGTTGTTCAACTTCAACACTATCATCCAAAAGTTCTGTATTCAGGCGCCAAGTACGCGGTCCGCTATTATCTGTAAAATTGAGGAGAGTGAACGAGACCGCTGCGTGATCAGAGACAACTATTGGATGGATCGTAACATTTGTAGTATGCTTTAAAAGTACCGCTTCAACAAGAAGATAATCAATACGAGAAAACTAGAGTGTGGAGAGGAGAAAAAGGTGAAGTCACTGCCGGTAGGATTATGCATTCTCCAGACGTCAATAAGCTGATGAGAAGAGCACATATCAAGCATTTGTTTATGTGCCCTAGGAGGGCGAAATTTAAAAGCAGAATGTCTGTCTAAAATGGGATCCATGGGAAGGTTGAAATCACCGCCAACAATCATTTTAGCATTCCAATGAATATCAGAGAGCTTTTTATTTTTTGCACGCCAAAATGAATGATCATCAATATTAGGGGAATAGATATTCATAACATAGATATCAATCGAACCATTGGACAAACGAGAAAGCAGCCACCTACCGTCCGAATCATGTTCTGCAATAACAATAGATAGACCCGAGTTTTTGGAAATCAACGTCACAACCCCGTTCCTTTTACCAGAGGCTTCAGAACAAGCTACATCAAGGACCCACTCCTTTCGTAAAAGCAAGGCTTCTCTATAAGCTACCTTGGTTTCCTGAAGTAAAACAATATCACCCGATAGGCTTTTGCAATAATTTAAAATCTTGGCCCTCTTAACCGGATGATTTAGGCCTCGCACATTAAGCGTAAGCACATTCAGACCAGACATAGTGGACAGAAATCAATCACAAAAGACAAATTTGGTGTATGAAAAAAAGGAAAACACAGTAACTTTAGTTCAAGTTTAGTACTGAATGGAAGATAATAAAAACAAAAAGAATAGGCCGAAGCAGGAGTCCCCAAGGAAGAAGAGATAAAGAAAGAACAAGCAAAGACAGGAGGAAAGAAAAGAGCAGAAAAAGAAAGTACAAGAAAAAGCTGAACGCAAAAAAGAAAGAACCCCACCAGGGGATGTCTGTAATAGACAAAATGCATGGGGGGGAAACAAAACGTGGATGGACAACCACAGAGGCCAGCACTCTCAGTTCAGCCCGCTCAAAAAAGATAATGTATTAAGCAACGGAATATCGATAGTGAATAAATACGTATACTATAAACCTGTTAATGACCAAAAATGTTAAGTTATCCATGTGTCAAAAGACCCAAACATTTTATATTAAGATAAGAACCTGTACAATTTCATTTCTTAAATAAACAGAAGCACAAAATTACCTAAGTATCCAGTTAAAATGTGATAAATAGCAATAATGAATAAATATGGGATCGCATAAGGCGAAACAAATACACATACGTATTGTAGTGAATAAGTAATTGATAAGTATAAATATTAAATAAATATGAAGATTACAAAACAGGAATGATAGAAACATTATAAAGATTAAAAAATGTGGGAAACAGTGCTCAATTCATAAAACAGGAAGGAATGAATTAATATCTTCCACTACATAATAAGAAAGGAGAGAGAATTCTATGAAAGATCATAAACAATAAGAAATATCTATCAATACAGTAGATAATATGTAAACTAAAAGAGAAACGTTATCAATTGATGAGTACCAATAACAACCCTCTGGAATACAAGTTAATGCGTGTGACAGACAAAAAAGGATAAATACCACGCAATACATAACAAGTAATTCATAATTCATGCTTGAAGATATCAGAAGTAAGGTAGCAATTAAATAAGAAAAATTCATTTAGTAAAACATACACAGAAAACCAAAGAGACGTGAAGGACTAATAACAGAGAAAGGACAGATAAATAAAATAACACTAGGCAAAAGAAAAAACTTTATCAACAACATATAGATCATGAATAATATAAAGAAACGTACAGTAAGAATTTGGACAAACCAGAAAGATTATGACTGGTTAGAGCAAATACGAACCAGTATCAAGTGAGAGGAGATATGAATCAAAGGAAATTAAAAATATCAAAAAGAGGACAGGAGGGATAGAAAAAAAAAAAAAAAGAATTACATAAAAAGGAAGTTATGGAAAGGAGAAACGCAAAAACACAATTATCACATGCTATAACACTTAACACAAAAATACTGTTGTCCTGGGAGTAGACGATGATACCTGTAAAGGAAAAGTTAGTAAAGACACAGGAATGAAACAGCAACAGCCCAATAACTTGGGTTAAATAATCATCTCTACATGAAGAATCTCGAGAGAACCTTAAAATGTACAAATTCCTGGAAAGGCACAGATAAGCATTAAACCAGCCACCTAAAAAGAGAGATACTTAAGAGTTAGAGGTTCCCGGGGGTGACTCCGAGTCCATCTGAGATTCAGTCTGGTTATCCAAAAAGGTGGACAGGTCAGATGGTTCATGGAATATCTGGGTGCGACCTCTGAAAGTTATTTTGAAGCGTGAGGGGCCAGCAAAGGCGAACGGAATGTTCATCTCTAGAAGACGTTTACATAGATTTAGAAAGCCTTTTCGACGAATGACAGAATCTCTGGCAAAGTCTTGAGATATAGCAATTTTGTGACCTTCCCATTGCAGCGATCTAATTTTCCTCATTTGAGCCAAAATTTGTTCAGAATGCTGGTGTCTCAAAGGTTTAAAAATCACCGGTCTTGGGTACGTCAGAGACTTAGGTATAAATGTAGGAACTCTATGGGCACGTTCGATTTCAAACTCCTTTTGGAAAGAGATATTCAGCACCGAAGGAATCCAATTGAGCAAAATATCCAGCATTGAAGGAGCAGTTTTTTCGCAATCTTCTGGCAGTCCAAAAATACGTAGGTTACTCCTACGATTTCTGTCCTCCTGTTCAGTAAGATCTCTCCGCAGTGAAACCAAAGAGCGCTCCATGTTCTGCATGTGTTTAGCGTGTTTGTGCGTGGAGTCCTCAACTGAGCTTATACGAGATTCTGCATTAGAGACACGTAGAGACAAGTTCTTCATGTTGTTCCTGATTGCCGCCACTTCAACCTGAAGTAAATCAGTTTTTGTTTTTGTGCTCTGCGCAATATCATGTACTGAATTGAGCCGAGAGAGAATAGTATCTAAGGTAGCGACAGAGTCTAAGTTGCCTTTAGGTGCTAATTCCGGAGTGGGAGAGGCTTGCTTAAGCCTCTTCAGATTTCCTTTAGAGTCCTTATCCTTTGAGGAGCCAACCATACTTTCTGCCATTGGAGCAAGACAAAAAATCTAGTGTAATTGGAAGCTATGTATATTTTGCGCTTCTCGAAGAGTATCTCCAGTCTTCACACAACGGAGCAATGAACCATGCGTGACACCTTAGGCAGTTTTAGGCTAAAGGGTTCTTGTCAGTGGAGCCCATAGGGTGTAAACACCAATAACAGCAGAACCTTCCTCAACACTCGTCGTGACTCCTGATATTAAAAAGCACACAGAGCCCACAGTAAAGTGCCAACAGCAGCATGGACATAATAGTCAAAAAGCCACATACGCAGGAAAAAGATAGCACTGTGGTGAAAAGAAAAGTAAGTTAGCAAGACATCTGTGCAGACACCATTGTATGATATACACTTAATGAGCTCACGAGTAGCAGCGCCAAAAAATAAACATCCAGCATTTGAGCATTGAATATTAATTCGCAGTGGAAAAGCGCCTGCTGGAGCTTAACTGAGCAGCTGTAAATGAGTATGGCGACAGCATTCAGTGTTAGAGAGCCCATTTATGTAGGCATAGCGTAAACACCGCGCCTCTTCACAGGACCTCTCAGTGTGGCGGGGGAAATCCAACAGACAAGCACCATACCTCATATGCTGACTGGAATGTAAAGAGCCAGGGTCGACAAACCATAGAATTCTCCTATGAGGCAGCGTCCCGACAAAGTTCCACTCGCGCCGCCATTTTATGCGTCCCATCTGAGGAGAAGATAATAATAGCGCTCACGCGGTCAGAAGCGTCTCAAAATGTCCAAAATTCGATGTTGTAGGTCCCGCGATACTCCGCTGCAGATTCCTGTGTTCAGGTGAACCAAAAATTACCTGCAACACATTAGGAGCCGAGTGACCGCCTCAGCGATCCGCCGGAGCTCAAAGCAGCGCGGCCATCTTGGTTGCGCGCAAACCACGCCCCATGCTGTTTGATCTGTTTATTAGGAAATGGTATGCCATAGCCAGTAGGCCTGACTGACTTACTTTGAAAAGCATGTGTTAAAGCTAATACTTTTTTAAGGGTGGATTGTTATTACATTGTGCTAAAGCCTGTTGGCAGGTGTTTTATGACATGATTCCCACAGATTACCGTAGTAGGCAAGCGTTTTGGTATTGGCGTCCCACCCAAACAAAGTTGGTGAGAGAAGATATGCACTACAATAGTCTTTTCTTAGGCTGTCTTTCATGGGGATTTATATTGTTTTGACAACTGTCATTTTGTGCATATTTGTAATTTTATTTCGGTATACCTGATGGTTCCCTAGGTGGAAAACTTATGCTCTACGCAGTAGTTCTGAGTTAGTTATGGTGATAAGCTAATAATAAAGGCCTTATTGTTTGTTATGAAAATGTACGATAAATGCAGTATGCCTGCCGCATTTATGTGAAAAGCATATGTTAAAGTCAATAGGAATTTAAGGGTGGATTGTTATTACTCTGTATTAAAGCCTACAGAAATCTATTTGATTACATGGAATCCCACAGATTACCGTAGTACTCAAGGGTTTAAGTATTGGTTAACCCCTCTGACAAACTGTGGGTATAGAAAATTAGCACTATGAAAATTTTAGTTAGGCCCTCTTAGGAATGATGGTGTGAGAAATTGGGTTTTTAGTTGACTGGGGTGTAAGTCCTGTTCAAGCAGCAACCACAATCCTCACCAGGGCAAGGCACATGCAAACCCCAAATCAACCTGTGCTCACCCCCTCAGTAGCTTGGCACAGAGCAGTCAGGTTTAACTTAGAGGAAATGTTTAAAGCATTTGTGCAACCTTAAAACAGTAAAACTGTGAAAACACACCACAAAAGAAGCCTACAACCAATTAATAAAAAAGGAGAGTAATTTTAAATAAATAAAACTAGACCAAAAATAACAAAAATCCAATTAGTAAAACAGAAGATATTACATTTTAAATGTTTTAGTGAAAATAGCGCCAAAAAGCGCAAAACGTCAACTGTGGGTATCTGGTTGCACAGGACCGGGGCAAAGTCACAAGTTCAGGCCGACTGCGATGGAGCGCAGGCCTGCTACAGGGACCCAGTTAGGTCCTCTGAACAAAGTACCTTAAATCCTGGTTGCAAGCATTGGTGGATCTGTGTCAAAGATGCGGCTGCACAGCCTAAGCAATGCGTCGGTAACGAGATGCTCTGAGGTTGCGGTGCAGGGTCCTGTTTTGGTATCCTCGAGGATCCCGTCGACGGGGCTTACAATGCAAAGTCCGACGTCGAGGATGTGGCACACAACTGGCGATGTGTCAGTTCCGAGTAGCTGTGACGCTGTGATGCGGAGCCCGATATTGTTGTTGAGGCTGCCGTTGATGAGAGATGCGAGGACCTGGGCTGTGGATGCCTGCGCCATCAGGGCAATGCATCGGGTACGAGGACTGCGGAGGCAAATGCGGATCTTTGCGACGGGTCCAATTCACGCAGCAGCAGTGATGCAGCGGGTCTGCTCGAGGATGCCCACTCAGCAGAGAAGATGTGTCGGTTCTGCTGGCAAGCATCTTAGGCCCACTTCCGAGGGTCCAGGACTGGGGTGGAGACACTTGTCAGGGTAGACTCACAGATGGCAGAGTCCAGGTGCATGTGCAAGGTTGTTGGAAGCCCGTTATGTCCCTGAGGCTTCATATCAGGAAGTCAGCCAACTATCTCTAGGAGTCACCCTGGTTTTTGGGTTCAAGAGATGCAGGTCCAGTCCTTCTCACCGAGGCCAGCAGGCCAGCAGGCAGCAGGTCAGAACAGCAAAGCAGGAGTCCAGCAGAGTGCAGTCCAGCAGAGTGGCAGTCCTTAATCAGCACAGCAGTCCTTCTTCCTGGCAGAGTATCCACAGAGCAAAGGTGTCCTTAAGAGTTGGTGTCTGAGGTTTTTCTTTTATACGCTGGTGCCCAGGTTCTGGAAGGTGGGAGAAGCTTCTAGATAATGGCTTTGAAGTGCACAGATGCCCTGCTTTACCTGCCTTGGCTCCAGATTAACAACAGTGGGTATGTTGCCCTTTGTGTGGAGACAGGACACCGCCTATTCGGGTGCAAGTGAGGCTGAGCCCAGCTCCTCCCTTCCATCCTGCCAGTGATGGCCCACTCAGTCACACCTAAGCTGCCATTAAGTGTGGCTGTCTAGGAGAAATACACAAAGCCCAACTACCAACTACACCCAGTCATGCGACCAGAGACAGGCTGCAGGCACCAAATGGCTAAGGCACAAAAATGCCAACTTTCTAAAAGTGGCATTTTCAGAATTGCAATTTAAAATCCGACTTCACCATAAAATAGGGTTTTAAATTAGGAATCCAGAGACCCTAAACATGAACTGGTAATCTCTCCCCATTCGGAAATTACACTTATAGGGCCTCATTTACGAGGCTCTAGCGGCACTTTTGTGTCGGAGCATCACTTTTTTGATGTTCCGGTGGCGCAATGTGCCGCAGTATATATACAAGGCCATGCAAAGCCACTTTATGTGGCTTTTCATGGTGTTGTAAATATGTGCCCCTTTCACACAGAACAGTGCATTCCTGGGAATGCGTCAGAATCATACGCCTCCCAGGGGAGTCGTAGGAGTGGCGCAACGAGGAGAAATACTTTTATTTCTCCTTGTTTTTTTCTCTTTCTATGTGTGCTGCATTCTGCGCATTGTGTAGAAAGAGGAAAATGCCACCAATAATTGTTTTTGTGCAGGAAGGTGTCCTTTCCTGCACAAAAACAATCATCCTCGCAATGCAAGCACCCTTGCAACATGACACAAGGGTGTCTGCGTTGGTGCACGGCTTCTGTTTGTGCGCCGGCACAGGGGAGGACTGGAATCTTGTAGATACGGCGCATTTCTGCCATTTTCTTTTGACGCACGGCAGCGCAGCAGGAAGGCCTGCAGCGCTGCAGAGCATCAAAAGTTTGTAAATGAGGCCCCCAAAATGTAATAAGTTAATCCCATTGAGAAAGATATGCCTTGTAGTAGTGAAAATGGCTTTAAACGTTTTTCACTACCAGGACATGCAAAACTTAAAAGTACATGTCCAACTTTTTAAACACATTGCACCCTGCCCTCTGGGCTGTCCAGGGCCTACCCTAGTGATGAGAAATGTATTAAAAAAGAAGGTTTGGGCCTGGCAAAAGGTTTATTTTGCCAGGTTAAAACGGTAGTTTATACTGCCACCACACACTCTGTAATGTCAAGCCTGAGACATGTGTAAAGAGCTACTTCAGTGGGTGGCACAATCAGTGCTGCAGGGCCGTTAGAAGAATTTAATTTACAGGCCCTGGGTAATTATTGTACCACTCTACTAGGGACTTATAAATAAATTAAATATGCCAATTGGGTATAGGCCAATATCACTATGTTTAGATGAGAGAGCACATTCATTTAGCACTAGTAAGCAGTGGTACAGTTCTCAAAGTCCAAAGGCCAGCAAAGACGAGGTCAGAAAAAATGGAGGAGGAAGGCAAAAGTTGAGGAGAAGACCACCTCAAGGCTGACAGATCTAACAGATAGTATTTTACTTTGCCAACTGGAATTTTGTATAATTCTGTAATTTTATCAATGTATATTTGATGGTTGCCTTGTGGGAAAGCTTAAGCTCAATACAGTAGACCTGAGTTGGTTATGGTGACAAACCAATGATCACTGATTGCGCTGTCCCCAAAGTGTGGGGGGCGTCTCCAAATCGCACTCAAGTATTTATTCATAGAGTTTGTTCGAAGGTTGCGAAGTTTTTCAAAAAAAATCTTTTATTTATTTCATTTTCATTTTCTTTTTCTTTTTATAATTTCCTTGCTTTAGTAACATCCTTCTCAAATGATTATGATCAATATCATGAATTCAGAAACGTAAATACGCCCAATGCATTTCGGGCATTACCCTTCATCAGAGGCTTAATCCTGAGGACATAAAAAACATAGAAGAAACTTGAGCTTAGTCATAGCCGGTACATCAATATTATTACTATAATTCAAAAACTTATGGATGGTGTAAGTAATTTTTGACTCCAAACACTCCTGACGAAATTACCTGAGCTGAAACCAATTGTGTGGTATTGAAAAGGTGCTGGACAGTTAAGGATACGATCTTGTGCTGGTGTTGTCCGGATCTGACAGTGCCTGTGTTCGAGAACTTCAAGTTAATCACTGTAACACGCTCATGCATTATTCATAAAGTGAACGCAGGTAACAAGTTCCACATGGAACCGAAGTGAAACGGTAAAAGACAGTGACCGTGCTAAGTTGTGCTCTTGTTATAATCTCATGCTCATTTGTGAACCCGGGTGACACGCTCCCTAAAAGAAACCGAAGCGATAAAAAAAACAATAAGCGCTCTGAGTTATGCCCTTGTTCTGACTGTGACCATTAAAATGCCCGTTTACAAGCAGTTAAAAAGCTTACGTCAGCGGTGATAAGTTATTTGTTCTGGTGACTTTTTCAATTTTCATGTGTTTAGCCTGAAAATTACATTACATAACATAAATACATGTTCACCTGGATATTAAAAAGTTTAGATCATTCATACCCTGCATTCGGACTTACCCGATTAAATTAGTGTCATTGCGAACTCCGGTCACCTCAGTTTTGTTAAACTGTGGTTCATGTGTGTGTCAACAGGATATAAAGGATATTTACCCCGGAAGTGTATACCAGCGCATCCTGCGCAAGGATAGTTTCAGTGAAAGAGGGTGAAAAAAGTGAATAAAGACTTTGTTAGATGGCCCTCAGCTCATACCAGAACCGTAATAATGTGAATTCGTGCATGAAAGAATATAGAAGAATTGTATTGAACAATGTTCTCCCGTTTCAATGATGCTAAAGTGAAAAAGTATCAAGGGTTGGTGTAAAGCTAATCACCTATTGCAGTGTATCTCGTTAACTACATAATCAATGTAATAGATTTTTGGGCTGTTGTGTTGAAAAGTAAAGTAGAATAAAATACAATGAAAATAAAATAAAACTAAGAATAAAAATAAAATTAAAATTGACCATATGTCACTGCATCGTTCACCAACCATTTGATTTCATAAGCATGATGCATAGTACATGAATTATAATAATAGTTATTAACGAGTTTGATGAATATGTTCAGCTCATAAAACAATTTTTTTGATGAATGAAGATATAAATGTTCTCCCATGTGTATTTCTCCATTTAAAATGTTTCTTGTATCTCCATGAAACATTGAATTTCATGTCACTTTAGTAAAGAAAATTCACTATAAAGAAAAAATTCAAGTCCTATACCCTTTAGACTCTATCCTACAGGCATATGATGTTGAGATTACAAGAAACAACTTAAGTCCATATGTTCATTGAGCCCTCTGGGGTTTACTGTGTCTAAGTAATTGATCCAAAATGTTTCTCTCCGTAGTAAAAATTGTGTATTGTCTCTTCCCAATTGGATAGGAACTTGTTCTAGAATTAGGAATCTGAGTTGACTAATATTGTGATTGTGAGTGTTGAAGTGAGTAGCCACTGTTGATTTTAGACCACTGTCAAACCTTTTGTAAATATGCGTCTAGCTTTTAGTTTAAAATCATGATCATCTCACCAATCTGTAGATCAAATTCCAGTACATACATTTGTATAGGGCAGAAGAACATCGACCATCCATTATACTTTTGTTAGTAATAAGTTATACTTATAAATTATACTTAGCTTGCACATATTTCAATATCATTTCTCGAAAAGAGAAGGACCATAATCCAATGCTATCAAGGTATGAATTAATTGTAAAGAAAGGATTCAATCTAGAGCTCAGTCGAAAAGACTAAAATGTATTTTCTTCAGCTACGCACTTATAAAGGGATGGGAGAATTTACTAACAACTAAGGGCCGTATGTACCAAACTTCCAGTTTGCATTTCCTAAATACCGAATCCTAAGAAATCTCTGTTTAGGAAATGCAAAATGTAATGTACAAAAATAACAATTTCCTAATAACGATTCCTACAGAGTCACAATCCCTATTAGGAAATCACCATTTAGAAAATGCTAAACCATTTGTTCCTATGGCCATAGGTACGAACGGTTTTGCATTTCCAAATTTGTGATTTCTTAATAGGAACTTGCAAATTTGGAAACGCAGAAACCAAGGGTGCCTATGAGCCCCCTTTGATGCACCCCAAAGAAAAAGGCTGGTGCACATGTAAAGCGCACAAATGCCCTAGGGCCAAGTGTGCGCTCCATGGCACTGCAGTTTTGGGTTCCTTTTTCTAATTTGCACACGGTTACCATCAACTTGGAGTCGATGGTAATAGCTTTTCCTAAATGCCCATTTAGCATTTAGGAAATGCTTTCTACATGTGCTTAGGAAATTGCAAATTGATAATCCCAATTTGCGATATCCTATTTAGGGAATCGTAAAATGCGATTTCTACTGGGTAGAAATCGCATTTTGCGATGGCGTTTAGGCCTTTGTACATATGAAAAGGCAGTATTTCATTTCTTAACGGACCGAAAATATCGATTCGGTCCGTTAAGAAATGCTATTTCCTTTCGTACATATGGCCCTATATCTCTACTACTGGAACTTCCAGAATCATCACGATCATTAGATATAAGGCCTTAGGTAATTCTCTTTCTTTACTACCATTGGTTCACTACAACTAAATGTTCGTCACAACCCGACAGTGAAACTAAAAAAATCAATGGTACTCTGTCACATTAAAAACATTCAAACAGAAACTTCGTCTCCTTAAAGGTCATAATGATAATTCTGGTATAAACCATCCGGATTACATACTACTAAAAAATATTTTTGAAAATTGCTCTAGTAAGCAAAACAGCAACACAAGGGGTCACAATGGCAAACTCTCCGTCATCTTACCTGTAGGAAAGACGAAAGAAAGATTTGGGAGTACTTTAATACCCTGGATTCAACAATGACTTGCCAAGAAGGGAACAGAGTGGGCTCCAGTACCTGGGTGGCTCACATCAAAACTCTATGGGCCTAATTTTGATGAGGTTTGGACCGCAACCAATGGCTTGTCGGTTGCAGTCCGAACCGCATCTACTCCTGTGGTCCGACCGACGCATTACGATGTGTGCGGTCGGAGGCAGCAGTCAAAGAGACTGACTGATGCTTTCCGATGGGATCATGGACTGCATTAAGGGATTATGGCCAGAAACCCACAATAATCCCTTAAAGGCGGCGTTTCCTCTGTCGGGATTATGATGTCGGTTTCTGACAGCCTTTCCATGTTGGACTTTTTGACATGGAAAGGCTGTCGGAAAGCAACATTGAGGGTCCCTAGCAGGGCCCCCTTGCCCCCTGGCCCTCCGCATCTGGGCTTGGGTGCCCCCTAAACATCCCTGCGCCGTGTGACAGGCACCGTGAGCTGCCTGTGCCTGCCACACGGTGCAGGGATGTTCACAAACTCCCATTTCTCAATGGGAGCGTGTGCTGTGGACAGTTTCCGCACGCCCAAGCTCCCATTGAGAAATGGGATTTTCTGACTGCACCATGTGCAGTCGTATCCAAATAATGCAGTTGGAACCGCCAACCGGAGGTCGGTCGGTTTCCAATACGGAACGGTATCGGTCAGAGGCAACTCCGACCGACACCATAATAAGGGCCTAAATTTCTAACAGGAAATTACTGTGAGCAATGTGCAGTTAATTGGTATGAAAAAAGTTCACACTCAACCAGCAAATCAATCATACACGAAAAGTAGTGCGCATTAATAAATTTCAGGTTAACCAAGCAATTAGGTTCTGTATATCCAATAGTGCGCCCATCACGAATTGAGTCCCCGGCCAAATATACAAGTCGGCCACAGATGGAGACTAGGTTATTTCCTCTCTTTTTCAGGTCTTATGAACTGGCTAGTGTTCCAAATTGATGGAAAGGTTCCATTCTATTCTCAATCTACAAAAAGGGAGGTAGGGACAAATCAGAGAACTATCGTCTCATTACCCACCCAGACCCTGAGGCTAAAGCCATGTTAGAATTCTTCAAAACGATCTTGAAAGTTGGGCCATGGATAATCACATATTACCTTTTTTTCAAACGGACATTCGACGGAACTGTTGCACAATTAACAACATATTTGCTTTGACTTACATTGCACACAAGGCAAGGCGTACCTCTGGTCCCTTTATTTCCTTTTTTCTTGGGTTACTATGGCGCTTTTGACAAGGTTGACCGCAAGAGTTTGTGGGCCAAACTGTCAAATGGGTGCACATCGCCCTCACTTCTAGATGAAATAATGTCCCTCTACACGGGCACCTGGGTCAGGGTCTGCATTGGACCAGGGATTCGTGTCACAGATCCTATTGATTCCAACACAGGACTCAAACAGGGATCTGTGTTAGCCCCTATGCTATTTTCCTTGTATGGCACCGATATCAATACCCTCCCAGGTATAGGCACTCAAAAAACCCAGATCCTGCAATATGTGGACGATCTTGTACTTCTGGACCAGACTAAGGTAGGCCTTCAGAGGGCCTTAGATGCACTGAACATTTATACAAAAGAATAAACTGTCTGCACATGAGGCGAAAACTAAAATTATGATTTTTGGGAAAAGTAAAAAATAAAGCAACAAAAAAATGGTCCCTTGGGCAGCTGAAATTTGATTACTCTCCTCTTTATAATTAATGACCTTGGTATCTGGATCTCTACTAATGGATCTTGGCAACATCACTTCTCACGTTTATAAAACACAGCTGCTACTTTGATCTTCGCACTTTGCATAATTAACTCAAAATTAGGGAGCCCTTCTGCAGATGCTATTTTAGAGGTAATAATGGCAAAGTTCCTGCTATTCCTTCCTTGTGTGTTACCCATCTTTGCCATAAACATTGGATCTCTACTAGATAAAATTCAGTGCAAAATTTTCAGGAAAGTCTTGCGTCTTCCTGACTCCACTAAATGCTCCCAGATACTTTTGGAGTTTGGTTTATATAAAGATCTTGCCTATAATGCAGCTTTTCTGAAATATTGTTATACCATGAATAACTGTGCAGCTGCAAACTTAAAATTCCATCTCAGCAAGGTAATTGAGGGTGAAGATCTTCCTAAAAATCCATGGGCGCAACAACTAGGAAGAGCAATCTCAGCTTTGGAACTAAAGCTTGAGTGGCCAGAAATAAGATCTGTCAGCCTTCAAATGCTTGTTAAAAACAACATTGATTCTACTCTTGCGCACAAAAGAATGTAAGCACTTTGAAATATTTTTATACTACTGCAATCTTATGCGAGTCAAATGACACACTAACGTGCCGAAAATGCCTATAGAGCAAAATGATTAGGAACAATCTCAACAACATCCTACAGATGAGATTCCAGCTTTATACACCAAAGGAATATAAGATAAGTTGGGCAAATTCACAACAATATTTATAACAGGTTGTGTACTTACCATCAGGAAACAATTCACCATCTCCTGTGTTGCTGTCCGGGTGTGGTCGCTGAGAGACAGTTGCTAGTAAAACCTATGGGCCTCATCAATTAAAAGTGTTGCATTGCTGGTTGAAAACAGCGATGCAACACTTTTAATTGACACTTCTTTGCGACACTTTGGATGCGCTGTATTTACAGTGCGGCGCTCCATATCGCAAGGATTGACCAGATACGTCAGGAATCCTAACGTATCTGGTGGCACAGTAATGACACATTGCTGGAGTGTGTTGCAAAACAGACCCAACTCCAGCAATGTGTCATTACACATGGGCGAATCCCATGTAAAAGGGCCTGCGTCAGTCCTTACTCCTGCTGTGAAGCAGGTGTAAGGATTTGATGCAGTGAACTCCTAGAAGTGGCGCAGTGAAATCTCATAGATTTCACTGTGCCACTTCTACAAGCCTTTTTTATTGGGGAACGTCCACCCTGCACACATGATACCTGATGCAGTTATAATGTGGTGCAGGTGTTTTCAAAGCGACGCATCTGCTTAGATGCGTCACTTTGTAAATATGGCGCAGTGTGGTGCATTTTTTATGCCGCCGCAGCGTCACAAAAAGAGACGAAACAGTGGCGTATGGCCTTCATAAATTAGGCCCCATCTTCCTAATGGGTGGAGATACAAACATGTGAGGATGCTTTGAGATATTGTCTGAACACGGAGAATGTCACAGGGCTATCCCGCTTTGCAAAGTTTTTTAAGATAATTTTTATCAATCACGAAGGTCTGATTTTAAATAATGAACTTTTAGAACGTTTCCCTTATGTATCCTTTTAAGTATCTTTCTATTTGCTGTAGTATTGTAACACTTTTTTTATTAATTGAACAACAAAAACTACCACTACTATAGTCCAGGATGTTTTGCTGTTGTTGCCCTTGCTGTTGCTGAGCCCGGGGGACAACATGTCCCATTAATCACTTCACCGCAAAGAGGAGGGCCTGCACCTGGTTTCCCCACGCCGTGCGCTATAAAGCACCCAACCTCCTTCTGTGGCACGGGACATCCAAGGTGCTTTGCTGTCGTTGTCCTTGCTGTTGCTAAGCCCGGGGGACCATGTGTCCCATTAGTCACTTTTTTTTTTTTTCAACTTTATTTATCACTTTGGCAATATTCAAGACATGGCAGGATTACATGTTCACCGTCAGTAGCATAGCATTAAAATGATAAGTAACCAAGGAGAAAGTAATTTGAAAAAGCGTCACATCGTTATCACAAAACAGACATGTCATAGGCTGTGGAATCCCAGCAATATGGTGCCTTATTAAAAGGAACGGACAGTCCCACAGGTCGACCCCCTCCTGCGTGTCTTGACAGCTCGTGGCGTGTATCTAAAATCTAGTTTCATTTAAATGTCCGCACTCGGAATAAGCCATGTAGACTGAAAGCAGAACATACTGTGAGGAGCGCACAAAATGTATAATACCTGTAGTGTGTGAGGCCAACCATTTCACCCTACTCCTTCTGGGACTATACCATGGTGCAGCTGAGAGCTAGAGGCTTGCCGCAGATTTTCTGCATACAGTCTGTAGGGACCCCAGATGTCTTTAGGATGGGATGAGCCTGGTAGTAGACCGGCATATACCTCACAATTTGTATTACAATACGCCAGGCTGCGCAGCCAGCTTGCCAGAGTAGGAGCAGATTTGCGGCCCCACAATAGAGCAATTTCACGCTTAGCTAACAGTAAACTGAGGGATGCGAAACGTCTGACCTTTTTGGGGAAGTTCACCGTGTATCCCAGTAGCGCTACTTCCGGTATGGGGGTAAGGGTCAGCTCCGTCATCGCCCCCAGTGTGTTGTGCACGTCTTCCCAGTATGTGCGAAGTTTGGGGCAGGTCCATGTGAGGTGAGCAAAAACAGCTTGTGGGGCTGTGCATTTGTGGCAGGTGTGCGGTCTGGCCGGGTCTAGTCTGTGTGCCTTGGCGGGGGTGATATAAATTCTACGCAGGAATTTGTAATGTAGCAGTTTATGTCTACTGTTTAGGGAAACATCCTTTGTCACTGCGCAGCATTTAGCCCACTAATCGTCCGTGATGGGGTGGCCCAAATCTTCCTCCCAGTCTGTGCGAACCTTATCGTCATGTACGGGCCTCAATGACGCACACGCCTTGTATAGCTTAGATATGAGATGTGCCCCGCTGGGGCTTTTGATTATTAGTGTTAGGGGGAGGAACGATTCCGGCTCGAGGGGGAAACCAGGCAGCGCAGCGCAGAGCGGATACAGCTCAGCACAAAGCTGTCCATAAAGGTGGCGGCCTGGAAACGGGTATCCTCCGACGGGGAGAAAATATTCCCCTCAGGATAGAGGTCCTGTAATGTAGTGATGTCGAATTTGGTTAAAGTGCGCTGGATCAACTTTTCGCCAGTGATTGGAAGCCAACGGGCGTTCGGGACAGGCAAGGCAGAGGAGTACAGTATGGGGGCAGCGGTGACCCGTCGCAGCTTGCCCCAGGCCCAACTGGTGGTGGAGACCGTCTGTATGACCGTATGGTCTCTGGGAACTCCCTGGGGCAGTACGGTTGATAACTGTTCAGGATGGACAAAATCCGCCTCTGGGCGAAGATAGGGGATCCGTGCGTCTGGGTGAAACCACGCGTAGGCATAGCCGCATTGAGTCACTAAGTAATACAGTTGGAGATCCGGTACGCCATATCCACCTCTATCGTATGGTAGGTATGGTAGGGTAAGAATTTGCCAGCGGACGCGCGCCTGCTTACCTCCCCATACCAGCCTTATAAGGAGCTTACGCAATTGCAAAAAAAAAACATTAGTGAGGGGAATAGGTATGTTATTGAAAAGGTACAGAAATTTGGGCAGCACCATCATCTTAAGAATTGTGACCCGGCCAGCAATGGACAGGGGCAAGTGCAGCCACCTCTCAATTTGAGATTCAAGAGTGGTAATTGCTTGACCGTAGTTGAGGCGGACAATCTGGGCAGTGTTGAGATGTATATGAATGCCCAGATATTTGACGGAGTCAGTACACCATTCAAGAGGGAATTCGCACTCCCAGGGGGTCGTACTGGAAGTTAACGGGAAGATCACCGATTTACGCCAGTTAATGCCGAGGCCGGAGAAGAGGCCGAAACGCAGTATTTCTCTGATGAGAGGCTCTAAGTTAACCCGGGGATCCCTAACGTAGAGGATGGTGTCATCGGCATATAGGGAAATTAGGAGGGGGCCTGTGTTAAATTGTAAGCCCCTATGCAGATGCCGTTTCTGAAAGTGACGGATTAGGGGATCCATGGCTAAAATAAACAGTAAGGGTGATAGGGGGCAACCCTGGCGTGTGCCGTGGGAGAGCGAGAAGGGACGGGATAAAGTTCCGTTTATGCGGAGCCACGCTGTGGGGCGCCTGTATAGTAGGGCGATGGTGGCTATGAAGCCCATTGGCATGCCCATGCGGCGCATTATCGAAAGGAAGAAGGGCCATTCTAGAGAATCAAAGGCCTTCTCCGTGTCCAACAGGATTGCGGTTGCTGGAATCGCAAGGTTGATTCTATGGGGAACAGAGAAGAGAGTCCTAAGATTTAAAGAGGTGGACCGGTGGGGGACAAAACCGGATTGGGCCGGAGATATGATGAATTCCATCAGCCGGGATAGGCGATTGGCAATGATTTTGGCTAATATTTTATAGTCTAAGTTCAGGAGGGATAATGGCCTGTAGGAACCACAGGACGTCAGATCTTTTCCGGGTTTGGGGAGAAGGATCACGACCGCTTCCCTGAGCATCGGGGGCAGTATTTGTTTATCGAGGGCCTCCGCATAGACCTCAATCAGCTGCGGGGCCAGCAGATCTTTATATGTCTTGTAGAAGTCCCCAGTGAAGCCGTCCAAACCGGGGGCTGAGGAACAGCGGAGAGTGTCTATGGCCCGAGAACCTCGGTTTCGGATATCGGCTCTGCGAGGAATTCCTGCATGTCCTTCTCTAGATATACCAAAGCAATTTCCGATAAATAGGCTTCCTGTGCCAAAGGGTCTCCCCCTGTTCTGGTGGAGTACAAGGCTGTGAAGTAATCCAAGAATTCCTAATGAATCTCTGAAGTGGAGGTGAGTGTCTGATCTTTAGAGGAGTGTATCTCAGTGATGCAGGCTTTACTGTAAGGGGGCCTTAACATCTGTGCCAGGACCCTTCCCGGTCTTTCACCCTCCCTGTACCGCCTAGCGGTTTGATATTTGCCAAAATAAAGTATCTCACGGTCTGCGGCTTCACGGAATTTCAATCAGGAGAGCCAACCTGCGGCCTGTCGTGTCAGGGACTGAGGAGCGCTGCGCAGCGTCGTCTAAGTCAGCGAGTTCGCGCTCGATACGGGAGATTGTGTTGCGGAGACTCTTCAGTACACCGGAGTGTTTAGCTATGCACACGCCTCTGATGTAAGCCTTGAAGCCCTCCCACAGGACCGCCCATGTGTCCACCGACACGGTGTTTATAGTGAAGTAGTCCTCTATGGCTTCGCGTATTTCTTCTTTAAAAAGATCATCATAGAGCGCACAGCTCGGGAAGCGCCATTGGCGTTCAAACCCCTCTGGACGAGGGATCCTCAGACAGAGCTGAACCGGAGAGTGGTCTGAGTATGTTCTCGGGAGTGTCCCAAGTGCCTGAAACCAGTTAGAAATAGCAGGGGAAACCAGCCAAAAGTCAATTCTCGTCCAAGTGTTGTGTTGGCCAGAATAATGTGTATATTCAGTGCAGGTGGGATTGCGCTGGCGCCAGATGTCTATTAGGGAAAGCTGCTCGCAGAGGGCCATGAGCGCTCGTCTCGAGCGCGGTTTAGTGTCAGGTGTTGAGGCTGTGCTGTCTAGCATCTGATTAAGGAGCAAGTTAAAGTCCCCCCCCATCAAGAGCAGGCAAGAGTCCAATTTTAACAGCTGGGCATGTAAGGAGTGATAAAATTCAGGCGAATCAGTGTTCGGGGCGTAAACACACACCAGTGCCACCCTGTGTCCCATGAGAGACCCCGCAACAATAATGTATCTACCCTCCTTATCCCTGACAACAGAGCCCAAGCTAAAGGGGACACGTTTGTGAATAAGTATGGCCGTTCCCCTGGCATAGTTACTAAAATTGGCAAAGTACCGGTGAGCCCCCCAACTGGCAGCAAAGCGGAGTGAGTCAGTTTTGGGTAAGTGTGTTTCCTGCAAATATGTAACATCCACTCTATGTCGGAGGAGGTAATGGATAACATGTCGTCTTTTATGATTATCGTTGAGGCCTCTGACGTTCCAAGACATAAGGGACAAGCCTGAAGGACCATCTATATTACCCGGCTGGGCCATTGGGAGTGCATATCGAACATGTCATGTAAATACAACAATGAAAACAAAGAAGTTGTGACAGTGAGCATACCTGCATCCAACTAAAAACGTCTGTGTCAAAATCCAGTGATCTACTATGCAACAGATCCACGAAACCCCCCCCACCCAGCCTCCCCCAAAAGGGAGAGAGGCATACCCCGGAACTAAAGGCGTATCCCAATATACCAATAAACTTTGAACTGTGATGGCGGAGACCCCAACAAGGTATATTCGAATTCCAAGAAAGTAAACCAAAGGTGTACACCACGAGGGGTGGCAACGCCACGCCAGTCAAGCAGACATTAGGAACATACTGATGAACTGAACATTAATATCCCAAATACTGAATGTTTTCAAACAGTCTCCTGCATGGTGTGCTGATCAGCCTGTGCCCGCACTCGAAAACAGTTCCACGCTTGCGTTGGAGCCACTACCCAAGGGCGAGGATCTGTCCCCGTCCGTCCCCGGCCGATTGCTGTTCTGTTTGTAAGTTCGGCAGAATTCCTGCACCTCCGTCGGGGTATCGAATATGCGGGATCGGCCATTGACATCAACCCGCAGTCTCGCGGGGTAGAGCATGCCGTATTTCAGGCCCAGGTTTCTGAGTGTGGCCTTGACCCCATTGTACTTGCGACGGGCTTCCTGTACCATGAACGTGAAGTCTGGATATAGTGCAATTTTGGTTGGTGTCTCCTCTTTCTCTGGCAAGGCTCAGGGCTGTGTCGCGGTCGCGGAAGTTCATTATGCGGGCGATGATGGGCCGCGGGGGAAGGCCTGGATTTGGCCTGGGGCCCAGTGAACGGTGAGCGCGTTATACCACGAAGCCCGGGGTGAATGACTCCCTGCCAAACATGTCCGACAGTAAGGTCTCGACGAAGAGGTCCAGGCGGCCCATCGACGTGGTCTCCGGTACCCCCAAGATGCGGACGTTATTGCACCGACTGCGCGCCTCGAGGTCTTCGTTTTTCATGGCCACATCTTTGAGGATGCGCTCCACGCATTCCAGCCTTTTGAGGGATTGCGTCGTTCCGTCCTCTATGTCAGAGATCCGTGCCTCCGCGACATCCAGGCGCCGGTCATGCGATTGGATCTGAGCCCCCATATCTTCCAGGTGTTTATCCAGCGTGTCGAAGCGCCCATCAAGCGCACGGAAACCCGCCTTCATTTCCAGGAGCAGTGTAGATGTCTGTGCCGAGAGAACGTCGGTGCTGTCTGTACCCAAGTTGCTCTCTGCCATGGTGGGGTCGTTGGTCACGGCCTTGCTCTACAATTTGTTCAAACGGCAGGGTCGTTTGTTTAGGGTCTTTATGGCCCATGCCGCTGCAGAGTCTAGCTGTACGGGCTATATCGATGCTTGGCCGCGCCGCGTATTTTGGTTGGGCCTGGGAAAAAGGCTGACATAGTAGGACGGTATTTAAGTCAGATGGGCCGGTAACAGGACCCCAAACGTCGACTGGCAAAGGCCCACAACCGAGCAGATGGCGGGGAGGAGGTGTTCGCCAACACAGTGGGATAGGAGTTGCTTTCATGGCGCTGATATGCCCTGCGTTGTAGCGCAATGGGGAAGCAGGTTCTTACCCCGTTCACGCGATGGCCACGAGAAGGCCACAAGAAGGCCAAGGAGAGATGCAGGCAGGCTGGTAGAGGTGCCGGTCCCGCTGGCAGGCCGTGTCGTTGCTGCGGGGCAGTGAGCTGTTGGTTGGGCCGAGTGCTGTATTGCAGGGCCCGCCTCGGATGAGCCAGTGTGGTATGGCGCAGGTTGCAGCAGGCTCAGCTAGGGGAGCACGCTGCAGAAGAACAAAAGTTACTTACCTGTAAACTGTGGTTATCCAGTATTGGTGTCTTTCATAGATTCACATGCTTGAATCATTCCCCGTCGTCGAAGTGGGAGTCCCACGGTACATAAAATAGCAATATATGCATACATAAATACATATTATACTAATAGCATAGCTAAAAAATTCCATAGGGAGTATTGTAACATAGCAATCAATAGGAAAAAAGTTGTCACTTTATTAGCTCGTCCAAGTCCTTAGATGTAGTCCAAACTCCAGCCAATCAGGCGGCAGCACCCTCTAGAACCCTCTCCCCAAAGACTCAGAACCTCAGATTTTCTAGCACGAGAGTGACAATAGTCAAGTAAACGAGGAGAGCCTCTGAGGGGAGGTGGGTGGGTCGCATGTGAATCTATGAAAGACACCAATATTGGAGAACCACAGTTTACAGGTAAGTAACTTTTGTTCTTCTCCAGTATTAGGGTGTCTTTCGTAGATTCACATGCTTGAATCAGAATAGATAGCAGTAATTCCCAAACTGTACATAGTCAGTAATATATACACATGTAAATATATCATTGCATGACAATATATGTATCTAAAACATACATTATAATGTACAATCTGTGCAGGAGGAGGAAGAAAACAGACGCTCACCTTATTTAAAAGATTACGTAGTACTGCTTGCCCCACGGCTGTGTCAGCGTTGTCTGCAGCTTCAAGACAGTAATGTTTGGTAAAGGTGTGTCTGCTAGACCATGTCGCAGCTCTACAGATTTGATGAAGAGGCACACCAGCAAAAAGTGCAGTCGAAGAGGAGACAGCTCTGGTAGAATGTGCCTTGACTGTTCTTTGAAGTGTCTTCCCCGCTTGTTGATGACAGTAGGAAATTGTACTAGATATCCATCTAGCGATAGTCTGTTTAGTTACTGGATGTCCTTTACGCATCATGCCGTAAGCCACAAATAGCTGATCAGTTTTCCGAACAGGTGCTGTCTTTTGCAGATAAAATTTTAAACACCGTTTGACATCTAGAGAGTGTAAAGCCTTTTCTGCTGGCGACTGAGGATTAGGGAAAAAAGTCTTTAAGATGACAGGCTCATTTAAATGGAAATCAGAAGGCACCTTTGGAATAAATGCAGGGTTTGTGCGGAGCACAACTGAGTCTTTGGTGAATTGCAAAAAAGGCGATTTAATAGTAAAAGCTTGTATATCGCTGACTCGTCGAGCTGACGTAAGAGCCAAAAGCAATGAAGTCTTCCAAGAGATAAATTTAAGCTCAGCTCTATGAATGGGTTCAAACAGGGACTTCATGAGTTGAGTTAGCACAAGGTTTAAATGCCAAGATGGAGGAGGGTGTCGTATTGGCGGGAACATCCGGAATAAACCCTTGACGAATTGTTGTATTATTCTAGAAGAATAAAGAGAATTGGAACCATCTTGTCAAAATCTGGAAATTGCAGCCAGGAAAACTTTAAGGGTAGCATGAGATAAACCTGATTTTGCTAATTGCAAGAAAAAAGGCAAAAGCTGTTCTGGCGTAGAATGAACCAGGTGAACATTTGAAGCCTCACACCAAAGGCAGAACCTTTTCCACTTAAGCTTGTAGGTCTTGATAGTGGAAGGTGCCCTGGCGTTAGCAAGGACCTCCCTGCAATCCGAAGGAATCACTAAGTTGGCAAACTCACAGTGTTCAGGTGCCAAGCCGCCAATTTCAGAGATGCTGGATCTGGATGGCAGACTTGCCCTTGGTCCGTTGTCAGAAGATCCGGAATTGGATGAAGCATAATCGGATCGTCCTCCGACAGAAGGAGTAGCTCTGAAAACCAAATCTGGCGAGGCCATCTGGGGGCTATGAGAAGAATGCAACATGGTTCCCTCCGCATCTTCCGAAGCACCTTTGAGACTAGAGGAATCGGCGGAAAAGCGTAGGCATACATTTTTGACCAATTCATCAAAAAGGGTTTTCCGCACGACCCTGGTTGGGGAAGCCAGCTTGCGTAAAATGGGCATTTGCGGTTCTGACTGGTCGCAAATAGATCTAGATTGGGCTGTCCGCACCACTGAAAGATGCTGTCCAGCGTTGGTTGATGAAGTTCCCACTCGTGGTTGGACGAAATTGATCTGCTCAGAGAGTCCGCCAGAGCGTTGGACACTCCCGGAACATGAACTGCTGATAAAGTTATTTGATGTCGAATCGCCCAGTTCCAGATCTGTTGTGCTTGTAGGGACAGCAGAGTGGACCTTGTGCCCCCTTGTTTGTTCACATAATGCATGCTTGAAGTGTTGTCCGTCCGGATCAACACTGAAGCACCTTGAAGAAGGGTGCAAAAAGACCTTAACGCCAGAAATATCGCTAGTAATTCCAGAAGGTTTATGTGCCAAGTTCGTTGCAGAGCATTCCATTTGCCCTTGACTGTGAGACCTTGAAGATGTGCCCCCCATCCCTCGAGGGAAGCATCGGTTGTAAGGACGAGACTTGGATCGTCTGCTAGAAAGGAGCGGCCCTCTGACAAGTTTGTTTTGTGCGTCCACCATAGCAACGCTTTGTGCATCCGAGAAGTAATGACGATCACATCGTCGAAAGACCCTGAGACATGATGCCATTGTTTGTCGATTTCCTCTTGTAATGGTCTTATCTTGAGACGGCAGTTGGGAATTAAGGGAATGCAGGAAGATTGCATTCCCAGAAGCGACTTGAACTGTCGAACAGAAACGGACTTTCTTGCCCGTAGAAGAGATGCCAGCTTGGATATCCGTTGCTGTCTTTCGTTTGAGACATACACCTTTGATGTCTGAGAATTTATCCAAGAAAGTCAGAACCTGAGAAGGGGTGAAGTGTGACTTCTCCAGGTTTATGGACAGACCCAGTGACTGAAATAGAGATCGGCATATTTGAGTGTGTCTCATTGCCACTGCAAGTGACTGCGCCTTGATAAGGCAGTCGTCTAGATAAGGAAACATTTGGACAATCAATCCTTGGAGGCTCCCGTCGACGAAGAAGCATCCGACGACGAAGGCTTCTTCATTATCTTCGTCGACGAAGAGAGAGATGACGTCGACGACTTTGGCTTCACCGTCACTGAGACCAGCGTCGACGGAGAGGACGTCGACGACATCACCATAGCAAGTTTAGGTGAAGAGAAGGTAGCCGTAGTCGTCGTAGCTGTGACGACGGAAGACTTCGTCGACGGCGGAATCGACGACGAGCTCGTCGACGATAGACCAGTTTTTTTAGGTAAAACTGATTCTGACAGAGATTTTGACACCTGAGACTTGGATCTCGGGGGCGTTGACGATGTAGAGAGACCCTTAGGGGGAACAGAAGTCCCTTTAGACGATGAAGGCTGGTCATCACGCTTGGAAGAGTGATTTTTTTTCAGTACCTTGGCCTTTGGAGAAGATAATTCCGCCTCCCTAGCCCTTTTCTTAGATGCCACAGTCTTAAGAGAGGAATCACTCTCTACATCAGAAACAGGGTTATCCTTCATTTTAAGCTTCTGTAGCCACAGAAGTAGTCGACCTTCTCTGTCCCTTAAGGTCTTTTGATGAAAAGTCCTGCATATTTTACAGTCTCTCACCTGATGGTCAGGATGAAGGCAGTAAATACATTTTTTGTGAGGATCCTCAGAGTGAAGACGCAGTTTTCCACAAGACTCACAGTGTCTGAAGAGTGATCTCTTAGTAGTAGACATTGCTGTGAAGCTTCAAGTAGAATTCTTGAAAAGAAGAGTTGAAGTACTGAGCAGAGCTCAGGGAGACTCCCTTCACACGACGTGCGGTAGAAAATCTGAGGTTCTGAGTCTCTGGGGAGAGAGTTCTAGAGGGTGCTGCCGCCTGATTGGCTGGAGTTTGGACTATATCTAAGGACTTGGACGAGCTAACTTTTTTCCTATTGATTGCTATGTTACAATACTCCCTATGGAATTTTTTAGCTATGCTACTAGTATAATATGTATTTATGTATGCATATATTGCTATTTTATGTACCGTGGGACTCCCACTTCGACGACGGGGAATGATTCAAGCATGTGAATCTAGGAAAGACACCCTAATACTGGAGAAGTGGCGTTGCATGCCGGCGTGGCGTAGACCCACTAGTGTCCAGTTGGAGGAGCGAGCGGTGCGAGAGGAGCAAGCATCAACTGCGGATCCCAATGGCAGCGCCGGGCGGATGGTAGAAGCCCCGGGAGGCCCCAGGGATGGCAATGCCCCGGGCCGGCCGATCGTCCTCCTCTGCAGGGGAGCCGCTATGTAGCGGGCGCGGCGGCTAAACCCCCCGCGCCACTCCGCCCGCACCCTCCAAAGGTGAGGTTGTAGCCGCCCAGGCCCACCACCGGCCCTATCCCCACAGGGCCTACAGGGTGGAAGGTCGGAGGGTGCAGGCCTACGCAGCGGATCAGGCCGCGATGCAGCGGCACATATGCGGGCCCAGGAGGGGGGGGAGAGCGCCAATCGTCACCAGCGCCCAGCGGACTCACCCGGTGTCTTCGCTGCTGTACAGGCTAGAGATTCAGCCGCTTCGGGCGCCGTCGTTCCGGGCAGGTCTCGATGGAGTATCAGCGCCTCCAGCGTGGGCACGCGCTCCTCCTCCCCGTTCTTCAATCGGGTGGCACGGAGCTCCCGGCTGATCACTTTCTGGGCATACCTGCTTGGACACCGCAAGCTGGGCCGCCCTCTGGAGTCGGGTGTAGCGGCTGTAAGGCGTTAATTAGCGGGATATTGCTGACTGTCTGCAGACAACTGGCGGAGCTTCAACACCGTGCGGCCATGTTGGTCGGCGGCTTAGCCATGCCCCCGTCCCATTAGTCACTTCACTGCCAAGAGAGGGGGATGCAACTGGTTTCCCCGCGATGCGCATTATAAAGCACCCAACCTCCTTTCGTGGCGCAGGATGTCCAGGGTATTTTGCTGTTGTTGCCCTTGCTGTTACTGAGCCTGGGGGTCTATGTGTCCCATTAATCACTTCACCGCCAAGAGGAAGGGCTGTGTTGGAAAGTAGGTTATTAGTAGTGGCAAATATGCCTCTGCCACTCACAATAAGTCCGCTAACAATGTCCAGGGCTCAGAATAGGTCTAAGAAAATTATTCCCAAGCTCAACCCTCGGTAGCTTGGCTGCTAGCAGGCAGGCTTAATTTCAGAGACAGGTATGGAAAGCATTTAAAAAAACAATTCAGTAAATAATTAAGACACAACACACAATAAAAATCCAACACCAATTTATAAAAATTGGAAATATTCTTTGTGTTCACCAAAACAGAAAAAACCCATTGTAGGGAACCGAGATATACATTTTTAAGATTAAACTCTTTCTAGTGCTTAGAAACCAATAGTGCCACTTCTGGACAATTGGTCGCCTCTGATCGGGACAAAGTAAAAGTTTGAGGCCAACAGCGATAGAGCCCTGGTCGGATACACTAAGCGGGAGGCCTAGGTCAAGATTTTACCTTCACACGTAGAAACTTTTCTGTAGGATTTGTCACCAGACGTCGTGCAGCCTCCTCCAGCAGGCTGGATTCGGTGAGGGTTCGCCAGATTGCTTTTCTGTGAGAGTCCGGTCACTCTCTGGAGCTTTTTCACAAAAGTTCACCAAACTTTCCCAAACTTCTGGAACTTCTTCCTAAAGTTCCTCTTGAGGGTCCAAAGTGTCCAAACCACAATCCAAGGGTCTGGAATCTCCAAGATGGTCTTTAAAAGGTTGGGAACACAATTCTCTACAATGCATCTGGACAACACCCTTAAAAGTCCACTGGATACACTGTAAGCAAGAGACTCTTGGTGAGGTTGATGCAGGCGAGCTCTACTAACCTGTAGCTTGCAGGAAGCCCACTCTTTACTCCTCTTGAAACAAAGGTACATCCAAAGGGCAGTAGTTCCAGATAATGCAGCAGTCGCAGTCAGTCAGAATGGAGGGCCTGATGGTGCAAATCAAGTTTCTAGCTTGGCAATCTTTCTTCTATGCTGTTTCAAGCCACAGAGCTGAGAGGCACTGCCCTCTCAGATACTTAGTCAGTGTTCTCTTGGGTCACACAGGAGTGAACTCCTGTCCAATGAGGTGCAGGGCAATACCTGCCCAATGAGGTGCAGGGCAACACCCCAGAGCATGACCATTTCCTCCAAAGTGTGGCACAATGGTCTCCCAGAAAACACTATTTCTCTGAAATTAAATATGGCTGAAGTCTCAGCAGAGAGGCAAGATCTGGCTAAACCAACCTCCAGGACGGCTCATCTCCATACACTCCCTCCCCCTTACATCTGCACATTCCTTCCTTAAACCTACCATTTGGCTGGGTTTAGAGGGTAGGGGCGTAAATGAAACTGGCTTCATCTGCCTGTCCCCTCCTTCTTTTAAAGATCATGGTATATGACCCTCCCCCTTGCTCTGGCATTCCTATGCAGCAGAACCCTCTCCTCCCAAAATGGCTCTTCACCCCAGGGGCTATTTCTCATCTCATCAAAGCATACTGCTTAATCCACTTAACTCTGACCAATCAGGGCAGATCACTTGAAGGCTGAATTTTGGCTTACAGACAAGAAAGTCTTATAAATTCTAGTCTGTACATTTTAGGATACATTCAACAATAGCATATTGTTGGAGTTATCAATACCATTCTACTAAGTCTTTGAATTATATTTTTCTATATTTCCTGGCAGGAGTTATTAAATAATAACTTCTTGCCATGTTAACCTATGGGGCTGGGGATCTTCAATGGGGAAAATGAACTGTGCAATTTCTCCACAACCAGGGCTTTAACACATCTTTTATAAGGAACCTGACTATATCTACAGAGCCTTGCACCCCTGGGACACCTAGGGGAGACTGTAGGCGTTCTGAATATGTAAATATATTGCAGATTCTCACTCCACAGTGCTCCTAGCACAAGAGTCAATTTTAGGAAAGCACTTTACTACAATGTGGGAAGTGAAATGTTAAGTATCAAAGGGAGAGGGAGGAAAAGTACTAGAGCCAGTGTTGTAGGGATTCTGCACATGCACAGGATAATAGGACCTCGGAATATAGTGGTGAGCCAACCATAAACCTTAGCACCTAAAACCCCAACCCGACTAGCTGTAGCGTCTCATCAGCACCAATGTTACCAATGATTAGACAACCCAGAACACGGTATCTCTCTCTCAGGACTCGCAGTAGCAAGAACACCCTTTCATAACTCATTCATACCTGTCCACAACGCACGTAAAAAGAGACACAGTATAGTTTAAAATGTTTATTTCAACTAACGTGCTCTAAGATACAGTACACGTGTCAGTACTATCAGCATAATGCATAAGAATAATATAATCAGCATAGTTACAACTCCATAGAATACAAACGGGGAAAGCATTTCATAAAGCAGTGGATATAGGGCTAAAATACCTGTCCACCCTCCCCGTGACACTTCACTTCACTGCCAAGAGAGGGGGATGCAACTGGTTTCCCCGCGATGCGCATTATAAAGCACCCAACCTCCTTTCGTGGCGCAGGATGTCCAGGGTGTTTTGCTGTTGTTGCCCTTGCTGTTACTGAGCCTGGGGGTCTATGTGTCCCATTAATCACTTCACCGCCAAGAGGAAGGGCTGTGTTGGAAAGTAGGTTATTAGTAGTGGCAAATATGCCTCTGCCACTCACAATAAGTCCGCTAACAATGTCCAGGGCTCAGAATAGGTCTAAGAAAATTATTCCCAAGCTCAACCCTCGGTAGCTTGGCTGCTAGCAGGCAGGCTTAATTTCAGAGACAGGTATGGAAAGCATTTAAAAAAACAATTCAGTAAATAATTAAGACACAACACACAATAAAAATCCAACACCAATTTATAAAAATTGGAAATATTCTTTGTGTTCACCAAAACAGAAAAAAACCCATTGTAGGGAACCGAGATATACATTTTTTAAGATTAAACTCTTTCTAGTGCTTAGAAACCAATAGTGCCACTTCTGGACAATTGGTCGCCTCTGATCGGGACAAAGTAAAAGTTTGAGGCCAACAGCGATAGAGCCCTGGTCGGATACACTAAGCGGGAGGCCTAGGTCAAGATTTTACCTTCACACGTAGAAACTTTTCTGTAGGATTTGTCACCAGACGTCGTGCAGCCTCCTCCAGCAGGCTGGATTCGGTGAGGGTTCGCCAGATTGCTTTTCTGTGAGAGTCCGGTCACTCTCTGGAGCTTTTTCACAAAAGTTCACCAAACTTTCCCAAACTTCTGGAACTTCTTCCTAAAGTTCCTCTTGAGGGTCCAAAGTGTCCAAACCACAATCCAAGGGTCTGGAATCTCCAAGATGGTCTTTAAAAGGTTGGGAACACAATTCTCTACAATGCATCTGGACAACACCCTTAAAAGTCCACTGGATACACTGTAAGCAAGAGACTCTTGGTGAGGTTGATGCAGGCGAGCTCTACTAACCTGTAGCTTGCAGGAAGCCCACTCTTTACTCCTCTTGAAACAAGGTACATCCAAAGGGCAGTAGTTCCAGATAATGCAGCAGTCGCAGTCAGTCAGAATGGAGGGCCTGATGGTGCAAATCAAGTTTCTAGCTTGGCAATCTTTCTTCTATGCTGTTTCAAGCCACAGAGCTGAGAGGCACTGCCCCTCTCAGATACTTAGTCAGTGTTCTCTTGGGTCACACAGGAGTGAACTCCTGTCCAATGAGGTGCAGGGCAATACCTGCCCAATGAGGTGCAGGGCAACACCCCAGAGCATGACCATTTCCTCCAAAGTGTGGCACAATGGTCTCCCAGAAAACACTATTTCTCTGAAATTAAATATGGCTGAAGTCTCAGCAGAGAGGCAAGATCTGGCTAAACCAACCTCCAGGACGGCTCATCTCCATACACTCCCTCCCCCTTACATCTGCACATTCCTTCCTTAAACCTACCATTTGGCTGGGTTTAGAGGGTAGGGGCGTAAATGAAACTGGCTTCATCTGCCTGTCCCCTCCTTCTTTTAAAGATCATGGTATATGACCCCTCCCCCTTGCTCTGGCATTCCTATGCAGCAGAACCCTCTCCTCCCAAAATGGCTCTTCACCCCAGGGGCTATTTCTCATCTCATCAAAGCATACTGCTTAATCCACTTAACTCTGACCAATCAGGGCAGATCACTTGAAGGCTGAATTTTGGCTTACAGACAAGAAAGTCTTATAAATTCTAGACTGTACATTTTAGGATACATTCAACAATAGCATATTGTTGGAGTTATCAATACCATTCTACTAAGTCTTTGAATTATATTTTTCTATATTTCCTGGCAGGAGTTATTAAATAATAACTTCTTGCCATGTTAACCTATGGGGCTGGGGATCTGCAATGGGGAAAATGAACTGTGCAATTTCTCCACAACCAGGGCTTTAACACATCTTTTATAAGGAACCTGACTATATCTACAGAGCCTTGCACCCCTGGGACACCTAGGGGAGACTGTAGGCGTTCTGAATATGTAAATATATTGCAGATTCTCACTCCACAGTGCTCCTAGCACAAGAGTCGATTTTAGGAAAGCACTTTACTACAATGTGGGAAGTGAAATGTTAAGTATCAAAGGGAGAGGGAGGAAAAGTACTAGAGCC